>OX467116.1:8660427-9860427 GCA_950106695.1 Biston stratarius
ACTGACACATTATTACATTCCTCGGGGAGTTTCGTACTGCTAAGCTTTCTGCTAGAGATGGGAAGGACAAACATTTTTTTTTGTAATAGAAATATGATACTGATGTGCTTTGACGACTTTTGGAGTCCCATATTCTGAATCTCTGTTCATATGGACAAGAATTAAAAAAATAACCTTTTTATTGTAAAGCAAAACAATTGTCTATTTTTTTTAATGTAGCAACAAGTTTATGATATTTTGGTAAAATATAGGGTTTTAAAGCTATTTCGTATACCCATCATCATTTTCACTTTATTTATCCTTTTTTTTCCTCGAATCTTATACGTACGGAAAACATTTCAAAAATCCTGAGAATTTTGTTCTTTCGTCACCTAGACTAGACATGTGTTTTTTTTATTGCTGACAGTCTTGGTGTTTGACCACAACCTCACCTGATGTTAAGAGACGGTGTGGTCGAAGATGGTAAAGCACACCTAGCCTGGAATGGAACTGGCTCTCAAGTGAGGCTGCCGGAACACACCGTTAGATGCTTGGCGGCAGATTTTCAACTTAAGGGTGGTTAGCTAGCCAGCCGAGTACTAGAAAGTACCCTACCACCACGCTATGGTTTCCTCACGATGTTTTCCTTCACCGACAACTCAAGCTCATTGTTGGGGCTTGAAACCCACGCTCTTCGGCATGCGAACCGACCGGCCCCTAACCACTGAGCTATCATCGCTATATGTTACTATTCTAAAGAAAACTCAAACGTCCTTGTAGACTTTACAGTAAGAAATAACTCTAAAGACCACACGATAAAACTAAACAGATATTATGACATCGGAAGCTGTTTAGTAATACAAGTTTGACATTTTATTATAGACTTGACACTATTTATTATTTTATTGACATTTCTTATATTCATTTGACATTATTGACATATTATTCACTGGATATTATTGTTTTTATTATTCGGCAGTGATATTTTATATTAGTATTTTTTTTATTTGTTAAATTTTACTGAATGACATCAATGGAATTGTAATTTTGACATGCCTAGTGTAACATAATATGTAGTTAAAAGGCCAATATAATATTATATTCTATTCTACATACCTGTCGGAAATATTTATGTTATATAACAATCTACAATTCTTTCTATTTCTACGCTTCATTTTTCTAACCTTCTATTTCGGCGCAGATTCAATTTCACCGTATCTTACCCCATCACTAGTTGTAACTATCATTTACTCTGTAGCGGTACAAGTCTGGCGCAGTGCGGTACCATCCATCGATAAATTTCATCTAGAGCTTCACGATGTGAACAATATTCATTTAACTACTACATGAATGAAAGCAAGATTGTTTTAATAAATGAAGCCATGTTAATCTGTAGTATTTATTGATAATCATTAAATCATCATCATCATCATTTATTTTTGATGAAGGCCACCGGATGTGGCCGAAACTATAGTCGAAGTTTCCGATAAAATTGAACGTGAGTAATCCCGCATAAATAAAACAAAAATGTGTCAAAACCACGTCAGTTTCCATAATAAAATCAATAAATCCAGAGTAACTTACTCCGGATTCCGAATCCTATATTTTTGTTTTACTCCGACTATAGTTTCGGCTTCTTGTTTCGCAAAAACGTGAGTAATATGTGAATAACATAAAACAAAAATGTTTCAAAACCACGTCAGTTTCCTTAGTAACTTTCTAAATAACAATATTTATGCCATTTCATCATCATTATCATTTCAGCCGCTGAACGTCCACTGCTGGACATAGGCCTCCCCCATTGACTTCCATAACGACCGGTTGGAAGCGGCTCGCATCCAGCGCGTTCCTGCGGTATTTATGAGGCCGTCTGTCCACCTTATGGGTGGACGTCCTACGCTGCGCTTGCCGGTCCGTGGTCTCTACTCCAGATAGAACTTTGCAGCCCCATCGGCCATCAGTTCTGCGTGCTATGTACCCTGCCCACTGCCACTTCAACTTGCTAATCCGCTGGGCTATGTCGGTATTTTATTTTATGCTCTTTACGGTTTAAAAAACTAATGTTACTAATTACTTTACTATCTAAGACTTGGGCAGCCAAATCATCATCATGGTTGGGTGCCATTACGATGTATTGTCATTGTGATTGAAGGAGTGTATTACTTTGAACTTTGTTTTACTACTCAAAGTTGTGTGTATCGCTACAATGGCTATGGACATGCGCTGCCTCTTACCACCAGGAAAGTGTCTCGTTCGTCTCATTACATTTACACAAAAAATACTATTTGATATTAGTAAAACAGTGATTTACATTTCTTAACCGAATTGAAAACAGGAGGAGGTTCACAATTCGGTGTTTTTTGTTTAAATGTTTATTAGCTCAAAACTCTGTCATTTATATATGAAAGGATATACTTTTAGGGTGATCCCATAGAATATTCATCAAAATCAGTTCAGAAGTTTGATTATTAAACCAAAATACTCGAACGTAAAACCTAGCCATGATTGGACGCATAGAGCCAGTATTTTTTTAATTGTAAATTTATACTTGTCAAAGTATGGGGCGGTGTTTTATTGTAGCGATTATAGATCAGTGGTTAGCGCGGTCTGCTTGCACGCTGGACTCAACATTCAAACCCCAACAATGAGCTTGAGCCGCCGGTAAAAGAAAACATCGTGAGGTAACCATAGAGCATGGTGGCAGGATACTTTCTAGTACTCAACTGGCTAGCTACAAGTAGAAAATCTATCGCCAAGCACTAAACAATATGTTCTGGCAGCCTTACTTGAGAGCTAGTTCCATTCCAGGCTAGGTGCATTTACCAAGTTCGACCACACCGTCAATTAACATCAGGTGCGCTGTGATTAAACACCTAGTCTGTCAACTAAAAAAAGTGTTTTATCATTATTAGTGTTTTAATATTGACACCACCTCAATATTAGTTGGGAAGATGCGTAGCTAAGGCTACGCATCTCACTGCTGTCTCACTGCTGAGGTAAGCCTCAGCAGTGAGACAGCTTCCAATAAATATGACTGTCCCATATCTGATATAGTCTATGCCAATCTACCAATCACTCGACACGAAACACGGAAGATTTGATTTCCGAATTTTGAATGTCAATCCATCCAATCAGACTACAGACTAGTTTAACGAATCCATCAATTGTAGCTAACTGGATATCCGTTCGATCAACGCATTATCCGGATGTAACCGGATTATACTGGATTGCGCCGGTTTAATCCGGTACGTGCTAGTTATGATGCAACATTGGTCATTCGGCGTTTAGTTGTTGTAGGTGTTTTAAGTTTATTTCATAGCAAAGTTTCGACACTAGTCTTACTTTTTTTCATTTTTAGGGTTCCGTACCCAAAGGGTGAATACGGGACCCTATTACTAAGACTTCGTTGTCTGTCTGTCCGTCCGTCTGTCTGTCACCAGGCTGTATATCAAGAACCGCGATAGCTAGACAGTTGAAATTTTCACAAATTATGTATTTCTGTTGCCGCTATAACAACAAATATAACGCTACAAAAACAAAATAAAATACAACAAACGCAATTTGTTTGCCCTTTTCATAGATAATGGTACGAAACCCTTCGTGCGCGAGTCCGTAAGAGTTGCCGTAAGAGTCGGCTAAGGCTTAGCCGACTCTTACGGCAACCACGGGTAGAGAGGGTGGGGTACTATTCTTACGCCCGCCGGTACAACCACGGCAAAAGTTGCTACATATAAACACTTTACAAAAATCATCATTTAAGTGGCAAGGTAGCATGGCTACATTCAGGGCCTCCAGTATGGCTGAGCCCTAACAGTAAAAGAAGGTCAATTCCCGCAAAATTTTAATTAAAAGACTCAAACGTCCAGTTTTTTAACCTCTATTCACAGAACTCCATTCAGGCATCTATTCATTCCGAACGCCCGGAAAAATGTAACACTTTTTTAATTTCCGTACTTTTCTGAAACAGCTTCTCGTACTACTGTTCAGACACTGGTTCCCGCATCAAATGAAACGTATCTCTATGGAGTATTTTCTATTTATTTTTTGGTATCGTGAAAGTGTTATTAAATTCTTATTCATTGGTATTTGGGGCAGATTTTTCCTAGTTGTTGGACGAGATAGTAACTTGTTCTTTCGAGTAGCTAGACGAATTTTAATAATACGGATTGGAAAAAGTTTTTTTTTTCTTTTGAATATTTTTTTTTTAGACTTTTAACACTGGTGTTATAAAATATGTAATTGTATTCGTTTTTTCAGAGTTGCTAGACGAGATAGTAACTCTTAATAATAGGGATTAGATAACTTTTTTCTGAGTTGCTGAACAACATAGTAACTTGTCATCATCATCATCATCAGCCATAGGACGTCCACTGCTGGACATAGGCCTCCTCCTGGGGAGGTTCTGCCAATACTCGCCACGCTTGTCAGGCGGGTTGGCGAGCGCAT
Source organism: Biston stratarius (assembly GCA_950106695.1). NCBI lineage: Eukaryota > Metazoa > Arthropoda > Insecta > Lepidoptera > Geometridae > Biston > Biston stratarius. Next base: position 8,664,853 of record OX467116.1, read on the forward strand.
TTGGGTGTAGTAATACGCGGAAGATGCTGCTGCCCATCTACCGGATGACATCCCTTAGCCGACTCTTACGGCAACCACGGGTAGAGAGGGTGGGGTACTATTCTTACGCCGGCACCACCACGGCATACATTGGTGTTATCATATTTGTTTAAGCAGTTATAAGATTGAATAACAAATAAATTTACAATTTAAAAAAAACCGACGTCATGACCTTTAGGCCAACTAAACGCACTGCTCCAATGAAACAGCGAGGTTTGGCAGTAAACGAAAATATCATCAATAAAAATTTAGATTTTTATTATTTGTGTTTTCTCATGGATGCCATTGTCAAAACAGGACCAAATTGAAAAAATCAAACCAGCTCTCAAAAAAAATCATTAACAAACATTAAAAAAATAATGTCGAATTGAGAGCCTCCTCCTTTTTTTAAGTCAGTTAAAAATAGCCGTGGTCACGAGTGAGTGTTGCGATTTCCTACCCTCATTTTGGTCTTTAAAAACGTAAGGTTGTCACCACGGCGCTGTACACTCACTGTAACGATAGACCGTGCTGTAACTACCCAAAATCAAAATCAAAAAGTAATATATGCAGTTTAGGCCCTGGTAAGGCACTTATGAACGCTAAGTTACATTTTTAAATCTACCAATGGCTCGTAATTACACTTCAACGGAAAAGACTCCGGCAAGAAACTCGGCAAGGCATTTTTTTTTGTGGATCTTTCTTTTCATATTAGGTTACAGTTTATACAGTTTACAGTTATAGATATTAATACATTATGCTTACTACAATTGTAACTTAGCCATGGGGATGCAAGTGCAGAGAGAAGCTACTACAACCATATATTCCTGTCTTCCACGTAATGAGCCACCTTATAGGCTTTGTCAATATACGAGCACTTGATTATGACCGGATTCCACGACGCCGACTACCTAAATCTATCTTCCTGGTTGGTTCCCGGTTTGTGCGCGAGATAAACATAATTAGGTATGTGTTCGAGTCATGAAAAGTTTGAAAATTAATCAAAATGGAACAAATTTTAATGTAAACTTGGTACCATTTCGTGATACAATAAAATTGTACCAACCCTTCCTTTTATACGATAAAGTAATAACTTTGAAACTCCGTCCATTGAAAACCGTGAATACATAATTGTTGAAACAAATTAATACAAAATTGGCAAGCATTCTGCTGCGTCGGGACCGCAATGCGACGGTTTTGATGCTGCGATGTTTAGGGTTACACACAAACAACACAATCGAAAGGTATTTGACAGAACCCTATTTGCAAATCTAGTGTAGGTCTCTCTATCTGTTTGTTGATTTATAATAATACTAGCGACCCGCCCCCGCATCGCACGGGTGCAATGTAGATATTAATGTGGTGCATATGCATGTATTATACATATAAACCTTCCTCTTCAATCACTCTATCTATTTAAAAAAACCGCATCAAAATCCGTTGCGTAGTTTTAAAGATTTAAGCATAGGTACATAGGGATATCGGGACAGAGAAAGCGATTTTGTTTTATACTATGTAGTGATAATAAGAAGTATAGCCAGGATTTTTTGCGCATTCCAAAAAATAATTCTTGTTTTTAATCCTTCATAAGTTTCTTGTCTACTCTCTACTGAAATAAACAAATAAAATAAATAAATATCGTAGGACATTACACACAGCGCCATCTGACCCTAAACTAAGCACAGCTTGTAGTATAGAAATCAGATAACTGATAGAATACTTAAATACTTTTTTATTGTAAGCTTGCGACCCGCTCCGGCTTCGCACGGATGCAATGTAGACACTACACAAAACCTTGACAAATTGTAAATTGTATTGTATTGTATACCTAAGCCTTCCTCGTGAATCTATCTAAGTAGTAGTGAAAGTTGCATGATAATCCGTTCAATAGTTTTTAAGTTCATTACAGACAGACAGACGCGGCGGACGAATTTGTTTTATAATATGTAGTGATACGGACTTATAATACATATACAGAATACCCAGGCACAGAACAAACATTTGTTTATATTATAAAATGTTTGTCCTGGGTGGGAATCGAACCCTTCAGCTCTTTAAGCAGATATACTACCAATTAGCCAACAGGGCTGTCAAATGATTTGGATTTGACTTTGATTTGTTTGACAGTATTTGCAATGATAAACTAATTCTACCCCCAACGCAAACATAAGGCTGTTTTAAGTTTAATATGTGTACGTCATCATCACATCTTCAGCTATAAGACGTCCACTGCTGGACATAGGCCTCCTCCTGGGGAGGTATTGCCAATACTCGCTTGGCAGGCGGGTTGGCGAGCGCAGTTAGGTGTGATTGTTCAAGGAAGACGCTGCTGCCCATCTTCCGGATTACATCCCTTAGCCGACTCTAACGGCAACCACGGGTAGAGAGGGTGGGGTACAATTCTTACGCCGGCACCACCACGGCTAATAATATGTGTACAATTAAGGCATAATATACTAGATTTGAAATAACTGACACAAGCAAACGCATATTTTGTTTAACCAGTAGAAAATATATTAGCACCAACCTGAAACCTCCCCTTAGTTTCAATTATGTTAATAAAGAACAGATATGAAATTCTGAGACAAGAACTGGTCTATCAGAAAGATCTAACTAAGCTATTTAAGGCTTCAACTTCGTCAAAAGTTATTGGAATCCTGCCAGCGATGGCAAAAGATATCAAATTTGTTAAAGAAAATTCAAATTTTTCGACTAGGTATAATTCTGTCTTTTATCCCGTCATCTGCTAATTATGTTACACTAGCTGCGCCCCGCGGTTTTACCCGCGTGGTGATAAATGATGATGATGATGATAACGATGATGTTGTTGATGATGATGGTGATGTTGTTGTTGTTGATGATGATGATGATGATGATGATGATGAAAAGTATCCTATATCTTATTCCAGGGTTCTAAAGTACCTACATAAAAAATTCACATAGATCTGTTTAGTAGTTTACTTATTAAAGTTAGGACTGTGACCTGCCCCGGCTCCGCATGAGTAGTAAGAATGGGTATAGTAAGCTATCCTTAAAAGATATATATGCCACCGTGGATTTTTTTGTATATCCATAAAAGAGGAATGTCCCACCATGCATTGTTTTGTTATATCTCAAAGGAATTATTAGGCAGCGTTTTCGATGAAAGCTCCCAGGTGGCTTGACTTTTTCTGACACTTCCAACAATTATCATCATATTCCAACCAATTTACACAAAACCTTGACAAATTATATACTTAAACCTTCCTCATAAATCACTCTATCTATTGGTGAAACTCGCATGATAATCCGTTCAGTAGTTTTTAAGTTTATCGCGAACAGACAGACAGACAGATGCGGCAGACGACTTTGTTTCATAGTATGTAGTGATACATACATACCTATAGCAAAATCGTAAACGATCTGTGTGCTCATTAAATATTTAAAAAAAAAAAAAAAAACTGTCTGTTTGTCGGTTTGTTTGTGCACACTAATCTCAGAAACTACTTAATCGATTTAAATGTGGTTTTCACTTATGTGTATTGTCGTAAGCTTCCTGTAGCATTTGTTACATTTTAATTTACAAACAAAAAAGATGAGTGCCATGTGAGTGTCGAAATATGGGATTTTATGCAACATAAACGGATTAAGCAGCCGTAATCTTTTTCTAAGCTAACTGACTAGTTTAATATCTTCACAGCTGCAAGGAATTACAGATTTTCGTATAATTCGACGCATGTTATGGGTCCGACGGCTTATAGCAAGTTGCCAGAGCATATCATTTCAGCGCCTTCTATGGGCAGCTTTAAGTCACGACTGAAACGCTGGCTTGTCGCGCACAAGTTTTACAGCTACAATGAATTTTGTGAGTTTTGACATTTATTAATTATTATTATTATCATTATTATTTTTTATGACATTTTTTTATATTATTTTAACTATTGAATTTTAATTATCATCCAAATTTACTGACTTGTAACACCCGTTATCAATAAATATGATTTATGATTTATATGGTTTTAATTTCAACTCAATACCTCCACGCGTTCCCGAGATAAAATGTCTTGACAGCGAAGTGATCCTATAAGAGTTCCGTTTTTTCTTTTTTGAGTACGGAACCCTAAAAAACAAGATAATTATATTTAATGTGTCAAAAACATTACATCTATTTACACCTCACTCTTTTTCCGTGTAGGGGTTTTAACACCTTTAAATAAATGTCAATCAAAAACACTGTCAAAAATAATTATCACTGCAGTGCCAATGCATTTCAAGTAGTGACAAATGCCTTGACTAAATACGTATAGAAAGTCAAAGAAAAAATTTAATTGTAGAAAGCTTTTGTTTTCATCCGATGTACATCTAATCTCTATCTAATGTATTTGTAGCGATGAAAGCTCAGTGGTTAGCGCGGTCGATTCGCGCGCCGTAGTGCCTGGGTTCAAGCCCAACAATGAGTTTAAGCTGCCGGTGACGGAAAACATCGTCAGGAAACCATACCATAGTGGTAGGGTACTTTCTAGTACTCGCTGGCTAGCTACCACCCAAGTTGAAAATCTGCCGCTAAGCATCTAGCGGTGTGTTCCGGCAGCCTCACTGGAGAGCCAGTTCTATTCCAGCCTGGGTGTGTTTACCATCTTCAACCACACCGTCACTCAACATTAGGTAAGCTGTGGTCAAACACCTGTGTGGTCAAACACAACGCCTGTCAATCATTAAAAAAAACAGTTTTGTGAATTTCCTCCCACAATGAGAGCAAATTTAAAGACGTATTTCAGACGTCAAAAATAATTCCTTGATAAACATTTGTAAAATTAAAATAAAAACACTTATGTCGGTGTTGTCACTGTAGCTGAAAAGAGAAAGACATTACAAAAATGTAATTGTCAGAGGCCGGAAGAGATACGTTAAATCTTTCCCGTAATCTACGCGGATAACTTTCATTCAATAAAACCCTTCCTTTATGTCGCAAAAGATCCCAGAGGCACAAAGTGTGCCTTTTCAACGAATGCCGAAATGTAGGAAACTTGCCTACATTTATTAAATAACAGTAAGGGACAACTGATGCAAGATTGAATGTAGTGTAATGTTCAATGTAAATGTTTGACCTGGCCGGGAATGGAACCCATGCCCTACAGCTCAGGCAGACATACTACCAATGAGCCAACAGGGCTGTCTTATATACTAATATGTCAAATACAAAATATGACAATATGACTAAAATGTCAATTAAAAAAAAACTTTTTTTATTAATACACAATTACATAGTTGCCGTGGTAGTGCCGGCGTAAGAATTGTACCCCACCCTCTCTACCCGTGGTTGCCGTAAGAGTCGGCTAAGGGATGTAGCAGCAGCGTCTTCCTTGAACAATCACACCTAACTGCGCTCGCCAACGCGCCTGCCAAGCGTGGCGAATATTGGCAAAACCCCCAGGAGGAGGCCTATGTCCAGCAGTGGACGACCTAAGGCTGATGATGATAATTACAATACATACAAAACACACAGACACAGGAAAAACACTTATGCTCGTTACACAAATATTTGTTCGCGAGTGGGAATCGAATCCACGCCGCAGCTCTTAAAGCAAATACGCTACCAAATAAGCTATGAGTAGTCGTGGGTTTGATTCAAAATAACTTATAAATACACTATAGATATATCTCCAGAATGCCATAAAATGATTACTGGATTAAAAAAATTAAAATAAAATAGGTAATAACGAATGTCTACTTGTCCTTACTGTTATAAGGTCTTTGCTACAAAAGTGACGGAAAACCGATAGGAAAGTTTTTGACTATCGGTATTTACGTTTGTACGAAAGTTTGACCCTTTGTGCGCGTTTGGCGAGTTATCTAACACTACGTGTTATATCTGGGAAGTGTCTAGTCTAGAATAAGGAACGTTCTAATACGATTTATATTTATGTAGTCCAAGTTAAAAATATATAACCTAACATTGTAAATATATAACCAATCATATAATTGTAAATATATAACCAATCATAAATTCACGGCATGTCATCGGAGAAGCCTTTACTAATTGTTAAGGTTTATTAGCAGTAGTGTGTATCTATTTACTAACTTATATACTGTCGGTTAATACTTAAATAAGTTGTGTTTTTTTTATGTTCAACAAGCTAGGTGTTTGACCACACCTCACTTGATGTTAAGTGACGGTGTGATCGAAGATGGTAAAGCACACCTAGCCTGGAATGGAACTGGCTCTCAAGTGAGGCTGCCGGATCACACCGTTTTAGGTACTTGGGACAGATATTCAAGTTGAGGGTGGTAGCTAGCCAGCCGAGTACTAGAATATACCCTACTACTACTATGCTATGGTTTCTTCACGATGTTTTCCGTCACCGGCAGCTCAAACTCATATAAAAAATACTCATATGTACACGTATACATATGAGTATTTTTTACATTTTGTAGCGATGATAGCTCAGTGGTTAGCGCGGTCGGTTCACACGCCGAAGGGTGTGGGTTCAAACCCCAACTATCAAGTATAATTGTATTATAATTGGACCTCAGGTTCACTGTAATACGTTAATTCTACTTGTACACTATATAAACCTTTCAAACCGGAACACAGTAATGTTAACACACTAGGTACTGCTTGGCGGTAGAACATCTGGTAGTGCGGCGGTACCTACCTAAACGATCTCCTGCTTACCACCGAGTAATATTGTTACAATAATATTAACGCTAAAGCAAAAACGGCTCGGTCTGTTTTCTTTAAAAATATTACACATCATGAAACCTCTGTCGTATACACTATTTTTCCTAAATAAAGCAATACGTAACACACAGAGTAATAAATCAAATAGATCCTGTAACAGCGTCTCGTTCGATAAATATAAATTTTGTTTGTCAGAAGAAAGACGTGCCGGAGAAATGTATTAGGTACCCTTGTACACCATCGCCGAGGCACTCCGAGACCATTTTGCAATTCAGAAAGAGCACGGAATATTATGGCGTATTCGGTATAGGGAAGTAATCTATATGAAAGCTTCAACCTGTCAATATGCCATTGTCATTTTGATAGGCACGCATCTGGCTGTATAAAATACGCTTACACCTTTTAACGGTTTTTGGAGGCTTAGATCCTTTAAAATACACAAGAAAGTGTTTTTATGTCTTGAGCGCATTTTGTAATTTTTTATTATTTGTCACATACTTGTAATGCGTCAAAAAATTTACTATTAAAGAATAAATAATTATTGTCATTGTCATTTTTGTTGTATTGGAATATTTATATCGTTATTTACTTGTGTTTTGATTTTGATATTGTCCTTTTTTATGTTTGTCACATGAAGGCTAGATGTTTGACCACATGTCACCTGATGTTAAGTGACGGTGTAGTCAAAGATGGTAAACACACTTAGCCTGGAATGAAGCTAGTGAGACCGTCGAAACACACCGTCAAGTGATTAGCGGCAGATCTTCTACTTGATGGTAGCTAGCCAGCCGACTACGAGTACTATAAAATACCCTATTACCATGCTATGGTTTAATCACGATGTTTTCCTTCACCGGCAGCTTAAGCTCATTGTTGAAATATGAACCCACGCCCTTCGGCATGTGAACTAACCACGCTATCCACTGAGCTATCATCGCTACAAAAATACTCTGCATTTTAGTCTTGTGTTATTGCTTTGCAGCGTAAGCACGCGAACACGTGCGCAAGCCTTTTTACGTTGACCTCTATTATGAAGTTGTCCACTTGTTAGATCTTGTATTAAGATTAAAACTGTAAACATTTTTGTTATATTTATGTAATGCGTCAAACCGCATCAAACCAGCGTAGTGGAAAACAACCCCAGCGGTCGGATGCTAAAACATGGTGCAATTGATACGGCTTCAGGCTGTCTCGGTGAGAGTGTGCAGCCGGGCTTTATTCGCAGAAACGTGCTTTTTTATTAGGAAAATTCTATCATTTTGATTGGAGATTTTATTATTTCAAAGATAAATTCGAAGTAACGAGAAAATCCCATGTAAAAGGAAACTAGAATCGGAAAAAGTGGAATAAGAGAGAAGGTTTTTACTACAAAGTGGGGACAGCAGCTTACCTACGTTACGTGATGTTTCTTTCTATGACATTATTTATTTGAAATAGGTTTGCGTTTGACCACGTCTCATGTTAAGCAGGATGCAGTCTAAGAAACAAGCACACTTACCTAAAAAAAACCTGTTTACTCTGTATTTGAAAACACCCAAATTGTACTTCGCGGGAAAAACAGACGAGGGCAGAGAGTTCCACATGTTCGCTTTATCAGAGTGCGCGAAGCGAGCCCTAACACTATTCTACAACCTGAGCATTTATGTGGTACACTTTACTGAAAAATTATCACGCCTATAGATGTGTGCTTTAACATAGTAATTTAACTTCATATCCAGATGTGTTATTTGTCAAAAAAAAATGATAACCATTAAAAATAAACATTAACAATATTCTATTCATTGGATAGAATGTTATGTTACTACTAACACCATCTGTTAGAAAACCAAAGCGTTAACATCGCTGCAACAGAACTAAACTCAACACTCAAATATATTGTAGTTAATCTACTTAATACTGACACCACTAGAATCAGGTTGTAAAAAATATATAACAACAGTCTTAAAAATTATTACCCGTTAAAAAACTATGCCAGCACAAAGCTCAGCTTTTTGCTAGTTTAAATTAATGAAATATGGATGTTGTAGTTACATTCTTAGTTAATTCTTGATCACTAGATAGTTATCTCAAATAGTTTGTTCATAGCTATAACACTGTATTTTGCGTCTATCTACATTATGATCTTTCCCTTTTATTATGTTAACAATACTATAGCGCGTGAGGCACACGAAAGTTTTCCTAACCAATTCCCATCTGCCCCTAAGCATAATTATTGCTGAGAACTAACTTTTTTCGCACTGGCTTCTATAGCAAGAACTAATTTATTTTTTATTGTATTTATTTTTATGTAAAAGTTATGAGACGAACTATACTCTCTCCAGATAGTAAGAGATAAGTCCTGTCCATGACCATTGCAGCGATACACAGAACTTTGTGACAAAACATAGTCCAGGGCATTGCTTTGGCGCTCATTACTTTGAGACATTCGATAGTTCTTTATTATGGCTGACAGGCTAGGTGTTTGACCACAACTCACCTGATGTTAAGTGACAGTGTGGTCGAAGATGGTAAAGCTGACCTAGCCTGGAATGGAACTGGCTCTCAAACTGCCGGAACACACCGTTAGATGCTTGGCGGCAGATTTTCAACTTGAGGGTGGTAGCTAGGCAGCCGAGTACTAGAAAGTACCCTACCGATATGCTATGGTTTCCTCACGATGTTTTCCTTTACCGGCAGCTCAAGCTGAGGTTTAAACCCACGCTATTCAGCATGCGAACCGATCGCGCTAACCACTGAGCTATTATCGCTACAAAAACAAGTTAGTATCAATAGCCCTGTAATTTCGCTAGCTACTACCCTTCAAACCGGAATACAGTTATGATTACACACTACTGCTTGGTGGCAGAATATCTGGTACTGCGGTGGTACCTACCTAGACGGCTTCCTGTTAAGGGGACCAACCCCCAATTAAAATATTGTTCTCTATATTTTTATTAAACTTTTATGTAGGTGCCAATCAATAATATTTATATGTTACAATAGTGGGTGTGTGGATATTTCCCATCTGCCCTTTCTGGGGAGGCTAAAACAGTAATTTCCTTTCTACGTATCAAAAGCCCTACTCCATATTTCACGGTATTCCCAGGACAAAACTCGCGTCTTCCGGATACCTGAATTTCCAGTAGCGAAACGACCTAAAACGATTTGTCAGATGTCGCCTACAATGGACATCTGAAGGTTTGACTAAAATAATATATTACCGGTGGCGTAGAGGAAAAATGTGTTCTAGATTTTTTATTGTACATCTCAATCGTGATAAGTTTGAAGTTTTGGCGGGAACGTGGAGAGTCGCACGCCCCATTGTATTTTTTCCAAAACTAGTGTTTTTTTCAAAAAATAGTTTTTTTTTTTAATGCTGACTAGCTAGGTGTTTTACCACAACTCACTTGATATTAAGTGACGGTGTGGTCGAAGATCGTAAAGCACACCTAGCCTGGAATAGAACTGGCTCTCAAGTGAGGCTGCCGGAACACACCGTTAAATGCTTGGCGGCAGATAAATGAAAAAAATGAAGAAAACAAAAGTGGTATTTTATTCATAAAGTGCCGGATTACAATTGCGAGTGTGGGAAAGTGATATAATGTGGTGAAACATGACTTTTCGTGTTGCTTCCAAAACTCCATCGAAGCTTATAATAAAGTCACCACTACCGGAAACTGAAGACTGCACACAAAATATAGACACATTGAAACTGGCAGAATACACAGAATGCGATGCCAAGAAGAGAAGAAGAAGAACCGTGATAAGTAAAAATCGATATCGAGATATTGTTAACTTTTTTTTTTTACTGACCCCAAACTAAGCAGATCTTGTGTGATGGGAGTCTGATAACTGATAGAATACCTACATAAATACTTTTTTTTTTTGTAAATACTTACAGACCAGACACAGAACAAACAGTTGTTTATACCATAAAATGTTTGTCCTTGGCGGGAATCGAACCCACGCCCTACTGCTCAGGCAGACATACTACCAATGAGCCAACAGGGCTGTCGTGTCATCTCCACGATAATGTAACTTTCGCGACCTACATAATATATAAGGTTATTTTTTATATGAGTATAATCTCATAAATTTAATTAGTGTTTATCAGATTCCATACGTATCACTCTATGACGGATATACAATCGAAGGTGGTATAGGAATATCTATGCTCGGAAAATATAGACTAGCAACTGTGGCTATACCGGAAAATAAAATTGGTCTCTGTCCTGATGTTGGAGGAACACATTTTTTACCAAGATTAAAAAATTTAATTGGGTTTTATCTGGTTCTTTTTTTTTATGTAACAGTAATGAGACGAACGAGGCGCTCTCCTGATGTTAAGAGATAACGCCTGTCCATGACCATTGCAGCGATACACAGAACTTTGAATAGACAAAGTCCAGGGCATCGCTGCCTTGGCGCTCATTACTTTGAGACTAGATTGTTAGTCTCAACAGCCCTGTAATTTCGCTAGCTGCAGTACCCTTCAAACCGGAACATAGTAATGTTTACACGCTACTGCTTGGCGGCAGAATATCTGGTACTGCGGTGGTATCTACCTTGACGACCTCCTGCTAAGGAAATCTACCACAAAGCAAATCAAACAGTACCCAACAGAACCTAACCTAAACAGTACATTTTTTTTTTTAACGCTGACAGTCTTGGTGTTTGACTGTAACTCATCTGATGTCAAGTGATGGTGTAGTCGAAGATGGTAACGCAGACCTAGCCTGGAATGGAACTGGTTCTCAAACTGCCGGAACACACCGTTAGATTCTTGGCGGCAGATTTTCAACTTGAGGGTGGTAGCTAGCCGGCCGAGTACTAGAAAGTACCCTACCACCACGCTGTGGTTTCCTCAAGATGTTTTCCTTCACCGGCAGCTCAAGCTCATTGTTGGGGTTTGAACCCACGCCCTTCGGCATGCGAACCGACCGCGCTAACCACTGAGCTATCATCGCTACATAACCCTTACTCGCCCTTGACCAGTTTTAATTAAGTTTAAAATTAAGCGTGCAATTAGACAAGCAAAAAATATTACCCAAAAAATAAGGTTCAGAATTCCAGCTCTAAAATAAAAATATTGTTAAGACCAAACGCAGGTGGCTGGAGAGCAGATGGCCTGACCAAGTTTTCTCATACAAATTCCTACAGCGTAAATAATGTACCCCTAGTGCTATAAATTTCATGATGTAGTAAAAAGTTTGGCTTTCAGAGAATGGGCTGAAGTTCTGTCCGCAATTTAACATGTTTTTATTGTGTTTCTGTAGAAAAGGAAACGTGATTTTATCGACAAATTCAAAATACCTTGATGAGTTTTTCGAGTGTTTTCTGTGTAAACAATTCGGTGTTTTTTTAGAATTCCGTACCTCAAAAGGAAAAAACGGAACCCTTATTATAGGATCACTTTGTTGTCCGTCTGTCTGTCAAGACCCGTTTTCTCAGGAACGCGTGGAAGTATCAAGCTAAAATTCATATCAAATACTACTACTATACTTGGTCTACTGTCCCTTGAAGCTGTGATAAAATAAAATTTCTAAGCCAACGCAATCAAAAGATACAGCCGTTTATGCTGCAAATTTTTGACACTCGCGAGGGAATACAGGTTACTTCCCGTGAACTCATAATCTTGAAATTTGGTACGAAGCAACGTCTTATAGCACAGATAAAGGCAAAATTACGAAAAGCATAGATTACCATTAAAAAAAATATAATTTTTACTTATATACCGTACGGAACCCTCGGTGCGAGAGTCCGACTCGCACTTGGCCGGTTTTTTTTAAATAATGGATAGGCTTGCGTTTGACCGCCATTTCACCTGATGTTAAGTGATGATGCGGTCTAAGATAGACGACCTAATCAACACCTTATCCTAAAAGCGTTTTATACAATCGACAAATTCCTGACAAAAAAATTGACAATTTCCACAAAAAAAAATTTTTTTTTAATTTTTTGTAGTGATGATAGCTCAGTGGTTAGCGTGGTCGGTTCGCATTCCGAAAGGCGTGGGTTTAAATTCCAACAATGACCTTGAGGAAGTGTGAAGGAGTTGTGAAGGAATACATCGTCAGGAAATCATAGCATGATGGTAGGGTTTTTAGTAGACTTTTTAGTAGTCGGCTAACTAGTACCACTCTTAAGTTGAAAATCTGCCGCGAAGCATCTAACAATGTGTTCCGGCAGCCTCACTTGAGAGCCAGTTCCATTCCAGGCTAGGTGTGTTTAACATCTTCGACCACACCGTCACTTAATATCAGGTGAGCTGTGGTCAAACACCTAGCCTGTCGACTATTAAAAAAAACATAATTTATAATGTCATATTTTTATCATAAATTTATGACATTGAATTGAATTTGATTAAATTGATGAGGGGTGGTAGCTAGCCAGCCGAGTAGTAGAAAATACACTACCATCATGCTAAGATTTCCTGACGATGTTTTCCTTTACCGGCAGCTCAAGCTCATTGTTCACAACACAAGTCACATTTTATGGAACTAAGGACCTAGACAAAGTAACATTTAATTAGCGTTAACGCTAATCGAAACGTACAAAATGTACAGGATTAACATAAGCTATCGATATGGTACATGGGCATCTTATATAAATTCCATATATTTTTGGACTTTCCTAATAGCGTTATCGAATTTCGAATGTTACTTTGTCGAAGCCCTCTGTTCCGCATAACTCTGTTTAATATAGTATAGTACCTGGTTGACCGAGCTTAGCTCGGCTGAAAACACGGATAAAACGACGTTTTCTAAAAATGAAACCTAGCTAGATCGTTTTATAGCCCCTGAAACCCCCTGCATACTAAATTTCATGAAAATCGTTGGAGCCGTTTCCGAGATTCAGAATATATATGTATATATACAAGAATTGCTCGTTTAAAGATATACATAGATAGATAGATAGATAGATATACCTACACAAAAAAAAACATCCACATTTATTTCTTACGAATAATCTTTTCATATAAAAACCGCACCGTTTACGCAATACGAATTCTATTTCCATTGAATAGAAAGTTCAATAAGCGATGGTTTCTATAGAATATTCTAAAGAATAACACAACGATATAGAATGAAAGGAAAGCAAAAACACCTATTGTCCAATGTATTTCGGTTTGAATTGGAGGTTTGGCATTAATTAATTTGGTTTATCGACAAAGAAATTAATAGGAAAACATTTATGTTTATCGAATTTTGATTATAATGATTAATAGTATTATAATATTACCAAAGCATACATTATTATATTATGTTTAAGCTATACGTAACACAGGATGAGGTAATCCATTACTAGTTTGTGTGTTAACCGCGAGCAGACCAGCGACCTGCAAGCAGCACCCGATCACGAGTATGACGCATGTGCCAGCCATCGCCCTCCTCAACCATATCTGAGGGAAGAGAGCGCCCGTCACACGACGCCGCCGCAAGAAGGAGCCTTCGATGGTGAGCATGGATGCTTGAGGCATGCACACAATCCTTATCTCTAAGCTCTTAATTTAATTCTCTCTCTTTCTCTTTCCCTTCTCTTTTTTCCTTCTCTTTCTCCTCCTTTCTGTGACAGCAATCACTGATTCCTTTCATACTGAGATGCTGTGATGAATTCACTTTGGACATTTCTTAATTAAACTTTGTTTTTATTTTCTCTTTCTTCTTGGCATTGCACTCTGTGCATTCTGTCAGTTCAATGTTGCAGTATTTTGTGTGCAATCTTCAGTTTGGTTAATTTCTTGGTTAATTCCAGTCCGTGCCAGTCAAATCTAGTCATGCTTTAGTAAAGTAGTGACTTTACTATAAGCTTCGATGGAGTTTTGGAAGCAACACGTAATGTCATGTTACACCACATTATATCACTTTCCCACATTCGCGCTTGTAATTCGGCACTTTATGAATAAAAGACCAATATTTTTATGCATAAACACTTGAAAAAAAAAAACTAGTTTTGGAAAAAAAAACTGTTTTATATAATTAGAAAAATTTGTTGTTTTTCACATGACTAGCAAAATTTATATTTACCAAAAAAATATTTTGAGTTTGTGGGTATGTTTATTTTTTATTTTTATGGTGTTTTTTTTTGTGCTTAGGTGCTTGACTATAGGTCACTTATTGCGAAGTGACGGTGTGGTCGGAGATGGAGAGCAGACTTAGCCTGGAATTGAACTGGCTCTCAAGTGTGGCTGCCGGAATACACCGTTAGATGATTGAAGACAGATTTTCAACTTGAGCGCACTACTTAGTCACCAGAGTACTTGAAAAATTCTGAAATTCATGAAAATATTCTACCACCATCTATGGTTTCCCGTTGTTTCAAATCACCGGCAGATCTAGCTTATTGTAATGATTTGAACCCACGCACCTTGGAGTAAAATCCGACCGCACTAACCACTGACCTATCATCGCTAGTAATGTCAAATATTAATAGGGACATCCCTAAACTTATAGTTATTATAAACCATCGTAAAGTCAACAAAAACAGTGTTGATATGGATTTTTGTGCGAGCACAAATGTTTTATGACATATACCGACCTATCTATATTTGAACTTTATGGGAGCCCCAAAAGCCATAATGAAGCGCAAGCTGACCCGTCCGAGGTCAACTTTAGGGTTGGAAAAACGGGACCGATCAAGACTGAAATGAGGTCAGGAGTATATAGTATAGTCCTGAATCAGTCCTGTATTTCTAAAATGGCTCACTGCTGGGTATAGTAAGTAAGGCCATAGTCTACCACGCTGGCCAAGTGCGGGTTAGTAGATTTCACACATACTCGAAAACTTTTTTTTATGAACCCTCAGCTTTCCTCACATTTTCCTTCGCCGATAATACGCACATAAATTAGAAAAGTCGATGTACGTGCCGTGGTTTTCGAACCCGGGACCTCCAGGTTGGAAGCCAGACAGTTTTCCAAAGGCAGCCGAAACGAAAGTATTTAAGGTTTAATAGAATTAAAAAGGAAAGATTATGTATTTACAAAAGCAAATGGGTATTTTTTTTTCATATAATACATTTGATTATCATTAAGGTTTTTGTAATTCTCTCAAATTCTAGCTAGAGCCACTAAGCTTGAACTAAGTATAAATAGTCAGGGCTACACGGAACGGAAGTATTAAGTAAGTAGGTCATTTTACTTATCATCACTACCCTGTAGGGCGTAGATTCGATTCTCACCCAGACTATATGACGAACATGTATAATTGTATAATCATATTTACAAAAAAAGTTATTCTATAGTATGTGGTTCCCATAATACAAGCTTTGCTTAGTTTTGTTCCATGTAATTTTTTTTTTTTTTTTTTACAATCATAATAAAGTGTCTGTCCATCTTTTATATTTCTATTAAGTAAAATAATTAGACTAGTTTAACTATAGTGAAAATCTTTTTTCATTAAGTAGTGAAATAAACTAGATTTCATTTCATTTATCAATAACATATCAAACAGAATGTACCTAATGTGTATGTATGTATATTAATTGCAATTCAATATACATTTTACAGAACTGTGTCATATTCTAGAATTATGTACATATTTACATACATATTTATTAATTTTACCAATTTATAAAATTGATAATAGATACTTTTTTTATTTATTTGATTAAATTAATAAATATCGTAGGACATTACACACAGCGCCATATGACCCTAAACTACTCAAAGCTTGTAAATTAAAGTCAGATAACCGATAGAATACTTTTTTATTTGTTAATACATTCTTATATTACATACAGAAAACCCAGACCAAAAAAAAACATTTGTTTATACTACAAATATTTGCCCTAGGTGGGAATCGAACCCATGCCCTACTGATCTTAAAACAGATATACTACTAATGAGCCAACAGGGCTATCAAAGATAGATCCAATAGGTAGTGTTTTATGCTTCCAAAATGTTTCACAAAGTTTTCAAAGTGTTCACGTTATGATGTATGCTATTCATAAAAATCGTATAAAAGCAGATCAAGACTTTCAACTCGGATATTTTAAACCTCCCATCACTATTAACGAAGGGACAGGACGTCAGGAAAAATTTGTGGCCCTTTAGGCTCGGGCCACATAATTATAGGGATGTGACTTTTTCAGCCGTTTTCAGACGTTCTCGGCCAGCTTTGTGACGTTTTATAAAACCGTGTGTTGGAAGTGATTTGTTTTGTTTTGGGATGAGAATCTGTAACAAGGTAATCTGGCAAAAGCGGGTAGAAAAGAGATCGCTATTAAAATAAATTAGAAAATATATTGAACAGCTTTTTTTGTTAAAGAGGGAAAAAGGTCAACGCAGTCGAGTTTTGTGGGATTGTATCCTATGACTGGCCTTCCTTGGTGATTGACGGATTGTTCCAGGATATCCTGTGGAGCGCACCAGAAGCGCTTTAAAAACTGCGCTTTTGCTCTTCCCGGGACAACGGCATGCTGTCCCTACCACCGCCACCTAAGATAACGTGGACCACCAAACATGGTCATCCTCTCTGGGCTTTCTAGATGGATGGATGGATGGAGCCCAACTTTAAAAGGGATATCAATGCTGTTTTTATGGGGATTGTACATATTAAACCCCCCGGGTAATCTTCCTTTGTGCTTGTTGAAATGTTCCAGGATATCCAGAGATATACGCGGCCTCCCCCGTTTCCTCCCCCCGTTGATCCCATGCTGCAAATTTTATATGCTGATAGCTCAGTCCAGTCCACTCCTTGATGTCGTCTAGCCACTTCCGTCTGGGACGTCCTGGACTTTGCTTCCCCAGGATTCAACCTTGGAAAGTCATACAGGGTTCCTTTTTGTAAGATTTTTAAACAGGAGGTCTAAATTCCAATCCAATCCAAATTGTCAATCAATACATGCTATATGAACATATAGCATGTATTGATCGACACTTCGTTCAAACGGTGAAGGAAAGCATCGTGAGAAAACCTGCATGTCTCAGAGTCTACCAATCTACACCTGCCCAGCGTGCTCGTCCACTATTCTAACCCACCACACACACGCCCAGCAGTGGGTCAATTTATAAAAATAGGTCTACTTGTACATATATATAATTCGTTGGTTATTGTAGGACAGTAAATAGTTGCAATTAATAAAATAATTTTATCAATTACTACCGCGTTTTCCGAGATAAAAATTTGCCTACGTGTTTATCCAGGGTTATACGCTATCTGCAGTCCAAATTTCATCTAATTCTATCCTGCCGTTTGATTTTAATGAAGAAATGATACACTTTCACATTAAAATGTAACCATTTCGCCGGGTACAATGCAGGGTGAACTATTTGGATGAATATTGACGATATTTTTTTAAATTGATTTTGATGATAGTGTTCCTAGTTTTTTATTAATGATTTACAGGCTAGATGTTTGACCACAGCTCACCTGATGTTAAGTGACGGTGTGGTCGAAGATGGTGAAGCACACCTAGCCTGGAAAGGAACTGGCTGTCATGTGAGGCTGCCGGACACACCGTTAGGTGTTTGGAGGCAGATTTTCAACTTGAGGGTGGTAGCTAGCCAGCCGAGTGCTGGAAAGTACCCTACCACCACGCTATGGTTTCCTTCGCATGCAGCTCAAGCACATTGTAGGGGTTTGAACCCACGTCCTTCGGCGTGTAAACAAACCGCGCTACCCACTGAGCTGTCATCGCTACAAGTTACCTAGTTTCTAAGCTACCTAGATAGTTTTTGACAGTCTAGTCCAGTCAATTTGGTATTTTTTTATTTAAAATTACTCTCCACAGACACTGGGGTCCGTGACCTTTGTCAACTTTGAATTACATATTTTTTTTTACAATATGGGAAGAGGAATGTTAGTCTAAATCGTCAATTTGGTATTTATCTACAGTAGATTTGGCATATTTGCCAGACAGATTGATGGTAGGTGGACTAAGTGGTGACCGCGAACTGGTGAACGGTGCGGAACGGAACGGTGCAAGATTAGTACCTACTGGACCGGTTCGAATATTGTATAAGTGAAGTCTATGCTATGTGTATTAATGTGACTTTAAAAAAAGTAGACTAAGTATTACTAAGATGATAAAGAAACTTGTACTAATGATAAAATTCTTACGGATAATTTAATTTGCTTTCAAAATTTCACTACTGAGAATATTTAGTATTTTTTCAGCAAGTAATTGTAACTAATTCTTTAAGGAAATAAATTTATTAAGCCGTAAAATAGGTACTTATCATATTTTTTTTAAACTTTTTGATATTCGCTGCCGCTTTCTACGATCATCCGATAGCGAGTGAACTATAATATTACTTTTAAATCTATATGTATATATACGTATATACATCTCGTATTACGGTGTCTGTGGTCCTACTTTTCCAAAACGGCTCAACCGATTTTTATGATTTTTTTTAATGTACATTTGGTAGGTTGTGTATGGTGAATATATTGAAAATATATTTCAGTGATTAGCACTTTTTATCTCGAAAAAATGTAGTAGGTAACACCGCTAATATTATCTATGTACCAAACCAACCAAAAAAATCTTAATAGGTACTAAGCTAGAAGCAACATAAAGTCAAAAGCTAGTAAAAAGTTGTGAAAAGCTTAAATAAATAACTAAGTAAATTGTATAAGGCAGAAGCGCTATCTCTAATATCTGCAACCACGTTTCAACAATCAATACTTACTTGTCACCGAAAATTCATCCATAAGGCATCCAAAATTGACTCTATACCATCACACTCTTAACCTTAAAAAAACAATCGACCTCTTTCGAACCACTAATAAGAAAAATAAAATAAAAATTCTAATTTCGAAAATTCATAACGTATTCGTCTTACGTCACTGTCAAAGTGTTCTGGGAACTGTTTTTCTGGTTGAAATTTTGAAAATGGAAACTTAATGGTGGGGTCTGATTGGTTGATTTTATAGGCGACGGTAGCGCCTCCTAGCGTCCGGCCAGCGGCGCAACGCCGCTTCGACTGATACGAAATTCTACCCCCAATGCGGGGGTTTTACCTATACTTATGTGTTTACATCTTAAATGGGGTGTGTGTAGAGTAGGGAAGAGTAGAGAGTTTTGTAGGTTAGTTTTTGTTTCAGTTTGAGGTTGTTTTTTTTCGTGTTAGAATATAGTAAGTTAAAAATAGACATAAAGGGAATATATTCTATTCGAAATAGAGAGTTATACATAGTAAATGATAATCATCATGGCACTAGATACAAGACTGATTTATATGAATGTTGTGATAATTGTTGAGTGGTTCACACGCGGAAGGGAGTGGGTTCAAACTCTAAGAATGAGTTTGAGTTGCCGGTGAAAGAAAACATCGTACGGAAACCATAGCATGGTGGTACTTTATTGTACTCAGTTGACTAGCTACCGCCCTCAAGTTGAAAACCAAGTACCTAATAGTGTGTTTTGAGAGCCAAATCTATTCCAGAATCCATCAATCCGTCGTTTGCCTTATTGTTTTGGACACCTAAAAAATAAAAAAGTCCTTGCATAAACTAAGGTTAAATATTAGGATATTATTAAAGCCACAGATTAAGGTATATAGGCTCTGCGCACTTTATATTAGAATTACTGTACTTACGTTCGGTAATACTAAAAACGTGAGTAATACGTTTTCGTGCTGAGTACGCGACAATCGGCTTAGCGACGACTTGTTCGTACGTTTCCTGTGCAATTACTTTTACCATAGTTCACTGTAGTAATGTCGTAATGTCGTTGACAGCCCTGTTGGCTTATTGGGAGTATGCCAGCCTGAGCTGTAGGGCGTGGGTTCGATTCTTGCCAAGGACACATGTTTGTTTGGTATAAACAAATGTTTGTTCTGTGTCTGGGTTTTCTATACATATTATAAGTATGTATTTACAAAAAAAAGTATTTATGTATTTATCAGTTATCTGACTTCCATCACACAAACTCTGCTTAGTTTGGGGTCAAATGGCGCTGTGTGTAATGTGTCCTACAATATCTATTTATTTATTTATTTATGTGTGTTTAACTACTGCTAAAACAGTTCACAAAAACAAATAAGCCCCGTTGGAATATCTGTTCACAGGTAAGTTTCAGTATTTTGATCAATATAGCTAATTTCCTTTTTTAAATACACCTTGGAACACAAAACCTAAATACTGTCGGCCGGCATCATCTCTCTATGTGGCTTCACTGCGTTTGATAAAAATACTCTATCTACTTTTTTTTTACTAAAATTTGCGAGTCTCTGTCTCGCGGGTACACTACAGAGAAAGCGCGCGCCTAGTACCGACTACGTCTCAATCCATGGCGCACGCACCCCGACGAAATAAGTCTCTGCGGCGTGGCACGGCGGTTGTTATTGCAAGATCCGTAAAGATACCATCCCGGAGCAATATCCTCCCATGCATGTCAATGCGAATGGAAAATATTCCAATTACCAACACAATAGGAATCATTTTTTTAATGGTTGACAGGCTATGTGTTTGACCACAGCTCGCCTGATATTAAGTGACGGTGTGGTCGAAGATGGTAAAGCACACCTAGCCTGGAATGTTGTTGGCTCTCAAGAGAAGCTGTTGGAACACACCGTTAGATGCTTGGCGGCAGATTTTCAACTTAAGGGTGGTTAGCTAGCCAGCCGAGTACTAGAAAGTACCCTACCACCACGCTATGGTTTCCTCGCGATGTTTTCCTTCACCGGCAGCTCAAGCTCATTGTTGGGGTTTGGACCCACGCCCTTCGGCATACGAACCTACCGCACTAACCACTGAGCCATCATCGTTACAAAAGTGACCGTTGAGTGACGGTGTGGTCGAAGATGGTAAAACACACCTAACCTCGAATGTTACTGGCTCTCAAGTGAGGCTGCTGGAACACATCGTTAGATGCTTGGCGGCAGATTTTCAACTTGAGGGTGGTAGCTAGCTAGCCGAGTACTAGAAAGATTAGAATTGATTCAAGCGTTACTTTGCGAAAGTTCATTTTAAGCTTAAGAGATATCTTTAGTGTATTTCCGGTTCTAAGTCGTTTGAGTTACCACAATGATAAGAATTAATTCGTATATAATTTTGCTTTTTTTTATGGTTGACAGGCTAGGTGTTCGACCACTGTTCACCTGATGTTAGTGACATATTATGCTTACTTCATGGTAGATCTCCTTAGCAGAAGTTCGTCTGGGTAGGTTACCACCGCGTTACAAGATATTCTGCCGCCAAGCAGTAGTGTGCAAACATTACTGTGTTCCGATTTGAAAGGTATTGCAGCTAGGGAAATTACTGGGCTGTTGAGGCTAACCATCTAATGTGTCAAAGTAATGAGCGCCAAATGTGCCTGGGTTTTGTTTTGCTACACAAAGTTCTGTGTATCGCTGCTATGGCCATGGATAGGCGTTATCTCTTACCAATAGGAGAGCGTAATTGTATTAATCTGAAATAATAATGTATCAAACAACATCTAAAATAAATGTAATATCTAAAACTAAAATCTCAATTACACTTAAAAAAAAAAAAAAAAATTACAAATATAGTAACCAGTTGCCAACAGTTGTTCAGGACGTGCTGACTCTTCGCTTGTCCATAATCATTAAAGCCTGTTCAATTAATTCATCACCTAACAAAAATGTAATTATTGATATACAATTATACATATACTATTCCTGGAACAATATTTACTCAAGTAGTTTTTTAACGAAATGTACAACTTCATATGCTTTGGTCTAAGGTAAGCATGTACTGAGTTTGAACTTGACAAGTCGGTACATACGCGAGAGACCTAATCCGGATTAAACTACTGTAGCATGAACACGCGAAATGAGTTGGTAAGACGTGCTTCTATCTTGTTACACAGAGTGTTCTTTATTTGTTTGTGAAATTATTATTTTTTCGGGAATAAAATGGCCTTTTCACGAATCATACTTTTCTAATGTCTCTTTGGCTATTGGGAATGGGTACCGCAGACCCGGCACTCTGCCTATCCCGCAGCCCCGTCCACTTGGCTCATCCACAATGTCCTCAGCTTATCAGAGGGATATAGTCTTCACGACTGGACCCACTCAGTCAAAGTTTAGCTCCTAATTGGCGAACTTGTCGAAATCCAGGGAAGAAACCCCCTCTTGTCCATCATCGGACCACCCTCTTTCGTCCCGATAGGTGTCACAATCCATCTCGGAGACTAGACATCAACCCCAAAAGACCCCATGTCTTAATTCCAGTGTTACCAAGGTGACAGGTCAAGTAAGTGGGTCCTGCCACCTCTGCTGTAGAAGAGATGGAGAGTGGTGCACCGTCATACCGGGACTTCTCTTCCCCTACAGACCAGCCTCGTCGACGCTGCGAAAGATAAGGAAAGATAGGGATAACTTCATACCGACAATCACATCCCGCCGCGGTCTCCAGCCTACAACTGCAGTGTTTCTCATACAAGGATGTCTTACGACACCGCACCGCCTCAGTTGCGGTGCCGCCCATACTGCAACATAACCTATATTTTTTTTTTAAATAGCTGACAGGCTAGGTGTTTGACCACAACTCACCTGATGTTAAGTGACGGTGTGGTCGAAGATGGTAAAGCACACCTAGCCTGGAATAGAACTGGCTCTCAAGTGAGGCTACCGGAACACACCGTTAGATGCTTGGCGGCAGATTTTCAACTTGAGGGTGGTAGCTAGCCAGCCGAGAAAGTACTCTACCACCACGCAAAGTTTCGGGAAGTTTCGGGGGGGAAGCTCGGAAAAGCGGCCCCACCTTAGGTTTCGCTTGGTTTTACCGTGTTTGTTTATGTCATGTTTACTGCTATGGTAATTCCAACTCCACGACGAGGACAAAAGTAACCCACGGGATAAAAGTAATATTAAAAAAATACAATAAAAATCTTTACAAAAAATGTGGGCTGCATGGATTTTTTCCGTCAAATTGTATGTTACAAATGAGTTTACCGCTCAGTTTGTCTAATCCTAGACCGTACATTCTGTATGTGTTGAAAGTTTTGCATCCCCCTGTATGTATAGCCACAACATCCCCGCATCCCCAGACTTGGCAAAACCACCATCTTGCGGATTTGTTATTTCACTTTTGCTGTACCTACTACCAATATTAGTTTGTAGGTATCCGGTATACTTAGTAAAATATAACGTAAATACTAAAAGTATATACAAAAACGAAAAGTTTTGACTCTACATTTTTTATTCGCGTATCGAGGATTAGGAACTATGCCGGATTCTTCTTTTAGAAAACTGTTTAAATGTCTTCAAATCCGGAGTAAACAGATTCTTTCTATATAAGCGTCGTATCGTAACTAACATCAGAAAGGATGTGGTCAAACGCGACCTATAAAGAGTTTAAAAAAACCGACAACTGCGAGTCAGACTCACTCACCGAGGGTTCCGTACAAATTAGTAGATATGATAAATTCTTGTAAATTCTCATTCCATGCATAAAGATCTATTTTTGTGTTTAAATAAAAAATGGACAACAAGGCAATGCTTCTTTGTCATATAAGTCAAATTTCATAGTTCTAGGTCAACGGGAAGTACCTTGTAGAATTTGATTCCCTTGTGAGTGTCGAAGTATGCGGTGTTTTGCGAAATACATGTCGACATAGTTGTATTAATCTGTCAATGGACAATCCCGATAGTCTTTGGATAGGTGACCGCGAGTAGTATTTGCAACTAGTACTAAAATGTGTCCTGTATGGTAATAGTAACGACAATCATATCAGAGGATGTGTCAAAGGCTTTTGGGTGGCATATTAATTCTGACATTAAGACTGACCACTTAGTTTCTAAATTTTTTTAATAACGTTCTAATTCTAGTAAATAGGTGATCAAGTTGTAACAATACATAATATCACAAATGCACCAGTGAACAAAGTTTTTCTATCTCGCTCTTTCATTTAGGATTCATTACTGTCGCTTGCCTTTTTGTGTAATGGCTGCCGTGCACTATCGCGCACTCTTTCTCGCGCGCGGTGACAATCGCGCGGGAAAGAGCAAGATAAATAAGCGAACACGCATTTATGGAACGTCACGTGTCTCAGTGACGCATTCAATCTCGTGAGATTATGTGTTCAACGTGAAATAAATGCACTTCACATCAAAAACTAGCAAAAATAACTTAGTTTAAAACTAATTCCTTCGAGATACTACTTCCGTTCAAGGTATTTATTATTTATTTTCACATATTCGGAACGGGAAACCAAGCATTTGGTAGTATTGTTTGGCTATGGATGTGATAGAGTTTATATTGGAGCGGAGCGTGTATTTTCGTTTACATTTTCTCGCAGTTTTGCTGGGAATGAACGGCGACACAATGCCTGGCACACAAATATCGTACGATGCATTTTATTACCCGACTGCCAAGGAAGGGTAATGTTTACCTCGTATTTCAAATGGTCGAATGGATTAAGGTATCGTTAGATTCGTCTCATTAACGCAAGTGTTTTTAGTGAGTGGTTTTTATAATGGTGGATTTTTGGCGCGATATATAGGTATATCGCGGTAGAGTTTTGGAAGCAATACGAAATTCATATTTTATCAAATTATTTTATTGTAGGTATTTGATTGATTGATTCAGAAGTTACATTAGGGAAATTCATCTTATTGTATTCTGAAGTTAAATTTTAAATGTATACTCTTTATAAATAGTTTTGATTACGACTAGAATAAGGATTTCCCAAATCAGCCCTTTTTTTAAAACTGTCCTTCTGCTGGGAAGCGCTGGCCTCCTCTCATCGTGAGAAGGATAAGGCCATGGTCCACCATGCTGCCCAAGTGCGGCATGACAGACAAGTTTTGGATAATAATTTGCTTCGGTATGATTTTTCCGCGTTTCCGTCAATGTCAATATAATCTACCTATTTTCATTACTAATATTTTTTTCAGTTTTGGCTCAGTACGGTTCGTATACTCTTCCACCTTGATCTTTTTTTTCGACTACGCTTAGAACTTTTGTACAAAATGGCGGATTTGAGACTTTGGAGTCGAGAACTCATAACTGACTTCATAGAACTTTACAAATCCCACCAATGTCTATGGGACGTTAAATGCAAAGGGTACAAGAGTAAATATGCAAAATCTTGCGCGTATCGAGAACTCGTCAAATTTTGTAAAGATCGAGGGTTCCATGAGGCGAATAGAGACTTTGTTACGAAGAAATTGCAAAGTCTGCGAGGATCCTTTCGTAAAGAGGTAAGTTTTTTTTAAGGTAAAAAATTTTTTTTTTTTTTTAATGTAAAAGTAATGAAACTAACGAGACGCTTTTCTGATGGTAAGAGATAACGCCTGTTCATGACCATTGCAGCGATACACAGAACTTTGAGTAATAAAACAAAGTCCAAAGAATCGCTGCTTCTGCTCTCATGTATTATCAATTTAATATAAAATAGAACCCTAAAATTTCATTACAGTTTAATAAGGCCGAAAAGTGCAATCGTATTGGACAGTTATACCAAACAAATCTCTGGTACTATGACAACCTATTGTTCACTAAAAACGAAATTGAAACTGATGAACGTAATCAAACGGATGATGAAGAACCAAATGGTAAGGACGATGAAGACAATGATGACAATGATACAACAAAGTCTTCGATAGAAGGAAACACAGATGATAAGGTTGGTAATGGTGTATGTATTTTAACTTTTACTTGGTGGTAGATCTCCTTAACACTAAACACACTACTGATTGGCGGCAGAATATCTGTCGACCTGTCTGGTACCTATCTACCAGCAATAAAATTTCTCACAATAATATAAACATACCTATTATTAATGTTTTTCAGCGTATCACTAACCCTGCATCGCCCATATCTCCTCCACAAAAAAGAAGTAAAAATACTGAAATATGTCCACAGCCAGAATTCTTTGATATGAGTTTCGACACTAAGTATAAAGATCTAAAAGACCTGTCAGAATTCGAGTTAACAGGAATGAATGTAACAAAGAAATTAGGTAGAATGAATGGTACGCAAGCAATATACGCAGAATCTTTGATCAATAGTGTGATCCGAAAAGGGTTATTAAATAAGTTGAAGGAGGAAACAGATTTGTGTGATAACCGGTGCAGTTGTATAAAAACATCTCAAACTTACAATGATAACTCGTAATAGAATGAAAATAATGAAGATAAAGAACAATACGAAACTGAAATATACGGTAAATGGTAATTTAATAATGAACTTTCCGTCAATGTTAGAATAATTACTCGTAGATCGAAACGGAAAGAACAAAACGCGTGTCTGTTTCGTTCCTTGCATTAGAACAAAACGAAGCAACGTAGCTATCGATAATTTGTACAATTTATTTATTTTTTGACTCATGCGGGATTATTCACGTTTAAATATGTCGTCTCCGACTATAATCCTAATTTTAAAAGAGATGGAGGGTGGAATCTTCCTCTGACTTGGATACCTTAAGGTCTAGAAATGTACGGTATGGACATAAGCTGCCCACGTGACATATCGATAGCTTATGTCAATTCCATACATTGTTACTTTTCTATTAGCGTTATCGCTAATCAAATCTTACTTTGAATATTCTTACTTAGACCCTGGTCTTCGTGAAGCTCGTCAGAGTGGTTGAGAATCTGAAAACATTGCAGTCAGTGACTCCAACCCCTTCGTACCTACCAATCTGCGCTTGAATGAGGTTTTTGATGAAAAAATCAAATAAAATTGGGCAAAAATACTGTAGATTTGGCATAATACGGTTAAAACTGTAGGGCTGGTTACACTGGTCATCAGTGAGCTCTACGTGCTGAAATATTCCTGACTTCTGAGGGCTCCGGGCTTCAGAGCACACCGGCGCATCTCGGCACTCTATACACTCCCACCCCCGCGACCGCACGCTAACCGCTGTTTCACGTGCGAGGCGCGCAGCGGCCCGCAGTGCGAAGCAAGGCGAGGCCGCGCGCGCGTTGACTGTTTTGACTCCTTGAAGAAGGCCACCGAATGTGGCCGAAATTATAGTCGGAGTATCTGACACAATTAAATATATAAATAAAACAAAAATGTGTTAAACGACGTCAGTTTCCATAGCAAAAAAAGATCGTTATATAATATACGTGATATTAATAATTTGATAGTGCGTGAATGATATTTTCACCTGAATCAACAATTCATTTTTTTAAATTTTAATACTAATATAGATATGTTCAATTCATTACGATTTTAGTTATTTTGTTAGTACGTATATTATGCAATGGTATTTACAGATAACAATGTTTTGCATATATACTTATACGTGAGATGATTTGAAAAGTAATAACTTTAGCTGATCTTTGATAAATATTAATATATACGAAGAGAAATGTTCAACATAAGGAAATAGTTAAGTTTTCAGACCTACTTATATGATTTATTTGGGTGGTGTTTATTATTGAACTCCTCCTATATAGCTGAACCGATTTTGATGAAAATTGTAATGATCCCGGAAGGTTTATATTCGCACATCAGGCTCGAAGTACGGGTTTTTGTTTTACATAAATTTTGAATTTTGATGAATTTTTGTATGTTTGAGTTGTGTTTGCAAATTAAAAAAAATGTGCGTTGGCCGGGAATCGAACCCGGATCAACTGCTTGGAAGGCAACTATGCTGACCATTACACCACCAACGCAGCTGACAATGAGTTACAAATCACACTTTCTATTCTGTTTTATATAACAAAACGTGCTTATAGTAGCATAAACGCGGCATCTGTATAAACACATTAACTTAAATATTACTTACTGAAAATCGTCGAAATTTTAGAACGGAATTTTACGAAAGATTTATCACCTGCGTTGGTGGTGTAATGGTCAGCATAGTTGCCTTCCAAGCAGTTGATCCGGGTTCGATTCCCGGCCAACGCACATTTTTTTTAATTTACATACACAAATTTCTATTCCAAAAGTACCTCAGCAATACAAATTTGGCTATTAGGGTACCCAAAATAGACATAAATTAACCCGA
Organism: Biston stratarius; assembly: GCA_950106695.1. Classification (NCBI taxonomy): domain Eukaryota; kingdom Metazoa; phylum Arthropoda; class Insecta; order Lepidoptera; family Geometridae; genus Biston; species Biston stratarius. Next base: position 8,693,382 of record OX467116.1, read on the forward strand.
AATCCCTTCAAAAGTTAAAAGCAGCTTCATATCAATCCCAAAATAGCTATCAATGCAAAAATCTATCAAAATATCTTTAAATGTGATCTCTGACGTCACTAGGGAATACCTTTTAGCTATGATTGTATTCTGTAATATCTGATCAAATCTGATGTTGTTGCCATCTCGCTCGCGCTCGTTGTGTGTTGTATTGCTGTCTCGCGTCCTGTAATCGATTGACTGAATACGTAACCTTTGCACGAGATATTATGTAATCGGGAGATTGTTCTAAAGATATTTCTTATGACATGTTTTTGTTATATTTTTTTTTAACAATATGATAAAATTAATTATTATATTTTATGGCCACATGAAAAGAAGTCCTGTCATTTTTTATTTACCTAACTGTCGACGAAAAAAATATTAGGGCAATAATAATATAACAATAATTAGATAACATACACTATTCTGTGAAATGCATATAATTCAAAAGTAAGTACAATTTGTTTTACTTTGTAACTTTTAATAAATTTTACATAGTGATGGAATTCTCGATTAAAAAAGAAAGGTAAGGTTAGTATACTAAGGTTACCTATAATAAGGTGAGCTATGGTCAAACACCTAGCCTCTTAACCTAAAAAAACCCGATGTTAGGTGACGGTGTGTCGAAGATGGTAAACACATCGAGTCTGGAATGGAACTGGCTTTTAAGTGAAGCTACCGGAACACGCCGTTGGATTTTTGGCGGCAGATTTTCAAAGTACCCTACCACCATGCTATGGTTTTCTCACGATGTTTTCTTTGCATCTCAAGGTCATTGTTGGGGTTTGAAGTCACGACCTTCGGCGTGTGATCCGACCGCGCAACCACTGAGCTATCATCGCTACAAAATGTCTTCAAGTCACAAGTGAATCAGTTTGTTTTATTTAGGCAACCGTTCTTCATCGTCGACCGAACACAACAATATTTCGTAAAAAAAAACTTTGTACCTGCCAATTACAACAGATTATATCCCATAGGAAATGGGAATGAGATTTAAATCATTGTCCCATGTGGATCAGTCCATAGCTAATAGCGCGGGGAAAATCGTATCGGTCACGACCGCATTTTTCGCTCCGATCGGTTCGGCTGGAGCGAAATGAGCGGAGCGATCCGAGCGATTTGAGCGAAGCAAGCAGCGGTATCGGAGCGATTCAAGCAAAGTATAAGCGAATGGAGCATAATGAGCGATTAGAGCGAAATGAGCGGAACGAGCGATTGAAGCGAAACGACTGAACTTTAACGAGGCTATGTTCATTACAGCAAAGTTTTTTCTTTTTTACTTATTACGAGTAAAATGTAGGTATCGGTGTTAATGATGCATGTTTTTTGTAAAATCAGTCAGCATATTTTTTTTTAAACTTGGCTTAAAACTCTTCAGCTTAGCTTCAAAATCAGCAAATACTTCCCTTCTCTACATAGTATAAAACAAAGTCGCTTCACGCCATCTGTACGCTTAGATCTTTTAAACTACGAAATGGATTTTAATGCGGTTTCCATCAATAGACAGAGTGATTCAAGAGGAAGGTTTATATGTATACATGCATATGCAACACATTAGTATCTACATTGCACCCGTGCGAAGTCGGGGCGGGTCGCTAGTAGTAAAAAACAAAGCCGCTGTCCACATCTGTCCGTTTCCTCGCTTACTTACGGATTTTGATACAGTAATTACTGTATATATATACTGTCTATATATGCGAAGGCTTACAACCAATAAAATTTGCTGCAATTCAAGTCTTTAAAACATAGTTAAAATTATATTATCTCATTTGAACCACTTGAAGTCTTTTAACTTTATATTTACGATTGCTTAATTCTATTTTCAGTTCTTCAAGTAGACACTCGAGTCATTCAAACTCAGTTTATGTCTTGATTGCTCATCGAGATTCTGATTTAGTTTTCTTATTGAAACATGATTTATTGGTCAGGTATTTAACCGATTACATAAAAGAGAGTTACGTGTACGTGTCACATTACTGTGTTCTTATTTGAAGGGCATCCAGTGAAATTACATAGCTGTTAAGACTAAACATCTAATGTCTCAAAGTAATAAGCGCCAAGGCAGCGTTGCCCTAGATTTCTGAATAGGTATCTTCTAAGTCTGCGTACTTTATCTTCGACCACATCATCGCTTACCATCAGGCGAGCTGGTGGTCAAAGGTGGACGTATCCGTATTTAAAAAAAATGACACGACATTTTGTCTGATCCTTTAAGCTTTTCGCTTTCTGCCACTGTCACTCCATCGAGTCTTAGGGCGTCCTATATTACGTTCTTTAGAATTATAACTTAATCTAAACGTAATATAGGTAGAAAGGTTTAAATACACTTACGCACTTAGCAATTAATTACATATTATTTCATTAAGTATGTTATTATTTCACATTACTGTAATCTGAACAAGATAATATTTTAAATAATAAAATATAGTGTAGTGTTAAACGCCTGTATAAATTATCTGTCTAGTGTTTTTTATCTATTTGCTATAATAGTTTGAAAGGCGCTTCGTGCCTAACACGTGCTGACTCTTCAAATGTGAAAGTCCCATGGCGATTTAAGAAACTAAATTTGACAACTATTTCCGTAGAGGAACATAGAATGAGAATTATTCATTACAATATTGCAGGTTCAATATCTTCTTTGTGGCAGATTTACTTAGCAGGAGGTCATCTAGATAGGTACCATCGCAGTACCAGATATTCTGCCGCCAAGCAGTAGTGTGTAAATATTACTTTGTTAAGGTTTAAAGGGTTTAAAGCAGCTAGCGAAATTACAGGGTTTTTGAGACTAACCATTGAATGTCTCAAAGTAATAAGCGCCAAAGCAGCGATGCCCTAGACATTGTTTATTACTCAATGTTCTGGGTATCGCGTGGACATGCGTTATCTCTTACCATTAGGAGAAAGTCTCGTTCGTCCCTTACTTAAAAAAAAAAACTATCTCAAAAGTATTAAAACTTTAGCCGGTTGATATAGCTCCAACTGACATGTTGCGTCTCTAGTATAATTGGATACTTATAATAAATTATTAAGCGATGATAGCTCAGTGGTTAGCGTGGTCGGTTCACACGCCGAAGCATGGCAACAATGAGTTTGAGCTGCTGTTGAAGGAAAACATCGTGAGGAAACCCTAGCATGGTTGTAGGGTACTTTCTAGTGCTCGGCTGGCTAGCTACCACCCTCAAGTTGAAAATATGTCAAGCAACGAATGGTTTATTCCGGCAGCCTTACTTAAGAGCCAGTCACATTGTTGTTTACCATCTATGACCACGCCGTCACTTAACATCAGATGAGCTGTGATCAAACACCTAGCTACTCAACCATTAAAAAATGCCGTTTGAAGTGCTCACCTACAACAAAAGCACTACGTTTGTAGTAGCATGAGAGTGCCCATGTATTCTCATCCTACGACTTCATATATTTTGTTGTCTTTGGAAGAAGTTCTACTTCGGGAGCTGAAGCGTGTGTTCGATTCCCATTCAAGATTAATTTTGTGACGAACACATATATTTGTTATGTGTGGGTGTTTTGTATGTATTTTAAATATAAGTATGTATTTACAAAACAAAAATTATATAAGTATTTTATCAATTATCTGGTTCTTACTTTGCTTAGTTTGGAATTAGACGGTGCTGTGTAAAAAGTCTTCTAAAATGTATCTATTTGTTGAGTGATGAGTCTTCCTCCTTAAGGTTCAGTTTAATGCTTGCAACCTTATATACTCAATAGATTTTTGGGTGAAGGTATACCTATTGAGCTAAATGACTTCCTATGGACTATAGGACCATGAACCATTCCCATCGTTTTATAGAATAGTCAGTGTAATAACAACGGGTCATGTCATAGACGATTACCACACCGTGACGATATTTACTGTTATAGCAAATGACAAAAAAGAACATGGACTTTATTTTGTTACTCAAAGTTATATACATATAGATGATAGATAAAAACTATTGTGCTCACCAAAAATAGAACAAAGAAGTACCTACATAAAACAAAATTTACTTATGAGCTAGCTATAATAATATGAATAGGCTTGCGTTTGACAGTAATCTCGCCTGATGTTAGGTGATGATGCGGTCTCAGGAAGAGAACTAACGCAGTATTTCGTTCCTATATTTTCAGTTACAACTATTTGTATTCTAGAATTGTATCACAAAAAAGTCCGCCAGATGCAGTGCTATTTCTAAAAAAGTCTTCTAAAGCTTTTGTAAAATGACCTTTTTTTATGTAAAAGCGATGAGGTGAACGAGGCTTCTCCTGTTGGCAAGATTTATAACCGTTGCAGCGATACGCACAATTTTGAGTTACAAATCACAGTCCAGGGCGTCGCTTCTTTAGCGCTCCTTACTTTCGATGGTTAGTCTCAACAGCCCTGTAATTTTGCTAGCGGCAGTACCCTTTAAAACGGAACACAGTAATGATTCATCATCATCATCATCATCTCAGCCGTAGGACGTCCACTGCTGGACATAGGCCTCCCCCATTGACTTCCACAAAGACCGGTTAGAAGCGGCTCGCATCCAGCGCGTTCCTGCGGTCTTTATGAGGTCGTCTGTCCACCTTGTGGGTGGACGTCCTACGCTGCGCTTGCCGGTCCGTGGTCTCCACTCCAGAACTTTGCTGTTTTTTTCCGCTTTGCTTCAGTAATGATTACACACTACAGACTGTTTGGTGGTAGAATATCTGGAACTGCGGTGGTATCTACCTAAACGACGTCCTGCTAAGGATATCTACCACCAAGTGAACATGACATGTCAAACCATAAAACCTCGGTTGGCATCGTGCCTAAAATAAATAATTAATTGACTGAGAAGCCACCTTATGCTACCAATTTTTGGAAACCTTATCAGTTCTCTTATATTGGAACTAAAGCTGTTTGAAGTGAGTCGACGGAGATATTGTTGCGTATTTATAGATACGAATTACTTTCTGTTTACAGCGACTGGCATGTCGATGTAGCTCGTTCTAACATTCTACTGGATCCTCCCTGAGGTCTTTTAAATTTTGCAAGCTTGGGTTGAAAACGAGAGTTAAAAAGTGCTCATATTCAAATTTTATAGGCAGATGTTTAATTAATTCCATAGGTGTTCTATTGTAGATCACATTCACTTATCATTGTTTCTTTCTAGTTTAGGTGTGTTTACCATCTTCGACCACATTATTGCAACACCGACGCTTGGGAGAACCAAGGCAAGGCGCACGCTTCTTCACGTCACGCATTTTATCTACCGAGCGCCACGAACGCAAGCGAATCACCCCAGTCTTTTTTATTGTGCGTTCTCTCGTATACTTTCCGAAACTCATCAATCATATATTTAGTCTAGCAAGCTAGGACCCAACTTAAAATCAGGTAAGATGTGGTCAAACACCCAGCCTGTAAACCATTAAATAAAAAACATGGAATTGTATCATATAGGTATCAAATAAATTAAACAGGCTTGACACAAGAAACACTTATCAGTTAATCACCTAGCGGTATGAAATACACTTTACAACCTATTATTATACCTACAAAATAAACATTAAAAAAATTCATAGCAATCGGTCGAACCGTTTCGGAGGAGGGACCACAAACACCGTGACAAGAGATTTTTGTATAGAAGAATATGAATATATTATCATATCACACGAATGGGCCTCGAACTTGTGAAATAAAAATCAAAGTACAGTTTACTGCTTTTATTACAACACCTAAATTCGACATTTTAAGTACAAATAAAAAGTTAATTTCAATAGCTTCTCATTTATGGCATCTTTACTAAACAATTAATATAAATATTTAAACTATATATTTACAAACTTAATAATACTGTTTCTATAAAATATTTAGGTATAAGTAATATTTAGATAAAATTTTACAAATCTAAAACATGCACAAAACAGCGCACCATCTTAGCACCAAATATTCTCAAAATATTTTGTATTTAAAAAAGAAAATTTGTAATTTGTAGTAAATTTGTGTAATTTTTTTTTGGTGAATTTGTATATATATGTTGATTGCAATTTATAAAATTGGTATTGACTTGTAATTAATGATGTAAAATTTACCAAAAATACTGCTTATTTTTTGTACAATAAATATACCCGTAAAAGTACATTACATAATTAAAATGTAAATGACATATGTAATTTTATCATATTTTGGGACAAACATTACGGACACAACAAATAATATTAATATTTCATAATAGAAATATGTATTTCTACATCTTAAACTAAATTTATTTACAACCATAACAGTAACAAATATAGTTTCTTATTTTAAAAACACGCAATTTAAAAAAATTACTCTATAGTTGTGAACCTAAATAAAACAAAAAACGTGTCTTGGATTATTGCAAAATTTTATGTTAAATTTGAATTTGAACACTTCATACTTTAAAGTAATCATGAAGAAAAAAATGCAACGTACTTCAATAATACACGTACCCATCTACTTCTACAAGTATATCTGGGTTGTGATAATCAATATGAAACGAGGAACTTTAAAAGAAAGGCACATAAACAATACTACTTAATACTGGTCAAACCCAGAATACTGACTTCACTATCTAGAACATATAAACCGAGGAAGACATAAACGACTCTACCACAAGTCTAAGACTTAGCGCAAACTGGACATTAATCGTAACCATAAAAACTCTTCAAAATTTAGAGGAATGGGATTAAAATTCTGCATTAACAAGATGCTTTTCACTGACTAAACGTTTATCCGTTTGCGTTCGCTCTAAATCTAGCTACTGAGCTAAATCAGTCATTAGCAGCCCAAGAATCGAATACCGATACGACTATCGATTTATACACAACGATTCGACGTATTTAGGATCCATCTCATCGATCTCTCTTCCTTTTGTCTCAGGCACGAATAAAACTACAAAGAGGAGACACAAAACAGATATGCCGGCGTACATCCAGAATAAACCATATAATCCTATATGCTCTTGGATGTCAGCCGCAGTTTTAACATTTACAAATCCACAGATATGGCTGAAACTTGTTGCTAAGGCACTGCCTGTACTTCTGTACTCTAAAGGAAATAGCTCTCCGACCAATAGAGACGAAATAGGACTAATGCCGAGAGAAAAAGCTATAGTTAAAGTTAGAACACAAACTAATGGTATCCAATCGTATGACCCAGGTTCCGTTGAAGTTAATTCCGATGCATGTCTTATAACTGCTTCATAGTATGCATAAGAACCGAATCCAGCTAAAGCTATGGACATCATCACTCCGCTTATCATGAGTAAAGGCAGCCTTCCAATCTTATCTATCAACATTCCAGACAAGCATGAAGCAAGCAGCTGAGCTACACTGGTAGCAATCGCTACTCCATGGGGATTCAACGTTCTAAAAGTTTCCTTGAACATCTTGACTGCGTAAAAGTTGATCAGATTTGCTCCTGTGAACCTTTGAAAGAACATCAGGCCACATGTGATAAGAACAGGCCTTGTTAACCGTTTTGACATAAGGATCTTTAGTTTGCTGGTATGGCCTCCGTTATACATTTTACTTGCTAAGATGTTTGTTCGGATTGTAGCTAGTTCTTGGCCAATATCTGCATCAGGGCCTCTTAGCCATTGTAAGGATTCTTCGGCTTCCTGTTCTCTTCCTCTAAGCAGTAGAGAAGAGGGCGTCTCTGGTATGAAGAAAAGCACGAAGAAGAGTAGAACTGGCGCGAAGGCAACCACTAAGGCTAGCTCATTCCAGCTGAGGTAAGCGCCAATGGAGAACGATATAAGGATTCCGATTTGACTCAGGATTTTTAGGACGGAGCTCAGGCATCCTCTGATTTCGGGGACAGCTATTTCAGTGACGTATACCTGTGGACAATAGAACAAATATGATTAGAATGTATTCATGTTTTTGATTGATTACGAGTATATATTTTATTTTGAATAGCGTGAATTGTGATACGAATTAATTAGACCTGATAATAAAAGGCTCATAGATAAAATAAATATTTCTCTAGATATCGTGGAGCAAATAAAAGTAATGAAAAATTATTTCGATTTTAATCATATTTTTTTATATAATTCAAAAGGAATAAATAGGACAACATGGATTTGTAAAAGGTTGCTTTAATTAAATTATTACAAATCCGATAAAAGCAGAAATAGAATAAAATCAGATCTCAAAACGAAAATATAAATTCTTAGTTCACACTGCTTTCGCATACCATAAGTCAATATTTTGTAAATACAAACATGATTAAAAATTTTAATTTAAATTCAAGTGCTGACAAATATTTCTATATTATATATATGAAAATTATAAAGAATAAGAAATAGAACAAGCTCTGTCAGAAACTGACATGTGTCATGTTAAAATCCACTGAACCTGTCAATTTATTGTTATTAATTATTTGGCTCAGTTCAGTGTTCCATTTCTTTAAACAGTCATAACAAAACGTTATATATTAAGTTAAAACCGATATTAACATAAACATAACAACATCTTTCATTTAGTTCTGAACACAGTATCTTTTGTGACGGAAATCGCGACTAATTGGCTTTTCAAGGCTCGGATTATGTTTAAGGCAGATAAAGGTTCTGTCATACTGTAAACGGCGCGTATTGAAACAATTCCTGTATGCGACAATAAATATGGTAACTTCATATAATTATTATATGTAAAATCAGCATCATCACCATCATCCTATCATAGTCCACTGTTGGACATAAATCTCTCACACTCAAAATTCAGCCCGATTTTTTACTTTTCGCTTCCAGCTACCACCAGCTATCATACGTATATGATCACTTCATTTAATCTCAGGGCGTCCTGCTCTACGTTTGCCAATTCACCGTCTCCGCCTTAGAACGTCTATAGATCCCCAAGGTGTTGAGGTTAGACTCTGCCTTAATAAGTGAGGTAATTAACAAAATTGAGCCTGTGAGCGAGCTCCATTCTAAACCACATCAAGCAGACTTGCTTAACACCAGCCAGGATATTGTTAAACATTAATCTAATAAGAATCATAAAAAAACTAATATTATGCTTAACTTGTAACTTTCGCCACGCTAGACTTTTATTCTACAAATCAACATACTTATTTGAAAATGTGCTTATTGAGCGCTTTCACTTAATACTAAACTCAGCAGCTTTTTATACACATATACAGTATAAAAAAATAAAAGATGTGTAATTGAGGTTAAAAAATTCGCCACCTTGAATTTACTGTATTTATTAACACGCGCGTTGCTAAGAAGCTTCGATAAGCACCTCATTTGTAGACCTCATACGATTAGATCAAATAGATGATTCAATCGCAAAGAAAAATGACATAATTTTCAAATATACACACAATTTCTTTACTGTAAATTATCAAGTCTAAAAAGAGAGAATCATATCTTCAACAGATATTTATAGTCCAGATCTGCCTTGATTTTATTTACAAACTATATCAATCCCATAGCTAAACGCGGGCCATTTCTCATGGTGAGAAATTAAACTCATAGTTAAACAAGCTGGCCAAGTGTGGGTTAGCAGACTTATCACATCATTGATAACATTAAGAACCATCAAACATACCTAACAAGATGCTCTTATTGTGGTAAGAGATATAATCTTATAATTTTTATCATAATTATAGACACGCCTTTTCACTTCTATCCTCTACCAACTGTCCTATGACTTCCACACAACAATGTCTAATTATATGTCTGTCTATTTTTTACCGAATACATTTTGGGGACCTTTTCAGGACAAAGAAAGGTAAAAGAATGACACATTGCCACCGGTGCTTCGTGGACATTTCCAGTATTTATACGCAACGATTTGCCTCTATTTTCTTGATGGGTACAGTCCATGGAACTAATTACTGGCTTGTTTTTTATGTTTAACATGCTATATATTTGACCACAAATCACATGATGTAAAGCGATGATGCGGCCGTAGAGCACGTTGATCTAGATAAAGTCTATTCAGTCTTGACTTCACGCCTTAAAAACGCCTAAATTGTAGAACTTCACTTAAACGAACTTTACTTGCTGGTAGATCCCCTTACCAGACGGTCATCTAATTTGGTACCCCGTGTTGGTGGCCAAACGTAGATCAATTTCGTACAAAAAAAAACTCGTCTACTCCAGCGCTTATTGGTTCTGCGACAATATGCTAAACTATGTCTGTGAGTTTAGTTCTCTGGCGAATTACCTCGTTCCGGATACGATCCCTTAGAGAAATGCCGAGCTCTTTCCATGGCTCGCTAAGCGATTTTGAACTTGTGGGCTACTTCGATTGTTTATATCCACGTTTCGACACCACAGGTCATATCATCTGTTTGTGACCATTATCGATCTATATGATCTTTAAAATCCATCTCTTTTTTACTAGAGAACAAAGAAATATATAGTGGATTTCTTGGTTATGTACCAAACGTCTTTACGTTTCTCATTTGTACATCCAAGGAATGAAATAAGCTGCCGGCTTCCTTGTTTCCTGAGGAAGATAATCTGGATCTTTACAAGGTCAGATGGAACAAGTTGCCGGATTTTGTTTCCTGAGGGAAATAATCTAGATCTTTCAAGGTCAGATGGAACAAATCGCCGGCTTCTTGTTTCCTGAGGGAAATAATCTGGATCTTTACAAGGTCAGATGGAACAAGTTGCCGGATTTTGTTTCCTGAGGGAAATAATCTGGATCTTTCAAGGTCAGATGGAACAAATCGCCGGCTTCTTGTTTCCTGAGAGAAATAATCGGGATCTTTTCAAGATCAGAGTAAGTAGTCCTGTTAAAAAACTAGTGGAATTTTCATTGCACTAAACATCAAAGATAAAGATCTTGACAAATCATTGGTAGTAAATTAATTGCGCTATTTCTACTACAATTCATTATCCATTTAATACATTTTTATTCAGACCACGGACATCGTAAACATGTAAGATGTATGACAATGAACGAATCACCTTACATTTGTTTTACATACAATTGTTCTCAACTATCCTGCGTAATGGTAGCAGAATTGTAAATATGCTAAAATGTTTGACGCTTATTTTGTAAATTCATTAGCCCATTTATGTATATCATTTTATTGGGAACCAGCGACCCGCCCCGTCTTCGCACGGGTGCAATGTAGATACTAACGTAGTACATTATTTTGATCTATATCGTCAGGTTTAGCCAGCGTTTGCAATGTTAGCTAAAATTATACTGAATCCTGCTGGATTGTGGGATCCCACTTCGCTGGATTGCAATCCATAGTCAACGCGTCCTGAGGATGCCTCATGTAGAGGTGAAATTTGAGGTGAAGTTGAGGTTATTTGAGATTTAGATTATAGTTTTAAAGTAATATTTCGGTATGGATTTTTAAACATTGTCGTCAAGTTAGATAATGTGCAATTTAAATCCTTATCATTGTTGAAATTAAAACGACTTTTAAGCGGAAATAAACTAAATATATATCTTGAACACTCTATTGTGTCATACTATTTCATTAGATATGATTTCTAAGCTCATTCCTCTTAGCATTTAAACTTTCACTAGAAACCTAAAGTTTCTTCAAGTACTTTCTAATGATTATTCAATTATGCTGCTTTATTTTCATTTGAGTCAAATATATAATAAGATTTTGATTGATTTATGTGTTGATTTGGTCTTTAGCCTATATTAACCGCATAAAATTCTTTAAATAATCAATTTTTATAATACTGAAGATGTTAAATGATTTTATTACTTTTCGATTATGGAATAAGCTAGATATTGATGGACCAAGGTCATAAAGTCATTAGGGAAATTGATCCGCTTTCAAATTTCTACTATTAATCTAAAATTATTATGTTAAATATCATATTTGATGTGAAATTTTAATGAAAAAGAATATGGTTGGCAGGTTTTGAGACTAGTACCAATACTTTACTTGGTGGAGGTCGTCTATGTAGGTACCACTGCAGCACCGGTTATTCTGCCGCCAAGCAGTAGTATGTAAACATAACTGTGTTCCGGTTTGAAGGGTACTGCAGCGAAATTATAGGGCTATTGAGCCTAACCATCAAAAGTCTCAAAGTAATGAGAGTAAAGCAGCGATGCCCTGGACTTTGTTTTGCTACTCAGTTCCGTGTATCGCTGCAATGGTCATGGACTGGTGTTATCTCTTACCAACAGGAGAGCGACTCGTACGTTATATTACTTTCACATTTTAAAAAAAGTAGTGACGGTAGCACAGTAGTTAGCGTGGTCGGATAACACGTCGAAGGGCATGGGTTCAAACTCCAACAATGAACTTGAACTGCCGTTGAAGAAAAACATAGTGAGGAAACTACAATATGATGGTAGCAAGTAAATAATTGTATTCTTTTTATTAAACGGTAATCATTTCGGCAAATTTTATATTTGACATATTATAATATTAACACGATGTGTTGGTATTGACATTATTAATGATACTTTTAAATATGAATGGAAAAATGACCTGTAACTTTCAAGTTGAAAATCTACCTCCAAGCATCTAACGGTATGTTCCGGATGCCTTACTTAAGAGCTAGTTCTATCTACTATATAGTGTTTTTATCTTCTACTTCACCGTCACTTAACATCAGGTGAGCTGTAGTCAAACACCTAGCCTGTCACCTATAAAAAAATATAAATTTTGGAATAAACTAAATTAAAATCCAAGTGACCAAGAATGTCTTTAGGCTACCTGCTACATTATAAAATGTATCCTAATGTAGAATTTACAACATTCGTTTGCTGCCATTTCGACGTATAGTTTTATATTTAACCTCCAGCGAAAGCAGAGGGTTATTATAAGTGCTTCTGTGTGTCTGTAAGATCATAGCTCTAAACTGGCTAAACAGATTTTGATTTCGTTTTTCTTTATTTTCATGAAGATGCCTTGATTGAGAATGTTCTTAAGAAAATCTTGAATATTATCAACTTTTTTCTAGTTGATGAATTCCATCTTCCAGTTTTTGATCAAGTCGCAATTTAATATGCTGTTACTATACTATTGTGATGGTGGGTTTTTTAAATTTTAAATTCACATCACACATCATCAGCCATAGGTCGTCCACTGCTGAACATAGGCCTCCTCCTTTGCCAATACTCGCCACGCTTGGCAGCCGGGTTGGCGAGCGCAGTTAGGTGTGATTGTTCAAGGAAGACGCTGCTGCCCATCTTCCGGATTGCATCCCTTAGCCGACTCTTACGGCAACCACGGGTAGAGACGGTGGGGTACTATTCTTACGCCGGCACCACCACGGCTGAATTTGAAATTATACATATTATACATGAAATTTTAAATTCATACATATGATATCTTTATAAAGAACAGATTCAACAATGTATTATAGTTTTATAATGTAAGTTACAAACATAACCTTGACCGTGTGGATGTCCGGCAATAGTTATCTAGGTGGGATGCTATGACACGGGTCCACGAGTCAAGTCAGGATATAGATCATGTTTACTTTGTTTCTAACTTTAATCGTTAGTCATTTTCTATCTAGCCACTATTTTTCTAATTAGCCTGTTTCCATCCTCTATTTGGTCTCCTCATCTCATTCCCGTCATCCTTTCCGATCTAATGCGACCCTCTTTTATTTCGTTAAGCCTAAATGGCCACACCTAGTGTCAGAGTCAATATGACGCCTAAAAACTTCTGATATGGCTGACGGTTGTTCTTTTATAAAACAACTAGCGACCCGCTCTGGCTTCGCATTGGTTTATTGGCTTTTGATCTATCTCGTAAGGTTTAGCCAGCGTTTGCAATGTAAAAGCACAAAAACGTATTTTTTACGACATCACATTACAAATCTTTGAAGCTTTTTCTATGCTATAATATGCATGTATTATACACAAAAACTTTCCTTTTGAATCACTTTGTCTATTAATAGCATTGACCGCATTAAAATCCGTTGCGTGGTTTAAAAGATCTAAGCGTACAGACGGTGGAAAGCGAATTTGTTTTATCGTATCAGAAAGAAATGCCACTTAGGGTCACCATTCAAAAGACTGAATGTCGGTACAGAACATCGGTAGTTGTCTGACCATTTAGGGTGAGGAAGCTCAGTCTTTGCCCATTTTGCCGATTCCACTCAGCAACTGTCTGTCCACTCTATTAAACTCTGTCTAGGAATATATGCTCACCATCTCTAGCCGTAAGGGCAACATTATTATCTGTCTCATATAAGCCCTTGCACCCCGTTACCAGTTAATAAATCATCAGCGGAATACGCCTTTGAGAATCTTGGAGAGCCATCCATGATCGAAAACGTTGACATCAATCCTCAAAACCGATACTTCACACCACTGTTATTACCTGTGTCGTCATCATAATACAGCATATGAGCATGCCCCCGCAGAAGGAAGCCGCCAGCAGCATGTGGACGCCAGTAGACAGCGCCGTGGCCAGCCACGCCAGCGCGTATGGAAGAGCTGTGGCTAAGAGGACCGTGCGTCTTCCTAGCCGCATAGCCATGCCACCAAGAATGCCGCCTACAAACGCACCTGTCAACAAAGATAGGGTAGTATTAAAGCGACATATTATAAAAGCTTATTTAAAAAAAACGTCCACTAAGAAATTACTTAAAAAAAAATTACAGCCATGATGATATAAGAATTCTAACGATATCCCATACAGTTTTTTTATGGTTGACAAGCTAGGTGTTTCACCACAGCTCACCTGATATTAAGTGACGGTTGATAAAAGATTATAAAGTACATCTACCCTGAAATAGAACTGGCTGTCAAGGGACGGAACACACCGTTAGGTGCTTAATGGCAGATTTTTCAACTTGAATGGTAGCTAACCAGTTGAGTGCTAGAAAATACCCTACCACAATGCTATGGTTTCCTCACGATGTTTTTCTTCACGGGCAGCTCAAGCTTTTTAGGGTTTGATATTGCCTTTTGGCGTGTGAATTGACCGCGTTAAACACTGAGCTATCATCGCTATAAAACGTTGTGTTGATTGTAAATATATAATCAAAAAATTTTAGCCAAAAATTGGCGATCCACAAAATGCCCTCTAAATGTATTCACAGGGCTTTAAGTTCGGCTTCTGCTTGCGCCACTTTTTGTACCACGCTATCAGCAAAATGTCTAATAAAACAAAACAAGATCTACAACAGTTTTGAATGATCAGATATGTGAGTCTTTGCCGTCTTATTGTGATAGCGAGGCATGGGAGAGATGTCAGCTATCCGTGGAAAGATTTATAGCTGGCTCCAAAATAGATTGGTATGGTGGGCCCGTAGAGTAGGGTAATCGTCCAGTGGAAGTTATACTTGTAACCGTTGTCGTCGTTGTTGAAGATATATAGTAAGAAAATCATCCTAATCTTATTTTTTAGTATTTGTTGTTATAGCGGCAACAGAAATACATCATCTGTGAATATTTCATCTGTCTAACTATCACGGTTCATGAGATACAGCCTGGTGACAGACGGACAGACAGACAGATAGTAGGACAGCGAAGTCTTAGTAATAGGGTCCCGTTTTACCCTTTAGGTACGGCACCCTAAAAACAAGTTCCAGAGCATCTAGGACTCATGGCCTTACTCTACTCACGATGATAACAGACCTACGCCCAGCTGTGGGAAAGCGTATAAAAACAATTTTTTTTTGTTAATATATACTACTTATAATACGCACAAAACACCCAGACACAGAACATATTTCTTTTGTGATCGTCAACAATATTTGTCCTGAGTAGGAATCGAACCCACGCCCTACAGCTCTTAAAGCAGATACACTACCAAAATCAGCTAATAGCGTACCTCCATTATAAACTTAGTTACAATTTTACTGTGTCACACGAAGCAATAATGGTCAGAAATAAAGTACACTCACGGTCACCCATCCAAAAATTCACTGTACCGTCCGTTGCATAATATCAGTGCTCTTTTGAGAGCAAGTTGCAAGATAGAGCAAGATACAGTACCATAGAATGTAGTAGAAATTTCAATCCAGAAGGCTGTATTTACTAATGGTACTATAGAATCAGTAGGGAATATCAGAGCACAAATCTTAATTTCTCATATTTATCGTGCGATTTGTTAGGACAGAGATTGGAAAGTTCTATAACTAACCTATATCTTTTATAGCCATCGCTCGCTTTCATTGGAACACAATCTCCCCAGAGATAAGCAACATTTCCTCCCACATTTCAGATTCATTAGGCAATTTAATTTTGTAATACGTTTTAATTATGAGCTTAATTATCTGTATTCTATCGTTCGGGCTTTACAACGAGGTTTTGAAATTGTAGACACGTTTATAGCGGGGAATTACTTTATGCTTTAATTGGTGCCTACAAATCTTACCTTTTGGGAAACTTAACGTACCTAAATGCCTTTTTAATGTAAAAGTAATGACACAAACAAGACGCTCTCCTGATGGTAAGAGATAGCTCATGTCCATGTCCATTGCGGCGATATACAGAACTTTGAGTACCAAAACACAGTTCAAGGCATAGCTGCTTTGGCGCTCATTACTTTGAGACTTTCAATGGTTATCCTTAGCAACCCCGTAATTTCGCTAGCTCCCTTCAAACCAAAACATAGTAATGTTTACACACTACTACTTGGCGGCAGAATGTCTGGTACTGCGGTGGTACCTACCTAGACGACCTAAGGAAATCTTTTAGCAAGTAAAATCTTCGTCATCATCACCTCAGCCGTAGGTCGTCCACTGTTAGACATAGGCCTACCCAATAATACCCGACAACCGCTAGGGTAGACATGTTCTAAAGTGGAGACCGTGAATCGGACTTAGTGTAGGACGCCCTGAGACTAGAAAATGATATACGTAAGACAGCTGGCAGTGTCTGGAAGCGAAAAACCCAATCGTGCTGTGGCAAAGTTCTTAGTCAAGTTGGCTTAGCCGGTTTAGCAGAGATATGTATTTTTACTTGATGTTAATTGATAGTATAGTCGAAGATGGTAAACACATCCAAACCTGGAATGAAAATGGTACCTACCGGAATACACCGTTAGGTGCTCTTGATTTAACTTGTATTCTTGGGAAGTATTCAGGGACATCCACATACTTCCCAAGAATGGAACTAGGAAGTATGTAAGTTTGCCTACATACTTCCCAAGAATGGAACTAGGAAGTATGTAAGTTTGCCTACATACTTCCCAAGAATGGAACTAGGAAGTATGTAAGGTTATAACTGCATACTTCCCAAGAAAGCAATTCCCTAATCCGTTGCAGATTTCAGTTAGTTTGAACTCTAATCCCGTGTCAGTAGAAATAAGTTCTAATTATAATTTAAGTTCATAATTTAAGTGCTCGTTTTGAGCGTCATTTAAAATTCATTAAAAGATGTTGTAATTGTTGAGGAAACCTGCTTGTATATCTGGAGAAGAAATTCATTGGCGTCTTTGAATTTGTCAACCAGCACGGGACTGGTTTCAATTCGAGTCTACCGCTTGTATGCCTAGGGAATTATGTATTTTATGATATGGATAAAATATCGATGTGGAATATAGTGCTGGCTAAATCATCAATACGATTTTATATTTTTGAGTCATATTCTTTTGTACCGATCTAATACATCTAGTGATGGTCTAAATATATATCGACAACTTTGTCGATATTATGGATAGATTCTTGAACAGATCGGCATATTTTATTTTGTAGCGTTGATATTTCAGTCGTTAATGCGGTCGGTTCATACGTTGAAGGGCGTATATTCAAACCCCATCAATAAGCTTGAGCTGCCGGTGAAGAAAAACATCATAAAGAAACCATAGCATGGTGGTAGGGTATTTGCTAGTACTCGGCTGGCTAGCTACCACCCTCAAGTTGAAAATCTACCGTCAAGTAACTAAAGGTGTATTCCAGCGGCCTCAATTGAGAGCCAGGGTAGCTGTGCTCTACCATGCTTGACCACACCATCACTTAACATCAGGTGAGCTAAGGTCAAACACCTAGTTTGTAAAATTTACAAATATCTAACACTACAAGAATTCAACAGTCTATTAGATAGACGTGCGAGCGTAAATATATCTCAGTCCGTATGTCAGTCGGTTTATTTTTGTCTGGCTCTAAGATAAATAGCGGATATCATTTGGAGCAGCGATTCTTGAGTTTGTTTTGCTCGAAACAGTTGTAACTTGTATGAAGTTTACGAGTTTTTGGAAACAGATTTATGCATTCATAGGCCTTTCATACAATGTCGTATTTCGACTGCTTCTTCATCTATACTTTGGCGTCACACTTCGTATATTTACTAATGTCGATATTTAATGATTCAGCCTTGGTTTTTAAAAACTGTTCCACTGCTGGGCGTGGGTCTCTTCTCATTGTGAGAAGGACAAGGCCGCAGCACACATCTTCGAGAACTTTTTTTATTAACTTTCAGACATGTACGCTTCCTCACGATGTTTTCCATCATTGTTTGCAGTTATGGGCAAGACGCGCATAACCTAGAAAAGACAGAGGTGCGTGCCATGGACCAAACCCAGGACCTCCAGATTGGAAGTCAGACTTCCAAGACTGATTTTAATGATTCACATCACACATCATCATCCATAGGACGTCCACTGCTGGACATAGGCCTCCTCCTGGTTTTGCCAATACTCGCCACGCTTGGCAGGCGGGTTGGCGAGCGCAGTTGGGTGTGTACAAGGTTGTACAAGGAAGACGCTGCTGCCCATCTTCCGTATTACATCCCTTAGTCGACTCTTACGCCAACCACGGGTAGAGAGGGTGGGGTACAATTCTTACGCCGGCACCACCACGGCAATTTTAATGATGAATCCAGTTAAATCTAAGTACATAAAGTAAGTCATAGTCAAGCCCAGTGATGCCCTAGTAAAGTAGTGATGCCTCTACTAGCGAAGATAAGTTTTGTAAGCAATACGAAAAGTCATGTTGTACCACATTATAGCTTTTTTATGGTTGTCAATATAGGTGTTTGACCACAGCTCACTTGATGTTAAGTGAGTGAGTAATATCACTTTCCCATACTAATATTGTGAGTAAAACACAATATTAAACATTAGGAAAAAGCACAAGTTTCGGATGATAATACAAAACGTTGATTTTATTTTATTTTCCGCTTTCCCACCAAAACTTCTTTAAGCGTATTTTTATTTAATTTTATTAGTATTAGAGACAAACTTTGTAATTTTAAAATTAGAAGGCAAATTAGAGATACTGTATCTCGGAGTCGAGGCAGTCGGCGCCAACTCGATTCTTGCTCTGATACTCGATTTTATCATTGAGTTTACAGACAGAATTAATGCTAACAAAATAAAGCAATATCGCAGAACGCAATCGATCTGTCTTGGTTATTTTACAGAGTTATTTCAGGACTTTATGTGGAGAGCTTTGTATCGAAATCTGTGTTTCGATAGTCGATAAAATATCGAAATCACACAAATCTTAGTCAAATTGTAATGCAAATACTTACTAAGCTTTTGGCGAGAACGTGAAAAAATAATATTGTAATATTTTGAAAAGCTTTGCGTTTAGTTTAAAATACTAGTGTCTAATAATACGCACAAGTAGGTACCTTTAAGCAAATTATATAATGGGCAGAAAATTATTTTTCGTGTTGCTTGCTAAACTTTGCAGAAGCGTCAAGTAAAGACATCACTACTTCATTAACGAATGGACTGTGTGTGTACCCACTAAGTGAATTTGACTTAACTAAGGCTTAGCTTATTTAAGGCTTATCTTGTCTTAGTATGAAATACTTGACACTGGCAAAATGCACATAATGTGATGCCACAAAATAAGAAAAAAGCTTAGTTATTTAGTAGATATATAGAATTTTCACATCATGGAAAGAAGACTATGAACTTATTTAACTGCGTTAATTTCATATCTCGGTGGTAAATTAGGTACCTACTTATTCGTAATTTGGCGTCATTTTAAACGTTGAGCCTACTTAACCTAAACTTGGTAACTTTGGCGGTTAAGTAAGTTCATTTGATAGCTACCGGAAAAAAAAGTATGTCATCTGCCTAGCCCGCAACCGAGTTCAATTTGACTTTTAATCAATATTAAGTCATATATTCGTAAAAAGTTAACAGGTGCACACAAACACACACACACATACACACAGTTTCTTCCGTCACAAAATGTACTAACTGGCAGTGTGTCAAGTTCATCAAAGAGGGTAAACAAAAAAGACTACGCTAATTTTTTTAAATATTTTACATGTTTTATCGACATCAATTCTATCGATACTTCGATCTCTATATTGAAAACATTCGTTTTCAGTTAACACGAAGTATGGCCCATAAATTAAGATCAAAATGCTTCGAGTACGTCTGCTATTCTTATATTTCTTGTATGCACGTGCCTGGGATAAATCTGGGCTGAGATAATAAATTGTAACGAAAAAAAAACCGTAGTGCCTTCATTTTAATTGTGAGATAATGGTAGCATTAAGACTTCCAGATTAGTAGAAGGCTTTACAATCAGGGCCGCAGTAGCTTTGTTAGATGAAAAAAAAAGTATATATTTACACACAGCATTACACACAGCGCCATCTGACGCCACACTTAGCAATACTTGTGCTATGGAAGTCAGATAACTATATAGAATACTTATAACAGTTTTTTGTAAATACTTACTTAAAATACATACAAAACACCCAATATATAAATTTAATATAGAATAATCGCGAAGAAAAGATTAAAAAGTTAACTTTAGAATTAGTTTCAAAGAAAAATTTAAACAGTAACAAATAAGCAATAGTCATGAAACTTGCGCTATTTTATTATTAGATAGAATAAGATGAAGGCAATATAAAAAGTTAAAAAAATCCCTGAATAATGTCCAAAATCCATAAGTCACATCTATACGAAGTTTCCAGTGGATACGTCCAGTAGTTCGTTTTTTGACAAATCCACAGGAACTTAAAATTTTTCCGATGTAAAAGTATCGTATATGTTAATCCAGGTAACTAATATTATAAATGTGAAAGTTTGGATGGATGGATGGATGTTTGTTACTCAATCACGCCAGAACGGCTGAACGGATCTGGATGAAATTTTGCATGTAGATACTTTAGACTCTGGAATAAAACATAGGATACTTTTCATCGTCATCATCATCCATCACCACGCGGGTAAAACCGCGGGGCGCAGCTAGTAAACTATATGTGTGCCAAATTTCATTTCCTTCCTCATTCTTCATCCGTTTAGCCGTTTTTGCGTGATTGAGTAACAAAACAACTAAATATCTAAACATATAAACATTAATATTAAGTACTTGGTTGACCGAGCATTGCTCGGATAAAAATATGGATAAAACGACGTTTTCTGAAAATGACACCTAGCTAGATCGATTTTTCGCCCCCGAAACCCCCTGGATACAAAATTTCATGAAAATCGTTGGAGCCGTTTCCGAGATTCAGAATATATATATATATATATATTCTGAATATACAAGAATTGCTCGTTTAAAGATATAGAATATTATTAGTAATACGTATTATATTATAATAATATTAATATAAAATAATCGCGAAGAAAAGAACAGAATCAGAATCAGTTTAAAATAAAAAACACGATGAAATTGACATTCATAAATAAGTTGCGCCCCGCGGTGTTATCTACTACATTTTTTCGGGATAAAAAGCCTGTTAGCCTATCTGCCAATTTCGTCAAAATTGGTCCAGCCGTTTGAGAGTGAAGAAGTAACAAACATACAAACACACTCACAAGGTTTCGCCTTTATAATATGAGTATGAAGATCGTTGATAAATTATTATTTTTTGGACCCCACAAATTCTAAGTAAAGATATAATCTTACCTCCGTGATAGAGAGGTAATCTATCTAATAGTGATTGAACATATTAAAAGTATTTTAAATCAGGTTAAAGTAAAAAAATCAACATCGATAATCTTGCAGTGAAAGTACTTTTGGTATCATAAATTATTTTAACCCCTCAAGCAACGCATCTTAATCTATAAAATGCCGTTCAAAAATTCCAAAGCGTGTAATTTATTATCATTAATTGAATCTGGACAAGTTATGTGAAAAAAAAACTGCATTAAAATTATACCTTTTACGATGCCTTTAAGCAATTTTATTACATTGTTTTGTTCAAAAATAATCGCAAATTCTTGATTTATAATCATTTCCTTACTTTTTAACGGACTTCAAAAAGGAGGATTCAAGATTCATATACATATTTGTCAGAACATAGAAAAATAAGAAAAAAAGCGCGTAAAAACATGTTTTTCACATCACATTACAAATCTTTGTCTTTCTCACTATAATATGCGTGTATTATTCATATAAACCTTCCTCTTGAATAACTGTGTCTGTAGATGGAAACCGCATTAAAATCCATTGCGTAGTTTCCAAAAGATTTAGACTTAAACCGTCTTACCACAAAAAAGTTAAACATCTGTTGAACACGTGTTTAAAAAAAGTGTTACCACAAAACTTCGTTTTACGATTGTCTAGAGTTAGATACGACTTAAACACTGTCTAAATTTAAACAACGGGCATAGCTAGTTTAACCGATGTCTAAGTTCTAATGTCAACCAAATAACTGTCAACAGAGAATTGACCATTATTACTTTTTGCTGTAAACATTGTGATCGTGGTGAAATTAGCAGTATCTTCTTCGTATTTCTTTTGAATAATAGTTGTGAATACGATTACGAATACGATACCTATGGATATTATAGAAATCATTGATTTTATCGACGATATGGATTTAGAGGACCTTGAATTCATGGATCGCTTTCGCTTTTTCTTTATTTACTGTTTTATTATTCATATTGACTTTTTAACTTCGTGTTAAAACAAAATAATTATGATTCTAGACCGGTACAATACAAACAGCAACAGGCTTCAATCCAAATCCCAGTAGATGTCATGGCTGTCATTAGTCAGTTTTTTTTTTTACTTTTGAGCGATACGTTCCATTTCTTTCCATGAGATCAATTCACTATAGCGTTACATTACGTTTTTGTTTGAACTTAACTTAATAGCATTAATTCAATAATTAAAATAGTATTTAATTTCATTATTAACTATATTTTGACTTACATACTAACAGTTGTAATGTAATAATTGTTCAGAAAATCATGTACCTAATCTCACGCGATCTGCGTAAAATGGAAGCGAAAGAACGGAACTACCTGAACTAAAAAAAAGGTTGAACGAATGTTTTATGGTGTTGCCAAGATTTATGAGTTAGACATTGTTTAGAAAGACACTCGCTAAACACAGTTTTGTGGTAACAAAAGTTAAACATGCGTTAAACATGTGTTTATCTTTTAGACAGTGTTTAGCTAAACATTTGTTGGACCACTGTTTTATCTGTCTTTTGTAGTAAGACCGAAAAGGTCTAAGCGTACAGACGGCGGGAATCGACTTTGTTTTATGCTATGTAGAGATTTATAAGAGTTAGGAAGACCATGTTTTATACCATTTTAAAATTCCAAGAAAATAGGTAATTTATTAGTGAATCAGGTCACCGTACATTATTTTTATACCAT
This sequence comes from Biston stratarius, assembly GCA_950106695.1. Taxonomy (NCBI): domain Eukaryota; kingdom Metazoa; phylum Arthropoda; class Insecta; order Lepidoptera; family Geometridae; genus Biston; species Biston stratarius. Next base: position 8,716,819 of record OX467116.1, read on the forward strand.
TAGAGATTGAACTTGGATGTGAAAAATAAGATTTAAAATGTATGTGCCAAAATTACCTATATGCCTTCGGTACAATATTTGTTATTTTGAGTTTAATAGCATTAAGATTAGAACTAAAAAAAAAACAGAGTTGAAAAATTCCTTGATTTGCAAATTTGACTCCTGAAAGAGTGTGCGTAGAGTATCGTTTTTATTTTTATTTTTCAAAAATGTTCTTTAACTAACAACTATTTAATAACTACAATAAAAAAACAAGCTATCATCGCCACAAAATGTTCCAAATGAATTCGAAAGATCTTGAATATTTTTTTTTATATTTGGAAAGAATCTCCGACCAATAGGTACACAGATGTTGAATTAAGTATAAAGTGTGCATTTTAATAGCCGCATTTGCCTACAAAATTGCATTGACTCTGGTAGCTCGCGGCCCTGTTTTAACGTGTATGTAGTACATATTTAGAAGCCAATAATTTATATTTTTGATCAGTGATTCTCAACATTTATATAGATTAGTCCTTTTTGTGACTAGAGCTTTTAGTAAGCATTCAATATTATACATTATACTTGGCATTAATCTTTTTTGATGTCTAAAATAAGTTTGGTAGGTAGGAAGATATTGCTGTAGTAGATGTAAATATGTTTGAGGAAAGATTTTTGTAAAAGTAGATTTATCATCGCGTCACATTGTGTTAAAAACATTCAATGATTTTCCTTATTAGTTTAAATGTAATTATATTGAACAGATAGAGGAAAACATTTATTTTAGTAGCATTACATTGTGCGCGTCACTACAATATTTTACTATAACTAGACGGAAATATTGATAAAACATATGTGCAAATATGTGCAAATATATGCAAGTTTTTTTTAATGTTATAGTAATGAGACGAACGAAACGCTCTCCTAATCGTAAGAAATAACGCCTGTCCATGACCATTGTGGCGGCATCCAGAACTTATTTTGGTGCTCATTACTTTGAGACATTCGATGGTCTTAATATGGATCTTAATAGCCCTGTAATTTCGCTAGCTGTACTAAGTACCCTTTATATCGGAATACAGTCTAATGTCTACACACTACAGCTTGGTAGCAGAATATCTGGTACCGCCTACTGACTTCCTGCTAAGGAGATCTTCTACCAAGTGACAATGAATTAATGTATGCGAATGACAAGCGAATTCGAATCAAAACACATTTCAGTTAATGCAATATTTGAGTTATTTTGGAACTAGCTGCGCCCTGGGATGTTATCCGCTGCATTTCTTCGGGATAAAAAGTAGCCTATGTGTTAATTCAAGGTGTTAGCTACGCCCATACCAAATTTCATTAAAATTGGTCCATGGTTAAATTTGAACGTAAAGAAGTAACAGTTTAAGAAGTAGAAGTAAGAAGTTTGTATGTTACAAACACACTCTAAACTTTCGCCTTTATAATATTAGTGTGATTGTCTAATCGAATTCAAGGCATTTGAAAAATGGGCTTTTCGGCTCAAACTTGAGAACCACTGTGATCCAGCTATAACTCAAGTTGCGCAGCTTTACGATAATGCTTTAATACTCTCGCTTCTGAGTTACGACTCTGTTGCAACAAATTGTTGCAGAGGATTGATTTTATAAACCGGTATTAATAATTTTATAGACTAAGCTAAAGATTTTCTTTGACAGACAGGCATGCGTTTGACTTCGATCTTCCCCGATGGAAAGTGATGATGTGACTGAGAAAGAGTGCGCTTGCGTAGAAAGTACGCAAGCATGAGTCTCAAAACTTTTTTTAATGTTTGACAGGCTAGGTGCTATCACATCACATCAGCCATATGACGTCCACTGCTGGACAAAGGCATCCTCCTGGGGCGAGCGCAGTTAGATGTGATTGTACAAGGCAGACGCTGCTGCCCATCTTCCAGGTTACATCCCTTAGCCGACTCTTACGGCAACCACGGGTAGAGAGGGTGGGGTACTATTCTTACGCCGGCACCACCACAGCAAATGCTATATCTATTATTGCCATATACTATATCTATGGTTGTGACTGAATGTCGCAATACTGACAGCATTTGTAGCGATGATAGCTCAGTGGTTTGCGCGGTCGGTTCATATGCCGAAAGGCGTTGGTTCAAACCCCAACAAGTATCTTGAGCTGCCAGTAAAGGAAAACATCGTGAGGAAACTATAGCATGGTGGTAGGATATTTTCTAGTACTCCGCTGGCTAGCTACCACCCTCAATCTAATCAAATCTGCCGTCAAGCACCTAACGGTGTCTTTCGGTAGCCCCACTTGAGAGCCATTCCATTCTAGGCTATGTGTGGTTTACTATCATCGACCACACCGTCACTTAACATCAGATGAGTTGTGATCAAACGCCTGTCAACCATAGGTGGTAGCTAGCCAGCCGAGTACTAGAAATATACCTTACCGCCATGCTGTGGTTTCCTCACGATGTGTCTGTCCTTCACCAGCAACTCAAGCTTATTGTTGAAATTTGAACTCGGCGTGTAAAACTCTTGCGCTAGCATCTCTACTAATGATATTAAATGCCAATTCAAACTTTATATTCTGCAATCTAACAGATAAAATACAATTAAATGGTCAATTAAGTGCAAGTAAAACGGTCATAAATTTACTTAGACACGATGACGGTAGAAATCAAAAACCTTGATCTAGATTTGTCACGCACTGTAATGTGCTACATGTAGTTGTAACTGATGTGATTCAATCGCAAAAACATATCGAGAACAAGCTTAATCAAGAAAATTAAAAAAAATAAAGCAAGTGTTTAAAAAAAAGGTATATTCTGTGTGTAATGTTCCACTCAGTATGATGTAAGGATTCTAACGATACCTTATACATCCAAATCTGTTCAGGCATTTAAAAGTTATGGCGGAATAAAGAAACTCACATACATACATACACATCCTTTTTGGGCAGTCGTGTAAAAATAATGATTCCTAAACTTTTTAAAAAGAAAATTGGTATTTATTTATTTTATAGTAATAAGATAGCTATTTTTTAAATTTAAAAGTAATAAGACGAACCAGACGCTCTCAGCGATACACAAAACTTTAAGTAACAAAACAAAGTCCAGGGCATCGCTGATTTGGCGCTCATTACTTTAAGACAATAGATAGTTAGCCTCAATAGCCCATTAATTTCGTTAGCTGTTGTACCCAAGTGTAACCAGACGCTCTCAGCGATACATAAAACTTTAAGTAACAAAACAAAGTCCAGGGCATCGCTGATTTGGCGCTCATTACTTTAAGACAATAGAGAGTTAGTCTCAATAGCCCATTAATTTCCCTAGCTGTAGTACCCAAGTGTAACCAGACGCTCTCAGCGATACATAAAACTTTAAGTAACAAAACAAAGTCCAGGGCATCGCTGATTTGGCGGTCATTTCTTTAAGACAATAGATAGTCTCAATAGCCCAGTAATTTCGGCTAACTGCAGTACCCAAGTGTTTAAGCATTACTGTGTTCAAGCCGGAATGTTTCGACACTACTGCTTGTTGGCAGAATATCTAGTGCTGCGGTGGTACCTAGACGACCTCCTGTTAAGGAGATCGACCACCAAATGAAGTAACTGTTAAGTAAAGCTCATCTAATATTAAGCGACGGTATGGTTGAAGATGGAAGCACACCTAGGAATGGAACTGACTTTCAAATGAGGCTGCCAGAATACACCGTTATTTGCTTGTCGGCAGAATTTCAACTTGAGAGTGGTAGCTAGCCAGTCGAGTACTAGAGACTACTACAAGATAACCTACCTATTACTGATAAGATAATCTTTTTGCTTAAAACTGTGTACTACATATTAGTCTTATATATGTTTTTATACAACAGTTTATCCTAGCGGACATGCAATGTTTTTTAGATATACAAAACAGAATTGACAAAATAGATCACGCAGACGGTAAGAGATAACACGTGTTCCTTGTTGTTTTTGTGTTTTTTTTTGTTAACCTTAGTTGAGAGACCATCTGCCAATCAGAAGGTTCCAGGTTCAAATTCCACGACACCTATGTATCTTCTAAGTTATAAGCGTAGTACTCTATTGTATTTTCTATTGTATTTCTAGTACTGGGCTGGCTAGCTACCACCCTCAAGTTGAAAATCTAATATAATATACATATACCTATCTGCCGCCAAGCATCTAACGGTGTGTTTCGGCAGCCTCACTTGAGAGCCAGTTCTATTCCAGGCTAGGTGTACTTTACCATCTTCGACCACACCGTCACTTAACATCAGGTGAGTTGTGGTCAGCCATTAAAAAAAAATTTTGCTAACCCTCACTTGGCCAGCATGGCGGACTATGGTCTTACACTTCTCACATTAAGAAGAGGTGCGTGCCGTGGGATTCGAACTCCAGATTGTAAGCCTGACGGTCTCCCAACTAGACAGCCGAAGAGTATTATAATATTGTTAAATATATAAAATTGCAAGAAATGCTTAGACAAAGTTCGCTAAGTAACAAAGGTTTTTTTTCTGTTGTTAATTCAACTGCACAAAACTAAGGTTTTCACTATTTATGTTGAACAAATTCAATCTTAGTCACGATCAAGCTCTTTTACTTATACTACAGTAAGATTTCCCTATAAGAGTTCAGTTCTCTAAGCTTTGTACTTCACCCAAGCGTCTGGTTTCGCAATCAATAACCTATCAGTATATTTTTATAGCTTGATCAATTTCAAACATACACACGGACAAGATGATTGCCATGTTTGTATGTTTACGGTTAGCGGTCGGTGTTGCCAGTACAGCGAAAAATAAACGATTTTTTTATTTAAATATTATTTTAATTAATCCAGTGTCTTTGAATGTTACAGAATTTTAGAAAAAAAAAATTTTTTTTTTTTTTAAGTGACGGACTTTTTATAATAATAGGTTTTTTTTTGTAAATAAACAAATGCTCAGTATTTAAAATAAAGTAATTTTGTAATATAACTACTAAAAAATATTTTTACTGACGAATGCTTTGATATATGCGAATTGATAGGAGGAAGAACGTTCGAATCAATCCAGATTTTTTTTAAATGTCTCACTGTTGGTCGCTGGCCTCGTCTCATTGTGAGAAGGGAAATGCTATAGTCCACCACGCTGGCCAAGTGCGGGTTGAATGACTTCACACATCTTCGAGAACTATGTTCGTGGGAATCGAACTCAGCACCTCCAGATTGGAAGTCAAACGGTCTCTCACGGTCGAAACTTCTAAGGAAAAACGTGATGTAGGTAAATATTTTTTCTTTACTACCAGGTTTTAGATTGGCTTAAAGTTAAGAAAGTCAAAAGGCGCATTTCGGCTATTTTGTACTCTTTTTGCCGTGGTGGTGCCGGCGCGCGGCGTAAGATTAGTACCCCACCCTCTCTACCCGTGGTTGCCGCAAGAGTCGGCTAAGAGATGTAATCCGGAAGATGGGCAGCAGCGTCTTCCTTGAACAATCATACCTAACTGCGCTCGCCAACCCGTCTGCCAAGCGTGGCGAGTATTGGCAAAACCCCTCCAGGAGGAGGCCTATGTCCAGCAGTGGACGTCCTATGGCTGATGATGTGATGTGTGTATTCTTTATTATAAACTGCTTTCATTAAATCAGTTGATTAGTTTTTGTCATTCCACCTTCATTGTACGAACCGCTGAGCAATGGAATTTGCTGACCGAGTTCCCCATACAATACGGGTGCCACCACGTCGCAAGTAAATCGGTTTCTTCTAGACAAGCGTGCTCCATCTTAGACCGCATTTTTGCGAAAGATGGCGATCAAAAACAAGTCTACTTGTAATATTTAAAAAAAAAATGTTTAACAATGTTTCACAGAAATATTCAACATAAAATTATTATAAAAATATGCAAAATTTAAAAGTTTCCACGATTTATGGCAATAAATATTTTAGTAAATCATCTCACTGGCAACACCAATGAATTATTTCAACCAGTAAAGCAAGTCCCGCTTTGATTTATACGTCTTTAGAGATATTGCCTTTCTTCCCATAGGAAGTACAGACAACATTACATTATTAATTTATCAGTACAGTTGGATGATGGATCCGCTATAGTAATTCTTGGACAAAATTGTAAGCTGCCAAAGGATTAAATTTAGTTCTTCATTTGACGATCTCTACAAATAGGTACTTAGGTACATAAGTAACAAATACAGGTGGTCTCAGGGCAGCGTAAATATGAATTTGGTGTACAAAAATAATTTTGAAATGCGTTACCATACGTCTTACCATCAGGAGAGCGTCATGTTCGTCTTATTACTATTACATAAAAATTAATATGAAGTATTCCGCCATAACTTCTACAAATATTTCAATCATCAAAGTCTGCGTGTTCTGTATGTATTATAAGTATGTATTTACAAAAAAGTATGTAAGTATTCTATCAGATATCTATTTTTTTATTGTTGGCTGGCTAAGGGTTTGACCACAGCTCACCTGATGTTAAGTGACGGTGTGGTCGAAGATGGTAAACACACCTAGCCTGGAATGGAACTGGCTCTCAAGTGAGGCTGCCTGAACACACCGTTAGAAGGTGCGGCAGATTTTCAACTTTGAGGGTGGTAGCTAGCCAGCCGAGTACTAGAAAGTACCCTACCACAATGCTATGGTTTCCTCTCGATGTTTCCTTCACCGACAGCTCAAGCTCATTGTTGGGGTTTGAACCCACGCCCTTCGGCATGCGAACCGACCACGCTAACCACTGAGCTATCATCGCTATTAAATCTGGTTCCCATAATACAAGCTTTGCTTTGTTTGGGGCTAGATGGCGCTGTGGGAAATGTCCGACGAAATTTATTTAAACACCTTATAGGTATATTACTGGAATATAATCAATGCAAGACTCTTAAATCGATAATAATATTGAATCAGAACGTAAATTAAAAATAGTTTTTTTTATGTCTCCTTCTTAAACAAGCTATACATCACCGCAATAAAATTAATTTCTTGTGCAACACCCCTAAATCGATTGTAATTTCGGCTGTCAGCACTGATTGTGGAGTCAGTGAACTGCAGTGCATCGGTCTCGTTAAACAATTGCACTCACAAACCAATGCTCGTCATCAAAACTGGGAAATGTAGTAATAAAAATAATAATTATCACGTGAAGGTCGAGAAGGACAAGTTTACGGGATAATCACCTTGTGGGGTTGATTTAACGATCATTGACCTGGCACATAGTTTTGCTAATGATTTACAGATTCGTGGCCACTCTTACGAAGACATTTGAAGATATCGTAATATGCCTGACACCGTACAGAAGAGCTTTGGTGCACCATTTCAGCACGGCGCTTTATATGTTTTAGTCTATGTTATTTTTGTTTTGTTATTAACTTTTTCTTTATGAGAGCCCTGTTGGCTCATTGGTAGTATGTCTGCCTGAGCTGAGCGTGGGTTCGATTCCTGCCAACTAAAGACAAACATTTTATGGTATAAACATATGTTTGTTCTGTGTCTGGGTGTCCTGTATGTATTATAAGTATGTATTTACAAAAAAAAGTATTTATGTATTATATCAGTTATCTGACTTCCATCACACAAGCTCTGCTTAGTTTGGGGTCAGATGGCGCTGTGTGTAATGTGTCCTATGATATTTATTTATTTTTTAAGTGTTGTATGTTATTATGTATGTATGTTTAGTGTATAATAAAGTTACATTCTATTCTAATACAAACTTGCAACGTCATAATCTTCTCTGGAGCATAAGAAGTAAGAGAAAATTTAGCGGGAACACGGAAAAACCATGTGAAATATTTTAAGCATAAAATAGTGTAAACTGCCAAATTACGCGCGTGACTGTTGAAAGTTACGACATGGCTTTTCGTATTGCTTCCAAAGCTCCGTCAAAGTTTGTAATGCAGCCACCACTACTTTAGTAATGCTTGACTGGACTCGACTTTGAAAGTTACGACATGGCTTTTCGTATTGCTTCCAAAGCTCCGTCAAAGTTTGTAATGCAGCCACCACTACTTTAGTAATGCTTGACTGGACTCGACTTTGACTTCATGTATTTTTGACTGTGATTAGATTTATTCCAGTCGTTTTATCATAAAAGTATTTGAAAATATCGAAATACAAGGGCAAATACATAAAGTGTGGTGCCAAATATAAAGAAGAGGAAATGAGAGAGTTCTAGAAAATCCCACTCGGAACCCGGAACTCTTCAATTGTTATTGCAAAGGAGTCGATGATCTTTGGAACAATGATCTCGAACATAAATATTATCGTGAGTCAGTGCGGATGGTGGTAAATGTTATATCATGGACAGCGTTGGCCAACTGAGGGAGTGTTGGACCCAACATGGGGCAATGAACCAAAAATATGGAATATGTTTCGAAAAAAAAAATTGTCTTAATTTTCCATTTACGAGGTAAAGTTTTATATAAAGCGTAACTTTCAACAGTGTCTTGCTTATAAAATATGTTTTTTTTTACAACGGACTAGGCATGCGTTTGGCCACGATGTCACCTGATGGAAAGCGATGTTCTGGCCGAAGATTTTTTTTTTTTTATTTTTTATTTAATTAAAACGGCTAGAGCCAGTTACATTAATTAATCATTAATAAAATTACATTACATTCATAAATATTTAGTCATTGGTACAAAAAATTATAATAAAAAATAAAAATAAAACATTACGGTCAATATAAAAAGATCAAGACAACACTTACAAATATAATTACAAATAATGTCAATGCAGATTTATACAGTTAATAATAATAATAAAATATGTCAGTCAAATAAAACATTCAAAACAAGACAACACAGATAAATATAAAACAAAATAGTACATTCATTCATAATTACAGTCAAGCTTTATTCTCACAATATGCCAAAAATGCAGACAACAAATCCATCCAACCATTCTCAAACACGTCACATTCGGGATTGGCCTTCAAGAGTGCGTTGAGTGCGGTGAGAGTTCGCGGAATGGGGGAGTTAGAGTGAGCTACTGTTCGGCAACGAGGGTTGGCAAACAGCTTATGGTACCTGCAGCGATAATAGTTGTCAGGCACATATAATTTGCACAACTTGTCGTGCAGATCGGGTGCATCAACGTCTCCGCGCAAGATTTTGCATGTAATGCTAAGTTGTTGCTTCTCCCGCCTGACTTTTAAAGAGTTGTAGCCCAAACAGCCGAGTAAAAAATTTGTAGGGCAGTTTGTGAAGCACGTTTGCCTAGGATATACCTATTCACATTTTAAGATTCAATTCGATTTAGCTATCGAAACTAGTGGTCAATCACTCGAATGATTCCAGTCAGCGAATTGTATAATGTAAACATTCAAAACATTCAATAAGGCAATTTTTTTATAGATTTTCTGACATTTCGCTTGGCACGATGATACCCATAAATGCTAAGAAGTTTTCGTTTAAATAAGCTGTGTTTTTGCTATATGACCGAATTAGCACAGACTATTATAGTCCCACAGTAAAATTAATTCATCGTTGCATTATATCCAATTATTTCAATTTAGATATCGTGTTAGAATTAGAATCCATTAAACAGCAGATTAAGTAATAGTTGCTAAGTGACGTCACGGCTTCTAACGGCTTTTATCTATTTGGTGTGATTTTTGGGGCCTGTTCACAAAACACTGGTTAAAAATTTACAATACAATAATGCGAAAGTAAATTTGTTACTAGAAAATTATATTAACGTAGAATATATGTATATAATTGATGTGGTGATTTCGCTTTTCAATATAAAAGATCTGTTTTATTTAAATTTAAAAGTAATAAGACGAACGATACACAGAACTTTTAGTAGTAAACAAAGTCCAGAATATTGGTGCTTTGGCGCTCATTACTTTGAGACATAAGATAGTCTAAAACAAAATGGTTGCCGAATGCATCATAGATAGAAAAAGTGGAAGGATATAGAGAGTAATATTAAGTTTACACATATAAAAGGCTAGTGGCCAATATTGTTTTATTGTAAAAGTAATGATACGAACGGTACGCTCTCCTGATGGTAAGAGATAACGCCTATCCATGACCATTACAACTATACACAGAACTTTAATTAGTAAAACAAAGTCCACGGCATCGCTACTTTCTGTGACGGAAAACATCGTGAGAAAACCATAGCATGGTGGTAGGGTACTTTCTAGTACTCGGCTGGCTAGCTACCACCCTCAAGTTGAAAATCTGCCGCCAAGCATCTTACGGTGTGTTCCGGCAGCCTCACTTGAGAGTTAGTACCATGCCAGGCTAGGTGTGCTTTACCACCTTCTACCACACCGTCACTTAACATCAGGTGAGTTGTGGTCAAACAGGCCAGCCTGTCAGCCATAAAAAAAGAACTAAATATTTGTCGTGGATAAAATTTACCAACGGATGGTGTAACTGGCTCAATCTATGCAGCTTATCAGTCAACATTGACTTTAATGGTCATACCGTTTCACGTTTCCGCTTGTCATGCTTTATCAGGACACCGAAACCTACGTTAATTTACATTTAAGTTACATAATGGCCTCTACTGAGAATTCAAGGGGTTGATAGCGAGTTACTGCTGTCCTCAGTAGTAATTAATGTTGTTATACTGTTCGGGACACAGAGATTATTTTTAGACAAAAAGATTACGATTAACTCCGCCTAGTAGTTTTTTTATGGTTGATAGGCTAGGTGTTTGACCACATCCCACCTGATGTTAAGTGACGGGGTGGTTGAAGATGGTAAAGCACACCTACCCTGGAATGGTACTGGCTCTCAAATGAGGCTGCCGAACATACTGTTAAATTCTTGGCGGCAGATTTTCAACTTGAGGGTGGTAGCTAGCCAACCGAGTACTAGAAAGTACCCTACCACCATGCTAAGTTTTGGCAGCCTAGTTAGAAGACCGTCTGGTTTCCAATCTAAAGGGCCTGGGTTTGAATCCTACGACACACTCAAATCAATCTGTTCAAAGTATGGCTGTAAGATGAAGTTCAAAGTATGTAGCGATGATAGCGCAATGGTTAACGCGGTCGGTTCGCATGCCGTAGGGCGTGGGTTCAAACCCCAACAATGAGCTTGAGCTGCCGGTGAAGGAAAACATCGTGAGGACTACATGTCCAAAAGTTCATTAAAAAGTTCTCGAATATATTTGAAGTCTTCCAACTCGCACTTGGCTAGTGTGGTTGACTATGGCCTTTCTCTTCTCACAATAAGAAGACATCCGCGCCCAGTGGGGCAATTTATAAAGACTGCTATTTCATAAATATTTCTCAAAACTTACCCAATAAACTCAAACTGGCGATCCAGCTCGCATCCTGGTCGCTAACGGAGAATCCCTCATGGTTTTGCATGGACGCGATGGCTGGAGACATGTAGCCCTTGCTCAGGCCTGCTGCGAAGGGCCCCAAGGACACCGCCAGCGCTGCCCATATCTGACAATAAGGACAGAAATAGTCACTATTGATAATGTCAATTGTTTGATTAACTCTTCTTCACGCCAAAAATTACATAAAGAAGAAACAATAAACACATGTCGCGGCCTAGTCGCTAAAAGCGATTTCTTCCAGGCAACTTTAGGATAATGGTTATTATTTATTTACAACATTTTGGCAATGGGGCCAAACGTTTTTTTACGTAAGACGATTTTTGTCAGTTTTTGGACCCCCTCCCCCCTATGTAAGAAAAAAATAAGTATAAACCGAATAATATTCCCCCCCCCCCCGTTTAATATTTATTACGTAAGAATTTAAAGGAAAAATGATAATACGCCCTTTAGCATGTGATCTGACCGCGTTAACCACTGAACCATCATCTCTACATACAGTTTTAAACATAAAAAAGACATCCTTAAAATTGGTAATCAGGGTTTATGTGAATTGTGCACAAATATTAATTTGTGTCACGACACGCATTTGACAGATTTTTTGTTCTTAAATCTACCATATGGCATCAAACCTATTTTACTAAGAAGCGTGGGAAAAGAAATGTTCACACTTTCGTCTCACGTGCTGAATTGCCACATGTTGTAGGAAACGTTGAAAGATTGATGTGATGATTGATTTATAGCAAAAACCTTTTTAGCCAATGTTATAGCAACTAATTCTATGTAACCTATAATAGAACTTTGAAGCAAAAGTCTGTGCCAAACGGCCTTTTGATCAGCGTTTGTTTGTGTATATTGTGTCTTGTTACTATTGATTTGACTTTGTAGCGATGATAGCACAGTGGTTAGCGCGGTCGGTTCGCAGGCCGAAGGGCGTGGGTTCAAACCCCAACAATGAGCTTGAGCTGCCGGTGAATGAAAAACATCGTGAGGAACCCTTAGCGTGGTAGTTGGGTACTTTCTAGTACACGGCTGGCTAGCTACCACCCTCAAGTTGAAAATCTGCCGCCAAGCATCTAACGGTGTGTTCCGGCAGTCTCACTTGAGAGTTCCATTTCAAGCTAGGTGTGCTTTACCATCTTCGATCACACCGTCACTTAACATCAGATGAGTTGTGGTCAAACACCACAGCCATTAAAATAAAAAAAAAGACTTTTTAAATCGATTTCGTCAAAAAATAATAATTCAGGCAACATGGCCCATATAAAAGACATTACAATTAAATATACAAAATAAAACTAATATTTGATATCACCAAAGTTACAAGTCAATTAAACATAAAACGTATAAAATAATATTATCGAAAAAAAAAATTGACATTTAATTTTTATTTAAAATGTCATATATATAGCATTAATAATTTGATAATAATGTACACATTTAGCTTTTTTTATGTTTGGCAAGCTAGGTGTTTGATTACTGCTCACGTGATTAACATCACGTGAGCAGTAATCGGTGACGGTGTGGTCGAACTGAGAAACCATAGACAAACTCTCAAGTTCCAGAACCAGTTATTACAAAGTAGGTAGGTAAATTAACATTCCTGAATTATAGCTCGTGTACTTGACATTCAAAACACGTCCAACGATCCAGGCCTCGACTAAGCAATATGTAGTGAAACTTTCACAAATAACTCAATGTTACAAGAATCTAATACACGTACGGATATAGGGTGATACATTAACTTAACAGCGGGTACAGTATCGATCTCTGTTTCGAACACCATGTGTAAGTGTGAATGAAGACCTAGGGGTGGGATTGTATCGATAAAACTTATAGATGTTTTTGCAATACAATCGATGTAACTGCTAGATTTGATTAAAAGGCTTTTTGTTTTTATTTAATGGACTGCTATGAAAAATACGTCAACATTTTTGCTAAGTTTAGATTTTTAGTAGGTTTTTTTTATTTTTAAGGCCAATTAAAAATGGGTTACAAAAATATATATGTTTAAATTGAATTAGGAATAATAAATTTGTTTAAAGAGTTATTTCCCTTTAATTATAGCTATTTTAATCGCAGTCGGGTTATAGATTTTTAAACATCAGGCTCTCAAGTGAGGCTGCCGGAACACACCGTTAGATGCTTGGCGGCAGATTTTCAACTTGAGGGTGGTAGCTAGCCAGCCGAGTACTAGAAAGTACTCTACCACCATGTTTTCCTCACGATGTTTTCCTTTAGCGGCAGCTCAAGGTTATTGTTGAGGTCTGAACCCATGCCCATCGGCGTGTTAACCGACCGTATACCAAGTATTTTTTTCTATTAATACAAACATCAAACATACAAAGTTATCGATACTCGGTTAGGACGATACCTATCTGTCTAGTTATTTTTCTATGTCCACGGCGCTATCGATTAGAACGAGATAAATATAAGCCAGGAAGTCATAAATGACGGTTCGACGCACCCATCACAATAATCTTGTTTTAAAAAGTAAAATAAAAATCGTACCACGATTTTTCTTTTTTACTGTTCTATTTAATATAATTGTTTCCTTTTGAAGTTTTATAGCACATCACTACCGACTTCAATGAAGTAAAATTATTTGGTCCTTCAGTTAAAAAAATATGACTTTATTTCGATCGAAGGTTCAGTCAGTACTTCACGACGTGTATTTTAGAACCAATAGACAAGCCTAAACAGTAGTGTGCAAATATTACCGTGTTCCGGTTTGAAGAAACGAAATGACATGGCTATTGAGACTAACCATTGAATGTAACTACCGCTTAAATCCTGAGCTTCTGATTTATACAGACAAAAATGTATCTCTTAATAACAAAATATATACATATATGTATATAACACAAACTCACATGCAAACCCACGCACAAAAACCCACACAAACACATTCACCTATACACACACACTCACGCGGACACACTACGATATAATAAATTAAACATAATTTTTGTATATTATTTTTGAGTTTAATTTCTATTATTGTCATTTGCCGTGGTGGTGCCGGCGTAAGAATAGTACCCCTCTATCCGTGGTTGCCGTAAGAGTCGGCTAAGGGATGTAATCCGGAAGATGTGCAGCAGCGTCTTCCTTGAACAATTACCTACACCTAACTGCGCTCGCCAACCCGCCTGCCAAACGTGGCGAGTATTGGCGAAACCCCCCCAGGAGGAGGCCTATGTCCAGCAGTGGACGTCCTATGGCTGATGATGTGATTTGATGTGATAGTCAAACGTCATATTTAGTTGGAAGACCCTGGCTGCAGCAACAGCGGAAGCAACAGCTGCAGACAGGGTTACTAATATTATTGTATTTTTACACGAAGCAATATTTTGTATTTAAATGTCTCAAAGTAATGAGCGCCTAGGCAGTGGTACCCTGGACTTTGTTTTGGTACTCAAAATTCTAAGTACCGCTGCAATGGTCATGGACATGCGTTATCTCTAACTATCAGAAGAACGTCTCGTTCGTCTCATTACTTTTACATTAAAATAACATTAATTATGTTTGTCTCTAGTATTAATTTTGCCAACCAACTGTCCTACGCATATTTCACACACTAATCTACCGAAATATAAACAACACGGAAAAATATCACAAAAACAACTTCATTAATCCATCCACAGAATTTTTATTGTACGCATTTCCACATTTTTATCGATAAACAAACAAATCTAGCCCACATCCCTATTTCTATACTAAAGCTAGTTGTCCCGAACATTTCGTAGGGCAATGACCGACACACTAACACATATGCTAGCCCTTGAAACAATGTTAAAATAACACTGAAACACTGTAAAATCCACCATATTTCCTTCTTATTAAGGTTGTTAAAGCAAGACAAATACGTTAGTAAAAGTCATAGTTAATACCTTAGCTTTATGTCACTGAAATGAATGATCGTCACGTTTGTTTCACAGCCAACGTTATTACCCTATCGCAGTAAGATTAGTTGACGTTACAATGTTCTATTTTCATAAAATATCTACAATTTTATTGTGACAAGGTGCTGAGTGGTGCAGTTCAAGGCGGTTCATTAACAGTTTGTTAGTATTAGAACTAAGACTTATCGGTAAGTCAATGGTATTTATTAGGGGTTTAAGTTTAATTAAGTGTATTGTTGGTTATTTAGATCAAATATGCCGCTCATAGAAACAAGAGGTTTCTAATGAGGTTTATTTATATTTATAGCATAGGCACCTGCCCCGGTAAGACAGTAACATTAAGCATAATACACAGAAAAGGAACTGACATTTTTTAAATTTAATTTTGTCATTATTGTTACTTTTACTTAATTTTTTTGTTTTATATTTTGTGACATTAATATTATCAACTATATTTGATATTTTTTATTTTTGACGTTTATTTTTAATGTGATAAATGTCAAGCTAAACTGCTGATTGCACTGTTGGCTCATTGGTAGTATGTCTGCTTCAAGAGCCGTAGGACGTGGGTTCGATTCCCACTCAGGACACGCTTTTTGTGGTATAATAATAAATGGTTATTCTGTGTCTGGGTTATCTGTATATATTATAAGTATGTATTTACAAAAAAAAAGGAATTTTGTATTCTATCAGTTTATTCTGTCAGTGTATTTATCAGTTTGTTCTATAAGTTTTATCTGACTTCTACAGTACAAGCTTTGCTTATTTTGGAGTCAGATGGCGCTGTGTGTAATGTCCTATGATATATATTTATTTAAATAATTTTGCATGTGGAAAGGTAGTCTGTGGTGTACTTTGCTCAGTCTTTGTTTGCACCTGTACTATATCCGTTCAAGTATTACGTAAGCACCAAAGGGGGGTGGGGGAGTCTTTACTTTGCTTATTTTTGACGACATTGGGGATGAGGCGATCTGAATGGTGATAATATCAGCAAAGTCGTATAAATTATGCTGATTGTTTGGTTTCCTTGTTATCGACACGCCACGTTTTAGCGAAATGGCTGCTAATTAAACCAATATTTACTTAAGCATAGGAGAGGGAAGTAAGAGCTTTGCTCACTTTTGCTGACAAGGGGGAGGGAGGGGTTAATGATTACTAAAATTCTGCTTACGTAATACTTGAATGGTTTCATAGCGCAAATGGATTATTATTATTGTTAAACAAAGCTTCCAGAAATCGTAGCAAAATCCATCGCATAGTTTAGCAGAACTAAAAGCAAAAAGACAAACAAAATGTGACGCCATTTTATTATATTTAGTGAAATGGTTGTGACCAGAGAAGTCATTACCCTGATATAAGTATAAGCAGAACAATTTTTTTTATCGTAGTTTGTTATAAGATTCTTGCCCGAATGTGTCCTTCCTAAAATTTATTTATTTATTTACAACAGTTACACGATCCTTACAGGGGTTCCCTAATGCGATGTACAACATTCACCTGAGTTCTATTATAAATTCTGTCATATGATTATAACAAACGTCTATGTACGTCACATAAGTATCTGTCTATTGTGGGAAACGAACCGACGACCTCCAGTTTTGGGAGCAGGGTACCGACTGAGTTAATGAAGTCGATATATACACGTAATCACTACATAGTATAAAACAAAGTCGCTTTCTCTGTCCCTATATACCTATGTATGCTTAAATCTTTAAAACTACGCAACGGATTTTAATGCGATTTTTTTAAATAGAGTGATTGAAGAGGAAGGTTTATAAGTATAATAACATCCATTAAATAGTGGTGAAATACTGTTATTTTTCAGGTTTATACCCGTGCGAAGCCGGAGCGGGCCGCTAGTTTTATGTTAAAGTATTGAGACGAAACGCTTTCAAATGTAAGAGATGACGCATATCTAAATCCATGGCCATTGCAGCGGTGCTCAGAACTTTAAACAGCAAAACAAAATCAATAGCGTCGTTGCTTTGGTGCCTATTATTTTGAGACTTTCGATGGTTAGTCTTAACTGCCCTGGTGATGTGATGAAAAATATGTTCTGGTGGGCTTACATTGCCCTTTGGTGGGCAAACGCTGGCTAAACCTTACGAGATAGATCAAAATAATGTACTATGTTAGCATCTACATTGCAGCCGTGCGAAGCCGTGGCGGGTCGCTAGTGTATCTATATACATAGATATATTAGTAATGTTTACACACTACTGCTTGGTGGCAGAATATCTGATACTGCGGATGTAACTAGACAGGTTTGATAAACAATTTTACTAACTATAAAGTTTTTGAGTTTTTATAGGGGTAATAGCTAAGTGTTTAGCGTGGTCGATTCACACGCCGGAGATCGTGGGTTCAAATCCGAACAGTAAGCTTGAGTTGCCGATAAAGGAAAACATATTAGTACTCGGCTGGCTAGCTACCCACAAGTTGAAAATCTGCCGCCAAGCACCTTACGGTGTGTTCTGGCAGCCTCATTTTTTCCATTCCACCAGTTCCATTCCAGGCTAGGTGAGTTTAACATCTTCGCCAACACCATCACTTAACTTCAGGTGAGCTATCAACCATAGAAAAATAAATAAAAAACTCACCTGTCTCCTATAACTGTTCCTTCCATGGGTAGACCTCATGATCATGATTCTAGCTTCAGGGTTGATGTTGGTCATCTTATCACCAACCGTCAGGCTTGCCTTCTCACTCATAGGCGCTGATTGTTCGCACAACACTTTAATCCAGAATATTCAGGCCTGATCACAATTCATGATCACCAGAGCACTTAGAAACGACCAAGAGGTCCACAAAGTATTTCAAAAACAGTTTTTAAGTAACGTTAAAATTGAAGCTCAAACAGCCTAAATAACTGAGTAGAGTTAAAAGCTAAGGCCAAGAGGCCACAATTTACACTTAATTTGAGGCCTCAAAGGCCAAAAAGAAGATTAAAGTGCTTAGCGCTTCACCCAGTCCCACGCTTAGAACGCTTAATTAAGGTCTAGGTTTAGAATTAAGTCGTTGTGTCACGTTACTCGGGATAACATCTTGTTTTCTCAATCTGTAACAAAGAAAAGGACGATTTAACAACGTGTGACAAAAATCAAATTAATCGTGGTAAAGCCCGTCACTTACTGAGCTATTATGTATGTGCATACTATATTAATGTACTATATTATTCTAGCATTTGTCCGCGACTTCGCCCGCGTTGATTTTAGAATTGGGTCCAGACAAGTGTGATAAACAAAAACAATACACATTTAATTACTTACATTAAGATGAAGAGTACATTTTTATTCGCGAATTAAATGTTCCATACGATACATTCTTACGCCGGCACGATGTGCCGTGGTGGTGCCGGCGTAATACCCCACCCTCTCTACCCGTGGTTGCCGTAAGAGTCCACTAAGGGATGTAATCCGGAAGATGGGCAGGAGCGTCTTCCTTGAACAATCACACCTAACTGCACTCGCCAACCCGCCTGCCAAGCGTGGCGAGTATTGGCAAAACCCCTCCAGGAGGACCCCTGTGTATGTGGGGGGCTTTGTGATGTGATGTGATACGATACATAATACCAAATTTCAAGTGGATACGTTCTGTAGTTAGTTTTTTGATAATCCCACAAGAACATGGCATTTTTAAGGCATAAAAAGTATCATATGTTAATCCATGGAATAAACTATATGTGTGCCAAATTTCATCCAAATCCGTTCTGCCATTTTTGCAGTGATTGAGTAACAAACTTCGAAACATACAAACTTTCACATCACACGTAAATATCGCAAGACACAAAAAAATCGTCACTCCGTCGTGTCTCACGGTGTCGAGTCTACGGTATACATGGCGTCCAATTTAGAACACATTTAGTGTAACGGTTATTGGATCTATTACCTATAGAAATGACGAGCTTACTCCCACTTCAGCTTGCTAATACGCATAGATTTTATGCAAAAAACTATTTTAAAATACTACGCACAATTTCGTGCCAATAGTTCTGTAATGTTGATGTCCACAATTTAGGTCTAAGCAATTAAAATAGTTCAACGGAGATAAATATAGAATTAGAGTAAATCATGTTGCCAAGTTTCGTATGCCAAAACGTCAGAATACAGAAAGAACGCTAAAACACGACAAAATTGGTAGATCTCCTTAGTGTGAGGCCATCTGAGTAGGTACCATTACACAAGCAGTATCAGATATTATGACGCTAAGCAGTAGTATGAACTAGCTGCCGGCTTCCTTGCTTCCTGAGTTATATATAATCTATATCTTTTAAGCTCAAAGTGTAAGTCTGCGTGTTTTATGGACCACACCATCGCTTACCATCAGACGAGTAGGTGGTCAAACGCGGACTTAAACTTGTTGAATAAAAAAAAAAGAAAAAGCGTGTTAACATATCTGTGTTTTAATTCTTAGGTATGTTTCACGAGCTAGATGTTTGACCACAGTTCAATTGATGTTGTTGTTCCATTGTAAATGAAAATTACAGGGCTAATGCGATTTGAATTCACCTGGACTTTTAAATTGTTATTCAAATTTCTAGGTACCGCTGCAATGGCAAGCGTTAATCATTTACTCAATCATTTGTCTCATTACTTTTACCATAGAGAAATGATTGGTTAGTAGGGCAGAATCCGCATTAATTTTAATATTCAAATAGACGATTACTATTATAAAGTTCCATTCCAGACTGCTCTGTTAGCTCATTTAGTAATGTATCTTGAAGAGCTATAATAGGCCATGGGTTCGAATCCCACTCAGGACAAACATTCATATCCCGAGCATAATTCAAATGTTTGTTATATGTCTGGGTGTTCTGTATGTACTTTAAGTTTTTTTTTTTTAAGTATTTGTCTATTCTATCAGTTATATGAGCTCCATAGCTTTGCTTAGTTTGTAACTAGATAAAGCTGTGTGAAATTGTATGTCCTAAGGATATTAATTTATTTATTTAGACTTCTTCAAACACACGGTCACTTAAAATCAGGTGAGCTGTGATATAATAACTAACCTGTCAAACGTAAAAAAATTAGTAGTCTTGCTTCTTGATTGTTTCTTTTTCTTGACGAAGCGGCTGAATGGATCTTGATGAAAATAATAAAGAGTATATGATGTTTTGGAGGAAGAAATATATTTTGCTCAAAAACGAGCATGATAATAATATTGATAATACGCGGCTAAGATAGCGTGCAATTTTTTTTAGAGATTATTCAACATCCGGAAATGACGTTTGCCGGAAAGCTTACAATTATGCAGAAAAATTGTCGATTCTTGAGAGATTATCACTAACCAACAGTATCACATCACTATTTTACTAACTCACTAATAATGAAACTAAAAATAGGCAGGTAGATTTTTCTTACATTTTGTGACAAAAAAATTATGTCGCAGAAACAAAATCAAACATATATAAAGGCAATAGATGTTTTTTTTTTAATAAAATTAATAACTACAATGTATTTTTGTCTGTTTATCACAAATAATAACTTATGTTAAGAAAAAGTCACATATAGTTATGTAAGTACACTTATATAAATTAAAAAACACTTAACAACCGTTTTTTTGTCTTGTAAAACTGAGACGACACTCACGCAGACACTTTACATCTGAAGTCACGGGAGATGCCATACAACTGTTACATTGATTATATCCATCTAAACAATTGGTTATAGAGATGAGAATAGGTCTGACTATTAGAAATTAATTCGCTCACATGCCGGAAAAATCAACGGCACGAAATTAATTGGCGTTTACGTAAACAAAAGACGAGTTTATTTCAGTTTTATTTTTCATAATAAGTTTGCATTGACCACAACCCGCAGTTAAGTGAATTTCATCTAGGTTGGAGGTTGTAACAAGCATCTGTTTATTCCGGATTTGAAATCACCCGAAACGAAAACTTTTTACCATTAATTAATTGCGTTGCAGGGCCATGCCAAGTACTTGCCACCTAGGTAGGTTTAAGGACCACTTTTAACACCTGCCCGTATTTCCTAATCAACCAAAGATATGATCCTACCAACACTGCTTACTCTTTACAAAAATGAATTTATAGACGTTCTTGGCAGGCCGATGTCTTTTAGTAGATTATAGAGAGATTTTGCTAGCAATGCTCTCGCTCCCACTTCTACAGCACATAGATTGACAGACTCATTTTGACGATAAATGATTTGTCAATTGTTATTATCATCATCATCATCATCATCATCATCATCATCATCTCAGCCGTAGGACGTCCACTGCTGGACATAGGCCTCCCCCATTGACTTCCACAAAGACCGGTTAGAAGCGGCTCGCATCCAGCGCGTTCCTGCGGTCTTTATGAGGTCGTCTGTCCACCTTGTGGGTGGACGTCCTACGCTGCGCTTGCCGGTCCGTGGTCTCCACTCCAGAACTTTGCAGCCCCATCGGCCATCAGTTCTGCGTGCTATGTGCCCTGCCCACTGCCACTTCAACTTGCTAATCCGCTGGGCTATGTCGGCTACTTTAGTTCGTCTACGGATCTCCTCATTTCTGATTCGATCTCGTAGGGAAACTCCGAGCATAGCCCTCTCCATAGCTCGTTGTGCGACTTTGAGCTTATCTAGAAGGCACATAGTCAGAGACCACGTTTCAGCACCATAAGTCATCACTGGTAACACACATTGGTCGAAGACTTTCGACTTGAGGCACTGAGGTATATCAGACGAAAAAACGTTGCGCAGTTTTCCGAACGCTGCCCAGCCGAGTTGGATTCGACGACTGACCTCTTTCTTGAAGTTGGACCTACCTAGTTGGACTGCTTGTCCTAGGTAAATGTATGAGTCAACAACCTCAAGAACCGAGCTCCCAACTGATATTGGGGTGGGCACAACATGGGTATTCGACATCACCTTTGTCTTATCCATGTTCATTTTAAGGCCCACCCGTTGGGAAACTCGATTGAGGTCTTCGAGCATCGTGCCGAGATCTTCCATCGACTCTGCCATGACCACAATATCGTCGGCAAATCGAAGGTGAGTGATGTATTCGCCGTTTATATTGATGCCGAATCCTTCCCATTCCAGGAGCTTGAAGGCATCTTCCATTGTGGCAGTAAACAGTTTCGGAGAAATGACGTCTCCCTGTCTTACGCCTCTTTTCAATGGCATCGCCTTCGAAGTCTGCTCCTGTACTCGGACTGACATTGTGGCGTTATTATACAAACACTTCAACACTTCGATATACCGATAGTCAATATGGCATCGTTGGAGAGACTCAACCACCGCCCATGTCTCGATCGAATCAAAGGCCTTCTCATAGTCCACAAACGCTAAACATAGTGGCAAATTATACTCTTCGGTCTTCTGTATAATTTGCCGTAGCGTGTGGATGTGGTCTATGGTACTGTAACCTTTTCGGAAACCGGCTTGTTCGGAAGGCTGAAAGTCATCGAACCTGCGACTGAGACGGTTCGTAATGACCCTTGAAAACAGCTTATAAACATGGCTCAGAAGCGAGATGGGTCTATAATTCTTCAATAAGGTATTGTCACCTTTTTTAAAGAACAGCACCACCACGCCTCTGTTCCATGCCTCTGGCGTGACTCCTTCGAGTACGACGGAATTAAAGAGCCTCTGAAGGACTCTAAGTACCGGTTTTCCACCCGCTTTCAGAAGTTCTGATGTGATTCCGTCATCTCCAGGCGCCTTGTTGTTCCTTAGCTGTTTCAGGGCCATTCTAATCTCGTACAGGCTGATGTCCGGGATATCTTCGGTATAATGTCGGCTCAGCTTGGCTCTTGGGTCTTTGGCCGCGCTGTTAACAGGCTCAGCGACCGTAGCGTATAACTGTCCATAAAACCTTTCGACCTCCTCTAATACCTCTGCTTTGGTCGACGCTATACTGCCATCTTCTCTCTTCAGCTTCGTCAGCTGGCTTTGCCCAATAGATAAGTCTCTCGCGAACACTTTGGAGCCTTTATTCCGCTCTATCGTATCTTTAACTTTATTAGTGTTAAAGATACGTATGTCGTGCCGCAAGGACTTAGATATCTGTCTATTGAGCTGCCTATATGACTCTGCATCACTAGAAGATTGCAGTCTCAACGAGCGTCGTTCAGCCATGAGGTCTAGAGTATGGTCAGACAGTTTGTGAGGTCTATTTGTACGGCGGGGTCTAAAAAACTTAGAGCCCACCGTATGGACAGTTTCTACGAACCTGTTATTGATCTCGTTTACCGTAGCAAGATTCTCTAGGCAATCGAAGCGATTGGAGAGTTCGAGTTGAAAGCTTTCGGGGTTTTGTATATGGGCGCGAGTAGGTCGGAGCGTGGACTTCATTAAGCGTGACCTTTCAAGCTTGACGTTAATATTCAATGAGCCTCTTACCAGTCGGTGATCACTACCGGTTTTCACCCTGTGAATCACGGAGACATCATTGAATATCCGTCTTTTGTTGGTCATGATGAAGTCTATCTCATTTCTCGTAGAACCATCGGGACTCATCCAGGTCCATTTCCTGTGAGGCGGCTTCTTAAAGAAAGAGTTCATCATAAAGAGGTCCTCTTTCTCCAGAAAGTCGGCCAGCCTCTGTCCCCTAGGGTTCCGTTGCCCATATCCAAATTGCCCCACTCTCAACTCATCATCGCTCTTCATACCTAGCTTTGCGTTGAAGTCCCCCATAACAACAGTGAAGTGGGTCTCGGAGGTATGTATGGCTCTACTTATGTCCTCATACATGCTCTCCACTTCATCATCTGGGTGTGACGAGGTAGGTGCGTACACCTGAATGACCTTCAGCGAATATCTTTTGGATATTCTGAGTATTAGGTATACGACCCTGCTCGAAACACTTCCGATGGTAATAATGTTGTTAGTGAGGGACTTGTGGACGAGAAAGCTGACACCACCTTGGGACTGTTGGTCACCTTCCCGGTAATAGAGTAGGTTACCCGATTTCAAGATTATCGAGTCCTCGCCCTCTCTCCGGACTTCAGATAATCCCAAAATATCCCAACGTAACCTACCCATTTCTTCTTCCAGCTCAGCAATCTTTTCGTCTGTCCTCAAAGTGCGTATGTTGTGTGTTACCAGGGCCAGTCTTCGTTGGGGGTGGTAGCCGGGCGTCTGCCGGGGATTCTTAGCTCCCCCTGCTCCGCCGTTACCATGGCCGCTACCGTAGCCCGGAATAGCGAAGCTGCCGGGGACTGGGGGCCTGGTCTTCATTGTATTTATCATAGGGGGGGATTTTGCCAATACTCGCCACGCTTGGCAAACGGGTTGGCGAGCGCAGTTGTGTGTAGTACGCGGACGACGCTGCTGCCCATCTTCCGGATGACATCCCTTAGCCGACTTTTACGGCAACCACGGGTAGAGAGGGTGGGGTACTATTCTTACGCCGGCACCACCACGGTAGTACCACGGTTATTATCAATGGTATTATTATTATTACCAAAACCGCTCTTTTTTAACCTGAAGAATTTATAATCTTCTACAAAACTATTTAAACTAAATACTCCATACATTCAGACTAATAGTATATCGGTTTAGTACACTCAAATTTTGTATACCAGTTTCAGTTGTGTTTCCTGAGTTTTTGTTTGAAACATAAAAATGTTTCAATCTCAGAAATCAGAAACATTTACTGTAAACCGTGTAACATTAAGATATTAAAATAAATATATGTAAAGGCACCTTTTACACGCATACAATATTTCAGTATTATAATTTAATTTAATTTGAATTCTCTCTCTCTCCCGCTCTCTCTCTCGCTCTCTCTCCCCCTCTCTCTCCCTATCTCTCTCTCTCTCTCTCTCTCTATCAGGACCCGATGGACCAGATGGACCAGTCACCTACCACAATGTAACTAAATAATACAAATCCCAAAATACATACTTAATTTCCATCATAGAGTAAATTATCCGGCAAAGTGAACCACTCACCAACCGGCCTAATCAACAAACCTCATCCCTATCTCGTCGGTATAGCTTGTGATATACCGACCAAAGAACAATGGGACTGACGCGATGAGAGATGAGAAAGAATGCCTGTAAACATGCTATTTAACTTGCTCTAAAGACGCTCCGAGAAGTAAATCATTAGATTTATGGTTATAGCCGCATAATGCAGTGGCAAGTCAGCCGTTATAGACGTGTCTAGAAAGACTGATTTCTTATTGGAAATAGTCCTACATAGTAAAGCTATCTATAAAAGTAGTACAAACTTTTTTTGTAGATCTATAACAGAGGAATGTCTCGCCGTGCATTATTTTGTTATATCTCAAAGGGATTAGGCAGCGTTTTCGATGAAAGCTCCCAGGTAGCTTGACTTTTTCAGACACTTCCAACAATTATATCATCTAATTCAACCAATTTACACAAAACCTTGACAAATTGTGTACCCAAACCTTCCTCGTGAGTCACTCTATCTATTGGTGAAACTCGCATGATAATTCGTTCAGTAGTGTTTAAGTTTATAACCTGATGTTAAGTGACGGTGTGATCGAAGACAGTAAAGCACATCTAGCCTGGAATGGTACTGGCTCTCAAGTGAGGCTGCCGGAACACACTGTTAGATGCTTAGCGGCAGATTTTCAACTTGAGGGTTGTAGCTAGCCAGCCGAGTACTAGAAAGTACTCTACCACCACGCTATGGTTTCCTCACGATGTTTTCCTTTACCGACAGCTCAAGCTCATTGCTGGGTTTGAACCCAAGCCCTTCGGCATGCGAACCGACCGCGCTAACCACTGAGCTATCATCGCTACCCTTCAAACAGGAACAAATACAAACAGGAACTGCTTGGTGGCAGAAAATCTGGTACCGCGGTGGTACCTATCTATACGACTTCCTGCCAAGAAAATCTACCATCAAGTAAAGATATAAGAAGAAAAAATATATAGATGCGTGTTAAATGGAGAAGTAAATAATTCAAAATTCTGCTAAAGTTATTTAGAAATGGTAAACATTATTGTTGTAGTATTATCAACATCAGACATCATTTAAGACGTCCACTGCTGGACATAGGCCTCCTCCTGGGGGGTTTTGCCAATACTCGCCATGCTTGGCAGGCGGGTTGGCGAGCGCAGTTAGGTGTGATTGTTCAAGGAAGACGCTGCTGCCCATCTTACGGATCCCTTAGCGGACTCTTACGGCAACCACGGGTAGAGAGGGCGGAGTACTATTCTTACGCCGGCACCACCACGGCACGGTAGTATTATATTCTACCATAATAACTGATAACTAATCCCTGACTTCACCAAGGTTAATTTAAGAATGTACGTCGCGTCGCAACAAGCCGGATGGTAATATATCAAATCATTTCTAGGCTTAGGTCGAATAATTAAAACAAACGGCTATTTTGGGATCATAGAGTAATGTTGACGTATTTAGTTAAAAGCGCGCACCAATAAGAATTCTATAATCTTGTAACACGCATGCTATACTAAAATTGCGAGACGCTGTTGTTATTTATAATTTATATTTTATTTTGAGAGTTTTGGTGGGAATGCGGAGATGTTTCGCCGGCTTATACTTTTTCCAAATTATATGTTTTCTTCCAAAACTTTTGCAGGTGTAAAAGTGCATATAGTAAAGTCACCACTACTCTATTGGACCACGACCGGACCCGACTAAGATTTACTTTGTGTGACTTTGACTGTGAATTGATTTTCATTAAAAAAAATCCTGTTTATAAACATGTTTTTAATTTAACAATTTAAAATTAATTTAAATCAATTTATTATAATCCATTGTATTCTTAATTATAATCGAATAATATGATGATAAAATTATGGGGGGTAATTTTTTGTCTTGTTATTAAATCAATCTTGGACTTATTTTTCTTTAATTTAAACTTGAAATGTCGAAATATTTCACACTGGCAAATACACTAAATGCGACACCAAAAACAAAGAAAAACTCTATCATTGTTTTAACATAGAAATAAATAAAATAAAAACAACTGACGTTTTGGACTCACTCCGACTATAGTTTCCGATAAAATTAAACGTGAGTAATGCCGCATAAGTAAAACAAAAAAGATTGATGTATTTCTTATACCTAATGTAATTTTGTGTGTGATTTAATATCTATATGCAATAACTAAGTATTTATAAAACTATATACCTATATCTCACTAAAGCATTTTCATTATTAAACTTCTTTAAATCCAGATATAGATTCCAAGCATAATAGCGAATTGCTAAATTTATTTATATAGGTCAATGATGAGAGTAAATTTAGACATATTTGTAACAAGGTTTCATCCGGCATTGAATATATATAAATATTTTAAAATACACTCATTGGAAATATATTCAAAAACAAGTTTTCTGGAGGTTTTCAATTCATTTTTTGTTTCTGTATATCTTTGAGCTTATCGAAAGGTGTCGATGAAACGAGTATCGATAGTATATAATGCAGCACTATAATATTATCGATAACATTGTATTATACCTCGAGTGTAAAATTAGAGAGATCACTACTTGTCTTATACAATATAAATACAAATAAGACCAATAACAAGTATAATCTACGATAAGTTTTGTAGAAAATTTCAGTTTTTTTACACATTTAGATATGTATAATATTTAGTCTGTTAAAATTACTTACCCATTTTTGTTCTACTCACGTTTAATTTTATCGAAAATTCCGACTATAGTTTCGGCTATATCCGGTGGCCTTCATCACGGAGACAAAGCTGAGAACAAAGCGCGCGCGGCCTCGTCTTGCTTACCTATTACTAAATTTGCAATCCCAATTAACTGACAAAATAGTTCTCTAGTAACTCTTTAAAATGTAATTATAATGCACCTAGATATACATGTAGTGTTGATGTTGTTGATGAGTTCAGTGGTTAGCGCGGTCGGTTCACACGCCGGTGGACGTGGTTTCAAACCCTAACAATGAGCTCGAACTGCGGGTGAAGAAACATAGTGAGGGAACCATAGCGTGGGGTACTTTCTAGTACTCGATTGAATAGCTACCACCCTCAAGTTGAAAATCTGCACAAGCACCTAACGGTGTGTTCCGGCAGTCTCACTTAAAAGCCAGTTCCATTCCAGGTTAGGTGTGCTTTACCATTTTGACCGTCACTTAACATCAGGTCAAACACCTAACTTGTCAAACATAAAAAATAACCACCAGTGAAGCGTCTAGTCTCATTATTTTTACATAAAAAAGACTAAAAAGAACGTTATTTTTGTCTGCATTTTAACAGAATCTGTCTAACGTAGGTAGTTTGATCTAGATATCTAAAAGCGTACTAAGTTTCTGAAATAGACGCAATGAACTGCCAAAATTCGGTCGTTGTTACTGTAAATATTTTAGACTCGCAGATTGAGATTTTGCAGATATCTTGATGCTTCACGGTTTCCGCGTTATTTGTGTTAAAAATCAATAGTAGTATACTTCGAGTATACTCCATCATCATCTGCCCATCTCAGTGCACTGTTGTATATATGCCTCTCCTACTGCACACCACTTACCCCGATCTTCAGCTTTACGTTTCCAACCACTGTCCAGTGTCCACTGCCTTACGCATGTCGTCATTCCACCGAGTGTCAGGGTGTCCTACTCCACGTGATCTCCACTCTAGAACACTTCTATTCCATCGCTTATACGGCAGACATCACCAGCCCACTGCCTCTTCAGACCCTGAGCTGTATATATATAAGTTTACATATATATATATATATGTATACACTTTTTGAGTAAGGAAAATGCATAATGATAGAAATAATGAAATTTGAAAAAACCGACCAAGTGCGAGTCGGGCTCGCGCACGAAGGGTTCCGTACCGAATTATCGATTTATATATATTATCTATGAAAAAGGCAAAAAAATTGCGTTTGTTGTATGGGAAAAAATTTATTTTGTTTTATTTGTTGTTATAGCGGCAACATAAATACATAATTTGTGAAAATTTCAAAGCTGCGACACTGGTTTTCAGAAGGGTTTCAAACTATATTACAACAAAGTTTTCAAATTATATTACAACAAAGTAAAATCAATTACTTATGTAAAGTTGGAGCGGACCAAACTTAATAGAAAATAAAGGTTGTACGAGTAATAACGGTAATACGAAGACAAAACCAGTCAAAACACAGACTCGCGTATCGTCTTATTACAAACTGCGGCAGTATACGAAAAGCCGCGGTTGTTAGCCGCATATTTAGTTGCTGTTACATGCAACGTCATTCTGATGCAGGTTTAAAGCTGACGACAGCATTCGCCCTTACTGCCATGAACCAAAGCAGCATCCATTACGTAAAACGTTCATAAAATCACGCGAGATCAATCTCTACGCCTCGGGTAACGACACGGGACGATAATGAGGGGCCGATTAATATTCAACCACCGTAACACGATACGATACGATAATTCAAATATAGAAGGTTATATTTCCCTTATAAAAAAAATCGGCCAAGTGCGAGTTGGACTCGCGCACCGAGGGTTCCGTACAAACCTGTAAGTATATAAGTAAAAGTTATGGTTTTTTTTTAATGGTAATTTATGCTTTTCGCAATTATTCCTTTATCCGTGCTATAAGACGTTGCTTCTTACCAAATTTCAAAATTCTGAGTTCACGGGAAGTACCCTGTAGGTTTTGATTCCCTTGCGAGTGTCGAAAATTTGCAGCATAAACAGCTGTATCTTTTGATTGCGTTGGCTTAGAAGTTTGATTTTTTCACAGCTCCAAGGGACAATGGATCTGAGTATTTGATATAAATTGATACCCAGCTTGATACCTCCACGCATTCCTGAGAAAGGGTCTTGACAGATAGACGGGAAACAAAGTAATCCTATAAGAGTTCCGTTTTTACCTTTTGTGGTACGGAACCCTAAAAAGAATCAACAAAATCAGTTCACCCAGTCAAAAGTACTAAGGTAACAAACATAAAAAAAGAAAAAAACTGTCGAATTGAGTACCTGCTCCTTTTTTTAAGTCAGTTAAAATGGTACTTATTTTATACACAACACAATTTGTCTGCTAAACAAAAAAACTGCCCCAGGAGGTGGTGGAGGGTGCCCAGATCACCTGGCGGAGCTCGAGCACCCTCTGCAAATGGTGGCCTCATCTTGACTGTGTACATGTTGGAGGGCCTCTTGCCTCGTTGATGTCTACATCCTTGTCTTCCTTTTCCGGGCTAGCCAGGAAGAGGTCTCGAGGGCACGCGATAAGGTCTGTATCGGCGTTACGGCATTTATTTTAAAGTAGCATTTGAAATTATGAGTTTCTAGCTTCCTTGTTAGGTCAATGGATCGTTCGGTCCAAGGTGCAAATTTTATTACTTACCTTTTATGGCCTGTTCATTGTTTTACGGTGTTTTGTATCAAATTACAATATTATATGCTATTTAAGCTATTTACGGACCGAGGGAAACAAAATATAAGCAATAACACAAACCAACGAGTATTAATAACACAGATATTAAAATCAAGGATATTCCTCTCTGTAAGTGCATTTTGCACCTATAATATTTAAGTACCTGGATGACCGAGCTTTGCTTGGCTGAAAACACGGATAAAACGACGTTTTCTAAAAATGAAACCTAGCTAGATCGATTTATCGCCCCCGAAACCCCCTGCTTATAAATTTCATGAAAATCATTGGAGCCGTTCGATATTCAGATTATATATATACAATATAAATATATACAAAAATTGCTTGTTTAAAGGTATTAGATAGATAGATAGATAGATAGATAGATAGATAGATAGATTAGATAAAATATTAATAGCGGTTAGGAAATTAAATAATAACGTGTTCAAAAATAAATTAAAATAAAATGTTTTAAATTACTGACTTATTAGGCGACATAATTTTACGTCCCTTGTGCCCAACAAGTATATTTGACTATTGTATATAAGTATGTCTGAGACTTTGTGTATGTGTGTGTGTGTGCTTTGTGTGTTACTTTGTCTGTTTTTCTGACTTTCCATTAATTAATGACGTATTGTTTTTTACATAACTATTGATTTGACATTTAATATTTTTAATTTTTGATCATTTATGTATGTATGCCTCGGTAGGCAAGGACATATTATAATTTAAAGACCTAAATGATATTTGTATATATGAACACTAAACTATGTTTTGACATCTTGAATCTGAAGATTTTTGTTCTAGTTATTTTGTACTTTATAGTTTCAGGAAACAAGTGTTCTTGTTCTGTATCTGTTGTTCTTGTCTTGTTCGTATTCTACCGCCAAGTAGTTGTGTGTAAACATTACTGTGTTCCGGTTTGAAAGGTACTGCAGCAAGGGAATAATGCAGTATAATGAAATTACAGGGCTGTTAAGACTAAATATCGAAAGTCTCAAAGTAATGAGCGCCAAAGCAGCGATGCGCTGGACTTTGTTTTGCTATCGTTTTTTGTGTGTATCGCTGTAGTGTTCATGGACAGGCGTTATCTGTTACCAACAGAAGAACATCTCGTTCGTCTCATTACTTTTATATGAAAAAAACTTTTAGGAAACACGTGTTCTTATGCTCTTATGTTCTTAGCATTAGAAGTGATGTTTAATGATGATAATTATATTGATAATTTAAATCGTATACTATAAAAGTCCCCATATAAAGATGTAACCTGTCGATACAAGCACCATTTCTCAGATACAAGCTAATAATGTATTGACGAGCTTGGTTAAAAAAAAAATTTAAAAGAAAAAAAACACGCTGGTAATTTTGCAAAATGAAACTGTAAGTGATCGTTGTTTAACAGCTGCTTAGAAATGAGTGGTAAATGTAAAACTAGTTTTTTATTTACTAAAGATTATATCCATCAGGGAACATCCACTCGGATAACGCATTCTACGCTTTAGCCGTTCGAACAAAGAAAGTAGATTCAAATCGTTTCGTACGGGTTCTTGGAATGTCAACCATGAAACGATGTCGCTTTTTCGAGCTTCTGGCCGTCCGATAGAAAAAAGGGCATGAGGGAATTAGAGCATGCAGATCCGAAGCACACTCTCCGAAATGAATCCGATAAAAACCGATAAACTAGCAACTTTTCGACGATGTTCAAGGCTATGAAGTTTAGCTTGAACGAGGGAGTCATTGCAGATGAGTCTCTTGGCACGATTCTCAATTGACGAAATTTGTTTCGAACTGTTGGTTTTTTAAGAGAACTCCTTCTTGAAAGTTCAAGCCAAACGCTTAAAGAGACAACACGTCCTGAGGATGCCTGGTGGAGAGGCGAAACACGTGTCGACAACTGGTCACTGCAGCGAGACGAGGATATAAATACTTGTGGTTATTATAATTTATATCGGATTTTAGTTTTAAATATTAAGTAATATTTTGGATAGATATTTAAATATTGTCAAATTAGATACATTTTTAATTAAACCCTTATCATGATTGTAACCAAAACTACTTTTACATGTACAAGTGAAGACCACGAATCGGGATACTTAGAGACATCGCTCGATTTGATGGAGTGACTATACCCCGTGTAAGTTTGATCATCAGCAATATTGATACAGGGGGTTCAATACTGGATTGTCGTTCCAAATAATAATAAAAATAGGTGGTTAATATTTGACCTATCCTGAGCAAACACAAAAATACGGACACCCAAATCATGCGCACCGAAAATGACATGGTAGTCGCGCGCAGTTCCAGATTAGATAACAGTTACAACGAAGTCTACGTATGGTAGATATGTCTTGCGCTAGCTCGGCGCGTAAGGCTGCGCGGTGTCCATACATTCTGGAGTCTTGAGAAAAACTTTCTTAGTTTATTTTTTGTATATTTTTTTTCGATTTTATTTTTTTAAACGTTTTATATGACCACTAACTAACATGTCTTTGAATATTGCTAATGTTCAAACTGTCAGACCGTATACAGTGGCTGGGACCAAAAAGCTAAAGATCGGGCTGAGTGGCGTGTCTTGGGAGAACCCATGTCCAACAGTGGACTATGATAGTCAGAAATTGTTGATGGCTAAAAATTGACCCAATTTCTAAAAACAACATTTTCTCAGCACCATAGTCGATGGAAGAATAGAGGTAGTATTTTCGCGGAAGTCGTTAAACGTTAACATGAAATTCATTTAACTTTTAGAATGGAACGTTAAAATAGTTTTTATTAGCCATTTCTTTCGAAGATCGTAGAAAAATGCAATAAAATTAAATGAATACGTTTTATGACTTTCAGCCGTTAATGAACATCGATAGTGCTAGACTAGTGATGTACCATTGCGAACACAAAGCAGTGATGCTCTTAACTTTGTTTTGTTACTTTTTTACCCGACTGCCGAGGAAGGGTTATGTTTTTCACGTGTATGTTGTATGTATGAAAATTTCTTTATTACCTCGTACCTTCCAAACGGCCGAATGTATTACGACAGTTAAGGTATCGTTAGATTCGTCTTAATAAACCAAGTGTCCTTAGAGAGTAAATAAAAAAAAATCACATACAGTCAAACTTATAACACAGTTTTGTTTTCATCAGAGTTTTTAAAAAATCAGCACCAATAACTGTCATTAATTGGTAGAGTTACACACAAATGTATCATCAATTATCCAGTTAAAGGAACTGCAATTGACACAATCCAATTACAATCTCCCCTGTCACAGCGGTGACATATTACCCTAGTTATGTTTCTGGTGCAAAACAATTTGGGATACACTAGGTACCCTACATTTAAACGGGACGCCGATGAAGCGATGGTAACCCAATGCAATAGATAGGAAACCAAGAATAAGTATGGTCACAAATTGTAGAACCAAGCACAAGTTCGATCGTGCATGGAGCACTGTTCTCACTCTGGGACGGATCAGCCAAGTACCAGCGCGAGGCGTTGGAGTCCATCGAGAAACGTGCTAGGAAAATCGGAAAAGGCTCCAAAACCTTGAACATCGTCGCAAAGTTGCTTGTCTGTCGGTTTTCTTCCGGATACACTTTGGAGACTGCGCTTCAGATTTACATGACCTAATTCCATCCTGCCCATTCTAGTATCGGAAAGCCAGGAGCTCTAAGAAGCGATGCCGCTTAATGGTCGATATTCCAGAAACGCGAACTAAACGGTTCGAATCTGCCTTCATTGTGCGAACTGCTAGACAATGGAATTTGCTGCCGGAGTGGGTGTTCCGCGATAAATACAATCTGGGTGCCTTCAAGTCGCGAGTGAATAAGTTTCTTCTAGGCGAGCGTGCTCCACTGTGGAGAGACCTGGCTGATCTGGCTTTCAATCTGGGGGTCCTGGGTTTGAACGGCACGCACTTCTATCTTTTCTAAGCTATGTGCGTATTACCGCTAACTACCTATATTATTGCGTATTTAAATTTTCATTGCGATGATAGCTCAGTGGTTAGCACGGGCGGTTCACACGCCGAAGGGCGTTCAAACCCCAACAATGAGCTTGAGCTGCCGGTGAAGGAAAACATCGTGAGGAAACCATAGTATGGTGGTAGGGTACTAGTACTCGTTCTATGTATCACTGCAATAGTCATGAACAGGACATCTCTTACTATCAAGAGAGCGTCTCGTTCGTCTCATAACTTTTTACTTGCCTGTCAACTATAAAAAAAACGGTAAAGGAAAACATCGTGAGGAAACCTACATGTTCATAAAAAATAGTTCTCGAAGATTTGTGAAGTCTGCTAACCCGCACTTAGCCAGTGTGGTGGACTACGGCCTTACCCTACTCACAATGAGAAGAGACCCACGCCCAGCTGTGGGCCAGTTTATAAAAACAGGGCTGGTTCGGATTACTTAAGTCGTTTTCACGGTGAACTTTTACTGTATATGGCATTTTGAGAACAGATTTTGTTTTGAGTAGATCTCCAAAAAGGCCATCCCGTCACGTGTACCATCTCACGTTCAGCTCGATCAAACACCAAGTTACGGCAAACACGTGTCTTCTCTCACGTGAACGTCAATTGAATAAGTGAGAAAATATTACTTGATTAGAAATAGAGGGAGGCGATTGGAGAACTTGGTGATGTAGAGACGATATTACGATTATTGCTGATACTATTTTTATAGTATTTGGTTGGACTTGGTGGTAGATCTCCTTAGTCTAGGTCGTCTAGGTAGGTACCACCGCAGTACCAGATATTCTGCCGCCAAGCGGTAGTGTGTAAACATTACTGTGTTCCGGTTCGATGGGTACTGGTACGAAATTACAGGGCTATTAAAACTAACCATCGAAGCAGCAATGCCCTGGATTTTGTTTTACTATTCAAAGTTCTGTGTACCGCTGCAATGGTCATGGACAGGCGTTATCAGGTTAGCGTCTCGTTCGTCTCATTACATTTACATTAAAGAAAAGGTCTTTAGGCCTCCTGCTAACAAGACCTACCTCACATGTTACAAAAGTGCCAGATTTTTTAAACTTTTTATTTTAAACACTGGAGAGAGGGGGGCGCTACTATCAAGTTTCTGCCCTGGTTGGAAAAAACGGTATATCCCGGGCTGACAAATATGGCACAAATTTATAATACCGTCAATTTACGTGAAAGAAATAGAACTCGAAGTTCCGTGAACTGTTTCATAGAATTTTGAATTTGGATAAGCGACGTAAGGCACAAATATAAATTTCAAAATTTAGAGACAGAATAAACAGAAATTGGCTGTACATAAACATGCTTACCTAACTACTGCTTATCTAGTTACTATACTGATATTATAATTGGAAAAGTTAACTCTATCCCGTTGTCTGTTTGTCACATATTTTATATGCGAATACAGTTCTTAGGCCGTCGTTCAATTCTTTGATAAAGTAGTGAGTACTCGTTTAAGGAGTATTTAGTTTTAGTAGCGATGATAGCTCAGTGGTTGGCGCGGTTGGTTCACACGCCGAAAAGCGTGGGTTCAAATCCCGACCTTGAAGCCGGCGAAGGAACATAATCGTGAGGAAACCATAGCATGGTGGAAGGGTACCTACTCTATAGTACTCGGCTGGCTAACTCCTAACGATGTATTCCGGCAGCTTCTTCACTTAAGAGCCAGTTTCATTCCAAGCTAGGAGTGTTTACCATCTTCAAACACACCGTCACTTAACATCAGGTAAGCTATGAACAAACACCTAGCTTGTCAAAACATTAAAAAAAACTGGAACATTTTATACTGGAACTGAAAAAATGGATTGTTTTTATAAAGATGAAACTCTAAAGTTACCAACAGTCAGAAAAATGCTGCCAGAATTGCCACATTCTGTCGCTAAGATATAGTATATGGCAATAATGGATTTAGCATATGGCAATCATACAGATTGTATAAGCAACTACAACTATAGAGATAGTATATATAAATCTTAGAGATAGTGCACATATAGCAATGATAAAAACAGTATGTTGCAATTATAGTTATAGTACATGGGAATGGTTATATATGTATTTTGATCATACGTATATTTTTACAATGATTTGAATTTACCAATCTGTCTATCCACACAATCCAATAGATAATTAATAAATACACAACTTAGGTATACTTGCTACAAAATTTCATTTTCGATAAAACATATCTCTTATTTATTAGTAAAACAAATTTTACTTTAAATGTGCGGAAAATCTTTAAATTGTGAGAAAAACCGTGGAGTACAGCTAGACTGTTCTATTTGCATCTGCCAGTTCGATCAGAAGTCGTCAAATTTATTCGTCCGTCGGCCGCTTGCTGTTTTTTTAAATTATTTTAGTGGATCATTTCTGATCTTTAGACTTGCACTATTATGATAAACATTAATTACCTTTAACCTGTTATTAACATTATATTATCAATCTGAAAGGACCATTTAATACAAATACTAACCGGTTCAAAAAGTCTACAAATCAAAACAACAGTTTTTTTTCTCTTAAAGTTACCAAACTCTATATATATTTAAGAATTATATTTATTTTCAACATAACTAGTGGCGAGTAGAGAAAACATTGAATAAAGAGCTTAAGCTATTGAGATTACTTTTATTCAGAATTGTAATTCAAAATAAAAAATTCTAGATCATTGTAATTTATTCGTTTTTTTATTAATAAAGATATACCAATCCAAGGAAATAAGGTATTTTACGGTTTGAAGATAATTACAGGACTGTTGAGACTAATCATCGATAGTCTCAAAGTAAAGAGTGCCAAGAACAGCGAGTTCAAAGAGCAGGGATGCCCTAGATATAGTTTTGAGTATTTCTGCATGGATATTAGTTATTTCTTACCATCAGGAGAGGTACTCGTTCGTGTCATTAGATTTACATTAGAAAAAATTACTGAATATTGTGAATCCGTATGTATAAATGTGTATTGTTAGTCGTTTTAATAATTCGTCAGTTGGTTTGTATAACTGCCTCGAAATGCGCTCACTGGATGTTCGCAAAAGAAGCGCCTCCCCTCTGAGGACAGGTGAGGGACAGGAGCTAGGTTAAAGACGGCTAGCGGTATTGATTCCTTCAGTAGCTTTTTAGCCTTAAGGACATGATTGAGAAAAGTGTAAGAATATACTTATTATTAATATTAACTTATGGAGTAGTTATGTTACGTAGCTTGTTTTTCAAGTCATGATTGTGTGAAGAAGTATCAAGATTTTTAATTTCATTTAGTTATTGGAGGCCATGAAACAAAATCATTGAGCACCTCTGACATAGATTATAGTCAGAGAAAGTGAAACAAACACTAGAACTAGGGTTTCCGCCGTGCGTAAGATGTTTATTGAATTCATGTTCATAGCATTATATTTATTATGCTAATCACACTACGAAACTTGCATGTTGTTTGTTTATTGCTTTTGCACAACCAAGTTAGTAAGTAAAATCACACTAATATTATAAAGGCAAAAGTTTGTGAGTGTGTTTGTAGCGCAGCTAGTAAGATATATATATTGGAGAACTATTACCCCACGTTATATTTTTTAAATATAATTTACCTTCTTTTTATGACTGACAGGCTATGTTTTTGACCACAGCTCACCTGACGTTAAGTGACGGTGTGGGCGATGATGGTAAAGCACACCTAGCCTGGAATGGAACTGGCTCTCAAGTAAAGCTACCGGAACACACCGTTAGATGCTTGACGACAGATTTTCAACTTGAGGGTGGTAGCTAGCCAGCCAAGTACTAGAAATACCCTACCACCACGCTATGGTTTCCTCAAGCTCATTGTTGGGGTTTGAACCCACGCCCTTCGGCATGCGAACCTACCGCGCTAACCACTGAGCCATCATCGCTACAGAACCTACACGAAATTTCCATATTTACCTCCCAAATTACTCAGTGTATACCGACCCGACAGAAGGTCATTGTATTCATCGTCATCACAAACTTTTACCATGGCCACAAATTTGAAATCGCGATTTTTTAAATATTTATTTGCTTTAAATGGCGTTCTTTTTCTAAACAACTGTTTTTTTAACGTGTTCTGTTTGTATTATAAGTATTACAAAAAATATATACAAGAATGCAAGTTTTGTTTCGTTTGAGACTAGATGGCACTATGTGAAATGTTCTACGATATTTATTTATTCCTTCACTGGTATTTAGTTTTACGTCCGCTGGGATTTGCCGTAGTCAATATTGTGGCTTAAAAACCCGTTATTGTACATATATTTGCTAATGCCAAACATGCTTATTACGTACGTAGATGATGTGACAATTTGTGTGTACGCGCTAATTTTTTAAACATACGTACTTACCAAGAGTTCTCTGATAATTTTAAACATAAACAGTAGCGATGATGGCTCAGTGGTTAGTGCGATAGGTGCGCATGCCGAAGGACGTGGGCTTAAGCCCCAACAATGAGCTTGAGAAGGTGAAGGAAAACATCGTGAGGAAACCATAGCGTGGTGGTAGGGTACTTTCTAGTACTCGGCTGGCTAGCTACCACCCTCAAGTTGAAAATCTGCCGCCAAGCATCTTACGGTGTGTTCCGGCAGCCTCACTTGAGAGCCAGTTCCATTCCAGGCTAGGTGTGCTTTACCATCTTCGACCACACCATCACTTAACATCAGGTGAGCTGTGGTCAAACACCTAGCCTGACAGACATAACAATAAAAAAAGTCTACCAAAATTCCAATGCTTGAATAGTTGGTGTAAGTCGTGTACCTTCTTTCAAAGACAAAATCAATAAATATCCTGGGATATTTCACGTAGCGCCATCTAGCCCCAAACTAAGCAAAATTATGCTATGGAAACCAGATAACTGGTAGAATACCTCTCAGTCTACGTACCATCAAGTCATTAGTGAATCGGTTTCTTCTAGGCAAGCGTGCTTCGCCGTAGACCGCATATTCGCTTAACATCAGGTGAGATGGGGTCAAACGCAAGCCTATGCTATAAAAAAAAACTTATATCATTTTCTTTGCAAACATATACAGTACATACCCAGACTCGGCATCCATGTTCGTAACACACTTTTTTGTTCTGAGTGGGAATCGAACCCACATCCTGTATCTTTTAAAGCAGATACACGATCAAATCAGCCAACATCGTCATGATTTATATTGCCACTGTTAAATTAAAGAACCGTCACGAGGTGTGTTACACGTTCGTTTTGAAGTGTCAAAACATTTTTAACAGCGAACGTTATAAACGCTTTGCGCGTTTTCAGCGTGAAATCTCATGTGAGTTAGAGAGTCTAAATCTAAACGAATCTACATAGTCCCGTTTGGCATGATGTAGATTCGAAGTTAGATTTGAACGGGACTAATTCCCAGTTTCTGCTACTCCTTCCCGGTGTCACCACGGAAAGCTCGATTATCCCGTCTTTAGTTACAGAAAGGTTAATACTGATGTCAAAATTGATAAAAGACAAGGCCGTAGTGTTTAGCTTAGCAGATAAATGACAGGTTGGAATAATCAAAACATTTGGAACTAAAATCGTTCGGTGGAAGTCTTTCAATACGTCTATGCAAACAATCTGAACCATTTTGAACCAAAATTTAGCATTTGATCAAGTTTAAGTGTTTTATTGGGGTTACATTTTCAATCTTAAATATATTTTGATACAGCACAACTTACCCTAATTGGCATGCGAATTTGATATACATACATTATGTAGTTACCTAGCGTAAACGCAAACCAGCACAATTATTATAAGAAATATAAGGAAAAAGGATAAAGCTGAATAAGTTATGGACATTTAAATTAAAATGGTCACATTAATCATGCCACGGAAGTTACTTCAAATCAAGTCAATAAAACCTAGATCATCTATCAAGATATAACTTCCTTAAATCACTAGCCCATAATCCTGGACATGTGAGTTGTAAAACTGCAACGCGGAAATCAATCCACGACCCGGAGGTTTATTACAGGCCATAAAGTCGACACGCCACGAGAGTCCCGGGTGCAGTAAGAGTCTATTAAATAGATAGATACAATCTAGTTGCCTTCAAGTCGCGAGTGAATCGGTTTCTTTTATACAAGCGTGCTCCATTGTAGATTGTATTTTCTTTTAACATCAGGCGAGATGGCGGTCAAACAAGCCTTAAAACAAGCTATCTAAAAACCTTATATATTTATAAATTTTTCTTTAAAATTTCGCACATCCCATCTAGTTCCATTTTTTTATTACAAATAGTCTTGCGTTTGTTCGCTATCTTGCCAAATGTTAAGCTAAGACGCGATCTACGATACGCACGCTTACCTAGAACAAACCCTTTCACTTGCGACTTGAAGGCACACAGATTGTATAATTATATCGGGAAACATCTACTCGGGCAGCAAAAAAAGTTATGCCATGTTTATATTATGGGAACCAAATGACTTATAAAATACTTAACTTACTTTACTTGCAGCACTGGTCATGAAAATGCGTTGTCTCTTACCATCAGGAGAGCGTTTCGTTCGTCTTATTACTTTTACATTTAAAAAGCTTTAATACGTTTTTTGTTCTAAATCCATACAATTTTATCTACTACGCAGAACAAACATCTATGTTCGTCACTAAATGTATGTCGTTCCGGATAGCAATCGAACTTAGCTTATAAGTTTAGGGTGTACTGACCCGAAAAGGAGTCATTTTAACTATCATCAAGAATCATTTTCGCTCTGGACAAAATATCTACTGTTCTATAGAAAAAGTGGTGGGCATAATCAAAGTTTGTCATAATAATAACCTCCTTTCGGCTAAGTACACCCGAGATTATAACCCTGTATATGAAACAGATGATTTATTTTCACGTTTTTAAAAGCATACTCGTACTAAAAGTTGTTACTATGATAAAGCTTTTTTAAAAAAAAAGTAATGAGATGAAGCACTTTTTACTAGACGCTCTCCTGATGGTAAGAAATATCACCTGTCCATGATAATTGCAGTGATTCACAGAACTTTGAGTTGCAAAACAAAATCTAAGGCATTAATGTTTTGACGCTCATTACTTTGAGACTTTCGATGGTTAGTCTCAGCAACCCTGTAATTTCGCTGCAGTACCTTACAAACTGGAAGACAGTAATGTTTACACACTACTGTTTGGTGGCAGAATATCTGGTACTGCGGTGGTACCTAGTTAGACGACCTCAAGCAAAGGAGATCTACCACCAAATAAATGAAAAAAGAAACTAGTACGTACTTATATTCAAAAGTAAAGAGCCTTTTGATTGTATTACTTTATTCACTTTCGATTTGCAATCGATCTTATAGAAAAGTAGCTCTCATCAAAAGCCAGACGGTAACCCGATAGTTGCGGTCACGGTGCAGTTTTGATGGTTACGATGACACGTCAATAGTTACGAGATATTCGCAACTTCATGTCACCTGATACTAAAGAACTAATACAGCGGGATAACGAACGACGATGTGAGAAATGATCATAAATTTCACATTTAATTAGTTACCGGTAAAATCTGTAGAACATTTCCGATACAAATACATTTTATTAATACCAAAGTTACATGTCGTATGTATACCCATAATGTCAAAAACAATAATAGCAATCTTAAAATAATATTACAGTAATAATGTATGATAGCAAAAGGATTCGTAAAATCCAAAGGATAAAGCACAAGGATTAATAATAACTTATTAGTAATTTATCACAGTTCTAACATTATAAAACCAGAAGTTTGTATGCTTGATACTTTTTCACTCTGTAATGGCTGGACTGATTAAAATGAAAGATTGTAAGTCAATTCGTTCTAAATAAAATCATAAAGTGCGAGGCGAGTCTTATTTTTGGATTTCTTACAATGTATGGAGACCTGACATATTATTCTTCTTATAAATGACCACCACAAAAACGTCATGGCTCTAAATTTTGTAAACATAAACTGAAAGTTATGTAAGATATAAAGCCTATGGAAACAAAAATACCACCTATAAAACTAGCCAGGTGTGTGGGACTATAAAAATTTAATCCCGCCATTGCAATGTGAGTCCAATTTCACTCTTATACGGTTTTTGCAATAAATTCAAAGTTAACGAGTAAACTAAAATATCGTTTTCACTTTCCACTAGTGATTTATTTGACTTTAATAGGTTTCTGTTAAAGGTTAGTTTTAGGCGTATGCCTGCTGAATATATGATTGACTGACTGGCTTTAATTGTTATTAAAGACTCTGAATACTGTTTGAAAGTGATATTCCCAAGTGTTTACTCAACAACAATGTTCCATCTCGATTTAGAGAAAGCGATTGATGCGGTTTTGCACGCTGTGTTACTGTACAAGTAAATGTTTCACGGAGTACTTGTTT
The DNA here is from genome assembly GCA_950106695.1 of Biston stratarius. Classification (NCBI taxonomy): domain Eukaryota; kingdom Metazoa; phylum Arthropoda; class Insecta; order Lepidoptera; family Geometridae; genus Biston; species Biston stratarius. Next base: position 8,759,550 of record OX467116.1, read on the forward strand.
ATTTATTCAAAATCTTAGTATTTTATCTCTCTATCCTGTATAATTTTAGTTTTTGAGCACATAAATCAAAGAAAATTTATTTTCTTTTAAACCAATTCCTATCGGCGTACCCCAGGGATCAATTCCCGGGCAAAACTTATTTGTATTTTTTTCTCATTAAAAGTATCTATTCGTGTCGTATACAGCTTAAAATGTACTAAGTCGAAAAAGGATCATTAGACTCATTATGATCGACTTTTATCGAAGCACCCTTAGCAAGCATAACTGATCTTAACATCGTTTACATAAGCTCTTATTAGGTATAGTTTTTATGGGGTACTCAATCTTGAAAATACGGATTCTCACATACAAAAAAAAACGATAACAATAACTATCTCATATTAAAAACAAACAAGAATCTTAATAACCCTAATTTTACGGTCAAATTACGAATGATGAAAGATAATTATTTCTTAATTACTCACGAGTTCCTTCTCTTTAATTATTTTGTGGCAAAGAAATGTTAACTGAATCAAAGTAACTAGGCATGATCCGTAATACCTTTTTATCGATACATAGGTTTGAATTTTTATGGGTGACAAGTTTTTGACCACAGCTCATCGGTAACTGACGGTATAGTCAAAGATGGTAAATACACCTAGTCTGGAATGAGAACTGGCTTTCAAGTGAGATAAATTTTCTACTAGAAGATACTCTACCAATATGCTATGGTTTCTTAACGATGTTTTCCTTGATTTAACTTAAATTACTATTTTATAAATATTCGAAATTGATATTAACGCTAGTTATTTTTTACAATGGGTTAAAATCCTATGTAATGTGATGTTGTACCTATACTCTCTATTCTTTACTTCTTTCAATTTTCCGATCACAAGTTGAAGGCCAGTTTTTTATAATTAGTTCATGCTAATTTATTTATATTTAATAGCCACGCATGAATAAAATAATATTGATGATTTAGAAAATGTAAAATTATTTGACTAAGTATTTGTTTTTATCTGCACATCAAACGAACGGAACGTGTTTAATGGGATTATTTTACATGCATGCTCATTCAAAATTTGAATTTATAGCCGTTTAAAGCTATAAACTTTCATTTATTTACACTTATAAATTGAGCACATTAATATTTAAATGAATATTCGTTCTAACGAAAATTAAATTCCATCCAAATAAGAACATAACAAAAAAAACATTGCTTTATTAACAAAGTAAACTAATGTTTTATTTTTTTAAATTGACTTGTAACATTGGTGTTATAAATGAAATATTTCTGTTTGTGTTTGTAATTAATTTGTCACAAATATTGGTAAACAAAAATAGTGTCAATAAATAACTAAAACTGCTACATGGGAGTCGTTTGTTACATACAATTATAATTAAAATAAATGCAGCTAAATAATTAATGAAAAAACCTAATAATAAAATAAAATAATTCTTTTTTTCTCTGCGTACTCCGTTTATGCGTTACTTAAGAAACTTTACTCGAAATATCGATAAAGTTAACGACATGCCATTTCTCCGAAAGTGTCCCATCCCTACAACTGGTTCAGGCAATGATTTAATGATGGCCGCCTCTCTTCCACGAATGTCCGAAATAGCAGGTTAGACTAACAGGACGTCTTTATTTTGACAGACCATAGCTTTCGTGATTTTTTACTTTTAGAAACGGGATATATACTAACGGTAAACTTGACAATTTTTTAGGATATACGTACGGATTTAAAAAACTTTTAACAGAGTTTTTCGCCATTTTCATGATCTTCTGTCGATAATCACACTATCCTAGCTAATATTATAAATGCGAATGTGAGTTTGTTTGTTTGTTACGGCTTCACGCGTAAACTACAACGGACACCAAATCCGACCTCACTAACTACTGAACTAGCACCGCCACAATCATCATCTCAGCAGGACGTCCATAGCTGGACATAGGCTAGGAATAATTTCCATGAAGACTGGTTGGAAGCAGCTCGCATCCAGCGCGTTCCTGCAATCTTCATTAGGTAGCCTGTCCACCTTATGGGTGGACGTCCTACGCTGCGCTTGCCGGTCCGTGGTCTCTACTCCAGAACTTTACATACACATGCTTTTTACATGTGTATTTGATGTGTATTTTTTATGTGTCTTTTTTTTCGACCAAAAGACACCCCTCTTACAGTGGAAATTCCCTACAAACGTACAAAACGTTTCCAGACCACGTTCCTTGTAAGAACTGCTGAGGTGTGGAACTCGTTGCCAGCGTCTGTGTTTCCAACTAAGTACATCCCGGGTTTGTTCAAGAAATATGTGAATAGGTATTTCCTAGGCAAGCGTGCTCCATCTTCGGTCACATCATCACTTTCCATCAGGAGAGATCGTGGCCAAAAGCATGCCTAGTCCGTTGTAAAAAAAAAAAAATATGTTTGATACATTAGCAGCAACTAACTACCATTATTTTATTTAGAATCTACTATATCTTACTTCTTCCGGTAAGTATCGATAAGTTCAATACACCGAGATAAGATATTTCGACAACAATGTTTGCATTTGATAATGTATACAATATAGTCATCTAGTCGTGACTGACATGACGTGAGAACGGTTTTGGACATCTATTAACAAAAATTGTGACATCATTGGGCATTACCCGTGTTTACCAGGTAAAGGAGGCCGTCTACTTGTCGGTAGGTACAAACTATCAGATATTTTGTCGTCAAGCAGTAGTGTGCATACATTACTGTTCCTGTTTGGAGGGTACTGTTGATTTTAATAAGCGCCAAAGCAGTGATCCCCTAAAATTTGTTTTACTACACAATGTTCTGTGTATCTCTGCAATGGTCATGGACAGGCGTTATCTCTTACCATCAGGAAAGCGTCTCGTTGGTTTCATTATTTTTAAATAAAAAACGAACTAACTAAAACTAACCATCGAATGTCTCACAATATTGGGTTGGGTGGACGTTTATTGGAAAAGGCCAAGCAGTGGACTACGATAGGCTTATGATGATGATGATTAAGCGCTAAAGCAGCGATGTCCAGAAATTTGTGTTGTTACTCAATGTTTGGGGTACCGCTACATTAATCATGGTGAAGCGATTAGTTCGTCTCTTTACACAAGTATTTAAACAAAGTGTAACCTGATTTTGGCTTAGTAACACCTTTTTTTTCCGTCATTGGAATCAATCAATCATTATTTCGTAAACAACCCTGTTTAGCCGTAATACGTAAGTTTTGATCGAATTTCATATTTTACGTGACTATAAAAAAAACATTTAGTATTTTTTGTTTTCCTTTTTAGCCTGTGCTTTCCACGCATGACACGACACAATTACACGCCAGGGAGAAGTTAAGTACTAAGAAGTTTAGTATTTTAGTGCTGTTTAAGTTTATAAGTCGGGTCTAAAACTGTAACATATTTTATTCGCACATAATGCAGTTTTAATTTATAATCACAACTTACCCGGCGATTTTTTTTAAATATTAATTTTTTCCAAGAAATTTTGGGACATTTTGAGGCTTACCTGTAACAAATAAAACAATACATTAATATTACATTTTTTTTTTATTAAAACAAAAAGAGAAATATATAAATCGCGGGAGATTTTTGACTGGAAGCAATGGGTGGCCAGCTGAATACTAGAGAGTAACCTACTGCCATACTATTGTTTTCCTTCGCTGGTAGCACAAACTCACTGTTGGGATTTAACCCCACACCCTGAAGCGGGCATCAAACCAAGCTAACCACTGAGCAATCAATTTTAGGATTTCATAAGAAAATACATGATTGCTAGCTAACTGCACCGGAATACAGTAATGTTTACACGCTACTGCTTGGCGGCAGGATATCTGGTACTGCGATTACACCTACTTAGACGAACCTCCAGCTAAAATGTTCTACCACAGTCAATTTTGGATCGAATTTATTAATCGAATTATTGATCGAATCATCTATTGCCACCTCCTAGAAAAGTTATTTAGAGTCATATCACTGCATTGTATTTTTTACAAAACTAGTGTTTTTTTCGAGTGTTTATGTAGAAAAGTAGTGATATAATGTGGTGAAACATGACTTTTCGTGTTGCTTCCAAAACTCCATCGAAGCTTATAATAAAGCCATCACTACTTTACTAAAGCATGACTAGATTTGACTGACGCGGACTGGACTTGACCAAGACTGGACTTTGACTATAAAGATAAAGAAGCTGAAAACTGAAGGCTGCACAAAAATACAGAAACATTGAAACTGGCAGAATGCACAGAGTGCGATGCCATGAAGAAAGAGAAAAAAAACCTTTTCGGCTTAATAAATTAACTTTCAACCTCTAGTGTCCCATAGCTGAGCAAAGGCCTCCCTTTCCTCCTTCCAGACTGCCCGGTCTTCGACTTTGATGGTCCAGTGACTGTCCTGACAATTTAGTTCGTCACACCACCTTCGTCTGGGTCGACCTGAGGTCACTTAAATTTCAGGGTCCCAACTGGTGTATGTGGTGGTGTGCCGTGGTGGTGCCGGCGTAAGAATAGTACCCCACCCTCTTTACCCGTGATTGCTGTAAGAGTCGGCTAAGGGATGTAATCCGGAAGATGGGCAGCAGCGTTTTCCTTGAACAATCACACCTAACTGCACTCGCCAACCCGCCTGCCAAGCGTAGCGAGTATTGGCATAACCACCCCAGGAGGAGGCCTATGTCCAGCAGTGGTCGTCCTATGGCTGATGATGTGTGATGTGAACTGGTGACTTCTTTGCCCAGCGGTTGTTTGACATGCGACAAACGTGGCTCGCCCAGTCCCACTTCAGGCGTCCGGCATTTTTGGTTGACATCAGCGTTTTTGGTTTTGGAGCGTAATATCGTGTTCCATATACGGTATGTTAATTTGACTCCTAATATACTACGCCCCATCGCTCCAAACCCCGAGAGCGGCCTTCTTATCTTTTGTCAAAGACTACGTCTGTGAGGATGGGAAGATTGCTTACGTCCATAAGTTTACGTTTTAGCACGTGCTTCTTGATTTTCAAATAAACTCTATATGTATTGTTATATTATTTTCTTTATTTTCCTTTCCAGTATTATATAGTATATGTTCACGCCCTTACTATTTTATCCTTGTCTATAATTTTTAATGTATGTACTTAGATATACTTTTCTTTTTACGCAATTTCTTCACTATATGTATATTTATAATTTCTCTATTCTATTATATATTCGCGTATGTATCTTATTTATTTTATTCAGTCTTGTGCGTCCCTAAAGATTGGTTCTGAAAACCAGCGCTGCTGAGATATCGGCAGCACTAATGCTGAGAACTAATCTTTTTTGTCGCACTGGACACTACAGCGACAACTTTTATTATTATTATTATTGTTATTATTTTTGTCATAATCTATATGTAGTGTTGTCTGTGTCAGAATAAATGTTGCTTTCTTTTTAGTTATATAAAAGCAAACAAATGTAGAACAACAATAATTACTTTCCACTTTATTCTATATCCTTAATAATATTCCTGAGAAAATTATTGGCAAAATAAAAGTCACTCCCATTAATACCATCAAGTTCAACACAATGGCAGTAGAATTCAAAACAACTATTGTTTCTCCGAGTCATTAAGACGTTACCAATCGTAACAATGGCGTTAAGTAATTTATTTTAATCCCTTTATCGTGATTAGAAAATACTTATAGATATGATAACATAACTGTTCTTTATTATACTCGTATACTACGTATATGAATATTTGCGTGTGAAATGTGAAATAATTTTGTTCTCAGACTAGTTCTCATCATCATCATCATCATCATTTCAGCCATAAGACTTCTACTGCTGGACATAGGCCTACCCCAATGCAAAACCGGTTGGAAGCGGCTCGCAACCTGATTTTAGAGCCAGTTCCCATTCCAAACTAGGTGTGTTAACTATTTTCGATCACACCATCACTTAACACCAGATAAGCTGTGTACATTCATCTAGCCTGTCTTTATGAGGTCGTCTGTCCACCTTGTGGATGGACGTCCTACGCTGCGCTTGCCGGTCCGTGGTCTCCACTCCAGAACTTTTCAGCCCCATCGGCCATCAGTTCTGCGTGCTATATGCCCTACCCACTGCCTCTTCAACTTTAATTCAAGTTCCATATGATTCCTTTTTTTTAATTTAGAACAGTTTTGCAAAACTTTAAACACATTTTACCTGATGTTAAACAATGTAACACTAACACGCGGCAGAATATCTAGTATTGCTGTGGTATTTTGGGACCTAGATGAAAATAAAGAGTATACAAAAAAACGTCGCAGGGCGATGGTTGTACACGTTTTATATCAACTTACTTGATAACAAAAACGCGTTACCTTCTGAGGCTCGACATGATTAGTCATAAACACATGATAATCAACTTTTAATCATTTGTATAATTTGCACTTTGAAGTACGCGAAGACAGGTGAACAGTGAACACTCGTATTCACCCAACTCTTCACGATAAATAATTCCGCAATTACATACTCAATCCATTCACTAAAGTTACCAATTTGACCAGAGTGTTACTCTCGCGCCTTTCTCCGATTAAACTGTCGATATCCAATGCATTTGCGTTAACGAGGAAATAAAATGAAAATAACAAGCCGCGAGTAACAATTATTTTGGAGAAATAATTTGAACGATACCAAAAACAGGCACAAGTATTTGCTGCTTGTGTCTGTGAATGTAAAGACGTAACCGAGAATTCTGATTCACGTGATTTTTTTTATTTTTATATAAATAGTAATTTATTTATTTGTTACAATAATAAGAACGACAACCACTTATACTTATTATCAATTTTAAATTTACAATGTCAAATATAAAAAAAACCGGTCAAACTTAGGAATTTAAATACAAATAAAAATAGTAATGAGACGAATGAGACGCTCTCCTGTTAGTAAGCGATAACGCCTGTCCATGACCATTGCAGCGAAACAGAACTTTGAGTAGCAAAACAAAGTCCAGGGTAACACTGATTTTGCGCTCATTACTTTGAGATTAAAATATAAGTGTTTTTTTTTTTAATAGCTTATCTTTTGTTTTTTTTAGATTTCAGTTTATTACATAATTTTTTAATTGTAAAAGCTACATTGCTAAACAAATCTAAATAAAATGAACAAGATCGAAAAAGAAACTTAAAGTTTGACTCGTAAAGATCTTGCAAAAATGTTATCTATCTTTCAATTTGCTCTACAAAAGTATTACTATATATACGATTTTCATTATAATTCACACAATATATGTCCGTGTAATAAACTCTATACAGTTTAAATTCGATCAAATTAATCATAGTTCATTATAGAGCCTTTCTAAATCACCATCGAATGACTCAAAGTAATGAGCGCCAAAGCAATAATGCCCTAGGGCCTAGAGACCAATGATACCCAAAGTAGTCTATATCAACCCCAAGGGGACAATAACCTACAAAGGGTCCATGTAAGCGAAAGAAAGAGTTGGGGGTCCATGAAATGTAAACGGGGGTCCAACGGCTAAGCAGGCTTTGACTTCAATTTTGAATTTCCATTTGTGGAATAACCCACACAGAGATGATTTGTTACTTAGTTTTAATCTAAAAACGTGCCAAACAAACCTACGGCGATAGTATACTATTAAAAGGTTTTGTAAACTTTAAATAAGTTTTGTGAAAATTCGTAATAATATCAGTACCGAATTATTATATCGCATAAAGTTGTGTAAGTTAGTATAGGATATTCGTTTTATGATCGTAATAAACTTTCAACTTGTAAAAACTTGCACATATTTTATTACCAAGTTTTTTTTTATTGTTTTATAACTTTACGCCTCACTACAGTTACAAATCAATTAAAATCTCATTTGAAGGTAATAAATAAATGAATTTGTTGTAAAAAACTTGCTTTAAATTACCTACTCAGAACCGAAAAACATGGCAAGTGTTCGAGACAAAAAAGTTTGGGGATCTCTGCGCTAGATTTTGTTTTTTGTTCTAATTTTTTAAGTATCGCTGCAAAAATAGCCAAGTATATAACCCAACATAGCCTTTATTTAGGCTACTTTTATTACTCTGATCATAATAAAAATCTTGATATTACACTTATTTATTAGGGTCCTTAAAAACAATAAGTATAAAATTAACTATCAGTTACCAGATCAGACTGTTTTGAGACATAGGTCTCTTCTAGCTCTCTCCATTGATCGCAATCCAGTGCGTAGAGCGTTTCGTTCGTCTCATTGTAATTACATTAAAAACAACCTTTGTACAAGTATAGTGTTTTTAAAACAAACTATACAATATAATTATATTATAATGCATTACACCATTAACTTGAAAGCTGAGTTACAGATTTACCAATTGCTGCTAATCCATATGCGGTGCGCTATTAATACCAAGCTATTATTCCAGGACTAATGCAATCACTTTAACAAGAATTCACACGTTCAATTAGCAAAGTCAAAGGCGCTGATTTATGATCGCTTTGATATTTTCTCTTTACGTTCCGAATCGCTGTGATTGGTTGCTTATTTATGGTTGAATTTTGTCCGACTACAGATAATGGGGGAACGTGTAAGGTTATTTTTTAATGTAAAAGTATTAAAACGAATGAGACTTTCTCCTAATGGTAAGAGATAACGCCTGTCCATGACCATTGCAGCGATACACAGAACTGTGAGTAACAAAACAAAGTTCAGAGCATCGCTGATTTGGCGCTCATTACTTTGAGACATTAGATGGTTAGTCGCAACAGCCCAGTAATTTCGCTAGCTGCAGTACCCTTCAAATTGTAACACTGTAATGTTTACACACTACTGCTTAGCGGCAGAATATCTAGTACTGCAGTGATACCTACCTAGACAACGTCCCGCTAAGGAAATCTACCACCAAGTAAAAAAGTTATGTTTGCGGAACTAGGATGTGGATAGTGGAACTCTTCATTAGCTTCTAGTAAACCTCTAGAGGTTGGTCTTATATGATTCGTTTGACGAGTTTAACAGATTACACTTGATGTATCTGATGTTGAAGCCAGGAAGTGGATAGTAAAACTCTTCAGTGACACTATTGTATACAAAGCCATATTCAAACAAATACATTTATCACGAATCTAGAATCTTGTAAACCTCCTCGAGTTTGTTTGGGGTCATTGGATTCGTTGTGGTATGCAAAGCCATATTCAAACAAATACATTTATCTCGTATCTAGAATCCTGTAAACCTCCTCGAGTTTGTTTGAGGTCATTGGATTTGTTGTAATATACAAAGCCATATTCAAACAAATACATTTATCTTGAATCTCGAATCTTGTAAACCTCTTCGAGTTTGTTTAGGGTCATTGGATTTGTTGTGATGAATAACGTCTTTTATTTCAACATAGACAATAATGTTTAGTAAAAATAACTAAAAAAAACACGCTAATAATAATGTTTAGTAAACATTATAACTAAAAAACACGATTATAATGCCTTTTATTTCTACATAGATGATAATGCTTAAACATTATTATCTATGTTGAAATAAAATACATTATAATGTGCTTCAACAGTAATTTAAATCCATCCAATCTATCAACAAAACAAATGAAACGAACGAGTCTTTGAATTTAGCGCAACGCTCATTTAATTTAGTTTATTGTTGATCAAAACGCACTTCTATAAACAATGCTTATTACAGACGATCCGAAAATACTTGAACGGTCAAGTGGATTGAAAATCTGAGGTGTCTATCGTAATGTACCACGCAAACCTGGGTTATTTCAAACTTTAAACTTATATAGATATGGTTCAAAATTTAGCTGATGATGTGGATTTGTATGGAATAATGTAGTCTGTGCTCTGAAGAAAGCATGCGTTGTTACTGACACTTGACACTTTGTGCGTTTTCATTGTTAGTTCGGTTTTTCGTTAGTGTCAAGTTACTCTTACAAAGTTGCTGCGTACATCAATAAATCTCTACGTAGTATAAAACAAAGAAGCTTCCCGCCGTCTGTACGCTTAGATCTTTTAAAATAAGCAACGGATTTTAATGCGGCTTCCATCAATAGATAGAATGATTCAAGAGGAAGGTTTATAAAAAATATAAAATCGTTACATGCATATGCACCACATTACTAACTACATTGCACCTATGCGCAGCTGGAGCGGAATTGTTTGCCTATAAATTGAGTAGAGAATCTCGTAAATCGGATCACAAATCTCAGAGTAATCCTGGATACATACATTAAAAAAAATACCAATCAAATCCTTTTTGAAGTCGGTTAAAAATTTAAGCAAGACTGGTTCAAATGTTAAATATAAGTACACAAGTTGCAAGTTCTCTATGATTTGTCAAAAGTCAGACCTCCATTCTACAGACGTAAAACCTCACGTGAAATATCGTACACCAATGGAGACGCTCTTATCTCGAGTGGTCGGCAAAGAGATCTATAATTCAATGTAATAACGTCGAACCGACTATTAAAATAACTTCAAACCCATACATGAACCGTAATACGAGATTATTATGAACTTTTACCCTTATTGCTGTGGTTTTACTATTTTAAGAAACGATACTGTACACTTTACTAGCAGGACTGCGCTTACAAGCGTTGTCCTACAGAAATAATTTGTAGGGTTCCGTACAAGAGGTGTCCTACGGAACTTTATTACGAAACTTATTGTCCATCAAGCTGTCTGATCTATTTTGACATCTATATCTTATAACAAGTTGAAAGTTTTTAAATAATTTGTTAACTAAAATGTAAAGTCACCCTGACATTAAATTCACCCTTAAATTATACGTATATTTTGACCCTTGACCCTTGACTTTGTTCTGTTCCTCAAAGTTCAAAGTATGATCATACAAATGCGTTATCTTTTATGTTTTTCCTAAGTTATACTTATCGATTCTTTCCCGTGATCACATAAAAACTAGCACTTCCCATTTAAGGATAACAGCATTTAAACTATAAATCGTTACACCAAGCTGGCAATTCTCTCCAAGAATGGTAAGCGCATCCGCAACGCATATACGTTTCCTGACAATTTTCCGCTAGTTCATACAAAAAGTTAATAAGTTACTATGGTTTACGATTAGGGACAGTTAAGTATGCTTGTTAAGTAAATTAAGTATGGGTGCTACAATCGTATTTTGTAAGAAAAAGCAGCAGATATTCGTATATAGGGTTTATTACGAACTATATATACAATAATTACATCTTTCGGAAGCAACATAAATTATATTTTATTATATACAAGCGACCCGCCCCGGCTTCGCACGGGTGCAGTGTAGATATTAATATGGTGCATATACATGTATTATACATATAAACCTTCCTCTTGAATCACTCTGTCTATTAATGGAAACCGTATTAAAATCATTTGCGTAGTTTAATAGATCTAAGCGTACAGACGGCGGGAATGACTTTGTTTTATACTATACGCTCGAGAAATTTAGGAAGTCTTAACTAGTTGCTTAAAAATAACATTGAAATTATAGTAGGCCAACTATAAATTTATGAACATATTTTCACCAAAAGGCTATATTTCCAATAAATGATTCAAACAAAACAACGTCGAGGCGTAACTGCCATATTTTTGTTCCACTAAACGCGACTCTGTGTTTTATGTAATATGTTTGGTAATTAATTGGTGTATTAAAACATGCTCACATTAGCTACTGAGAACGACTTAAGACGTACTCATAATAATCTAATGACATAACTTAAGACTTCTGTCAGAACTGTGAGTAAGTTAAAGGGATTGTTAAGTTTTATTAAGTACAAAACATTCCAGCTTTGATCATGTTAAAAGTGATATTTTAGGTCACATAAGTGAGTATTTTATTGACCAAACTAACTGTGCCCCGCGGTAGATGCCTACGTCATAGTAGCTTTATGAATGCAAAGTCTCAACCCGATCAGTTTAAAATTTACAAAGTTTCATACAAACTTTCATCCCCTATTTCATCCCCTTGGGAGTAGAATTAATCAAAATCCTTTCTTAGCGGATGCTTACGTCATAACATAGATGTTAAAATTTGGTAATGTGAAATTTGGCATGCAGGTAGACCTGCATGCCAAATTTCAGCCCGATCCGTCCAGTGGTTTGGGCTGTGCGTTGATAGATCACTATGTCAGTCAGTCACCTTTGAGTTATATATATATTTAGATACATGATTTCATTGGCCTATAGCTTTTACCCAAGTTTTCCGGGAATTAAGTATATGATTTGTTTTCCAAATATCAAAATCCGTTAAGGTGCTAATTCTCTAATTTTTACACGACTGCCCAAAAAAGGGGTGTATTGTTTTCAGGGTTTATGTGAGTTTCTTTATTCCACCATAACTTTTAAATGCTTAAATTCATTTACATGTATGGGGTATCGTTAAAATCTTTGCATCATCCCAAGTAACATTCATTTAGAAAAAAAAACAATATGGCATCATCCATTTTCAAATCTGTTTTTTTTTTTAATTGTAATTATTAAGGAGCTTCGAAATCTGAATGGCGTGGGTTCAATTCCCTCTCAGGACCAACATTTGTGTGACTAACATAGATGTTGTTCTGGGTGTTCTGTATGTATTATAAGTATGTATTAACATTAACTATAAAAGTATTTAAGTATTTCGTCAGTTGTCTGGTTGTCATAGTACAAGCTTTGCTTAATTTGGGGCTCTATGGCGCTGTGTGAAATGTCCTCCATTATTTATTGACTAGCTAGGTATTTGACCACAGCTCAACTGATGTAAAGTGATGGTGACACTTATACCTGGATTGCAAGTCCTAGGCACGGTTCCTACCCCTACAACGAGACAAACCGGACACCCACACGCTAATACCTTTGCGTGGTAAGTTGTCATCTTCGTTCATCACAGACTTGTTTTTTATTTCATTAAATAAATTACTTGTTAATCTTTTTAGTTTGCATATTTATTAATTAAAATATGCACATTTATTAAAATAGATTTTATTATACAAGGACTTCACAAAAGTAGGAATGTAAACCAGAATTCATAATTATGTTTATTAGCAAGACTTAATCGCACACAAAATATTATAAAATATTTTTGTTTCTCCGCTTTAACGTTTCGGCCATGTTGCTAAAGCTGTGGTCGTGTGGTAACTGCAGTATTAACCTTGTGTGATAAAATTTTGTAACTCAGTGGTTAGCGCGGTCGGCTCGCATGCCGAAGGGCGTGGGTTCAAACCCCAACAATGCGCTTGAACTGCCAGTGAAGGAAAACATCGTGAGGTAACCATAGCGTGGTGGTAGGGTACTTTCTAGTACTCGGCTGGCTAGCTACTACCCTCAAGTTGAAAATCTGCCGCCAAGCATCTAACGGTGTATTCCGGCAGCCTCACTTGAGAGCCAGTTCTATTCCAGGCTAGGTGTGCTTTACCATCTTCGACCACACCGTCACTTAACCATCAGGTGAGTTGTGGTCACAGATAGCCATAAGAAAAAAAAATTGATAGAAACTTAAGCCAAAGATGACACTGAAAAATGTGTTTTATGAGATCTACTAAGAGGTAGTAACAATATAATATATATCGTAGTAATTTTTTTCTTTTACTTTTCAAGATGACATCGGATAAACAAAATCGGGTTTTGTATTTTTACTTTTTGAATAAAGTGAAAAAAATCTGAAAATTCGAGTTTTGATAAGTATAAACGTGAGTGACCGACATATTTACGTTCCGATTAATGTTGTGTAAAATTTCGGAATATGAGGCCTTAAGCCATTACGAGTATAACGTGAACAAAAAGCATAACGGAAATATAGAACAACGATCATGTCGCCTGAACTTGTATATAAATTTTTGAGATGTTTAAAATTAAGTAACTTTGAAATTCGAGTGTTTAAAAGTTATAAAATGTGGAGAAACTAAAACTAAACATAATTTTAGTATTCCTTCCAAAAACTCTTTAAAAATATGTCAAAACCACGTTATTTACCATAGTAAAACTCTTTAAAGTTACCGCTATTTTACCAGGGCATAGACTGGACTTGACTGTGACCTACTTTGCATATATTTGACTAACTGAAGCTTATTTTTGTGAGTTTTTCATACTACTTAAACGAAACACTTGATACTGGCAAAATACACGAAGTACCATGCCAAAAACTAAGAAAAAAATCGTTTCTAGTATCTCTACATCGTTATAATAGAAAGCAGGCGCGTGGGAAAACCAGTTGTTAGAGCAACCTCGACACACGAGGCAACAAGGCGAAAACTGTTTAGGAAACCTTAGCGGAAGGTTGCCACTTGCCCGCCTGGCTATAGGCTGCCGAATTTAGAGATCCGTGCAAAACGAAACCAAAAATATAATGGATATATTTTTTTACACTGATACAGTTAAAATTATAAAATTATATGCAACAATATATAGGTATGGTAATTATGATTTGCTTGTTTATTAAAGGAAATTTAAAAAAAAACCATTTGAAAATTTCGTTTTTAAAAAAAACATATCAAGAAGTTTTGACACTCCTAAAATGTATTTTTTTTTATTGTGATGCATTTTTTATTATTGATATTATATTAGGCAGTGTAATACTTTGTTTTTTTTTTAATTTTTATTTAATGTAATAAGATATTAATTAGTTTGTTAGTTTATAGTTAAATTTTATCATTAGTTTAATTCGCAATGTATGCGGTTCTAATTGGATTAAATAAATAAATAAATAATACTTTTGTATTTTTTGAGGTGAAATATATGTACATGCAATTTTATTGGGCTATGTTTATATCTCAAAACAAAACCGTTAAAATTACAATAAAATATATGACAAAAATCAGACGAACGGCTTAAAATTCAGATACTACGCAATACTTTTTTTTATTTTATAGCAAAACATACAATACAATAAACATAATATGCCATACAATATTACGTACTTGCAAAAGCAAGAAATATTGCAACCCCCCAAATATTGACTATGGATATATTAATTTTTAAGTTGAAATTCTGTCGCTTAGCACCTAACGGTGTGTTCCGGCAGCCTAACTTGAGTGCCAGTTCCATTCTAGGCTAAGTGTGATTTACCATCTTCGATCACACTGTCACTTATAAGTATTTATTTACAAAAAAAAAAGTATTTCTAATAAGTAAATAACTGATAAGCTATCTGAGTTCCATCATACATGCTTCGCTTTGTTTGGAATCAGATAGCGCTGTGAGTAATATCCTACGATATTTATTTATTTATCAGATGAGCTGTGGTCAAACACCTAGCTTGTTAACCATAAAAAATCTAAATATCTTCAGAATCTAATGTAAAACCTTGCAATTATATTTTAATACAAGACCTAATTACGGAACCATAGTTTTCAAGCAAAGTTACCCGCATTAATACTATCGGTGTTGTTATTTGATCAATTGCATGCATGGTGTGGAATGTTTGCATTAAAGTGTCACTTCTACAAGGTTTTTATCCGTGTTTACGTTTTACGTAACATTTATCATTTGACAGCTTGGATTGACACTATCTTCAAGGCTTGATTTACGGCTTTTTTAATTCAAATAGGTTCGTATTTGACCACACCTTGAAGGCGATCTAAGATGGTGAATGCTTACCTAGAAGAAACCTATTCCACATCTGATATTGTTTGTAGCGATGATAGCTCAGTGGTTAGCGGGGTTGGTTCGCATGCTATGGGGCGTGTGTTCAAACCCCAACAAGCTTGAGCTGCCGGTGAAGTAAAACATCGTGAGGAAACCATAGCATGGTGGTAGGGTACTTTCTAGTACTCGGCTGGCTAGCTACCACCCTCAAGTTGAAAATCTGGCGCCAAGCATCTAACGGTGTATTCCGGCAGCCTCACTTGAGAGCCAGTTCCATTCTAGGCTAGGTGTGCGTTACCATCTTCGACCACACCGTCACTTAATATCGTTTAGTCCGTACGTGGGGAATGTCCACCAATTTCTTTTCTTACCACATATGTTTATACCAGGTCTCGATTCTATTTTCATGCTCTTAAAATGGGATTTGTTCTACTTAGTTGTTACCTACAGAATAAATGTCGTTAAGATTCAAATTTATTGGTTTCTTTCAAGCTACTATGCTCTATTTAGCTTAAAAAACTTTCACTAAGTTATTTCCTTTGTAAACAAAATCAAAAGAAAATCCGATTTGCAATCGATAAGAATTCAGTATTACCCAACAGTTAAACTAGCACAGTTAATTTAGAACTCGGGAAGCTAAATATAACTGCGAGACGTGAATCACTGTTGGTCAACCTTTAATGACCGATGGATAAAAGTAGATTGATAGCAATGATAGCTCAGTGCTTAGCGTGGTCGGTTCGCATGCCGAAGGGCGTCGGTTCAAACCCAACAATGAGCTTGAGCTGCTGGTGTAGGAAAACAGCGTGAGGAAACCAAAACATAGTGGTAAGGTACTTTCTAGTACTCGACTGGCTTGCTACCGCCCTCAAAATGACAATCTGCTGTCGGTGTGTTACTTAAGAGCCAGTTCCATTCCAGGCCAGGTTTACTATCTTTGACCACACCGTCACTTGGTGGTAAATCTCCTTAGCAGGAGGTCGTCTAGGTAGGTAGCACCGCAATACCAGACATTCTGCCGCCAAGCAGTAGTGTGTAAACATTACTGTGTTCCGGTTTGAAGGATACTGCAGCTAGCGTAATTATAGGGTTGTTGAGACTAACCATCGAATGTTTTAAGTTAATGACTAAGCAGTGGTACTATGAACTTTGTTTTGCTACTCAAAATTCTGAGTACCGCTGCAATGGTCATTGACATTTGTTATCTCTTTCCATCAGGAGAGCGTCTCGTTCGTCTCATCACTTTTAAATAAAATAAAATAAAAATTTAGCTAGTAAATCTGATAGCACATTGAAATCTATTAAAATTGCGCTAACACAAAACGCACTGTTGACCAACAACTGAATATTGTTTTGACTATCGAGATATTTTGGGGCTGAGTTTATTGATAATTTATATGCAGATTTAGCAATAAATTGCATAATTAAATTTTATGACTCCCCATAAATCGTTCGAATAAAAAGTAACGACTAGTAAGTAAGAATTCAGCCTAAATGAACTTTTTAGTACGAAATGATGTAATTGTTATTTTACTAGGTTACGCGGAAAGGTCATACTGAGCCTTTGCTCATCACTGACAGCCCTGTTGGCGCATTGGTAGTATATCTGCTTCAAGAGCTGTAGGGCGGGGGTTCTATCCCCACCCAGGTCAAACATTTTGTGGTATAAACAAATGTTTGTTCTGTGTATGTATAAGTATATATTTATAAAAAAAAGTCTATTGTCTGACTTCCATAGTACAAGCTTTGCTTAGTTTGGGGTCAGATGGCGCTGTGTGTAATGTTCACTAGCTGCGTGCTGAGGGGTTACCCGCTGTTTTTGTGTGTTATGCTGCTTGTGTGCTGTTTTTTCGGGATAAAAAGTAGCCTATGCGTTATTCCAGGGTGTATTCCAGCTACCTCCATACCAAATTTCATAAAAATTGGTCCAGCCGTTTGAACGTAAAGAAGTAACAGACATACAAACACAGAGAGGGTTGAGGGTCAATGGTATTTTTGTATTTTACAGAAGAATCAATAATAAAGAAGAATTATAAAGAAGTTTCTTTCCGATTGAGAATGCATGAATCATCATCATCATAAACCTATCAGAGTCTGGACAAGCCACTGCCAGCAATCTAATACGAATCGTCACTCCACGTAGTCTTATGGCGTCCTACATTTGCCGATTTCCGGTCTCCACTCTAGAACACGTATATACTCGTATATTTAGTTTTAGTTATTTACTATAACGGTTATGTAATCTCAAGGGCTCCACATAAATCCATAAATAATTATAGTACTTCATTATTATTTATTGCACATGATTATTATTGAAGGAAGTGATCTCATGCCTACTTGTTTTCATTTATATTTCATTCACTTCCATTCAAGGTATTGCTCTACAGGCTGTGTCAAGAATTGTCTCGATCTGCGAGTACGATCGCAGTGCTTTTGCAATTTTATTCATAAAAATGCATAAAGTGTTTTATTTTATATTATCAGGGCTCGCTTTGCTTGCCCTAACACTATCCCACAACCTGAGCATTTTTGTGGTACACTTTACTGAAAAACTATCACGCCTATAGATTTGTGCTTTAACATAGTAATTTAACTTTATATCTAGATGTGTTATCTGTCAAAAAAAATAATAATTTTAAAACCATAAAAAAACGAACATTAACAATTTTGTATTCATTGGATATAATGTTTTGTACTACTAACGCCATCTTTTACAAAACCAAAGAGATAACATCGCTGCAACAGAACTAAACTCAATATTCAAATACATCATAGTTAATCTACCTAATATTAGATGCCACCACCAGAATCGGGTTGTAAAATAACAACTATCTTAAAAATTATTACCCTTTAGATAAACTACGCGAGCCCCCAAAAAGCTCAGCTTCTTGCTAGGAAATATAATAATTTACAAAAAAAGGTTAAGCCTTGTTATAAGCCTGAAGTTTACTAAGTCGTAAAGGGTCATTGTGAACAACTTTGACTAAGGTCAAAAATTTAGAATAGCATTCTATGAAAAAAGTTTTACATATTATATAACCCTGTATAAAATATCTAAAGTAATAACTTATTTCTTATGTTAAAGTAGTGAGTTGAACGAGATACTCTCCTTATGGTAAGAGATAATGCCTATCCATGACCTTTACAACGATAGGTTTAAAACTTTGAATAGTAAAACAAAGTCCAGGGCATCGCTGCTTTGGCGCTCATTACTTTGAGACTTTGGATGTTTCGTCCCAACTGCCCTGTTATTTCGCTAGCTGTAGTAACACTCTAGGTAGAAATCTACCACCAAGTAAAAGTGGGAAATTAGTTTAATTAATGAACAGATTTTCAAAACAGCCTGTATATGTACCGTTCAAGGCACTCTGATTAAATCTTCCTAGAATTTAATCGGCCTTCAGTTTGTTTAGATGCTATCTTATTATTTTCCTTAAGTGTTTCTGACTGACCGAGAGCTGTAAGGCACACTGAGAATTACAATTAGAAATAATAGAGTGTATACTAAAATACGTGGGTGTGGGTGTGAAACGTGGACACTCACAGCGGGAATGGTCCAGAAGTTCAAAGTCGCTCAGCGAGCTATGGAAAGAGCTATGCTTGGCATTTCTCTGAGGGATCGTATCCGGAACGAAGTAATTCGCCAGAGAACAAAAGTCACAGACATAGCTCAGCGTATTAGCAAGCTGAAGTGGCAATGGGCTGAACATATCTGTCGCAGAACCGATAACCGCTGGGGTAGACGTGTTCTGGAGTGGAGACCGCGAATTGGCAAACGTAGCGTAGGACGCCCTGAGACTCGATGGAGTGGCGATATACGTAGGACAGATGGCGGTGGATGGAAGTGAAAAACCGAAGAGTGGCGTGTCTTGGGAGAAGCCTATGTCCAGCAGTGGACTTCGATAGGCTGATGATGATGACGATGATGATACTAAAATGTCGTACTGCAACAAGTCAAGGCTATCAATGTAGATTCCCGACTAAAAATTGTATTTATTTATTTAGAGGTTTATGCAGAACCCACTAAGTCTTAAGGAAGTTATTGTACTTATTATTGTAACAAACTTTTACTATGAAACTACAGAATAACACTTTTTTGATTATTACACGACTGTCCAAAGGAAGCAGTGTAATGTTTACAGGTCAGTAAGTTTCCTAGTTTCTTTATTCCACCATAACTTTTAAATGGCTTAACTGATTTGGATGTATGTAGTATCATTAGGATCCTTATATCATCTCAAGTGACACTGGTTAAATTTGACTTATCACTACACGTACTTTTGTTTACAGAACCGACTTTTATTTATGGAATTGCAAAAAAAAACAATTATCGCTTCGAATAATGTCATTGACCTTCAACAACAAGACTGACACAGCTGATTTTCGCGATCGCGATTGCAAGGTCAGTCAAACTTTTATTTTTCTATGGGCCCACTTTTAAATTTAATGCGAAGTCGTGTTGATTAGATTGTATAAAAATTTCTTTACAAGAATTTTTGGTTGCAGATTTGAATTTGGTTTTATGGTTAACTTATATGCAGTAAAAATGGAAGCGAGAGACCACACCATAATCATTAACATATCATCTGATGTTAAGTGACGGTGTGGTCGAAGATGGTAAAGCACACCTAGCCTGGAATGGAACTGGTTCTCAAGCGAAGCTGCTGGAACACGCCGTTAGCGGCTTGGCGGCAGATTTTCAACTTGGCTAACCAGCCGAGTACTAGAAATTGCCACTTTTTTTGACCAAATTTTGTAGCGATGATTGCTCAGTGGTTAGCGCAGTCGATTTGCATGCCGAAGGGCGTAGGTCAAAACCCCAACAATGAGCTTGAACTGCCGGTGAAGGAAAACATCGTGAGGAAGCCATAGTATGGTGGTAGGGTACTTTCTAGTCATCGGCTGGCTAGCTACCACCCTCTAGTTGAAAATCTGTCGCCAAGCATCTAACGGTGTGTTCCGGCAGCCTCACTTGAGAGTCAGAAGCATTGCAGGCTAGGTGTGCTTTACCATCTTCGACCTCACTGTCACTTAACATCAGATGAGCAGTGGTCAAACACCTAGCCCGTCAACCATAAAAAAAAACCATCATGCTATGATTTCCTCACGATGTTTTCCTTCAACGGCAACTCAAGCTCATTGTTGGGGTATAAACCCAAGCCTTTAGGCGTGTGGACCAACCTCGCTAACTACTGAGCTATCATCGCTGACAATTGTCCACACGAATCCAAACGGTTGGTAACTCTAATTGTAACTTAGTAAGCATTTTGATAGGTTTAGTGGACAAACAATGGGCATTGCCTACAGCGTCGTGCTGAGCCGTTTATCGCGAGCCAGACAGTCTAGCCGCGTAGCTATTTCTGAACTAGAGCGACCCTTCGTGTTTGTGAACTGCATTCAATGCAATTTAACTGTGACTGTTTTATACGAAGCAATTCATCTATAGAAAACTACTACCACTAACCCTATACTAATTTAACAAAAAAACAACACACTTCCCCTATTATATTATATTCAATCGTAAATATTTTATCAGCTTTAAATATTCATATTCAATTAAAATTCTCCTTTCTTATCTTCAAATTCCAATTTACAAGATAATTCTCACTAAGTATTTCAGAACAAACTGTATACCTAATCTTTATTAGCACTCCCTAATATTGAACGGCAATGACCGTTATGGTGTTTACACCAATATTAGTGATTAGTGAAGTCGTAAATGCCATGTTAGTGTTCGGTAAAGTCATTAGGCGCTATAGTGGTTATATCAGACTTGGTTGTAACAACATGGAGGGTTAATGTCGGCCGGCATATTTTAGTTGAGCTAAAATCTACCTAATTTTCTCTACAGACGTGCGAGTAAATTGTGAATAATTATAGTTTGCTATACATATAACTAATAAGTAGCTTTTCTCGGTTTTTCATTGCCTGAAAACATGGATATAACGAAGTTTTTTAAAAATGAAATCTAGCTAGATCGATTTATCACCCCGAAACCTGCTGCATACCAAATTTCATGAAAATCGTTGGAGCCGTTTCAGAGATTCAGAAAAAAATATATATATACATATATACAAGAATTGCTCGTTTAAAGTGTTGTTACTACTATTTACTATTTATATATTTGATAGAATATATATGTATATATATATATATATTTAGTATTTTTATTATACTGTAGGTATTTATGAGGAAGTCACTGAACCTCACGTCACAGGACTCGCCTAGTGTGAGGTTTCAGGGTACCCACCATGAAGTATGATATAGTTATTTTAGTTTTTATTAAGTAGTTTATCATACTTTTTATATATGTATACTCCTTAGTCGTAAGTTCTTATACCAATAAATTATTATTATTATTATTAGTACCTGGATGACCGAGGTTTTTTGCTCGGTTTTTCATTGCCAGAAAACTCGGATAAAACGACGTTTTTTAAAAATGAAACTTAGCTAGATCGATTTATCGCCCCCGAAACCCCCTGCATGCTTAATTTCATAAAAATCGTTGCAGCCGTTTCCGAGATTCAAATTATATATATATATATATATATATATATATACAAGAATTGCTCGTTTAAAGATATAGATTATCAGAAAATACTACAGTGGCACCACCCACTCAACTGTAAAGATAAGTTAGTTTAGCTGTAACGTGTTTATGAGCCATTGGCACATACCTGTCAGTTTTATACCTGGCATGCGATGTTAGAGGTTTTGCAAGTCGTTGGCAAATTTTGTGAAATAATTTTGGAAGTAGGTATATAACCAAACTCGTAACTAGGATATTTTTACGGTAAAAAGTAATTGAAATGAATGTTTTTTTTATTGTTTACAGACTAGATGTTTGACGACAGCTGAAAGATGTTAAATGATGGTGCGGTCGAAGACGGAAAGCACATCTTTTTTTTTAAATGTAAAAGTAATGAGACGAACAAGACTTTTTCCTGTTAGTAAGAGATAACACCTGTTCATGACCATTGCAGCAATATTGAGAACTTTGTGTAGTAAAAAAACCGGCCAAGTGCGAGTCGGAGTCGCGCACAAAGAGTTCCGTGCCATTATTTATAAAAACGGCAAAAAAATCATGTCTGTTGTATGTATTTGTTTTTTTTTAAAGTAACCTGCAATGAAACTGGCTCTCAAGTGAGGTTATCGGAGCACACTGTTAGGTGATTGACGAGGAGAGGATAAAGTTAAATAAAAGGAAAGGTTTTTTTAGGTAATCAAGCTAGGTGTTTGACCACAGCTCACTTAATGTTAAGTGGCGGTGTGTAAAGCACACCTAGCCTGTAATGGAACTGGCTCTCAAGTGATTGTACCGGAACACACCGGAATCCACGGAAAAAGCTGGAAATCAGGTATCAAGTCGCTAAAATATAGTGCGCTTATGAAATGCAGGGGCGGATTGCTAGTTAAAAATATATACATAGGTATATATTAGAGCCTAATGAGCGAGTGCCATAAAAGTAGCCTTATCACTAAAAACGAATCGAAATAAACTTCTTATGACATCAAAAAACACTATTTTAACCGACTTTTTATAACGTACGATAAAAGTTATTTAACAATAAAAAGTATTAAATGTCACAAACAAAAGCATTAAAATAAAAGACTGTAACATAATACTTCATCAAAAACTTCAACTAAACTAAGATTTTTATCTATTCCCCCAAATATTGAGTTAATGACATCTTTTATATTTAATTCGGACCACCATAGGAGATGCCGTAAAATAAAACGTCTAAATTTGACAGCCACAAAATAAATTTAAAATTATGCTTTATTGCGTAACACTAAAGCTTAATTTAACTTTTAGTGTCCCAGTGAAAGAACGCATCCTTGAAGAAATGTAAATGTTAAGTCACTCATTCTAATATACCTGTAATTTTGATGGACACCCGATCTCGACAACCTTATATTTTAAACTTCTCTTTGAACTATAAGGTGATGGAAATAGAGTTCAATTTTAACTGTAATTTAATTAGAAAAAGTCAGTCAAAAAGCGTAAATTTGTGTGGTCTTACATCTTTATTGTGAGAGTTCATTATATTTTATTGTTTTCACAATTGATTTTTTACTTTAAGAAATCAAAACACATTTTTTCTTAGACGATCATTTTGAGATGTTGGAATTAGGTCCGTTGAATTAGAAGACACTAGCAGCTACCCGCGACTTCGTTCACGTGGAATTTAACAAAAAGTTTACTAAGTTTTCAGTATAAAAAGTATCCTATACGTTAATCCAGGCCATAAACTATATGTGTGCCAAATTTCATCCAAATCCGTTCAGTAGTTTGTGCGTGAAAGGGTAGCAAAAATCCACCCATTCATTCTCATAAACTTTCACATTTATAATATTAGTACGGTGAGATCTTTTTTACCCGACTGCCAAGGAAGGGTTATGTTTTTCGCGCGTATCTTGTATGTACATATGTAAGTAAATTTCGTTATTACCTCGTATCTTCTAAACAGCTGGATGGTTTTGGTTGGATTAAGGTCTCGTTATATTCGTCTTAAAACCCCAAGTGCACTTAGGTAGGTGTTTAACAAAATACCAAATTGTGGATTTTTGACACGAAATATGATACGATATTTAAAAAAACTAAACCTATCGAGTAGGGTAACAAAATAAAGGAGAATTACAAAAAAAAATATATAAGTAGATTTTTAACTTGAGGGTAGTTAGACAAGAAAACCTAAACGCATAAAATAGTTACGGACCTATAACCCACGCCCTTCGACGTATGAACCGCCCTCGCTAACCACTGAACTCATCATCACTACAAAATGAGTATGTTTTGTATATCGCTACATTTACAATATTAAAAATAATCCTTGAAGCTTATTAATTAATTTAAATTGACCTTTAAATCGTTTACTTTACAATTTTCTAAACGAAATAACTTATTTGGAGCAAAACTTTTGCTTCGTCATCTTTTATTCGTCGACAGTAATTTATCAGACCGAGTATTTTATCTCAAACTATTTGCTAAAATTATGCCAAAAGCATCGTTAAGGTCATAATGTAAATAATTTTCACACTTTCCTGGCTAATTTTGCTAAATTAAGACTAGCGCATGCTACTATTTGAGTTAAGGTTTAAAATAATCTTATTTCTAAAAAAAAAAAAATGTTTTATTGAGATATATATTTCTTTTCAAGGTCAAAGTGAAGTAGGTATGTTTTAAGTTTGCGTGCTTCATCTTCGATCACGTCATCGTTTGGTGGTCAAACGCGGACATATAAGTATAAAAGAAATCTTATAAAATATTATGATAAATTTTTGGATGCAACAATATAATGGATTCAAAATTCTGATCAAAGCTTGCCCCAAAAATAAAATTCATCTATATTCCACAATACATCAATTCAATGTACGTAATCGAGTTGAAAGTTGAAAATCTAGAAAATTTACTTCTACCGATTCTTCTAAATTGGTACTTGTTTTTTTTATAATCCATGCTATTATGACAATATTTTTTTTGTAAAAAAAAACCGCTTTGATAAACCAATCAGAGCCATCTAACAGTTCATTTAAAATCAAATTCATAACAGCCTGTATATACCATGTGCACTTATCTTGATCGGACCATCAAGTATTCAAATTAGTTTAAAAAAAGCATATTCAACTTGGAACGTAATGCAAAAATTGCTAGCGTTCGAAGAGCTGTGAACTAAGTTATTCGGAATCACGCCTCCAGTTGTATGTTAAAACTTAATTTTCATAGTTAAACACCGTAAAGTTTAGGCGAAAGCAGTTATTAAGGCCAGGGGCGAAATAAAATAAACAGTAAAGGCCATTAATAGGGTATCATTAAAAGGTTAGGGTACATTAACTTTAAGTTATTTTGATTAAAAGTTATGGTTATAATATTTTCTGATTAACGTTCTAAGTTTTATGTAAAATGTTTTACTTTCTTGTGTTAACGTTAACTTATATAAATATCAGTAATAAGTAATATTTTTCCTACTATACTTTTTACCCTAACTGATATTATGAATGTGAATGTAAGTGTGTTTGTTTGTTACGCCTTCACGTGTAAACTACTCAACGGATCTGGGTGAAATTATGCATGTAAGTACTTTAGACCCTGGAATAGGAAATAGGATACTTTTCATCATCAACATCCATCACCACGCGGGGAAAACCGCAGGGCGCAGCTAGTATAATAATATTTATAAATCATCAAACTAATATTATAAAGGCAAAAGTTTGTGTAAGTGTGTTGTATGTTTGTTACTTCTTCATGCTCAAACGGCAGGACTAATTTTGATTAAATTTGGTATGGAGGTAGCTAACAACCTGGATTAACACATAGGATTTATTTCGAAATGTATTGTTCACGTGGGAACAGCGGGGCGCAGTTTGTGTGATATAAATATGAAAGTTTGTATGTTTAGATGTTTGTTACACAATCACGCAAAAGCGGCTAAACAGATTTGGATGAAATTTGGCACATATATAGTTTATTGCTTTGATTAACATACAGAATACTATTTATATCAGAAAAATGTTAGGTTCCTGTGGGATTATCAAAAAACGAACTACTGTACGTATCTACTTGTAATTCGGTATAGATTCGTCTTATAGAACATTTTACAGAGATAAATGGTATCCTTTATCTTAATCTAATAATAAAATAGCGCAAGTTTCTTGACTATTGCTTATTTGTTACTGACACACGTTTCATTTCTCTCTAAACCTAATTCTAAAGTTAACTCGGACAAAGTCGCGGGCGTAAATTAGTCGTTTAAATAGTTGCCATATAAAAAACAATCATATGATTAAATCAACTAATCACAAGAACAGATATTGGTTACAGCTCTTGCTGTTAAGAAACAGTCTCATTAGGGTGATTTATCATTTGAATACTGATACTTAGTTTAATTTATTGTTGCCTAAATTAGTTTCTGACAGAACCGTTAGAGACACAAAGCTGATTTGTCGGTTTAGTGTTAGGTATAAATTATGAGAATAACATAGCTTTTAGGTTTTATAAATTTATTTATTGACGGTTCTGTTGGCTCATTGGGAGTATGCCTGCCTGAGCTGTAGGGCGTGGGTTGGATTCCCGCCAAGGACAAATGTTTGTTTGGTATAAACAAATGTTTGTTCTTTGTCTGGGTGTTCTGTATGTATTATAAGTATGTATTTACAAAAAAAAAAGTATTTATGTATTCTATCAGTTATTCGTTATTCTTTTTGTTGTTATCTGCCTTTGTCTATGCTTTGGAGAAATAATGGCTGAGTGGTTAGTGGGGTCGGTCGGTTGGCCGGGAATAGAGTGATTCGTGAGGAAGATTTAGGTATATAATTTGTTAAGGTTTTGTGTAAATTGGTTGAAATATGATGATAAATATTGGAAGTGTCGAAAAAGTCAAGCCACCTGGGAGCTTTCATCAAATACGCTGCCTAATCCCATTGAGATATCAAAACAATGCATGGTGGGATATTTCTCATTTATAGATCTACATAAAAGTCCATTGTGGCATATATCTACCTTTTAAGGATAGCCTACTATGCTCATTCTTACTACCCGAGCGAAGCCGTATAGCGTAGCGATGTATATAGCGACTTATGTATCGATGATAGCTCAATGGTTAGTGCGGTCGCTTCATACGCCGAAAGGTGTGGGTTCGAACCCCAACAATGAGCTAGAACTGCCGGTGAAGGAAAACATCGTGAGGAAACCATAGCGTGGTGGCAGGCTACTTTCTAGTACTCGGCTGGCTAGCTACCACTCTCAAGTTGAAAATCTGCCGCAAAGCACCCAACGCTGTATTCCGGCAGTCTTAGTTGAGAGCCAGTTCCATTCCAGGCTAGGTGTGTTTTATCTTCGACCACAGCGTCACTTGAGATCAGGTGAGCTGTGGCCAAACACCTAGCCAGTCAACCATTAAAAAAATCACATTACATATGCGTAAATACATATACATCTATATAAATGAAAATCTTGTGTAATTGTGTGGTCGAAACGACTTAACCGGTTTTTATGAATCTTTTTATTTATATCTGGTAGGTAAGAGAATGGGTCGTAAAGCATATATATGTCATACCGCTAGGTGATTAGCTACTTTTTTCGAATAATTTTTATTTGCGGGTAACACCGCGGGCACATCTAGTATACGTATATATAAGTAGGTAGGTTATACCAGTGATTTTCTTCAACATGAATAAAATTAAACAGCTTCCGTATTACCTTATATTACCACCCGCATTGTGGTTACCTGTCCTAACTGTCAAAAGTTCAAAACCTTAAATCAAGTGCAAAACCTTTACTGTAACGATTTTACACATGACTAAATGCACAAGCTGTGCGGAGCCAAAAAAAAAATAACTTTTACATTTTCTCAGTTCAATGTCCCCAAAAATAAAAGGGTATTGACAATAATCTGTCACGCCTTCAGGCTGGCTTGACAAGCTTGAAATTGTAACTGACTCGATGCGTTAAGGTGAGAAGCTACGGAGGCATGACAATGTCTTAATGCAACTTTAAAGGAAATGCTATTTATGTCGGGCTTTTTGCGTTTTATCATAAGTACCTGGATGATCGAACTTTGCAAGGCTGAAATCATGAATAAAATGACGTTTTCTAAAAATGAAACCTAGCTACATTGATTTATCACCCACGAAACTCCCTGCATAATAAATTTTATGAAAATCGTTGGAGCCGTTTCCGAGATTCAGATTATATATTTACATATATACAAGCATTGCTCGTTTAAAATTATTAGATTAGATAGATAATAATAAACCATTTATTTGCGCTATAGGTACGGTACAGATGTCAACAAAGAACTTTCCACATGCAAAATTATTTAACTTGACAAAACACATTATAAATAAAAGTAAAAAAATACAAAAATAAACAAATGTCAAGAAAAAAGTTAACAATATTAATGTCATATTCAAGATAATACTAACAATAATGTCAAAGCTATTTTTTTTATTGTTTAAATATGTTTTATATCTATCTAATACCTTTAAACGAGCAATTCTTGATATATATATATATATATATATATATATATATATATATATATATATAATCTGAATCTCGGAAACGCCCCCCTACGATTTTCATGAAATTTAGTATGCATGGATGCAACTTCTTTTCAATGTTTATTGCTTATAAATGTCTCAATGAATTACCGAATGAATGAATACTATCTTATTCTTATATTTTATGAATTCTAATACCTAATAAGAAATTTCAAATACATGAGTCACTGTAGTCTAACATTTAATGAAGTTTAACTTTGCTCGGCTGAAAACGCGGATAAAACGACGTTTTCTAAAAATGAAACCTAGCTAGATCGATTTATCGCCCCCGAAATTCAGATTTCGTTTCCGAGATTCAGATTATATATATATATTTATATATATACATATACTATACAAGAATTGCTCGTTTAAAGGTATTAGATTAAGCAGCATTTACGTTAAAAAGTCCCAGGTGGCTTAACTTTTTCCGACACTTCCAACAATTATCATCATATTGCAACCAATTTACACAAAACCTTGACAAATTATATACCTAAACCTTCCTCATGAATCACTCTATCTATTGGTGTTAAGTTCATTGCGAACAGACAGACAGAAAGACGCGACGGACTAATTCTAAGTACCTGAAATAGAATTTCAAAACAAAAAACTGTCTGACATACGGCCGACCAATCAGCGTGATTGTTTTGTAGATGACTTTATCATTCGTGACTTTTTTATGATCAAATAAAATAATATTGATTAAGCCAGTCTCCTATTATGTCATGTTATAAAACCAACTGCGCTACAGTTGAACTGAACGAAATGAGAGCCCCGATTACGTCACTAATAATTTAAAAAAACTTTTCTTGATGTTATTTAGTCGAGAGGCGTGGGTTCGATTCCCAGGTCAAACATATGTGTGACGAACATACATATACAGTGAGTATTTTTTTTTTTTAAATATAGGTACTATCTATAAATTCAACACAAACTACTAAATACAAGTGTAAGTGTTCTATCACATATAGTATAAAAAATCTGCTGTTTTTTTTTAATGGTTGACAGGCCGCAGCTGCCGCTGGCCCTGATCTTAAGTGAAGGTGTGGTCGAAGATGGTAACCACACCAACGCTGGCTCGCAAGCGAAGCTGCCGGAACACATCGTTAGGTACTTGGTGGCAGATTTTCAACTTGAGGGTAACTAGCCAGCCGAGTACAAATACAAATATTTTATTAATAACGCCAATGTAATATGTCAGAAACACTGATGACATGTCAATAAATAAAAAACAAAAATGTCAAAATAAAGTATTCGAAAGTACCCTACCACCAAGCGATAGTTTCTTGACAAAGCTCAAGTTGTAAGCGACCTAAGATAAGTTACGACATGTGGTAAGTTACAGTTGCAAATAAAAAAAAACTTCATTTGTACAATCAGTATTCTGGCAATAAATATAAATGAATGTCACATTTCCTGTCTTCCAAGTACTACATTTTTAACTACCCAGCAATTACAAATTGCTGATCCCCCGACTTCCTTTTACGTAGGCAATAAGTGTCCACGACAAATTACTTCCCTGCTTAACGTTGGACAATAAAACTTTACGTTTCGGGACATTATATACTATTTTAAAAGCTATTTCAAACTGTTACTGTAATGTAGATAAAAGTGGCGTTAGGCTGTTATCAAAGCAAGTAGGAAGTACAGCTGACCAGATAGATATGGCCATTCAATTATTACGTAAGACAATTTAAAGGGGGAAAGGGGGTCGACCATGTCTTACAAGGGTTTGAGTGAAGAAAATATCAGAAGAGTTAATAGTGTAAACATTATACTTTTAAAAAGCGCGTGCCGAACCGATAAAGAAACAAAAGCAAAGTCGATTATATGTATTCATTTTTTCAAATTCAACGCCAAGAATTTTCATCTTTTTTTTGTAGTTGGCAGGCTATCTCTTTGACCACAGCTCACATGATGAAACGATGTAGTCAAAGATGGTAAACACACTTAGCCTGGAATATAACTGGCTCTCAAGCGAGGATGCGGGAACATACTGTTCGATGCTTGGCGGCAGATTTCCAACTTGAGGGCGGTAGCTAGCCAGCCTAGTATTAGACCGTGATATGCTTTCCTCACGATGTTTTCCTTCATCGGCAGCTCCAGCTCCTTGTTGGAGTTTGAACCCACGCCCTACGGCGTGTGACCTGACCCCGCTATCCACTGAGCTATCATCGCTACTAAACCTGACTTTAGACAAAATTTAGCTACGGATGTTTAAATAATACTGTGAATATTGAGATGCAAACAGCTAAACTTAAATACTTTGTTTGGGACATGCCTGTTTAGTATTTACCTCTTTTTAATAACAATCAGGGTCGAAAACTTTCGTCCCACAAACATTTTTGATCTGTCTACAGCCTTAGTCATCAATTCGAATTCGTCACTTGATTGGTAGAAATGGCCGCGTTAGTCATCGATTACGACACAGTGCAGTTTACTTTAGATTGGATAATTACAATAACAAGCTAGTTGTAGTAACTACAACTGTGAACATCTATTTGAAACGAGTGTTGAAATTCATAAAATGTATAAATTACCTAGCTACTTCAATAATTATCAAACGTGGCAAGTATTTCCAGACACGTACAGCAAAAATAGGAATAGCAGGAACAAGTATCATAAATCAGGATACCGAGTTGTATACCGTTAGCTTTCTTTGGGATAGATAGTCTTGCAGCACACGAAAATACGATATAGACTGGTGAAGATGTAAATAAATGTATAATTTAGACTCATGAAGATGTTAACAATAATACAATATGTATAAAAGCTGATGAAAATGTTAACAACAATATAGGTTGGTGAAAATGGTAACCTAAATGCGACATAGACTAATGAAGATGTTAACAAAAATGTTACATAGGCCAATGAAAATGTTAACAACAATATAATACAGGTTGAAGAAAACGATAACCCAAAAGCATTTATCAACTTATATGGTTGATGGAGATGTTAACAAAAATGCTACATAGGCTGATGAAAATGTTAACAACAATATAGGTTGATGAAAATGGTAACCTAAATGCGACATAGACTAATGAAGATGTTAACAAAAATGCTACATAAGCCGATGAAAATGTTAACAACAATATAAGTAATATAGGTTAAAGAAAACGGTAACCCAAATGCATTTATCAACTTATATGGTTGATGAAGATGTTAACAAAAATGCAACATAGGCTGATGGAAATGTTAACAACAATACAATATAGGATGTTCAAAATGATAACCTAAATGCATTCATCAACTTATATGGTTGATGTAGATGTTAACAAAAAATGCAATATCGAATGATGAAGAGCTGTAAAACTGTTTTAATACTATTTTCTTAAGATGTGAAATCTCATCAATTAACGTAGTTTTTGATCTCCACGCAATCAATGATACCCAAAAAAACTCATTATATTAAATCTACTGTAATGTATCATTACAGCCCGGTCATTACTCGATACCATCAGGTTCCTGTCAAGTTTACTGTCAAATCATGATTGATGAGATTTGAAGTTAGTTTTTAGACGTGTCATTATTTTTTGCTCTCTCTTGTACCTATAGCTTCTTGCACACCGCACATGACTATAATTATGTAGTTAGCAATTTTGACGAACGCTCACGATGAGGTCATGTCCCCGAGAAGGAAATGAAAATAAAAATATATAACCGAATATAGATAGAAAACTTATATAGTGTGCACTCTTAAATTCAGAAAATTTGAAAATATGACACTAATAAGAGACTTAAGAGTTAGTGCCACAAATAGCGATCTTATTGCTAAAAGACGAAAAACCAACTATAGAATGAAATGAAACAATATTAATTTTATTACCTGGATTAACATATAGGGTACTTTTCATACCGGAAAATGTTACGCTACCAAGTATTAAGGTATTTCTTTACAAGGAATACAGAATTATTAACTTTTCGTAAATTATGCAAGCTGAACAAACTAGTATAATATATTTAATCTAGTAATAACGTAAAAATCCTCTTTAATGTTGTCCATCAAATTTAACTCCGACATATATAGTTAGACTGGTGAATACCCTAACTCAGATGTAAAGGTATTTCTAGCATGCAGTTAAAATATATCCCGTTAAAATTTAACACACCAAAGTAACATTTAAAATGTTTAGAAAATTTAACCAACTGTACCAATATGGCCGCCTTAGTAACAATATTTAACTGCGAGGTTTGAATAACTGTATTTCGAGTTACAACTTCATATTATAGGAAGAGCTGACAGTCTGTTATTGAAAGGTTTTTCAGGAGGATTTTTTACAGCAGTCTACCTATTTACTTGTGAGTGTTCATTTTTTTATAGTTGGCAGATCAGGCGGTTTGATCACAGCTCACCTGATGTTTTGTGATGGTATGGTCGAAAATTTTAAACACACCTAGCCTGGAATAGAACTTGCTCTAAAGTGAAGCTGTCGGAACACAATGTTAGATGCTTGGTGGTAGATTTTCAATTTTGGAGTTGCAAGAACTTCAATTAATAATAAATAATTAATGTATGAAAATATACATTAAGGCCGATTCTAAAGTTTTTAATTGGAAAATGTAAATATACTCCAATTTTCAATTAATTTGTCGTAATAAGGACAGCAACAATTTCAATAAGTTTAAATTCCTCAACTAAAACCTTCTTACTTTTAATTTGTAAAGAGTTTTAATTGTTTTATAAAATGAATGTTTCCAGTTCACTAAATCTCAATGAATGAATCATATGAAATATCATCGTGAACTTCAAAATAAAAGGAAATGATTACTAAACCGCCAAGATTGATATGGTGTGCCACTGTTCTTTGAATGACGTTGTCATATGTGACGTTTTTATGGTCGAAAAATGTTGACTAAATTATATTTGTATTTATCACGGTACAAAATGTTTAAATTTAAAATTATAAAAAACGAATGCCAAATGAATGTTTTTATTAGTGTATAGCCTGTATCACTCGGGACAATGTAAGGATTCTAACGACCCAACACTGTTAATGCAATGCAAAAGTTATGGTTAAATAAAATAACTCACAATACATATGTAAACCCTGAAAACATTACACTATTTTTTGCGGCAATCGGATAATGAACAATACTGCTGTGTAGTTCAACTGAACGATGCATGCTTAGATCACATCAAATCACGTAGTATATTTATATCACTCCCTATAAAAATGATACGGTAGTCTCTTACAACACAACTGCACACTGAAACATTGTATCTCACGTTATGTCACGCTGTTTGTTCTATGGAGCTTTCTCTCCCATGAGTGGAAAATATCTAAAAAGGGGAACGTTAGAACATTTTCATATGGAAACTGGGAATTCCGCCTGACGCCCATTTTTGGGGTAAAAGCTTTTTTAGCCGCGTTAGATTTTTTTAGTCGGGACGATACTCATGTGTTTGCTTCACCAAGATGCTAATGTGACCATGTCACCAACATGACAAATATGACCCCGTCACCGACATGCTGCTTTCAAAGATTTGTACTTCTGTTGGCAGGCCCCATTACTGCCTTTTTAGGGTTCCGTACCCAAAGGGTAAAACGGGATTATTTACTAAGACTTCGCTGTCTATCCGTCTATCTGTCACCTGGCTGTATCTCAAAAACCGCAATAGTTTTTTTTTTTTTACAAATATATATATATATATATATATATATATATATATATATATATATATATATATATATATATATTTCTGTTGCCGCTATAACAACAAATACTAAAAATAAAATAAATATTTAAGGGGGCTCCCATACAACAGACATGATTTTTTTGCCGTTTTTATAGATAATGGTACCTATGTAACCCTTCGTGCGCGAGTCCAACTCGCACTTGGCCGGTTTTTTCCGCTTACTATGAAAATAACACAAATGTATAGAGAACAACCAATAATAATGTGGCATCTTGAAGTGTCATTGCAAGCCGTACTTAATTAAATCAATTCGAAAACGGCCCGTCAACTCTGGGTGATTTGAAAACGAGACACTAATTTAAGCATAGATAAAATTTAACCAAAGTTACAAGACCGATCGTGCTTATAGAGACAAGAATAACTTAACAAAGAATCTAATATTAGATAGATTTTCAACTTGAGGATAGTAGCAGAGTACTGAGTACTAGAAAGTACACCACCACGCTATAGTTTCCTCACGATGTTTTCCTTCACCGGCTTCATCAAGCTCATTGTCGGGGTTTGAACCCACGCCCTTCGGCATGCGAACCGACCGCGCTAACCACTGAGCTATCATCGCTACAAATAGACAACTCTATACTATAATCTACTATAGACGTTTTTACACTTAAACGTAAAACACATGTGTTAAACAGTCTGGTTCTGTTGCCGTGGTGGTGCCGGCGTAAGAATAGTACCCCACCCTCTCTACCCGTGGTTGCCGTAAGAGTCGGCTAAGGGATGTAATCCGGAAGATGGGCAGCAGCGTCTTCCTTGAACAATCACACTTAACTGCGCTCGCCAACCCGCCTGCCAAGCGTGGCGAGTATTGGCAAAACCCCCCTAGGAGGAGGCCTACGTCCAGCAGTGAACGTTCTATGGCTGATGATGAAATAGTCTGGTGTAAGTAAAAAAATAAACGTAGTTTTTCTTTACGCGAATGTTCCGTGGGTAATTGAAGTTGTACTTTACATTTCTTACGTACTAACTAGTATTTATTCTGCGTTTCCGCTATTAACTCGGTGTTTTAAAAATTCGTTTTGCTATTGGAAAAACATTGGCAAACTGCGTAAATATTAGAACTTTACTAAAATACTTATCATCACACTTCCCTTGCCAAAATGAAGTGCAAGTTGTTTCAACCTATTTTTTTTTTGTATGTTAATGTAATGAGACGAACGAGACGCTCTCCTGATGGTAAGAGATAACGCCTGTCCATGACCATTGCAGCGATGCACAGAACTTTGATTAGCAAAACAAAGTCCATCAAAGTTTTGTAGCGATGATAGCTCAGTGGTTAGCGCGGTCGGTTCGCAGGCCGAAGGGTTACGTTACGCCATTACGAGCCGGTGGTAGATTCAAACATGTAACTTAACGTTCATAAGTACCTTACCAGAGCCTAAACTGAATAAATGACTTTTTGATTTGATTTGATTTTGAATTGATTTGATTTTGATTTAATTTGATTACGCATCCTTATATTTCTCTAATGTGTTGTTACTCAACTTTATATGTCTAACAACCCGTAATTGTCAGCATGTTAGACTATAGCTTTACCCTTCCACAATGAAAAGGCCCACGCCCAGTAGTGGGCCAGCTTATAATAGCCCGACTTCAAGTTATCAAGAATGAGAATTATTCTTAATTAAATTTAAACATATAACTTATATATATATTTGCAATCCTCTTTTAATTGCCTTTATTAAGATACCCTACTCGATAGGTTTGTTTTTTTTAAAATAACATTTTACTATTTAGCGACAAAAATCGAACATCTTATTTTTTTTAAACCACCCTCTACGGTCACTTGGGTTATTGAGACGAATTTAGCAATACATTAATTGTCGTAATCCATTCGGCCGTTTGCAAGATACGAGGTAATAAATAAATTTACATACATACATACAAGATAGGCGCGAAAAACATAACCCGTCCTTGGCAGTCAGGTAAGACTGGTGATCCGAAATGTATTTATTACTATGGTGTTTGCCATAATATTTAACATTACATCAAATCATCAGCCATAGGTCGTCCACTGCTAGACATAGGTCTCCTCTTGGGGGGGTTTTGCCAATACTCGCCACGCTTGGCAGGCGGGTTGGCGAACGCAGTTAGGTGTGATTGTTCAAAGAAGACGCTGCTGCCCATCTTCCGTATTACATCCCTTAGCCGACTCTTACGACAACCACGGGTAGAGAAGGTGGGGTACAATTCTTACGCCGGCTCCACCACGGCATATTTAACACAAGCTCTTATTATCCTAAATCTTTAACCATTTGTCGCACTAATCTAACTAATTACCGTCGCTTTCCAGGCCAGACAGCGAGATATTTTGAAATTGTAATGCAAATTTGCTATTTTGCGTAACCCAGTCAAGCAAAGGGTTTACAAAATGCACACAGTGTTGTAGTAACTATTGTATTAACTGTGGCAGTGTAGGCAGTAACATTCATATAGACAGTAGGATGTCTTACGTATTCATTGTATGCAATGGCTTTTGAAGTTAGTTGCATAAATTGCAATGTTAGACAATAGATTTAAATTGTGCTAGAATTGTTACAAAAAATAGTTCGGGCATTCCGAAATTTCAAGCACGTTTGTTACTGCACTCGATTATCAGTCTAATGTTATATTAAATACGGTTTGATTTCTCAAAAATATGGCGGTAATGCGAGGTCTTGTGTATCAAGCATTGTTTGTTTACTATATCAATTTACAATTAAAAAGGCTACGTTTTATGTATTATGGTTTAAAAATGTCTATAAGACCAATCTTAAACTATATCCTTCAAAAAAAAAATATTAAACACATGCGTGCCTATATTTATTTATTTTTTTACTTCATACCAACAAAGCAGCCAATTTTGAAAAAGCATCAAATTTGAGGGTTGCCCTCGATTTTTCTGGGATCCCATCATCAGATCATAACCTGGTGCCAATTGGACCACCTGGAAAGTATTACCCTTTTAAACAAAAAAGCGGCACCGCTTCATGGCAGATATTGCAAAAACTCGAACTAAACGCTTTGAATCTGCTTTCATTGTACGAACAGCTAAACAATGGAATTTGCTACCCGAGTGGGTGTTCCCTGAGAGACACAATCTGGGTGCCTTCAAGTCGCGAGTGAATCGGTTTCTTGTACGCGAGCGTGCTTCACTATAGACCGCATCTTCGCTTAACATCAGCGAGATAGCGATCAAACGCAAGCCTATATAATAAAAAATATAAAAAACTCGAATCGGTCCGGGAGTCTTAGTGTAATCGAGGAATAAACCAATATAAAAAAAATAAGATTCCGACGTAATGAGAACCTCCTCCTTTTTTGAAGTCGATTAAAAAGTACAAAAAACTACACGCGATTCTATCTTGACGATGTCCCAAAAAGTAATGTGTCTTGAAAAATGAATTTTAGTGATTTTGATTTAAATTTCTATCGAGTCAATTATTTTCAATTAGGCTTCTATTTTAACGCACTTCTTTCATAGATTTAATCAATGTTTTATTAATTAATTAGGTAGATAAAAATCCTAAGCAGGGTAAAAAACGCAATTATGTCAGAGCGTTATAAAGAAATGAACAAAGCAAGAAAAAAAGGGTCACAATAAATTTACGTTATTATTCACCAGCATTGGTAGCCCATTGGGAGAAGACACATGTTATAATTGTGATATTCAATTCCAAGTCCTTACTTAAGAAGTAATTCTTCATATTTGAAGTATGTATTTAAAATCTCATATGGCTTTTTGGTAAAAGAAAATATATTTTGGAAACCTCATATGATCGACATGTCCAGAGAAGATATCAACATCATCATCTATGCCGTAGGATGTCGACTGCTGGACATAGACCTCCTCCATTGACTTCCATACGGATCGGTTGAAAAGGAAAATGTGCCAATGTACAATCGCCTTTTAGAAATCAATGACAAAAAGAAAAACCTAATGGAGAATAATTAAAAAGAAGAACTGGTGCAATAAACAGCAATCCTCATCTTAATATCCTTTCTGGCATTGGGAAAGTGTGGTAGAATAAAGCTGAAACGAAGAAGTGTTAATCAGCAGTACTGATTTAATAAAATCAATCTGCATAGGTTGACTCTAAAGACGATTAGAGAATCAAAGCAGAGGGTAGAACAAAAGAGAAGCATATAAATCCAGATAAGGAAGGTGAAATAGTCATAATGAACAATCCAAGTAAGTCAACCGAGTCCGTGATTTTAGCAGGAATTAATTAAATTATTTTCCAAATCACAAATATAAAATAACTAAACGTTCTTACTGTCGTCGTGTCTTTCTGTTTGTTTGTAAGGACACGCATATTGTGACAGTGGACAAAGCCTTCTTGTATAGCTCCATAGTAAATATCTAATTTATTGACAAGATTGTGTAGGATTCTAAGATACACGCAATTTAAGGATCTAAGTATGGATCTGATGAATAATTCAATGCGTGAAGGGGCTTTATATTATAATGCAATTTCATAATAATTTACACATTTTATGACGAAAGCTACGACTTTGATACGTGCGAATTTCTTGTGTTTATTTATTACTTCTCAATAAAATGGGTGTTATAACGGTTACGTAGTGTAAAACTTTCTTTATATCGATGATGACAAGACGTAGTTGTACTTTTCCCAAATTTCATCAAGTAGATAGATCATCATCATCAGCCCATAATCATCCACTGCTAAGCATAGCTCTATCTTCTTGTACGCCATTCGTCACAATCCTATGCCAATCTTGTCCAAGTTCGACTCGCGATTTACATTATGTCGTCTACCCAATAAGCTGGTGGACGATCAATGCTCCATTTACCAGATCGCGGCCATCAATACGTCAATACTTTAGTCCACCTACCTGGTGACATGTCCTATATGCATAAATATCCTAGATAGATAGATATAAACTCTTTATTGTGCACACCAGAAATAGAAAATAATACAGAAAACTAAAGAATTCTATGAGGTAGTGCCACAAGTGGCGGCCTTATCGCTAAAAGCAATATCTTCCAGGCAACAAAGACTGGGAAAAAAGAAACAGATGGGAGATGATGCAAAAATAATAACTGATAAAACCGTCACCGTTTCAGTTAAAATCTTTAGTATTTTATTGGGTTGAAGCAAAAATTTTGCAAAGCAACTTGTTTTTTAGCGTAAAATAAGCAAATCATGATAAATAATTCTCCTTTCAACATAACCTTTCATTGGATACTTTAGGCTTAGGATCTAAAGTACTGATAAATAATTAATATTATCTCAAAGATAAAAGAAACACGCTATGAGTTCAAGACAAATATAATGAGAAGGTAAAAGATAAGCAGCTGATTATTATCAAACAAGCTTTGATTAACAAAGAATATAATTACGATACATGTATTCAAAGGCGCGGTGAGATGGTTTAGAGATTTGGAACAAACTAGAAAGGTAAGATGATTTTTTTATCCTATAACAGTGTAATGACCCTGTTAAGATTAGCTAATAAGTTTGATAAAACT
The DNA here is from genome assembly GCA_950106695.1 of Biston stratarius. Classification (NCBI taxonomy): domain Eukaryota; kingdom Metazoa; phylum Arthropoda; class Insecta; order Lepidoptera; family Geometridae; genus Biston; species Biston stratarius. The sequence continues at coordinate 8,799,271 of OX467116.1, forward strand.
TTGCTACTAACCACTAAAGACAAAGTAACAGATTACAAAGCCAATTTGATAAAATGTAAATTCTAGTACACACTTTTGAAAAATTGAGAAAAATAACATTGTGATAAAATAAATTTAGTAGGTATATTAATTATTAATACAGTTTTCTTACTATTTAAACCCACAAAAGTAGTGCAAAATTATATATTAATGAATCAATTCTAACGTTTTATTATAGAATTGATACGAAGACAATTCTATTTAATACTATTGATAATATTCTTTGACGAATACCTAAGTATTGATGGTTATTTTCTTCTTATAAAATATCTATATGTCAATGATTACCTGAATTGAGACAGGTCTGTAAATATAATTACAAGTTAAATAATAGATGGATCTTAGTTACACGACCACAAAAAAGTCACAAAATATCCACGCTAAAGGAAATACCCACGTCTGGCCAAATTCTTTCTTGGAATCGATCAGACGATGTTTTTAGATTCAAGGCAAAGGAGATTGGCTAAGAAAGTGTTTATTCATACAAAAGACATTTGTATGCTATAAAATAACATTATTAAAAATGTAGGTATCATAGATACCTACATTACAACTACAAGTCAAAATATTTAATTTGTATGACAACAATATATACAATTGATTAAAAAAATAATTAAGTCTAGATGACCAAATATTAATTAAATATATATTTTGTTATTTACTATAACATAAAATAAGATTCAGAATGACAAGCCGCTATCACAGAATATCACTGGTTATAAATTGTGTATGACTGATTGTGTTTGTGTATTGTGTTGTGTCCTTATGATGAAAGTGAACATCTGACGAAAGTTGTGTAGTGCCAAATTATAACTATTACACCAATATCTTTACGATTTAAATTTTAAATAAAATATAATTATATCGTAGTTTTCCTTATTCGACTAAACGAACAAAAAAATATACTCAAATAATTTCAAGACTTAATTGCACAGGGCATCTATAAGCTCATAAAAATAATCCTACAGACATTTGTTACCAAGGATCATACAGCTTTGCGCCATAAGGAGCTTAACTAAATTGCGGGCAGTATCTTATCCTTTAGTATCTTGTACCTACATAAAACATGATGGTTACTAGCAACATGAGAACTATTTTAAGTTCAAATTCGTTAACATTTGTTAGGCATCAATAAATAGTAATCAAGAAGCTTCATATCATTGATACAGAAGTCAATTCCAATCACTCAACATAGCAATAAATCAGTTATTAACGGTACTGATGTAAATAACACAAGAGATGATAAGAAAAAATCCCACGATCAAGACAGATCACTTTTACTTCCTAATGTAATTTCAAATGAATCACCAAACAAACTCATCTGTTTTCACATTCTCACGCAAACAGATAAGAAACTAAACATAACCATAACCCGTACTCATACCTTTGTAGAAGTTCAAGTACGGCAGGCATAAACATTGACTATCACCGGCGATAAAATTTACATTTCAAGCTAAAACTCGTAAAAACTTTACGACATAACATCTACAGCATACAACTAGCTGCACTTTAATTAGAACTCCGATTTTGTAAATAAACAGGGAGATGAAAGTGCTGTAGATGCTATTGAAAATAAAAAGACCTCCCTGCTAAACAATGGTCTCATTCACGATAAAACATTTCAAAATTAACTCACCATACGAGTCTGCATCTGCACATATGGACCACAAACAATTCACATAAACACACTCGATAATTTAACGCTCAAAATGTAACTAATATTTAAATCACTGGACCAAAAACGCACCCTTGTGTGACAACCGAAAAAAGTTATCGAATTTCGTATTTCGTTCGACGTGCGCGCACGAGACGTCGAGCACGTGCCGTTCAATAGCTGCCCTCTCACAACACTGATCAACGTCTGACTGAATACCGCTGCGCCGGCGTCGATGTTTACTATACCCCATGAGCAAGATTATCAAACGCTTCTGTTGAATTTTCAACCTTACTCCCCTAATCCTATAGATTAAATTTCTTTGCAATCTTTTTCTTTCGGATCTTTATCTGTGTTAGTAAGTCGAACACATGTATTTGTCATTTGTATGAATGAAAAAAATAAACTCTACGCTAGAGCTTTTGTTGGATGCACATTCGTTTCTTTTATCATAACCTTAATTAACTCAACTACGTGAGATGTGTGCGTAGCCCATGCCATGCGTTTAAGTGGTCTCGTATGACAAGTGTGATTCATTATTTACATTAGCTTTTAAATTTTTTGAGCTCGAGCACCAAGATAACGCTTCGTAGAATAATTAACGTGATATTTTATATAGCATGTCTTGATTCTTCTTCGTTACTCGGAAGCTTAGATTCAGTGGCATCTTTCCAAATGAAAGGTGTAATGAAAATCACATTCAACATTTAACCTTATTTCTTTGTACTTAAAAGTGTATCTATAAAAGCTTCATTATCGATAACATGCATCTTTTAATAAAATATTTCAATAAATCATTGATTAGTGGTAATATTAACACTATTTTTATTAGTTCGTCGTCCCGATATAAACGTTTCTTTGGTTTTCCTGTTTCTTTTATATAGGTTATGACTAATTTTGATTTAATTTACTCATTCATTTATTGTTCTTTACAACAGATGTCAATGTTTTGAGATCATGTTTTTGTAGTCGATAATATTTTCCATCATACGTTTAATAATAGTACTGTAAATGAAGTCATAAGTTTAAACAAATATCTAATTATCTCACAGCAAGTAAAAACATTTTGTATTCAAAAAAAGCCCCGCAATCATTTTATTCGATTCGAGTCGAGCCTATGACTTTCTCTTAATATTCGAATGATTTACACCATGGGTCTAATAATTTGAATTCGATTTAACTGTGTCATGATAATAACGTGAAATTACTGTGACCGAAATTTTATCGACACGAAAAAAAAGAATGTAGTGTTTTGGGTGCTGCCGCTGAGTTCAGTTATTTTTGACCTTTAGTTAAAATATGGTTCCAACATTCGTTTTGAACTACATTTCCAATACCTTTACATCGATTTCTTTTTAACCAATTTCTAAGAAAGCGAGAGATCTCAATTTTCTTATGATAATTATATTGATAAACTAACAATAACAAACAAATATCATTTTACGACTAAATTGATCGTTACGTTAATTGTTTGTTGTTTCTTCTTTCTTTAATTGATGAAGAAGATGAGTTGATAATGGAGATTGATATTTTTATCTATTAATTAATTATATTTATATTGCTTTTTGATGTTTTTTCTGTACGAACTTTTTTGTTACTTTACTCTACCCTTATATTAAGATTTCCTCACGACTTTCCTTCATCGACTGCTCATTGATGAAATTTGAACCTACGCCTTTCGGTGTGTGAACCGACCACGCCAACCACTGAGCTATAATCGCTAATTTGAATCACCTATGTTATGCAACGGAAGATTAGATTAGTCTTCGGATGGACGACCGTGAGTGGTATTTAGACCTGTATATCTGAGCGCTACCGTGGGTCGTGTTTTAATTCTATAATTCTGTAACAACGACCGTTAAGCCATAGCAATGGCATTCGGTGGGCATTTTCACTCTGACACTAGGGCTTTACTCAGCCCTTACAAATTTACTATTAATAATTTATATCACTTTATGATTATTATACTTTTTGTTACTTATAGGCTTGCCTTTGACCGCCATCTCATCTGATGTTAAGCAAACATGCGGTCTACGATGGAGCACGCTTGCTTAGAAGAAACCGATTCACTCGCGACTAGATGGCACCCAGATTGTATTTATCAGTGAACACCCACTCGGGCAGCAAATTCCATTGCTTAGCGGTTCGCACAATGAAGATGGATTCGAATCGTTTAGTTCGAGCTTTAGAAACATCTACCATGAAACGGTGTCGCTTTTTAGAGCTCCTGGCTGTCCGATAGTAGAATGGGCAGGGTGGAATTAGGTCATGCAAATCTGAAGCGCACTCCAAAGTGTATTCGGTAGAAAACCGACAGACAAGTTACTTTGCGTCAATGTTCCTGACTTTAGAGCCTTTTCTGAACAAGCGAATACTTGTATTGTATTTATGACTTTGACTATTAACTTTATCACTACTCCACCAATATTCATAATCTATTTTAGAAAATTCTTAAACATCTAACGGATGCCTCCAACGAAACAATTCAATTGACTTGCAATATTTGTATTACTTACCAAGAAACAGAGTTCAAATTCCATAAAACAACCTTTGATCATACAAAGAATTCAAATCTATTATATTCTTGAAAAAGTTTCTCATTATTTGTAGTTCATATCGGACTTTAAAGCTCCTGCAATAAGATGTAATTTCCCTTATCAGGTACTTATAAGAGGGTTTTAATAGCGTGTATGGTGCTCATCAATGCTATTGTATTAATTTGAATGGAAGGAATTCGGAAGGGATTGTTCGGCGCTCTCCATTATGATTTAAATTTGAGGATGTGGCTCTCAAACGTTTGTTACTGTTGTGAGTGGTAATTGAGCTATTTTAAGGGTAATTATTATAAACATCCTCAGGAAAATCCCTGTCTGCTTCTATATTGGTTTCATTAGGTTTTGTTTACGTAATTTGTCCTAATAGGTTGAAATTGACATTATAATAATTATTTAGTTATCCAAAATAACCGCAGATGAACATATTGTTTTAGGTAATGGTTTTGTAGCGATGATAGGTCAGTGGTTAACGAGGTCGGTTCACATACTGGTGGGTGTGGGTTCAAACCTGAACTAAATGAGCTTGAGCTGCCAGTAAAGGAAAACCATCGTGAAGAAACAAACCATAGCGTGGTGGTAGGGTATTCTAGAACGGCGCTAGGGTTATTTTTTTTACATAGCAAGCTATGAATTCTCATGTTAGCTGAAAAGGCATGGGATTTGTTGCCACTGGGATCTAGATCTGCAAACCATTTATACTTTTTATTCGTTTTAACATAAGCTTTCGAAGTCGTGATAATCAATTGATGCGATAGAGTAATTTCCAATTGCAATTACCAAACAGGTCAACGGTGAACTGCTACTCGATCAGATACCAGTAAAATAGAACTTAAACTGTTAAACTTTACTTATTAGATAATACAGGGTTAAAAACCAAATTTACTGACGTAGCCCAGCGGATTAACAAGTTGAAGTTGCAGTGGACAAGGTACATAGCACGCAGAACTGATGGCTGATGGGGCTGCAAAGTTCTGGAGTGGAGACCACGGACCGGCAAGCGCAGCGTAGGACGTCCACCCACAAGGTGGACAGACGACCTAATAAAGACCGCAAGAACGCGCTGGACGCGAGCCGCTTCCAACCAGTCTTTGTTGAAGTCAATGGGGGAGGCCTAAGTCCAGCAATGGACGTCCTACGGCTGAAATGATGATGAGGGTTATAGGTTTCAGGCGTACTAAGCTGAAATGAGGTTATTGTATCATTATGCTTATCACCAGGTCTTAATCGCGCACAAAATGTTATGAAATTTGTTTAGATTTTTCGGCCATGTTGCAATAACTGTGTTCACGAGTTGACTGATTTTGTGTTTGACCACAGCTCACCTGATATTAACAAATACTAGACGGAATTACTTTTGCATGTAACCGGTAGGTACATAGAAGAACCAACATCCTGTTTTTATTGAACAGCCCGTCGTGCATTGCTCACCAAACCAGTCCCTTTAGGAACGCTCCAACTGCAATTAGAGATACCTTCGTATAGGTTCCAAGGAATGTTGTTGTTTAACCTCAAACTGATCTATAGTATCTACTTAAGGCCATTAGTCACATTATCTAAGTTTAATTAAAAGTAGTAGTTTGTAGCTTAGTGGTTAGCACGGTCGGTTCACGCTCCGAAGGGCGTGGATTCAAACCCCGACAATGAGCTTTAGCTGCCGGTGAAGAACATTGTGAGGAAACCATAGCATGGTGGTAAGGTATTTTCTAGTACTTGGCTGGCTACCACCCTTAAGTTGAAAATCTGCCACCAAGCATCCAACGGTGTGTTCCGGCAGCCTCACTTAAGAGCCAGTTCCATTCCAGGCTAGGTGTATTCACCATCTTCGATCACACCGTCACTTAACACCATGTAACCTGTGATCAAACACCTAACCGGTCAACCATAATTAAAAAATCTAATTCATCTTTATTAACACTTGTCTTAAAATCATTTCTATTTTAAGATAAAGATCTTTTTCTATCTATTTATTTTCAACTGTACTATGTAATATTTATAATAAAGAATAATTCATAAATCACGATGTAATAATATTTCGATTATTTTTTTATGTAAACGTAATGGGACGTACGTGACGCTCTCCTGATGGTAAGAGATAACGTATGTCCATGACCATTGCAGCGATACACAGAACTTTGAGTAGCTAAACAAAGTCCAGGACATCGCTGTTTTGACGCTCATTACTTTGAGACATTAGATGGTTAGTCTCAAAAGCCCTGTAATTTCGCTAGCTACAGTCTTCAAAGTACCTACCTAGACGACTTCCTGCTAAAGAGATTTATCACCAAGTAAATGGAGATGTATTTTTAATACCAAAAACGTGATATATTTTAAAGAAAACGAACTGTTCCTGTAGTTTTGATCACATTTTCCGGGCTAAAAAGTAGCAACTGTACGTATGTAACACTCTAAAAGCAATCTGTATTTGATTTACATTCTCAATATAACCAAGCTAACGTATTTTTTTAAATTATAGGCTTGCGTTTGACCGCTATCTCGCCTGATGTTAAGCGAAGATGCGGTCTACGGTGGAGCACGCTCGCCTAGAAGAAACCGATTCACTCGCGACTTGAAAGCACCCAGATTGTATCTATCAAGTTTTTTTTTATGGCTGACAGGCTAGGTGTTTGATCACAACTCACCTGATGTTAAGTGACGGTGTGGTCGAAGATGGTAAAGCACACCTAGCCTGGAATGGAACTGGCTCTCAAGTGAGGCTGCCGGAACACACCGTCAGATGCTTGGCGGCAGATTTTCAACTTGTGGGTGGTAGCTAGCCAACCGAGTACTAGAAAGTACCCTAACACCACGCTATGGTTTCCTCTCGATGTTTTCCTTCACCGGCAGCTCTAGCTCATCGTTGGGGTTTGAACCCACGCCCTTCGGGATGCGAACCGACCGCGCTAACCATTGAGCTATCATCCCTACAAAGTTACAAGCAAATATTGTTTAGCGGTTCGTATAATGAAGATAGATTCAAGTAGTCTTTCAGTTATCTGGCTCCCATTGAAACACGTGTCAAGCACGTGTCACGTGTGTAGCTTTGCCTAGTTTGTGGCTAGATGGCGTTGTATGTAGTACCAGCCTAGGAACAGTTTGAATTACTTTCTGATAAAGAAAACTAAATGCAGAAATCTTACAAACGAGGTGTAATTATAGATAGTTACTCCATATGTTTATTTTCTTTAGGTCGTTATACGAGTTTTCAATTTTCTTTAAAAGGCCCGTTTTCACTTTATGGGTGTTAAACTCACGAACGGATGGATGCATGGTAGGTATGTCTAAAGTATGCGGTTTGTGTCCGCTTCCGCGCTTTATTGATGATTTCTAATAGTTTTCCAATGAAAAACATGTTAAAACTACGTTAGTTTTCACTATAAAATAGTTTTCTAATAAGTGTTTAAGGTATATATGTATTATGTGCTTTAAAGTAATTTTGGTTCATCATCAGCCATAGGACGTCCACTGCTGGACATAGGCCTCCTCCTGCGGGGGTTTTGCCATTACTCGCCACGCTTGGCAGGCGGGTTGGCGAGCGCAGAAAGTTGTGATTGTTCAAGGAAGACGCTGCTGCCCATCTTCCGGATTACATCCCTTAGCCGACTCTTACGGCAACCACGGGTAGAGAGGGTGGGGTACTAATCTTACGGCACCACCACGGCATTTTGGTTACAACAGATTTAATTTAAAATTTATCTAATATAATGATAACTTTTAAATATTGAAATATTACTTAATATCAAAAACTAAAATCCGATATACATTTAAAAACTAAATAAATTAAAAATATCTTATTAAAATAATTATAAGTCTTTATATCATCTTTTGAGCACGCAGAACTGATGGCCCATAGGGCTGCAAAGTTCTGGAGTGGACCACGGACCGGCAAGGACGTCCAGCCAAAAAGACGACTTAATAAAGAGCGCAGGAACGCGCTGGATGCGAGCCGCTTCCAACCAGTCTTTATGGAAGTCAATGGGGGAGGCCTATGTCCAGCAGTGGACGTCCTACGGCTGAGATGATGATGATATCATCTTTTTGCTGCAGTAAACAGTTGCCGACACGTGTTTCGCCTCTATACGAGGAATCCTCAGGACGTGTTGACTCTTCTAGCGCTTAGCCGAGAATGAAAGTTTCCTTTAGACTTTTCTAATAGTTTTACAATGAAAAATGTGCCAAAACTACGTCAGTTGTCAGTGTAAAATAGTTTTCCAATGCCTTCTGCTATCTTCACGTGCGAGGCACGTAGCGGTCCGTAGTGTAAAGCAAAATGAGGCCGCATGCGTGTTGTACTCAGCTTTATCTCCATGAAGAAAGCCACCGGATATAGCCAAAACTAAAGTCGAAATATCCGATTAAACGTGAATAATCCCGCACAAGTAAAACAAAAATGTGTCAAAACCAAGTCAGTTTCCATAGTAAAATACAGGAACCCTAAAAACTTTATACTCCTTTTTTGGACAGTTGTGTAAAAAATAAGGGCTCGGGAACGAATCTGCGATTGTAAAGTGGATCTTTTCTAGACGGGCTTCCACGTCACTGAGGTACTTAGTCTTCCAACTAGGCTACCTTCAACACTTATATACCAATTTCAATTTCCAGAACAAACAAAACAACTTGACGTATATCAGGATATCAGGAACAAAGCAGTTAATACAACTGGCATTTGACACCGAATCGGTACTCGACCTCGGTTTCTGAAGAAAGCAATTGCCACCTACATCTTCGAGTGGTTGAGGGTTCCGCTGCTTATTGACTGTTGACATTCTTTTGACACGGATTTTAGAGATCGTTGGAAAATCTTGAGGATTTTTAATTTATGGTTTACAGACTAGGTTTTGACTACAGCTCACCTGATTTGAATGACAGTGTGGTCGAAGATGGTAAACATACCTAGACTGGAATGAGACTGTCTCTAGTGAGGCTGCCGGAACACACTGTTAAGTGCTTGTTGGTAGATTTTTAACTTGAAGATAGTAGCTAGCCAGCCAAGTACCTACTAGAAAGTACCCTACCATCACGCTATGGTTTCCACACGATGTTTTCCTAACACATGTCAATTTGTAACGATAATAGCTCAGTGGTTAGCGTGGATCACAAACTGGACGGTGTAAGTTCAAATACCAACAATGAGATGCTGGTAAAGGAAATCAGCGTGAGGCAACTATACTATGATGGTAGGATACTTAGTACACGTTAGCTATCACCTTCAAATTGAAAATCTGCCGCCAACACAATGTTTCCAGCAGCCTCATTTAAGAGCCAGTTTCCATTCCAGGCTAGGTAAGTTTACCATCTTCGACCACACGGTCACTTGACAGGAGAGTCCACAACTCTCCTGCCAAGTGACCGTGTGGTCGAAGCAAGCATAAAAAAATATACTGGTGAAATCATAACTCAACTTTTTGCAGTGGAGTAAAAATACGACAAGGTAGCGGTACAAAACAGCAGTGGCGTGATGGTGAGTGGATAGGATGACTTAAATTCTAAATCTAATACAAAAATAACTACAAACCAGGTCTAGGTCATAGCTTTCAACGTTCGCCTTGCGTTCAAGGCCATTGTCAGTACGGAACCATCCGATTGTTTCGTTTGCGAATAAACACTTTATCACTTTATAATAGCGGATCTGACTAGAAGCGGCTATGGAACCTTGACCCTTATTAACGCAGATCTGTCTCGGATCTGTCACGTGATAGGGATAAATATATTTTTCAAGATAACAATGAAGATAGATGAAGATTTTCATTTGGTTTCGTTTTTCATTTCATGTATCGATTACTCGGTAGAATTATGTTTTTCATGCGATCTTGTATGTATGTAAATAAATTTCTTTATAACCTCATATCTTCCAAATGTTCGAATGGATTATATGATAATTAACTAGACTCAATAACCCAAGTATCCTTAGAGGGTGGCTTTTTAAATTAAATCATGATGGTGGATTTTTGGCGAGAAATAGTATTACGTTACTAAAAAAAAAATAGCTAAACCTTTCAATTAGGGAATCTAAATAAAGGCAATTTAAAAGTTTTTTTCTTTTAATTATAACTATTTTAATTTTAGGTTTTTTAAACTCTTCAGCTTGTTGAAGCAGTTTATGTGATATTTAGCCGACTACACAAAAAAAACAATTATGTCTATGGGTGCAGCAGTTAGTTTTTTCCTAAAATATAATAAATAACTTAGTTTATATGTATTTCTCCTTACCAGAACTGCTTTACGTAACCATGTTCACTCGCATGGTCGATCGCCGTTTTTAAAGAAAAAGTCAAACTTTTTTTACCTTTTGCTAATATAATAATTGTACCTATTCATGCTATTGCTAATTGTCGCTGTGTGAAATGTCCTACGATATTTATTTAATAAATAGGTTGCAAACACTGAAACACTTTTGTTATTACTACATATTATAAAACAAAGTCGTCCGCCGCGTCTGTGTGTCTGTCTGTCTGTTCGCGCTAAACATAAAAACTACTGAACGGATTGTCAAGCGAGTTTCACCAATGGATAGAGTAATTAGTGAGGAAGGTTTAGGTATATAATTTGTCAAGGTTTTGTGTGAATTGGTCAAAATATGATGATAATTGTTGGATGTGTCGGAAAAAATCAAGCCACCTGGGAGCTTTCATCGAAAACGCTGCCTAATCTCTTTGAGATGTAACAAAACAATGCATGGGATATTCCTTTTTTATAGATCAACAATAAAGTCCGCGGTGGCATTTATATCTACATTCTTACTATGTCAATTCTTACTACCCGTGCGAAACCGGCGCGGGTCGCTATTTTAAGTAAGAAAAAGTTATTGTTGATTTTTTTAAACCTATTATAAACAAATAAGTAGGTATCTATATACCTACAATTCGTTAGTGAAATTGCCGACCTTACACCTTACCGACAAATTTTTACTAGCAAATAGTTTCTAGGACAATAAAATTATATACAAATTTTTTCTAAATGAGGTATCATAAAATTTATGATCGAAATGTGCAAAATCAAGCTCATTGTGTTTATGGCTCTCAATTAGGCTTTTGCCGACTTTTTACAATATAAACCTCAACAGATGTGCCGAATTACCTCAGACGATGAAGGGTCCAGGTAATTACATTAAAATTATGAAGAATTTCGCATTACCAAAGTAAACTAGGTTTTAGATTTGAAGCATGACTATGAGAGAGGAGGAGAGAGATATTAAAAGACATTGACAACCGTTGCTGTCAAAACGTCAATAGCATTTGGCGCATTTTGGCGGGAACGCGTAAAAACAAAAAAGCAGTATTTTTTTTTTTCATTTTTTCTTCGGCCGTGGCTCGTTCGTGCATTATGCCAATTCTCATGTTATTTTCCACATCTTGTGTTGCGTCGAGTGTTTATGTATGACAATGGTGTTTTTAATCATGAATGTGAGAAAGTGATATAATGCGGTGATACTTGACTTTTCTTGTGGCTTTTAAAACTCCTTTGAAGAGTGTAGTTAAGTCGCCTCTATTTTATTATAACTATCATTTTAATGTCCTGATTTCTTAATATGTATCTTTTAACAGAGAGTGTAACCTATTTATATTTTTTTAAGTTCACTGTGTCAAAAACAAATACACCACATCACTATCACTCGAAATCCGTCAAAAAACATCCCTAAAGCCCCGAAGGTTAACTCTGTTATCACTGGAGCCTTTTAACGTGTTATTTATCGGGAACTCACTTTGACGTCGGATTACCTTTTGACGGCCCGCACGGTGATAAGAAAGGATAAAAGGCTAAATAAAAAACAGTAAGTAGGTTTGTCCACAGTTTTACCCGATAACCCAAAAGGAATCTTTAATACTTAGTCCTGTGATTTTAACTATTCGAAACCATTATCTACTTAACTTTTTGTAGGTTACACGTTTAGTGTTTGACCACAGCTTCAAAGATGTGGTGTCAAATATAAAACATAGAAAATCCTTTGCTTGTTGGACTCGCGCACCGAAGATTCCGTATAAAATAGGTAAATATAAAGATATATTTATTTGCAATAACATGAGTAAAAATATATGTTTGATGCCCGTAACTAAATTAATGAACTTCAAGTTATACTGTAAATACTGGTAGTAATTATACGATTTTTCTTACGTCATCAAATTTAAATTTATAAAACATTGTAAGACAAATATTAAAACCTAATTGAGATAAAAAAAACACATACATTTTGTAACAAAAATTATATGAATTATAAAAACTAAACATGTATTTAAATAGTTCGTTTATCATGGGAACAATGGAAGTATCCAACATTGCTCTTACTAGGTTGAAGAACAAACTCAACTTTGCAGTTGAAAAACTATTGTCCCGATACATCAACATAATATGTTGCGGTCAATTAACCAACACCATATAAGTTTACATTCACAAAAAAAATTGTGATGCAACTACAAATTTACGGTTTTGGGATTTGAGATTGCTTCTTGTCAAATTTCATGTTTCTAGGTCAACGGGAAGTACCCTATAGGTTTCGATTCACTTGCGAGTGTCAAAATGTGTCACATAAACGGCCATATCAATTGACTAAGAAGTTGAGTTGATTTTGTCACAGCCTCAAGGGATTGCATAGTCGTAGTCGATATTAATTACAACTTGATCCCTCCACGCATTTCTGAGAAAAAGGGTCATAATAGATATATAGACAGACAAAGAAATGATCTTATAAGGGTTCCCTTTTTCCGTTAAAGGTACGGAACCCTAGAAAATATCTGGAGATTTCGGATTATCTAATCTAATTCGAAATTCATAGTTTTGTATAACAGCTTAGCTTTTGTAAGGAGTCTCTGCCTAAACAAAATATTTGTTCTTGCATAACTAAGATTTAAGCTAGCATTAAAATTATTCAAAACAATAGCAACGAAAGCTAACGCCGTTTGTATATGGGGCGACGCAACTTGCGCAACTTTGCGTCTTAGAAATTATACATATCGACCGTAGCAATTAACATAGTCGTATGTGAAAAATCGCTACTTTAGGGTACGGCCGTTTAAAGTTTCAAATGTGTATAAACTGAATAATAGTCAATGTACCGTAACCAAATTTGGAATGTCATATAAATATTAATTACCTGATATATTAGTATATGCAAATTTATTAAAAATGTATCGAAAATATAAGAAACTGCACATGCAACGTTGTTAACCGCTAAATCATGCATTTTTTTTGTCGGAAATGGCAGATCCATCATTATTGTTAGCCGAACAATTTCCGAATTTAGTCGGATGTGGTACAACCCACAGTATTCCCTGGACTTTGAATTCTTTTTTGTGTTGGGTGTACCACTTAATACGTTATTGCCTGTAAGATATAATTGTTTTATGCTTAAATTATTTCGGGCACTTAGGTTATACAATGTTGAGTTACATAGAAGTGCACATCAACAAAACCAACGAGTGCGCTCCTCCCGCTAACATTGTCCGAAGTGGCAGATCCGCGCGTCTTCTCTGCTCCTGCGCCCCGCAGTTACCGTCTCAACGTACTATGCGACAATATTAATCGTGCGCACTGAACACATACAACATTTTCCACTTGGAAAAATAAAGATGGTTGATTTTAGGAATTTAATAATTTGCGAGGGCAATTTTAGACTTATTCTAAGACCTTTAATGCAATAAAATGAAAATAGCAAAAATGTAGATCCGACAATGTTAATTGCTACGGTCGATATATCCACATATAAAAATTATTTTATCCTTCATATATGTATTCTTTATCGAGCTTTCAAAGAATCATTAATATCATAAATGTCAAAGTTCGTATATATGTTTGTATTCATATTTTGGCTACCTTGTTGGTAGCATGTCTGCTCTAAGAGCCGTAGGGCGTGGATTCGATTCCCACTCAGGACAAGCATTTTGTGGTGTAATTATAAATGTTTGTTCTGTGTATATATTATAAGTATATACAAAAAAAAGTATTTAAGTATTCTATCGGCTATCTGACTTCCATAGTACAAGCTTTGCTTAGTTAGGGGTCAGATGGCGCTTTGTGTAATGTCCTACGATATTTATTTATTTTATTTTTATTTCTTACTTCTTCCCGCTCATCGGAATTGGATGAAATACAGAATGCAGATAGCTTATGTCTTTGATTAACTCATATGCTACTTCTAGTCACGAAAAATGTTAGTTAAACCGCGGGGAACAGTTAGTAAATAACTAAAAGTATTAGTAATAATAATTAAAAGTATACTTTAAATATCTTTACGTGAGTTCTCCAAGGATACGCGCAAATTTCGTAGCAATGATAGTTCAGTGGTTAGCGCGGCCGGATCATACGCCGAAAGGCGTAGGCTCAAACAATAATAAGCTTGAGTTGCCGGTGAAGGAAACCATAGCATGCTGGTAAGGTACCACACCGTCACTTAACATTAGGTAAGCTGTGGTTAAACAACTAGCCTGTCAACAAAAAAAAAACTTAGTGATATGATTGTGTGTGGTGGAAAATGACAAAAAAAGTATTTGATTATTATATTACTAGGCGTGTACTATATTACTAGGCGTGTGCTATATTACTAGGCGTGTACTATATTACTAGGCGTGTACTATATTACTAGATATATGAAATTGATTTAGATAATATTTTGTTTAAAGTAATATAGTATATTATATAATATAGTATATTATTTAATTTATAATGCCAGCGGAGTTATGGGCGAAAACCACCACCGACTGGGTCCCGGAGGTTAAACGGCCACCAGGCCGGCCTAGAAGACGGTGGAGAGATGAGCTTGATGCTCATAACAAGGATTGGACCTCAATAGCACCAAATAGACAGGCATGGAAAGAAGGAAGAGAGGCCTTTGCCCAGCAGTGGGACAAATGGGTTAAAAAAAAAAAAAAGTAATTTAGATAAAAAATTTAGTAAAATTGTACTTGCATTTTGTGAAGTTTTTCTATTACAAGGGCTCACCTCGCGTACGAACCGCCTAACGGGTTCCAAGGTTCCATCTAATCGATGTTAAAATCTGTTTACAACTTCCAGATGACGCAGAACGGTGTTTTGTTAACTCGACCATCGTTTAACAATAGGTTAAGTTTACACAAAAAACAGTTATAGAATACGTTTTTTTTTTTCTGTTTGTTTTGTTTTTGTTCACAAGTGGTTAGGTAACAGGCATCTAGTTTAAAATAAAATTTACATAAGAAAATCACACGTTATTATTATTGTTGTAAATACAGCGTGGGTTCAATTCTAACCCAGGATAAAATTGTGTGGGATAAATAGATGTGTTCTGTGTCTGGATGTTGAAAAATAGATATAAGTATTTGCATAAAATAGTACATATTTCAGTATTCTATCAATAATATGGTTACCATAGTACAAGCTTTGCTTAGTTTGAAGCTAGATGACGCTGTGTGAAATGTCCTGGAAATTTATTTATTGAGACTAACCGTAAACTTTCAAAGTAAGTAAGTTCTAGGTATCGCTGCAATGGTCATGGACAAGCGTCATCTCTTACCATCAGGAGAGCGTATCGTTCGTCTCATTACTTCTCTACAAAAAGTTTGTGATTGAATGTGTTAAAGTGTATACATATGTACGACACCTACCTACTTCTTCACGCTGTAACAGGATTTGCGTAAAGTTTTGACTTAAAAATCTGGAATTGCGGGTAGATTGCCTACTTTTTATCCCAGAAAATGTACATTCTTGGTTACCGTAGGATAGTTTCAAATAAACAAAAAGTATGGAATAAAAAAACTTATTTTTATTTGATGATATTAAAAAGAAAGGTTATTGTAAAAGTAATTTTAAAAAATGTCAACTTTTTAAGTAATAAAACTTAAAATATAAAAGAGTTATAAAATAGAAAGTTTGTTTTAGTATTTGAGTCAAGCAATGTTTCAATAGAGAAACTTTAGAATAATAAAAAGATAATGGGCAGCTACGAAAACGCCTCGCCCTTCTGTCCCAAGATTATTTATTTAATTCCAGACTTCCGTTTTAATTTAGCCGTGGAAGTCGTGGTCCCCGCGTTTCACACGAAATTCAACGACACGGAACCGTCTTCGAGAAAGGGTCAAAAATACTGACAGGTGCTAAAAAAATAATCTATTTTTTTAATGAAGATTGTCTCAGTCTCGAACATAGGTCTTTACCTAAAAAAACTTGGGACTAAAGACATTCCAAGAGTAAAATACTAATCTTTAAGATTTTATCAGACCTTATACACAAAAAAGTTCACACACCAAAGAGTATTGGTGCTACAATGAGCTTGAGCTGCTGGTGAAGGAAATCATTGCATTTCACTTGGTGCTAGATCTGCTTAGAGGTCGTCTAGGTAGGTACCACTGCAGTACCAGATATTCTGCCGCCAAGCAGTAGTGTGTAAACATCACTGTGTTCCGATTTGAAGGGTGCTAGCAGCAGCTAGCGAATTTACAGGGCTGGTGAGACTAACTATCGAAAATCTCAAAGTTATGAGCGCCAAAACAGCGATGTCCTGGACTTTGTTTTGCTGCTGAAAGTTCTGTGTATTGCTGCAATGGTCATGGAAATAGTTATCTCTTACCACCAGGAGAGCGTATCGTTCATCTCGTTACTACTACTTTAAAAATACATCGTGAGGAAACCATAGCATGGTGGTAGGGTACTTTCTAGTACTCGGCTGGCTAGCTACCACTCTCAAGTTGAAAATCTGCCGCCAAGCACTACATTTCATGTGACATCACACACACACACGCATACACACACTTCACACTTAAATGTATGAAAAATAGTAAATTGTAATAGCATATTGTACAGTATGGAGGCAATACATATCTTGAACTAGCGACCCGCCCCGGTTTCGCACGGGTAATAGGAATGGGTATAGTAAGCTATCCTTAAAAGGTAGATATAGGTATGCCACCGCAGACTTTTTAGTAGATCTATACCAGAGAAATATCCCGCCATGCATTGTTTTGTTATATCTCAAAGGGGTTAGGCAGCGTTTTCGATGAAAGGTGGCTTGACATTTTTTCGTCACTTCCAACAATTATCATTATATTTCGACCAATTTATACAAAACCTTGACAAGTTATATACCTAAACCTTTCTCACGAATCACTCTATCTATTGGCGAAACTCGCATGATAATCTGTTCAGCAGTTTTTAAGTTTATCGGGAACAAATAGAGAGACGGACGCGGCGAACGATTTTATTTTATATAATATAATATGTAGTCATCTTAAATCTTGTATGTTAATAGTGTTAACAGTTAATCCCGCCAGGGGCGCTGTTCCACATTCCATACATTACTATCGTGAATTTCGCAAAATCATACAAATAACCTATTTATTAAAATGAGTACTAAAACAAGGTAAGTTTAAATATAAATAACACTGCTAATAGACACATTTCATGGTTAAAATACTAAAAGTAATCTAAATACGCTGTCGTTATGTAGGTCGGTAAATATAATTGTTGATACAGTTGCTTCCATTTCACTAAATTGTAGGCTTACAGTTTTACCTCAAGGCTGTTGACTTATACCTATAATTTGATATAACAGTTATGTTTAAGTACTATAAAACCGACTTCAAGAAAAAAACATCAGCACTAAAATGAACTTACTTTACAAAGTATTATTATACTAGGTACCTACTGATCTGTTTGAAGTCGGTGCTTAGCCTAGCCTAGATGCTTGGCACCGACTTCAACTAGACCAATTTAATTTGCTACAAATAATGTTTTATAAAATTTTCTGTAAGGTTGCTAGTTTACGAGATACAGCTCGAAAACCCTTTGCACCTCTTTTTCCAAGATGGCGGGCGGGGAACAAGAGAGGCGACCCCAAAAACTTGAACTTAAGCTTAAACTATCCCCGCCTAGACATCAAAAAATAAAATTGCTACTCGGAATGTAACTTTTGAATGGACTAATACAACTCTTTTGTTTAATTTTTCTTATCTGACATTATTGTTATCGCTATAATAAGAAATGTAAACAATGGCTTATCGATTGATTTAAATAATTTACTTACATAATTTTGATACCTCAAATAGTTGCGTTGGTGGTGTAATGGTCAGCATAGTTGCCTTCCAAGCAGTTGATCCGGGTTCGATTCCCGGCCAACGCACATTTTTGCTTCAATGTTACGTTTTATAGTAAAATAATAAAGTTATTAAAGTGAACAATATTTAAATAATACCTCAGAACTCATAGCAAATAATAGTTTTTTTTATTTTTTATTTAAACGGCTGAATATCCGAATCTTGACTTGACTTCACCTTTAACCCATGCCAGAGTTTATAGATTATACAGGGTTACTCGGAACGGTAGTACCTACTATGGCGAAAGGAGGTTAATATACCCATCTTTGTGTAACCCCGTAAGTTTGTATATGGTTTACAGGCTAATTGTTTAACCACAGCTAATCTGACGGTGAAGGTCTGGTCGAAGATGGGAAACACACCTGGCCTAGAATGGAACTGGCTCTCAAGTGAGACTGCCGGAACACACCGTTAGGTGCTTAGCGGCTGATTTTCAACTTGAGGGTGATAGCCAGTCGAGTACTAAAAAGTACCATACCACGTCGCTATGGTTTCCTGACGATGTTTTAGTCAAGCTTATTGCAGAAGTTTTTCGGCAACGATGTGCTATAAACTAACCGCGCTAACCACTGTGCTATAATTGCTACAAAAATAAGGATATTGTAATCACCTACCCATTTTTTTAATTTATTTTACATATGTACAGAGTTGTGACCTCTATGAACACAGCTATGTACCCATAGAGGTTTTTTTTTATAGCTGACAAGCTTGGTGATTTGACCACAACTCACCTGATGTTAAGTGACGGTGTGGTCGAAGATGGTAAAGCACACCTGGCCTGGAATGGAACTGGCTCTCAAGTGAGGCTGCCGGAACACACCGTTAGATGCTTGGTGGCAGATTTTCAACTTGAGGGTGGTAGCTAGCCAGCCGAGTACTAGAAAGTACTCTACCACCACGCTATGGTTTCCTCACGATGTTTTCCTTCACCGACAGCTCAAGCTCATTGTTGGGGTTTGAACTCACGCCCTTCGGCATGCGAACCAACCACGCTAACCACTGAGCTATCATCGTTATACATATAGATAAAAGCAACACACTATTATTTATTGAGGTTATACATAGAAGTTGTTTTTGACCCATTTTCAACTTAATATATCCCAAGCTTATAAACCTGTACATTGCAAATCTATTTTTAAATGTTATTTGATTTCTAAGCGATTATGTTACTACACAAATAATTTAATACTATCGTACAAATGCTTACGAAGCTATTAAGTTGCAAAATATAATTTTATTCTATAGTTATCGTTATTTTATGCTGGTATACCGTTACTAATGTAGCTAAGTAACGTATAGGTACTTAACTTAGCATAAATGTTGCATAACTTAAGTTAGAACGTAGAATCGTCGTGTGTTATTGTACAATAACTAGTCTGATAAATTAAAAATAAAATCAACACCATTCTACTAATAAGCGCAAACACGGAAAGGTTACATTGTTTTATTATTAAGCTCCGGTGGCTACCTTTCGGGTTCCTGTTTCCGGTTATTTCTGGTACTTTTTTTTTAATGGCTGACAGGCTATGTGTTTGACCACAGCTCACCTGATGTTAAGTGACGGTGTGGTCGAAGATGGTGAAGCACACCTAGCCTGGAATGGAACTGGCTCTCAAGTGAGGCTGCCGGAACACACCGTTAGATGCTTGGCGGCAGATTTTTCAACTTGAGGGTAGTAGATAGCCAGCCGAGTACTAGAAAGTACCCTATCGCGGTTTTTGAGATACAGCCTGGTGACAGACAGGCGGACGGACAGACAGACAGCGAAGTCTTAGTAATAGGGTACCGTTTTTACCCTTTGGGTACGGAACCCTAAAAAGCGTACATAGAAAAAAAACCCGTACAGAGACAAGATTGAGAGACGAAAACGGTAATTTAATTTGTACAAGCTGTCTACAAAATAGCAAACCTAGGCAGCTGTAAATATAATTTGATATTGTTGCGATTTGACACGAAACAGGTGTTGACTGAGAAATTCTATTATTTTTTTTGAAGAAAAATATTATTTGCCTTTTTTAAGTGTCTTGTATCTACATTTAATCTATTTAAAATAGTACCTATACTAAGTCAGAAGGATCAACTTTTATTATGGTTCCAACTCTAAACTCGCTAAGAAAATGCAGGTGCTTTGCTTTTGATCAAGGGTTTTGGTAGCAATGATAGCTCAGTGGTTACGCGGTAAGTTCACACGCCGAATGTCGTGGGTTCAATTCCCGACAATGCGCTTGAGCTGCCAGTGTGGTTTTTTCAAATGTAACCAGTACAGACTAACGAGACGCTCTCCTGATGGTAAGAGATAACGCCTGTCCATGACCATTGCTGCGATACTCAGAACTTTGAGTAGCAAAACAAAGTCCAGAGCATCGCTGCTGTGGCGCTCATTACTTTGAGACTTTCGATGGTTAAAAGCTTCAGCCCTGTAATTTACCTAGCTGCAGTACCCTTCAAACCGAAACACAGTAATGTTAACACACTACTGCTTGGCGGCAGAA
Organism: Biston stratarius; assembly: GCA_950106695.1. Lineage (NCBI taxonomy): Eukaryota > Metazoa > Arthropoda > Insecta > Lepidoptera > Geometridae > Biston > Biston stratarius. The sequence goes on from OX467116.1 coordinate 8,820,065, forward strand.
TATCTGGTACTGCGGTGGTACCTACCTAGACGACCTCTTGCCAAAGAAATCTACCACAAAGTGTTCTAGCAGCGTCACTTGAGAGCCAATTCCATTCCGTGCTAGGTGTGCTTTACCATCTTCTACCACACCGTCATTTAACACCAGGTAAGCTGTGGTCAAACTCCTAGCTTGTCAAATACAAAATTTCAATATCAAATTTCATTGAAACTGTTAGAACCGTTTTCAAGATAGCACAGTATTGCTTGTTTAATATTAGAACCTGAATGACCGAGCTTTGCTCGGGTAAAAACAAGAATAAAACGACGTTTTCTAAAAATTAAACCTAGCTAGATCGATTTATCGCCCCCGAAACCCCCTGCATACCAAATTTCATGACAATCGTTGGAGCCGTTTCCGAGATTCAGAATATACTATATACTCGTATACAAGAATTGCTTGTTTAAAGGTATTAAATTAGCTTAGATAAATAATAGATATTATACATTTATTAAATTACATATATCTTCACATAAATTTAAATTTATTTTATCAGAAATCAGAAATCAGAAAACATTTATTGGAGCAGCAAATAAGTTTTTGACTAAAACTGATTAAATTGGGAGCTTTGGACGTTGAATTAAAAACCCAGTGAAATCATCATTACAGATGCGTAATCATACTGAAATGCGTGCATATTTCATCTGGAAATCAATTGCTGGAAGGTCAATTGGTCTAATGTTACCAATATATGCAGAATTACACACATAAAACTACCAGTGTACTGAGAACTCTGTAGAATTTCAACAATTTTAAGCGCAGGGATTCCCAGCACAAGATCTCATGACAAATTGTCCCAAAAATAGTACTCTGACATACACATAGCTCAGCGTATTAGCAAGCAAAGGCAGTGGGCCGGACATATCTGTCGCAGAACCGATAACCGCAGAATTAGACGTGTTCTAGAGTGGAGACAGCGAATTGGCAAACGTAGCGTAGAACACCCTAAGACTTAGTTAAATGACGATTTACATAGAACAGCTATCAGTGGAAGCACAAAGCCGAGGCTGATCGGATTGTTTTGGGAGAGGCCTGTGTCCAGCAGTGGACTATAAAAGGCTGACTTATGTGGGCAATAGCAATACTTCTGCTTTTGTTGTTACGAAGCGGTGACTTTTTTATGGTTAACAGGCTATGTATTTGACCACAGTTCCCATAAAAAAAAGTACTCTGCTGGATAGCTAAGAAAAAGTTGTTTTTTTATTAAATGCTATTTTATGCTTTTCACAATTTTTCCTTTATCTGTGCTATAAGACGTTGCTTCGTACTAAATTTCAAGATTCTGAGTTCACGGGAAGTACCCTGTAGGTTTTGATTCCCTTGCGAGTGTCGAAAATTTGCAGCATAAACGGCTGTATCTTTTGATTGCGTTGGCTTAAAAGGTTGATTTTTTCACAGCTCCAAGGGACAGTAGACCTGAGTATTTAATATGAAATTCAGCTTGATACCTCCACGCGTTTCTAAGAAAAATGGTCTTGACAGACAGACAGACTGACAACAAAGTGATCCTATAAGGGTTCCGTTTTTTTCCTTTTGAGGTACGGAACCTTAGAAAAGCCTCGAAGTGCTTAACGGTATATTTCAAGAGTCTCACTTAAAAGGCAATCCCATTCCAGGTATGGTTACCTTCTTCGTCCACTCTATCATTTAACATTAAGTGAGCTGTGGTCTGTCAGCTATGTAAAAAGACCGAGAAGGGTTCCTTTTTTCCTTTTAAGGCGCGAATCCTAAAAATGGAAATTCTCCAACAATGATAAGTGCAAGTCATACAGTTGTTAGTCATAACGACTTCTTGCAATTGCTATCTTGATTATGGACACTAATTAGTGATTCGCTCTAGATGCGTTATTGTTTGTGCACTGGAATGAGTAACAACTGTGGTTTTTTTTGAGAGAAAACTGTCATAAGGATAACTAAATTGTTTACTGGGCGGTAAATCTTTCTCAAGGGCTTTCTCAAATAAATAAAGAAAGAAAGAAAATAAAGTTTTTTTTTGAGACATCACACTTATAAAAACTAAACAATAATAGAATGCAAGACAATTTTTTTATTGATAACATCAAGATTATAAGTCAAATTCGTAATTACATTTAGGTATGTAAGTATATAATTTAATTAAATTTAATAAAAAAAACGCCATTAAAAATGTTAAAATATTAACTACACGTCAATATAATGATATGCCAATATAAAAATTAAACATAAAACACGACTGCGAAATATTAAAATCAAAAAGAATCCAAATTTGAAAATAGAACGGAACTGCGTCAAATAGTTTTTTTATTTTTTTATTTCGTCAGCAAGACTCAATAATGTAGGATTCTAACGTTACCCCATACATCCAAATATATTCAGGCATAGTTATGGTGAAATTAAAAACCCTCACAAACGCATATATACATAAACCCTGAAAACATTACATTCCTTTTATGGGCAGTCGTGTAAAAATATCTTGTAATTTATCTATCTAAAAGGAGAGCTCAAATGTCTTGACTATGCCACATAAGCCCATTAATTTCTTCACAGCACGGATTATTTTATTACTTAAAATAAGTTTGCGTTTGACCTGTATAAGAAGGGCTTCATCCTAGACCGCATTAGACTTAAGCCGAAAATTTTTAACTCACGGTTCAAAGACATCCATAAAAAACCGTACCTACCCTTCAAACCGGAACACAGTAATGTTTACACACTACTGCTTGGCGTCAGAATATCTAATACTGCGGTGGTATCGAACTAACAAATCTAACACCTAGTAATATAATATTAAGGAGCTATAAACACGTAGGAATAAGCGCTTTAACAAGGGGCCGCGATCTCATTCACAGGTCTAATGTAAATTAATGATGCGTGTCCATCCATTCAATTGTTCAATTGGGAAAACACGGCCGTAGGCGCAGTTCGCCGTAAATCTAGAACTATTGCTTAGTCTATGGTTCGACACAGAATAAATAGCATGCCGGTTTTACTAATGCTTAATCTGTGTCATATCGCACAAGTCCATAGACTTGGTATCTATAGACGTGTTACTCTATGATATTTTTTTTTTTTTTCTTTTTTCTTGGCATCGCACTCTGTGCATTCTGCCAGTTTCAATGTTTCTTTATTTTGTGAGTAGTCTTCATTTTTTCTATAGTTACAGTCAAAGTCTAGTCTTGATCAAGTCCAGTCGGTCCCAATCAAATCAAGTCACGCCTTAGTAAAGTAGTGGCGACTTTACTATAAGCTTCTGGATGGAGTTTTGGAAGCAACACGAAAAGTCATGTTTAACCTCATTATATCATTCCCCCACACTCGCGCTTGTAATTCGGCACTTTATAAATAAAACACCACTATTTTTATGCATAAAAACTCGAAAAAACACTAGTTTTAGAAAAAAATACATTGGGGCGACACGACGCTCACCGCGTTCCCGCCAAAACTCTTACTCTATGATATAGATTTCTAAAGGACATACAGCACAAATCCAGTAGGCTGCATTACAAAATAATACATTATCTATGTATTACAAAAGTCTTTGGAGGTTTTTGGCGGGAACACGGAAGAGTCGTGTCGGCGCATGTTATTTTCCAAAACTTGATTTCTAGTGTTTATGTATAAAAATAATTCTGTTTTTTTATTTATAAAGTGCCAAATTACAAGCGAGAAGAAAATGTTATATAGTGGGAAAGTGATATACTCTAGTGAAACATGACTTTTTTGCTTCCAAAACTCCATCGAAGCTTGCAGTAATGTCATCACTACTTTATTGGTGCATGACAAGACTTGATTTTGACTTACTGTGCTTAGAGCATGGAAATACTTGACACTGGCAAATGCACAAAGTGCGATGCCAAAATAAACGTAAAAATAAGATTTGGAACATGAAAATATCCCATGTATTTCCTTTTTTTCTACATGTTCAGGAGAACAAAACAAAAAAGAAATATTGAAATCTGTCGAGAAATCAAATCACTCTAATTTTTATGATTATTATTTATTTATTGTTACTTCTTACCAAAAAAAAACAGCAAAGGTTGTGGGTTCACATCCCAAGAATGAGTTTAACCTGCCGGCGAAGGAAAACATCTTGAGGATACCATATGGTAAGATACTCTCTAATATCTACTCGTCTGGCTAACTACCATCCAAATTTGCCGCCTAGCATCTAATGGTGTGTTCTGGCAGCCAGTTCTTTTGCAGGCTATGTGTTTTTACCATCTACGACCACATTGTCACTTACCACCAGGAGAGCTGTGGCCAAATACCTTGACTATCAACCACAATAAAAAAAAGTAGATCCCATGGCATAGTCAAAAATACATACACAAAATGTTAACTATGATTGTTCGACCAACTTACGAAGATGTGGCTTAATGATAGAACTAAAAATAATCTATGAGTGGTTTTCGGTTTTGTTAAAGGAATACGATATCAGCTCCTCTCTTAACTTTAATATAAATTGGCCTTAAACAGTAAGTGATTGGTATGCGTCTCATACTTTTTTATTGGATTAGTAGAATAGATTCTTTTGTTGTATAAGTGCGTTGTTAACCATTTGAGTCGCCAAATGATGTGATTATCCAAGAAATGGTGATTCAAAGCGGTCAAAAGTGGTATGTACGTCGTTTTTTGTGATGAAATCGCGTTATTACAAAGAGGGAATAAAGCTTTTTGTAGCGATAATAGCTCAGTGGTTAGCGCGTTTGGTTCACATGCTGAAAGGCGTGTGTTCAAAGCCCAACAATGAGCTTGAGCTGCCGGTGAAGGAAAACATAGCATGGTGGTAGGGTACTTCCTAGTACTCGACTGGCTAGCTACCACTCACGTAGAAAATTTTCTGCGAAGTACTTAACAGTGTGTTACTGTAGCCTTACTTGAGAGCCAGTACCATTCCAGGCTACGTGTGTTTACCATCTTTGATCACGCCATCAATTGACATCAGATGAACTGTAGCAAAAAACCTAGCCTGCCAAATATAAAAAAAAACGAATTAAATAGATAGATAAATTGAAACTTTTTGTTATACACGCCAGAAATAGAAAAATGTAAAAAAAAAAAAAATCTAAGAGCTAGTGCCGGCCTTATCGCTAAAAGCGATCTCTTGCAGGCAAACAAGAATGCAAAAACGTAAAACACTAAATGTAAAAACATATTAATATCAAAACTAAAGATCTAGCTAAAAAACTATCATTACCTACAGTAATAAATGCCTTTACGGGTGGTACAAAATTTCATCATAAAAATCATCGTAAAACAAGTAATGGCTACTAATTTATAACAATAGGCGATGTTATAAGGAAGCTTTTATATATTCACTACTAGTGCCACATTGTCTCTCAGCATTTAACCCTTTAATAGACGCTCACATTCGACATTAGAAAATCATAACAAATATTAATAGCGAAGTACCAATAACTTCTAATTGACAAGCCCAAAACTTTTAAACAGAGAGAATAAAGTCTTTCATTTCTCATTAAATTTAAATTTGGTCAACCTATTTAGTTTTTTAGTTTTTGTTTTATGCAGTTATAGTCAAAATTACACTTCGGAGGTTTTACTTTTATGCGATATCGACCCTTATATCCAAATCAATACAAAACGATAGATTTTCAACACGAGGCTGGTAGCTTGCCATTCGAGTACTAGAAAATACACAACCACCATGCTATGGTTTTCTCAAGATGTTTTCCTTCACCGGCAGCTCAAGCTGGGGTTTAAACCTACAAAAGATAAGTTGAGTATATACTGCTAGATTAAGTACTGAATCTGTGGTTAGGCTGTTAGCACATTGTTACATACTTAGTAACAATTGTGGCAATATAACATCACTTACCATCAGATGAGTTGAGGTCAAACACGTAGACGTACCAGTAAAAACATCACACTTACGTCAAATCAAACTACCAAAATATTTGCCCCTATAAGTAAGAAAATGGCTGCATCTATCTTAGAGTCAATACAATACAATTATTTATTAATAACTCCGTAGTTACATGTCATTCAATTGAATAAAACTAGAATGTAAAAAATTAATCAGATTATTGATTCAGGCGTTACTTTGCGAAAGTTCATTTTGAATGTTCAAAGTATTTATAGTATTTAGTGTATTACCGCAGTTAACAGTCGTTTCAAACTAAATACATATATAATTTGAACATTTAAAAATAAGTCACATTAAATTCTAAAATTCAAATAAGTACCTCAGATATTTAGATTATAAAAAAATTCAATAGTACGCTGTCTAATTAAATATAATTATATAATATAAATCAATAATTAAATTAATATAACAATACGAGTAAATATTTAGTTTACGTACAGACTTCAGGTAAATCACTACATAGTTTAAAACAAAGTCGCTTTCTCTGTCTCTATATCCCTATGAATGCTTAAATCTTTAAAACTACGCAACGGATTTTGATGCAGTTTTTTTTAATAGATAGAGTGATTGAAGATGAAAGTTTATATGTATAATACATGCATATGCACCACATTAATATCTACATTGCACCCGTGCGAAGCGGGGGCGGGTCGCTAGTTAAAATATATAAGAGAGTCAAAATTAATATCGCGCTAGATAGAGGTATCTAGCGTGAAAAGCCCCACGCGATCAATCTAGGGTTAAGAAATCCATTACTAAATATACTATAGCATTAACATGTGGTTCTTTGAAACAATGACACCATAGACATATGCAATGGAAATTCTTAGAATTTCACATTAAAAAATTAAGTCATCCATTTTGAACACATGCCGTAGATTTTAATCATATCGAAATACTTTTCGCTTACTGAATTACAATTAGTGTGTTTGTCATAACGGGTTATAGGAAGTGATATTTTTTGTCTTAAAAATTTAGTCACTGGTCTTTTGTAGTTATCATGAAATAATTTGTCACAGCAAATGAGCTATACAGTCCCAGACATCAGAATGTCTCAAAGTAATAAGCGACAAAGCAGCGATGCCCTAGACTTTATTTTGCTACTCAAAGTTCTGTGTATCGCTGCAATGGTCATGAACAGGCTCTATCTCTAACCATCAGGAGAGCGTCTCGTTCGTCTCCTTACATTTATATTTTTTTTTAAATCCTAGCCAGTCACTTGTAAAAAAAGTTGCTACCGAGTTCTTAATTAAAATTCAAGAGATATACTACTAACAGCTTAAAATTAATGACACGCCTTAATTAACAATTAATATTTATCACACTACTTTTATTACCTACATTAAATTTCCAACATAGGTGGTCCATGTTTGCAAAATCGACGCTTAAATCAAAAAAGCCTACAATTTAAATGCCAAAATTATTATAAATACACGCATTAAAGCAAATTAGTGACGGTAACATACAGAGATGTAATTTTGGAAGAAAGGTATTAGTGCAGGAAAAAAATCGTTTTATCGATAATCGATAAAGTTAAATGACATAATCATTAAAGAAATACAGATAAATGAAATCAATGTATTTAATATATTTTCGAGACGAATATGTGCCTATTTCAATTCCTCTCTCCCTTTGTCCTCTTTATTTATATTTACATCTTATCTGTCTGGTTTTTTACTTTCATTTTGAGGATTTGACATTCTCGTGTTGCGATATCGAGTTAACGTATCGTGACAATTCAGTATTGTCATATTAGTTTTCTAATCGTTATTAAGATAATGGTAGACCGACTGTCCTTTAACAGTTTTTCAGTTTGATACTATACTTGGTAAGTTGCCTATAGATGTTAAACCAAATAATCGACAGAAAAAATTACAATGAATTCAAAATACTTAATATGTTTGTGTTCTTTTGACTCATAACTTTTATGTTTATTTATATATATATATATGTCGACGTGACAGGGTTGGTCGCCATTTTTTTCAATCATCTTCTGTACATGTGTCTATTTCTGGTATGCATAATAAATAGTTTCTATCTATCTTGTTCTATTTCAGGCTACGTGTGTTTTAACATCTTCGACCACAATGTCACTTAACATCAGGTGAACTGTGGTCAAACAAATCTAATAGGTGGTCTGAATGGGACACTCGGCATTTTAGAAAAGCGATCTAACAATCATTGTTGACATATAAACATCAAACCAAAGTCGATTTAAATGAATTAGGTACTTGAAAAAAGTAATTATCGATATCTTTACTTATCGACAATTAGTCGTCACTATTATGAAGACGTCAATCACCATCCGACATGGACGCCAGATGTGTGGTCTTCATTTATAAATTTCGGCGTTAAATCTGCCACTTTCATGTTTAAATTTAAATAAATTTATTTTAAAGACCATTTAAAATCAGTCGTGGCGTGTAAAGTTTTATCTTCATCAGCTTTTTCACTTAAACGCAATTAAGACGTGTTAGAAACGGACAATAAAAGTTCTTTATTGTTTTAAATACGATTTATGTTGTTACATGGTAAATTAAATCAATAGAAATATTTATATTGTATACTTACTGATTTTGCGTAATGGTGATAAGGAGACAAAGTTACCTATGTGGGATTACAGTTTCTTATTTTATCGTTTTATGGGCGGGACATATATGTCGCAGAACCGATAACCGGTAGGGTAGATGTGTTCTACAGTGGCATCTACTGCGAATTGGCAAACGTAGCGTAGGACGCCTTGTGACTCGATCGAGTGACGATATACGTTGGACAGGTAGCAGTGGATGGAAATGAAAAACCGAAGATCGGGCTAAGTAGCGCGTCTTGGGAGAGACCTATGTCCAACAGTGGACTTCTAGATATACAGATAGGCTGATTGATAATGATGATTATTTTATGGTTGATAGGCTAGAGTTCACCTAATGTTAAGTGACGGTGTGGACGTAGATGGTAAAGCACACCTAGTCTGGAATGGTACTGGCTCTCAAGTGATGCTGCCGGAACACAACTTTAGATGCTTGGCGGCAGATTTTCAACTTGAGGGTGGATAGTATGTAGAATACTCCTCATATACTCATATACTTCTCCGATTATAGTTTCGGCCACGCCAAAGGGCGTGGATTCAAACCCCAACGAAAAGCTTTGAGCTACCGGTACCTAAAGGAAAACACCGTGAGACAACCAGGTAGAGTATTTTCTAGTACTCGGCTGGCTAGCTACCACCCTCAAGTTGAAAATCTGTCGCCAAGCACCTAATGGTGTGTTCCGGCAGCCTCACTTGAGAGCCAGTACCATTTCAGTCTAAGTGTGCTACCATCTTCAACTACGCCGTCACTTTTTTTCTATTGTAATTAGGCTTGCGTTTGACCGCCATCTCGCCTGAAGTTAAGCGAAGATGCGGTCTACGGTGGAACACGCTCGCCTAAAAAAACCAATTCACTCGCGACTACACCCAGTTGACACCCAGATTGTATCCATCAGGGAACACCCACTCGGGCAGAAAATTCCATTGTTTAGCGGTTCGTACAATGAAAGTTGATTCAAACCGTTAAGTTCGTTTCACTTAACATCAGGTGAGCTATGGTCAAATACATAGCATAAAAAGAATATTCCAAACTAGCTTATAAATGACGGAGTTCTGTGGTGACAAAAAAAAACCTAATTGACAGCCTCCAACATTTTAGACTCGGTTGAAACAACGTACTTAATTGTTAATCGCAAGAAATAGCCACGAAGCCCCGCTATTCCCAATATTCCCCGAATTATACCTTTCGGCGCTCACGCACACTTCTAGCTAAGATAACCATCGTACCTGTTACAATTGGATTTGTATGTGCTTAGAGTATAATTCAAGAGTGTTAAGGTAACGGACTGGTTTTTTTTAACTATTTTTAAATAGGCTTGCGTTTGACCGCCATCTTGCCAGATATTTTTCGTAATAATGAGACGAATCCGTCACATTAACAGAAAAATATTCAGCTTTTCTTTTTGACGAACCATGTATTGTCAACAGTCATTGTGCCGGATATTTTAGTCTTACAACAAAATATCCAACAATTTGGATATTTTTAACATTACACCAGAAAAAATCAAAACTTTTCTTAATAATTTCCACCATGTCTATACTTACGAGTAGTGTACATTAATGTAATTATTCGTGTTCATGCAGTGTTCACTTCGAGAAAGACGTGCATTTTTGCTTTTCACAACAAATGTTAACCAATATTTATTTATGTAACGGCCAGTGAACCAATTAAAAATACCATACGCTCTGCTGATGGTAAGAGAAAACACATTTTCCGTGATCATTGCAGCGATACACAGAACTTTGAGTAACAAAACAAATTTATTTTAAAATATTTTACCCTGGCAAATGCATTAAGTGCGACGCCAAAAACAGAATAAAAAGAATTTTCTATTATTTTGACTAACTGACTTACGCGATTAGATTTTGTGCTGACTACAATTTACTCTTTCGCATACAACCGAAATGAGAATCACTTTAATTTTTTAAAGTCGGTTAAAATGATATTGCTGAATATTTATTTTCAATATTATTGTGAGTATATTTTGGTGAATGGGTCATGTAACCCGAAATAAATTAAATTTATTTAATTTATTTATTATGTTTGCCAATGCTGCAAAACGCACGTAAGTGTTAATGGTAAAATCAATTTAAACCAGTGGATGAGGTAAGACACTGATTTTACTAATGGGAAGCGATTAACTTATTTACGGAGATTTTCGCGCGTAGGTACTCTAATTTCAAACGGCTACTCTCTTTTGTTCTTGAAACCAAGGAATTAGTAACTTTTTTAATGTTTTTTTTTTCTCATTCTTCTTGGCAACACACTCTGTGGATTCTGTCAGTTTCAATGTGTCTATATTTTGTGTGCAGTCTTCAGTTTTCAGCTTCTTTATAGTCAAGTCCAGTCAGTTCGTGCCAGTTAAATCTAGTCATGCTTTAGTACGGTAGTGGTGACTTTACTATAAGCTTCGATGGAGTTTTGAAAGCAACACAAAAGGTTATGTTTCACCGTATTACTTATATCACTTTCCCACACTCGCGCTTGTAATCCGGCACTTTATGAAAAAAACACCACTATTATACATAAACACTCGAAAAACCCACTGGTTTTGGAAAAAATACAATAGGGCGACACGACTCTTTCCGCGTTCCCGCCAAAACTCCTTTTTATAGTTAACAAATACTAAAATAAAAGACTTTTTTTCATCTTTTTTACGTGTGAAAAAAAGGCCCGGAACCGAAAGAGGTTATTTATAAATATCCTAAAACAATAGACAACGACTTCCGTGATTCTATTTTTGAAACGTTATTGACATCTGGGAAATGTGTCAGAGTCTTTAGAACAAAATATATGCCACGCGTGTCAAGCGGAACTAGTAGGGTTCCGTAGGTATTTTTTATTTACAAAGAAACAACAATATTGTCGGTGCGGTAAGAATATTGTATTCTTATTGCCCGAGAGTTTATGAGTATTTTATTAAATAAACATGTATAAATAAACAATTTAAAAAAAAACTCAAAGCTAGCTAATAATAGCTAGGCTAGTTTCAAAATGAAACTTTTAATTCGATTTTCATGAAACTTTTATGAGACCAATCTCAAAGTAGGTATCCTTTCTAAATATATTATTATTATAAAAATAAATAAATCGGTTCATAAATGACATAGTTAACGATAAAAACAGCTGAATTGAAAACCGACCCTTTTTTGAAATCGTTTAATAAGTGCATATCATCATCATCATCATCATCATCATCATCATCATCTCAGCCGTAGGACGTCCACTGCTGGACATAGGCCTTCCCCATCATAAGTGTATATACATTTATGTAAAAATAAAAATATGCTAGAAATAAAACTAATTTCAAATTTCATAGTATTTTGTGCGCGATTAAATTCCGATGATTAACATATTTATGTTTCTCCAGTAAGTAGCGTTTAAAATAAAGCGACGAGAATCCAATTTCAACTTTATAATGAAACTGCTTTACTTATAAACAATATTTGAAGTTAACCCATGCCTTAAGTAGCTTATTTCATGTCCTAATGTGATATTTCACGTGTGCCGGCGAGAAGTTAACACAGTATTGTAAGTATCGTTTAGAAGTATCACTATTAATTATTGTTGACTCCGAATTTAAGAACCGTCACATACTAACGACATGGTGAATTTCTAAAGGCCAGTTTTTACAGAATTCTAAAAACCAGCAACAATTAGTGTACATATTATTACCAAAACTTCCATTAAATGGAAGTTTTGGCGGGAACCCAGAAAAATCATGTCGCCTCTCTTTTTTTTACAAATTGGCTTGCATTTTTCCGCCCTATCGCCTGATGTTTAGAAATGATGCGGCTTATGATGGAGCACGCTTGCCTAGAAGAAACCGATTCACACGCGACTTGAAGGCATCCAGATTGTATCCATCGTGAAACACCCAGTCGGGTACAAATTCCAAAACAAAACAATTTTCCAAAACTAGTGTTTTTTTCAAGTGTTTATGTAAATTTATATAGTGACTCAAACTGAGTAGGTACCAAGTTAAGCGCGTGGTTGTGGGAAAATGATACCTATAATGTGGTAAAACATGACTTCGTGTTGCTTTCAAAACTCTGTCAAAACTTATAGTAAAGAGTCACCATTGCTTTACTAAATCATGACCAGACTCGACTTTGACTTAGTTTGAGTGACTTTGACTGAGTCTTATCTCACTCGATTTATCATAAAATACCTAAAAATAAAGTTTCGAAAATCTAGTCACGATGTCAAGAATATCAACCCGCACTTGGTCAGCTTAGTGGACTATGGCCTTACCCACAATGAGAACAAACCCACGCCCAGCTTTGAAACAGTGTACAAAAAAAAGCTCATAGTGTGATGCCAAAAAAAATTACAAATAGTCATTTTTAAATTTTTTGTCTGGCCTGTCTGAACCCTACGTGATTCGTAGCAGGAACACATGCACGTTCACCAAATATTTGTGACTCACAATCACGTTTTGTCGGCCAATCTTCTGGAAACAATTCAAATACTCAAGTTAAGCCAATAATAGAGATTTACACTGAATTCTGTGATTCTAATGATAAAAAAACCATATTATGTCGTAGGACATTACTTACAACGCCATCTAGTTCCAAACTAAGCAAAGCTTGTTACTATAGGAACCAGATAACTGATATAATACATATATACTTTTTTTTGTAAATACATACAGGACACCCAGACACAGAACGAACATTTATTATCATATGAAAGTATGTGTCCTGTTGAGAATCAAACCCACGCGTTACAGCTTCAGAATATCTGCTTCAAGAGCTGTGTTTGGGTTAAGGGGCATGGACTTTGTTTTTTTTTCTTTGTTGTAACATATACTTCGTCATTTCTCTCTACCCTAATACATGTTTGTAGCGATGAAAGAGGTTAGTGGGGTCGGTTCACACGCTGAAGAGTGTGTGTTCAAACCCCAACAATGAGCTTGAGTCATAGCATGACTCAAGCTCATTGCTAGCTAGTCGAGTCGCCATTGATAGTGTACTTTGGCGGTGTGGTACCATTGAGAACGGTGGCTAGAAAGTACCTATCATTATTGATAGGGTACTTCACAGTACCCAACTGGCTAGCTACCACCCTCAAGTTGAAAATCTACCGCCAAGCAACCTCACTTAAAAGCCAGTTTTATTTTATTTTAATTTATTTTAAGTTTATATCGGATGTTTAACCGACGTCATAAAAGGAGGAAGTTCTCAATTCGACTATATGTTTTTTTTTGTATGTATATTACGTGATCATTCCGCCAATTTTTGCCGTGGTGGTGCCGGCGTAAGAATAGTACCCCACTCTCTCTACCCGTGGTTGCCATAAGAATCGGCTAAGGGATGTAATCCGGAAGATGGGCAGCAGCGTGTTCCTTGAACAATCACACCTAACTGCGCTCGCCAACCCGCCTGCCAAGCGTGGCGAGTATTGGCAAAACCCCCCAGGCCTATGTCCAGCAGTGGACGTCCTATGGCTGATGATGTGATGTATGATAAATATTAAGTAATATTTCGGAAGATATTTAAAAACTGTAGTCAAATTAGATACATTTTATTTTAAATCCTCATCAATGTTGTAACTAAATCGACTTTTAAGCGGAAATACACTAAATATATACCTTGAACGTAAAATAGACTGTATTTACACACACAACAAGTGCTTTATTTCAATATCATAAATAAGTGTCAAGCAGAACAACGAAGTCAGCAGTTCAGTTTCCACGTCGCTACAAATTTTTACCATAAATAGCATTAGATGCACTCATATTACAGCGGCTTGGTAGACTGTGTGTCGCCTTGGCTACTTTCCTAGGCTTCCTCGAAACACGACCGGAAACTAATTCAAATAAATTAATATCTCATGTTGCTAGAAGGATTATATTTCTATAATTCGTATCAAGTTAGTAATTGATTTCTGTATCAACGTTTTGTTACTTTTAACGTGAATTTGTATTTTTAAGGTTCCGTACCCAAAGGGTAAAAACGGGACCCTATTACTAAGACTTCGCTGTCTGTCTGTCCGTCCGTCTGTCTATCACCAGGCTGTATCTCAAGCACCACGATAGCTAGACAGTTGAAATTTACAAAAATTATGTATTTCCGTTGCCGCATAGATAATGGTACGGAACCTCCGTGCGCGAGTCCGACTCGCACTTGGCTTGTCACTTGTTACTTGTTACTTGTTGCACTTGTTAACCACGGCTGATGTTAAGTAACAATGCGCTCGAAAATGGTGAACACACTTAAGCGGCTGCCTGAACACACCGTTAGATACTTGAGGGTGGTAGCTAGCCAGCCGAGTACTAGATAATACTCTACCACCAAGCTATGGTTTCTTCACTATGTTTTTCTTCACCGGTAATTTTGTTGTTAATTGTTTTTCTTCACTCATTGTTTCCTTGCTAATCGTAACCCACGAGCAAAATCAACTAAATCAAGCCATTCTTTACAAATTCGTTGCATTTCAGCAGGATAGAGTACCTATACTAGCATAGAAAGTACTTAAGTATCTACCATCTGTCTACACTAGGTTTGAAGACACACAGCGCCATCTAGTTCCAAACTAAACAAAGCTTGTAGTATGGGAACCAGTTAACTGATAGAATATTTATATACTAACATAGCATCTGCCAAACGTGTTTAGACAAGCTGACAAATATTTTGAAGAAAAAAGAACTGCCATTTATTTATTCATCTATTTGCATGCCATACTACCACTTCGACCGCACACAAAGACATAATTGAAATATTAGCATTTTTCTAAGAATTTCAAATTCTCTTCATATCACGAAGTTTTCGTTCCTACTTTCGATTTTACTCTGGAAACCAACCCCATGCTGTTTATTTAGGTAGGTCGTTTCAAAATGACAAATTTTGCCCCCGTCGTGAATGTTTTCTGTTTATCTTTATCCATTATAGTTAGAAAAATACCGTGAGATATGGTAATGATAAAAAATCCAAGGATAAGAAATATTAAATAGCATGTTTTCCTCGAAACTTAACTTCTTGAGGAGCGCTAAATAATCCCAGTTAATGAAGATTGCAAGAACACATAAAAACAATTAATTTTTATTTAATTTTGTTATATACGTATAAAATATTGATAAAACTATGGAAAGAATTTTGACACATTTTGGTTTAACTTATGCGGTTACTCCGACTATAGTTTTGGACACATCCGGTGGCCTTCTTCATGGAGACAAAGCTGTGTACAACCCGCGCGCGGACTCGTCTTGTGTTCGGGAAACAAGACGAGGCTCGATCGATTAAAATTTTGGTTTGTCAAATACAGAAATAAAATATGTAATAGCTTCATTCTGTCCAGGATTCTATATTAATATACTAATAAAGATTTTCTAGTTTTTATGTTATTGTTTTAAACACAACTGTCCAAAAAAGGAGTGTTAATGTTTTTAGTGTTCATGTATGTAGGTTTCTTTCACCATAATTCTTGAATGCCTAAATAGATTTAGATGTAGGTATGGGGTATCGTTAAAATCCTTACATCACCATCATCATCATCAACATCATCATTTTCTTCTTACTTATTGGTGTTACAACGTCTCCAATCTGCTCTTTATTTTATTTCGTGATTCCATTCTTGGTCGCCTAGAAGAGATCGCTCTTAACGATAAGGCCGCCACTTGTGACACTAGCTCATAATATTATTTTGTTTTCTGTACTCTTTTTCTATTTTCGGTGTGTATAATAAAGGGTTTCTATCTATCTATTTATAACATTTCTCACACTTTAAACCATGGCTCAGTGGTTAGCGCGGTCGATTCACACGCCAAAGGACGTGGGTTCAAGCCCCAACAATGTACTTGAGCTGCCTGTAAAGGAAAACATCGTAAGGAAACCGTAGCATAGTGGTAGGATATTATCTAGTACTCGGCTGGCTAGCTACCACACTCAAATTAATCTGCCGCCAAGCATCTAACGGTGTGTTCCAGCAGCCTCACTAAAGAGCCTTTACCATCTTCGTCAACACCGTCAATTAACTAATACTGGTATTACAATTACAGATGAAGTTAGCGTCTAACTAGAGACAGGTGTTCCCATATGGTATCCGCTCGCAAACTATCGCATATCTCTTCCGACCAGTGTGACCCAGATTGGAACACAAGCGGGTGCACACGGCATCTCTTGGCACGGACGTGTCGACGGATGCTCTGTGCCGGATTGGGAACGAATGGTAGTCTGTATTTGTACTTATCCAATACTTTTGGGTTTTGCAGCCATGAAATACTTAGATTGGCAATTATAATTTAACTAGCGACTCGCCCCGGCTTCGTACGGGTAGTAACAATGGGTATAGTAAGCTATCCTTAAAAGGTAGATACATGCCACCGCGGACTTTTTGTATATCTATGAAAGATGAATACCCCACCATGCACTGTTTTGTAACTATATCTCAAAGGGATTAGGCAGCGTTTTCGATGAAAGCTCCCAGGTGGCTTGAATTTTTCCGACACTTCCAACAATTATCATCATATTTCAACCAATTGACACAAAACCTTGACAAATTATATACCTAAACCATTTCCACGAATCACTCTATCTATTGGTGAAACTCGCATGAACCGAACTACCGTTCAGTAGTTTTTAAATACATATATCGCGAACAGACAGACGTGGCGGACGGCTTTGTTTTATAATATGTAGTGATGATGATTACAGCCCTGTTAGCTTATTGGTGACATATCAGATTTAAGAACTGCAGGGCATGGGTTCGATTCCCAGCCAGGACAAACATTTTGGTATAAACAAACGTTTAATCCGTGTCTGGGTGTTCTGTATGTATTTACAAGAAGAAAAAAATTACTACAAGAAATTTTTATAAGTATTCCATCAGTTATCTGACCTCCACAGGCTTTGCTTAGTTTGGGGTCAGATGGCGCTATGTGTCCGTCCTACGATATTTATTTTCTTTTCATTTATTTAGTTATTTTTATAACAGGTCAACCATTACTAGCAAATGTTTTTGATGAATTTAACTAGCGTTGTGGGTTGTGCATATTAAGTTAAATTTAGAAATTCTAATATTGAAAACAACTGTTTGTTGTTTGGAAATAAATTAAATTAAATTACCTTGTTTCTTCAGGGATGTAATAAGAATTTTACTTGTAAAATTTTAAAGGCAAGTCTTAAGATATCTAATTTAAAAGAAATAAATCGTTTGTAGCGATGCAATGGCTAGTGGCCAGCGGTTTAATAAGAATGCATTGTATATACAAACTTACCGTAAAATATATGTAGATGATAATAAAAACCAGAAGTAAAATATTATAATATAATTTTCTTTATACACGAAATTTTTAATCCTGAGATATATCGTCAGATAGGTCCCCCAGAGAACGACCTCGCTGACCTATTACTGAAAATCGTATTAAACGAATATTAACGAATGCTCTCGATTTCGACGGATGCAAGCGAAAGTAGGACGAATTTCGCAGACCCTACCCTCACCCCTCGATATAGCAACATTGCTCTTACCGTCTTAGTTATAAGGTTTAAAATATTTTTTTATTGCGTTGTTATGCATTTAATGAAACCCAAAAAAAAGATTGTCGGTTCGAATCATTTATAATCATTATGTAATATATGTGTCTAGGATACGTCTGACTTTGTATGTCAAGCGAAAATCAATTGGTATATGAGTTTGTTGACATACTAAGCGCTCGAGTCTGCAGACACCAAGAACATTTAGTCATCAGAAAGGAATTGATAGCTCTGTTGGCTCATTGGCTCATCTGCTTTAAGAGCTGTCGAGCGTGGGTTCGATTCGGGTTTTTCACAGCTCCAAGGGACAGTAGACTTGAGTATTTGATATGAATTTCAGGTTGATACCTCTACGCGTTCCTGAGAAAGAGGGTCAGACAGACAGACGGACAACAAAGTGATAAGGGTTCCGTTTTTTCCTTTCGAGGTACGGAACCCTAAAAAAACTAATTTATACATATAAATATCTGGGCTAATAGATTAATGAATGATATATAGAAAAGTCCCCTTAAAAAAACTTGCTTAATCTCCAAAAGGCCAATGCTCTCGATGGCTCAACTGAGCAAATATAAAAACTCAAATAAAAATAACAATTAATATCACCCTTCATTTGTACCACAAAATTACAATAGGGGCTCAATCGACCATACCAACAACTATTTAGTCTATACAAACTATTCACTATTTTATGCATTATCACAACTTTACCATACTAACTGTTACTTAATCTGATAGAAAGTATATAGTATTCTGTGACTAGCATCTGTCATTACTACTGCTATATATTCTGTGGTCACGTTCCATTTCAAAAGGGTCTTTGTACAATTTTCTACGCATATTTTGTTAGAAAAAAATTAAAGAGTATTATAGTAACTTTTGGTTTTGTTTATTGTTATTTTGAAGTTCGTGAAATTTAGTGCGGTTTTTTTTATTGTTGTCAGGCTAGCTCATCTGATGTTAAGTGACGGTGTGGTCGAAGATGGTAAAGCACACCTAGCCTGGAATGGTACTGGCTCTCAAGTGAGGCTGCCGGAACACACCGTTAGATATTTGGCGGCAGATTTTCAACTTGAGGGTGGTAGCTATCCAGCCGAGTACTAGAAAGTACCCTACCACCGTGCAAAACAATGCTGGTATTATAAAGATTCGGTAGCGTTCTTGGGAGACCGTCTGACTTCCAATCTGGAGGTCCTTTGTTGGAATTCCACGGCACGTACCTCTGTCTTTTCTTAGTTATGTCCGTATTGTCGATGACTTCAAACTGTTAAGGAAAACATCGTGAGGAAAACTATATATCTGAGAGTTCATAAAAAGAAAAATCTCGAAGATATGTGAGTTCTGCCAACCCGTAATTAGAATACGTGGTGGACTATAGCCTTACCCTACTCGCAATTAGACGAGGCCCACGCCCAGCAGTGGGAGAGTTTATAAACAAACTCGAGATTAAAAAAAATCTATAACCCAACTAAAAATAAAATAGCTATAATTAAAGGAAAAACTTTAAACCAATTTACTATTCCTAATTAAATTTAAACATATAACTTTATATATTTTTGTAATCCTCTTTTAATTTCCTTTATTTAGATAGATATTCTACTTGATAGGTATTATGGTTATTTTTTTTTAATAACTTATTACTATTTCGCACCAAAAATCCACTATCTTGTTTTTTTTTAATCATCAAAAGTTTCAAAGTAATGAGCGCCAAAGCAGCGATGCCCTGGACTTTGTGCTACTCAAAGTTCTGTGTACGGCTGCAGTGGTCGTGGACATGCGTTATCTCTTATCATCTGGAGAGCATCTCGTTCGTCTCGTAACTACATCTACATTTAAAAAAATACGCTATTTTCTTTACTTGGATGACATATTTATTCCAGTTATCTTAGTTTAATAATTGAGTAATTCGTCAGAGAACTAAAGTCACAGACAGCTCAGCGTATTAGCAAGCTGAAGTGGCAATGGGCTGGACATATCTGTCGCAGAACCGATAACCGCTGGCGTAGACGTGTTCTAGAGTGAAGACCGCAAATTGGCAAACGTAATGTAAGACGTCCTGAGATTCGATGGAGTGACGATATATGTACGTAGGACAGCTGGCGGTGGATAGAAGCGAAAAGCCGAGGATAGGGCTAAGTGGCGTGTTAAAAAAAGAACTGAATTGAGAACCTCGTTACCTTTTTTGAAGTTGCTTAAAAAATAATACGATATACAGCTGTGTCGTATTCCAGAATCGTACAAACAATATCAAAGGAAACCGGATACCACACAACATAAATTAACTAACGCAAGACAAAGTGGCTTGACGTTCAACATTACCCTGATTACGGATTTTCGGAAATGCGTTTGTTAACCAACGATTGAAACCCAAGAGACAGCACATCAATCTTATATTTTTTCGGGATTTTGTAGATATGTCTCTACGTGTCTCCAATTTTAGTGCTGATTTATTATAATTTCAGCCTGTTCTAAGCATCTAACGGTGTGTTCCGGCAGCCTCACTTGAGAGCCAGTTCCATTTCAGGCTAGGTGTGCTTTACTATCTTCGACCACACCGTCACTTAACATCAGGTGAGTTGTGGTCAGCACCAAGCCTGTCAGCGATAAAAAAAAAACTGAAAAGTTTGCTGTAATCAAGCAATGCCTTCGGTACTGACTAATATTATAGCGGCAGGATTTGAAGTATAAAAAAAATAGTTAAATCGATTCAGCCTTTTTTTAGTTATGTGCTTTTATACATTCCGCAAATTGATTTTTAATTACATTTAAAGCACAAAGTACAAAAAATAATTTTATAACTTTAAAGCTGATGTTTCGCTTGATTTCTTGTCAAGTGCGTGGGTGTCTACTGTTTTTGAAGTCATTGGTTTTATTTAACACAGCTTCTGCCGTGTCGGATTACTGATGCATTTCAGTAATTGGTGGTATTTAAAACCATTGTTTTCTGGATTATTAGGAAAACAGGCATGTATTTTTTTTTTCAGTCCAGAAATTTCCTTAATTAAGTTTTAAATGTTCACTTGCATCGACTTTCCCATAGAATTAACTTCTTTTTCGGGATATGAATTGGAGACGTTGCCATGTTAAAAATTGGAGCCGTTTTTTTTTTACCTCTGACATGCTAGGTGTTTTGACCACAGCTCACCTGATGTTAAGTGACGGTGTGGTCGAAGACGGTAGCACACCTGGCCTAGAATGGAACTGGCTCTCAAGTGAGGCTGCCGGAACACACCGTTAGATGCTTGGCGGCAGATTTTCAACTTGTGGGTGGTAGCTAGCCAGCCGAGTATTATAAAGTACCCTACCACCGTGCAAAACGTTTATTGTTCCGTTGCTGCGTGAACTTTTAAATACTCAAACTATGTGATAGAAAGATTAACAGACATCAAAGACGTTTTCACATCTTTAAGTAGTAAGTACACAAGCAGACCGACTTTCGCATAACTTATATTAGTGTCATATATTGGTACATAAAGCGTCGGAATGTCACGACGAAATAAAAGTAACTCAAACAAGCACCATCTATTGGTTTGACGCATCACATTATCAACCATAGGACGTCCACTGCTGGACATAGGCCTCCTCCTGGGGGGGTTTTGCCAATACTCGCCACGCTTGGCAGGCGGGTTGGCGAGCGCAGTTAGGTGTGATTGTTCAAGGAAGACGCTGCTGCCCATCTTCCGGATGACATCCCTTAGCCGACTCTTACGGCAGCCACGGGTAGAGAGGGTGGGGTACTATTCTTACGCCGGCACCACGGCGCGCACGACACGACACGCATCACTAAAGTCAAAATAATCCACAACCAGAAAGTGGTGCCATCTACACGTGTTTTTTTGTCATTTGAACTAGTATTTTTATTATCTTTATATGCAAGTGTATGCTTCACCAACCTCACAAATGAACCTGTCATTCGTATCAGGTGGCCACATCTCTAGTGACTATTCCAAGTCGCGTGCATGCAACGAAATAACTACTTACATACATTAATCTGCCTGCTGTCATCGTATAATCTTTAGTTCATAACTGGTTGCCAATCCACAGTACAATAGTAAAAGTTACATGTATCTCTTATCGTGAACAGGCTTTAACCTACTTCAAAAAGGAGGAACTTTTTTTATTGTTTACAAGCTAGGTGATTGACCACAGCTCATCTGATTTTTAGTGACGGTGTGGTCGAAGATGGTAATGGACATTTAGTCTGGAATGGCACCGGCTCTCAAATGAGGCTGCCGACACACACTGTTAGATGCTTGGCGACAGATTTTCAACTTGAGAGAGGTAGCTACCCAGCCGAATAATAGAAAATACCTTACCTTATGGTTTCCAAACGATGTTTTTCTTCACCGACAGCTCAAGTTTATTGTTGGGGTTTGAAGCCACGGCTTTTGGCATGTAAACCGACCTCGCTAACCACTGAGCTATCATCAAAGACTAAAAATTTTCATCTCTGACCATTTTTACAGAACGAATATTCGACGGGTGAATGTAAACACTAAGATCCCTTGTTTAATTTGTACCACCAAGTAAAAATATAGCGCCTGACATTATCTTATTGCTAAAACAATCGTGTGTAACTTCCCGTAGCGAAGTAAAGAACCGAAGCTCAATCTATAAATCTGTTTGAAGTTGTCCTACTGTTCCTTCGTGATTCTGCTCCAGTATCGAGATGCAACGCCCATCGAAGCATAAATTTATTTGCATTCGTGCACCGCCTTCTCTGTAGGGATTCCTTGCGCCTTGTATACTAGCTGCTCCACGCAAATTCACACGCGTATCCAAAAATAACAAGCTGAGGAGTTTAAAAACCGGCCAAGTGCGAGTCGGACTCGTGCACGAAGCGTTCCGTACCATTATCTATGAAAACGGAAAAAAAATCGCGTTTGTTGTAGCCCCCTCTTAAATATTTATTTTATTCTGTTTTTAGTATTTGTTGTTATAGCGGCAACCGAAATACATGATTTGTGAAAATTTCAACTGTCTAGCTATCGCGGTTCTTGAGATACAGCCTGGTGACAGACAGACGGACGGACAGACAGACAGCGAAGTCTTAGTAATAGGGTCTTGTTTTTACCCTTTGGGTACGGAACCCTAAAAGTAGCCTATGAGTTAATCCAGGGTGTAAACTATCCACGTTCCAAACTTCATCCAAATCCATCCACTCGTTTCGGTGTAACAAAGAAGATAAAGAAGTAACATACATACATAATAGCAGGGAAAATTTCTTTATGGGACGGAACTTCTTAGCATACAGTGGTATTGCCATGCGGGGGTCGGGTTCACTGAATAGCTTAGAATTTGCGACACGTGTTGGTTTAAAACAGGGGCTCTCAAACTTATTTCTTCTACCGAAAACCGTGGTGGATTTTGCAACAGAACACTCAAAAATTGGATGAAAAAATATATATTAAACCACAATGACATTCATTACTTTAATTTATTTATTTCTATTAGTTTAGTCTGGAGTTTAAACTTACATTCTAAACGAGACTTTTTTTACCAGTGAGAGCAATCAAACAGGGCAGAAATATGATATGAACTAAATAATCAATGTTGTGTAGGTAATAGATAGGTTTTAATTTCAGTAAATTTTAAAATATTAGGTAGACGAAATTACAAATCAGCCATCGCCCCCCTAAACTATTTCAGCACCCCCCAATTTTTTCTGGGCCCCTTACCGCCCTCTACGTCTCTAGCGCCCACAAGGGGGCGTTATCGCCCACTTTGAGAAAGACTGATTCAAGAGATTTTTGAGATACGCTTCAACGCTTAGTGCCTGACG
Source organism: Biston stratarius (assembly GCA_950106695.1). Lineage (NCBI taxonomy): Eukaryota > Metazoa > Arthropoda > Insecta > Lepidoptera > Geometridae > Biston > Biston stratarius. The sequence goes on from OX467116.1 coordinate 8,843,810, forward strand.
GAACACTGACAAGACCCTGGCTTGGATATAATTATGTGGATAGCGCCAATAGTGAAATGGCGTTGGCCGGTAATTACTTCTCCACATTGTCAATTCAATTTTTTTAATTAAAAAATGCTTAATAAGCAATATTTTCTATTACGTTTTTTCAATATTTTTTTTATGTATTAGTAATAAGACGAACGAAACGCTCTTCTGTTGGTAAGAGATAACGCCTGTCCATGACCATTGCAGCAATACACAGCACTTTGAGTAGCTAAGCAAAGTCTAGGATATCACTGCTTTGGCGCTCATTACTTTGAGATTTTCGATAGTTAGTCTCAACAGCCCTGTAATTTCGCTAGCTGCAGTACCCTTCAAACCGGAACACAGTAATGTTTACACACTACTGCTTGGCGGTAGAATATCTGGTACAGCGGTGGTGCCTACCTACATGACCTCTTGCTAAGGAGATCATAGATAATCTTTACTGTGCACACCAAAAATAGAAAAAAAGTACAGAAAACAAAAACATTTTATGAGCTGGTGCCACAAGTGGCGGACTTATCATTAAAAGCGAATACCTTCCAGGCAACCAAGAATGGGAGGGAATACACGAGACGGGAGATGTTGTAACACTATTGAGTTAAATAATTTAAACTAATAAAAATAATACATATAGTAAGTATGTAAAAAATAATAATGTATTACGATATTGTACTTTATTTTTTTAACCTAGAAAAGTAAATATAATATCTATTTGCTTTGTAAAAAGTTTGGCATTTCTATCATCACGGGTTTCGCTTAAAGTTATGATTCGGACGTACTGCTACTTTCTGTATCGTCTACGTCGTCATCGGTCGTGTTGTACCCCCATGCTTCCACTTGGAATTTGTAAAGGCCCCGGAATTTTAGTACTGGAATACGGACCTGTTGAAAGGAACATTGATTAACAAGGATGTCAACCGTATCTTAGAGAAAAACCGGCCAAGTGCGAGTCGGACTCGCGCACGAAGGGTTCCGTACCATTGTCTATGAAAAAGGCAAAAAAATCGCGTTTGTTTATTGTTTAGTTATTAATATTTTATTATAATATTTATTTTATGTTGTTTTTAGTATTTGTTGTTATAGCGGCAATAGAAATATGAATTTGTGAAAATTTCAACTGTCTAGTTATCGCGGTTCTTAAGATACAGCCTGGTGACAGACAGACGGGCGGACAGACAGACAGCGAAGTCTTAGTAATAAGGTCCCGTTTTTACCCTTAAGGTACGGAACCCTGAAAAAATTGAAACTTATCGTTTAAAATATCCTTGAAGAAAGTTTTATTCCTAAAGGTTTTTTTATATTGAAAAGCAAGCTGTTTGGCCACAGCTCATCTAATGTTAAGTGACGGTGTGGTTAATAATTGTAAACACATATACCCTGGAATGGTGAGGCTCTCAAGTAGGCTACCGGAACACACAGTTAGTTGCTTGGAGGCAGATTTTCAACTTGAAGGTGGTAGCTAGCCAATTGAGTACTAGAAAATACCTTACCATCATGCTATGATTTCCTCACGATGTTTTCCTTCACCGGCAGTTCACTTTGATACACTTGCAAAATGCACTTTGATACGCCGCGCCTGACAAACGCGCGTGTGAGGCGCGCATTAAACTTATGTGAATCACTAATAAATCTCTACAACTTTTAATACTACTGTAATAACTACCAACTAACTATTATCGTAGCGGTCTAACTGGTACGCTCCAGGCGCGTTGTTTACATATCGTCTTATTTTAGCGATGATAGCTCAGTGGTTAGCGCGGTCGGCTCGCATGCCGAAGGACGTGGGTTCAAACCCCAACAATGAGCTTGAACTGCCGGTGAAGAAAAACATCGTGAGGAAACCATAGCGTGGTGGTAGAGTACTTTCAAGTACTCGGCTGGCTAGCTACCACCCTCAAGTTGAAAATCTACCGCCAAGTATCTAACGGTGTGTTCCGGCAGCCTCACTTGAGAGCCAGTTCCATTCCAGGCTAGGTGTGCTTTACCATCTTCGATCACACCGTCCCTTAACATCAGGTGAGTTGTGGTAAAACAAATAGCCTGTCAACAACAAAAAAAAACTTTTACATTTAAAAAAATTATAGTGACAAAAAATACGTCAACGTCATAAATAATAAGTACCTTGGTTTCAGGCGTGTCCAGTCCCCAAATTTTAGGTGTTGCAAGCTGGTACGGCATTCCGACTTTGACGCAAACTATATTTGTACCATGCGCAGCCATAATCTATAAAAAAAAAAAATGATATGACCGCCATCACCGTCGGGTAGACCTTTATGGAAATGGTAACGAGCCATGAGTCTGTGTTAGCTTATATTGCTATTCGACTTTGTAAGGCAATCACGAAAACGCGACTACATTTCGTATGCCAACGCAATAATGTTTGCAGTAACGCCTTACTACTTAAGTCTATGTTAACAATGTCAATACTTGACAAAAAGTAATGAGCCTCGTATATGAACAATGTCAAAACATGACAAACCGCAAACAGCATGAACGATAACAATAAAATAGTAATAACTCTGTACATGAAAAATGTCAATACGTTACAAACAGCAATAAACCCCATACATGAACAATATCAATTATTGACAAGCATAAAAGCCCTTTACGTGAACAATGACAATACTTGACAAGCATATAAAGCCCTTTACATGAACAATGTTAATAATGACTAGCAGTAATAAACCCCGTACATAAACAATGCCAATACTTGACAAACATAAACTCCGTACATGAACAACGTCAATATAATACGCCCTATATGCCAACAAAGACAATAAAAAAGAAGCATTATGTAAAAAGAAATTTAGTAAAAGTTTTTTTATTCATAATAGGTTTGTGTTTGACTACATTCGATATTTTAACGTCTAACAGACTTACCTCAAGAAAGTATGTCAGCATCATTTCCTGGTCAGGCTTCACTTGAAAGATTTCGTGGTAGAACTTGAACATGCCATCGGCCATGTCACCACGACTGTAGCACGCGATACCTCCCATCCACCAATGGCCATTCCAGCCGTGGCCAAATGTGTCGTAAGTTAAATAAGCTCGCGGCATAACAAATCCTAGATAAACATAAAAACACTTTCGATGATTTCGTGCAGCACGAGCGGCGTGTACAAATGAATTGATCTCGAAGCTTGAACGTACAAGGTTTAGTGCTGGTTTTTTTAAAAAAGATTTTTACTACTGCATGGCCAAAGCAACATCCATGTATAATAGACATCAGCGCACCACATAATAGATACCACCGCGGTGTCAGATAATCTGCCACCAAGCAGTAGTGTGTAAACAATACTGTGTTCCGGTTTGAAGAATACTGCTAGCTAAATTACAGTGCAATTGAGACTAACCATCGAATGTCTCAATATAACGTACGCCAAAATAGCGATGGTATGGATGTCTGGCTTTATGGCACTCTAAAAATATAACTCGAAGATATTCTTACCAAAAGGGTCGTCCTTAGCGAAGGCCCCAACAGCCTTCCCTGTGATAGCTGACGTAATCCATGGCACATAGGGGTGGATCAGGATGTGACGCGGCGGGGGCGGAGGCCTGCGACTCCTGAGGGGGTCTGGACAGGGAGAGCCACCTGCAAATAATAGGGATTAAATTTTGGATAAAATATTGAAATAAAATATTTATTTATAGTTCATACCAAAATTACAAACATTCGTCAAACAAATATTCGAGAATAAAGTTTATCGCTAAGATTGTCTTCCAGTTTAGAGAAGATGTTTTGAAGAAGAAATGCTCCTTTTATTTAAAGTTAGAGAAGTTTAACAACATTTTTTGAAGAAAATACCATGGTAACATTTGAAAGTAGAAGTTTCTTAAAACCACATATTGTAATTTTGTCGGACTTCGGTAAAATAAAAAATAAATTATTGGTCCTGTATAATTTATGCGCGGATTTATGTTCCAACTCGCAACGGGCCTTATGGAGGGATATCACCCTATCACTCTTACAAGGCTGTTACCCAGCAATGTGACTTTAATGTAGATGCTGCAGGGTTTTACCTTGAGACAATGCGACGATTGCCCAGTGCCCAGTATGCTCGTGGATCATGCTCGGTGCTCCGGAGTGGAATCCGCAACCTGTGGTACACATTAATCTCTCTCTAGTTGGATCGGTGTTGTTCTGAAATGTAAAAAGTGGGGTTACACCGATTATAATATTAAGCCGAAAGTTTATATGAAAGTAGCGAAATCATAGTAAAAGGTGAACTACTAGTTAATAAATAAATAAAAATACTATAAATATGCTCTGATACTTTGACAACGTCACATCTTCTCCGATACTAATGCTGGCACGGCTGCAGAATATGCAGAAGACCTCAAAAGGCGCAAGTACCCAGGACAGTGGGTGAATCTCTAAGCCATTGAGCAAAAAAATATTCAAAGAGCTTTCATCTAGTCTCGTTCTTGTCTCGTCGAAGCCATACGACACTATACAACGTAGCAATGGGCCCATCGTTTTGGGAACTTTTCCCATTGATAGCAACCTTTTAGACCATTTTATTTATACTTACCTCTTGGTAACTTTTCCCATTGATAGCAACCTTTTAGACCATTTTATTTATACTTACCTATTGGTAACTTTTCCCATTGATAGCAACCTTTTACGAATAGGTAAGTATAAATAAGATGGTCTAAAAGGTTGCTATCAATGGGAAAAGTTCCCAAAACGATGGGTTCATTGCTACGTTGTATAGTGTATGTACAACACCTAATCATTAAGACTCGGCCAAAGCCTTCCTATGCCTACACTTTCAACACTGATCAATTATTGTGCTGTGAGTCTTGCAATAGGATATTCAAACAAAATTTAGATTGGCCTACCATATTCTTCCTCATGATAAAAGCTGACAGGGTTTGCCATTGATGATCACGTCAAGGAGGATGATGTATATTCTACGATATGTAAAATATTATGTTAATCGAAGTGGCTATAACTTACTTCGGCACCTCCACTAGTGACGGATGAGTACAAGTAACAGAGCTCTTTTGGCAACAGCGACAACTTGGTTATTTCTTTCTCTTCTGACATTATGTCCCTTGGAACGTCTAAACAGAAAAGCACTGTTTTTTTAAGTTGACAGGCTAGGTGGTGCTACTTCTCATCTGGTGTTAAGTGACAGTATAGTCGAAGATAATAACCACATATGGCCTGGAATAGAACTGGCAGATTTTCAACTAACTTACGGGTTACTAACTGTTTACTATAAAGTGGGCACTTTCTAGTAATCAGCTAGCTAGCAAATGCTACGATTTACTCTCGATGTTTTCATTCACCGGTAGCTCAAGCTTATTGTTGGGGTTTGGGCCTACGTCTTTCGGCGTGTGATCCGACCGCGCCAACCACTGAGCTATCATCGCTACGAAATTAGGTTATGTTCACGTCGGTGTGCCACGCTTTGAAGCCTCAATGTTTACATTGTCATTGATGAACCTTTTAGCCCGCCCTTCAATGGAGTCCAAAGCTTCAAGCATTACTTGGCAGAACCGTGCCAAAGACGGCAGTGACGCTCCGTCCAGGAACAAACTTGTGTTATTTATTCTGTGCCAAAAACTCTTACCGTTGCTGAAGTCAACATGGAAAATCTTGTCCCTGATTGGCTTTCCGCTTCTTGTCACCAAATGATTCATGAACGGCAAGCATGCTGGCACCATGTATTCTGAAAACAAGACAAATTTAGGACAAGTTGTAAATTTGCAGTGGCCAAACAAAAACGTCTATAGCTATGATCGGCTTTTGCTGCTCCACCGTAAACTGCATCTTCGTTTAACATCAGGCGAGTTGGCAATCAAACACTAGCATAATTGAATTTAAAATTGTGCGCGGCTTGCTTGTCGCATGCGGCCCCTGGCCGATATTAATGCGGTCCGCGACGTGTTTTTGATCTATCGAAAAGCTTATAACCCAGTCAGGGTTAAAAATTTGGGGTATCGGTACAGACCGATGTACCTAAGTCTAGATATAATTCAAATTTTCAATCCCTCTTCTAGTTGCTATACTTACTTGATTTGATTGGTGTAATCAACTTCAAGAGCGCAATGCTGTCGGAGGCGCCGAAGTGCTTGTACTCAGGGTGGATGAGAACGTCCGACAGCGGCACCAGAACCGCAGCAGATTCACATTCCTCGCCAGCAGCGAGCGACTCTGTGGACATCCCGCACTCTACGTCGTCTCGCTCGTACTCGCCGAATGCCACGTTACCTCTGAAAGAGACAGTTAACTCAAACGGTCTCAGACTTAGGAATGGTTACCCAAAAATGGTTTTATTATAGAAGATAATATTACTATTTTGTTTTTGGAAAATGTATTCAGCAAAATTAGACCCTCAGTCACGTGACCGTGAACACCAAACTGCTAAACATAACAGAAAGTGCTAATTATATAATAAACGCCGTTTCCATTTTCGTACGAACAGTTAAGATTGGTTAACACGGCGTGACGTCATTCAGACACCATGACAGTCCTGCCCGTTTTGATTTAATTTACTGAAGCCTTAAATGATGAATAATGCACAGGAATGGAGACACGGGCAGTGAAGGTAAGCGTTGATACGTAAGGGGTCCCTTAAACCTACACCAGAGTCGCAAGTTCTTGACGCCTTCCTGAAGGGTTGCTGTCCTTGAAACGCGATGGACCCGACACCCGCAAAGTGATACCATTTAATGCTAAGAAGTTTTCATCTCTGACACTTTTTTTAAATGTAATTGTAATGAGACGAACAGGGCGCCTTATAGTAAGAGTAGCTATCTAGGACCATTGTAGCTATACACAGAACTTTGGCAAAACACAAAGTCCAGGGTATCGCTGCTTTGGCGCTTATTACTTTGAGACTTTCGATGGTTAGTCTCAACAGCCCTGTAATTACGCTAGCTGAAGTACCCTTCAAACCGGAACACATGTTCGTACCAGATATTCTGCTCGGCGGCAGAATATCTGGTACTGCGGTGGTACCAGACGACCACACTACTAGGCATGTGGTAGCTCTACTTTTCTCTACTTACAAAGCATATCCCTCAGGAACTTGTGCAGCGTCTACAGCAGTAGAGAGGACAAACTGTCGGCTGATAAGTACCACTCGCGGTACTCTGAAGAAATGAGGAGTGCCGTTATTTACTGCAACATTAAGTCAACGATGCAACCTTGGGCTTAAGTTATTTTTTCGAATTAGAGTAATGACAATTGACTCTTTAGAGTTCGAGTTATAAGCATTATAATATAAGCTAAGTTCCAGAATAAAAGGTCGTCTTAGCAAACCCAAACACCGATGGTGAGATAATTTAGGCTCCCATAGCAGCAAATTGATCACAAAGTTCTCGATCGTGAGGTATGGAAAGGGGCTTTTACCCTACATTGAGACAATAATTGTTAAAAATGATTACAAATTAATTAGGGTAGGAAGTTTGCTAATAATAAAATAGAAGGAGTTTATTAATCCGTGCATGCATACATTTTTGATTATCTTGTTGAATTTATATGTGAATTTTGTTGATTGAATTACGAATTGATAAAAACATAAATCCGTTTTTTTATGCTTGCCAGGCTAGATGTTTGACCTGATGTTGAGTGAAGGTGTGGTTGGGTAATGACACTGGCTCTTAAGTTTAATTACAGGAACAAACCGTTAGGTGCTTGGCGGTAGATTCTCAACTTAAGGGTGGTAATATGTGTACGAGTACTAGAATGTACCACCATGTCAAGATATCCTTAAAATGTTTTCCTTCACCAAGCTCATCATTATTGAGATTTGAATCCATTCTTTCTAGCGTGTGCACCAGCCAAGGTAATCATTAAGCTGTCATCGCTCAAAGTTTGTGGAATGTATTTAGTTAATTAAGGTTCTCTGGGCAGGCACCTCACCAGCTTATCTTATACCCAGGGCTACTTGATATAAGAACTCAGCCAGTTCACATTCATCATACCATGTATGTACTGTAGAACTCCTAGCCAAGTATATTGTAAGTCTTCCAGAGGTCCTTCATCCGGAGTATAGGTGGGATCGTCATGGCACTGGAAGAATTGGCTTCGGGAGGACTGGAACCCTGGTGACAAGAATCCTCGTGGTCATAATCTAGTAGTTGCACGTGATGACACATCCTTCTCATTAGCAGCCAGCCAACAGTAAAATAGATATCTCTTTTCATTTTAATGTTTTGGTTTTGTTCTTATTCTCTAGCATAAAATGTATAAATGTTCAAATAGCGTTTTTCTGTTAACCTGTTATTAGGCTAGTATTAAAACTGGTAGGTATTTTTGGCCTTATTGGGTTGAGGAGTAAAAAAAATTGCAAATTCTCAAGGGCGTCACAGTACAAATAAGTTTGGGAAGCCCTGCTCTAGTAGATGTTCTCCGGTAGTTAAAATCTGGGTGCCTTCGTGCAAAGTCGCGTTTGAATCGGTTTCTTAAGGTAAGCGTGCTCCATTGTATTTTTTTCAGGGAAAATTATTGTTGAGCACCACCGGCTCCGAGGGGAGCTGGGTGGTCTCCGCCTAAGTAACAGCTGACCCATTTAAAACCCTGGAGTGTCTACCTGGCGAGTATATGCCAGGGCTACGGAGACGCTTTCGCACTCATCCACGACCCGGACGGCGCTGGTCCATGGTATACCATATCTTCGCTTAACATCAGAGAAGATAGAAAATATATGCTTTGGACAACTATGATCTCAACAATGTCTGTACTTTGTAAAAAAAGTGTAATTAAACCTGAAAAAAATTTAACTTACCCCAAAAGACGATAATCACTCTTATAACCTTCCACATCTCACTGTTCTCAGTAACTGAATATTTCCATTCTTCTAAACATCTACGAGATATTTGTTTACCATCAGCAGCCGATATCTGCTATGATAAACACGGGATTCCTAGCTTGCGTAACACTTAACACCAAGTTTACAAGTATGTAAGTTTTGTTTCATGGTAAACAAGAAATAACTGATGTACAGCTGTGATTATTACACCTGCTCATTACCATTGCAGCGGTACCCAAAATTTTGAGTAACAAAAGTAAGACGGCATTCAGACACCAATAGCGGCCTCTTGAATGAAAGGGTCTTTTTTCATTGGGGAAGCAAACCATATAGATCTATATGTTATAGACAAAGCCAGCGGCAAATTAATGTTTTTTTTTTTTTCTTTAACGCTGATAGGCTAGGTGTTTGACCACAGCTCACTTGATGTTAAGTGACGGTGTGGTCGAAGATGGTAAAGCACACCTAGCCTGGAATAGAACTGGCTCTCAAGTGAGGCTGCCGGAACACACCGTTAGATGCTTGGCAGCAGGTTTTCAACTTGAAACTTGGGTGGTAGCTAGCCAGCCGAGTACTAGAAAGTACCCTACCACCACGTAACTACGTAAACTAGTTAGACGAACTGGACGCTCTCCAGATGGTAAGTCTTTAAGTAAGAAGATGTCCATGACCATTGCAGCGATACACAGAACTTTGAGTAACAAACCAAAGTTGAGGGCATCGCTGCTTTCGTTTAATAAAAGTTTAATAGACCGCAACTTCACTTAACATCTGACTTATGTTAAGCGAAGTTGCGGTCAAAAGCAACCAATATTTTATCTTTATAAACTTTAGAATAAAGTAGTAATATAAATAGAACATGAAGTAATAGCGAAAGCATTTAGTCCCATCTAACACATTCAATACCATATAACCCATACAATACGTACATCATTCATGGAGGTTCCCCCATCAACTTTAATGAAATGGTATAATCTTACAATATAAACAGTACTTTATGTTGCATATCCTGCCTGTCAACTTTACCACCAATGTGACTAAGAAACTACAAATAGAAACGGAGTTGGCAAACACATATTTTAGTGCACAGATTTTTGTAGCATGTCGATTTATTGGCAGTCAAACAACCCAAAAGTCAGCTCAAAGAGTTTTTTAAATGTAAAAGTAATGAGTCAAACGAGACGCTCTCCTGATGGTAAGAGATAACACCTGCCCATGACCATTGCAGCGATACATATAAATTTAAGTGACAAAACAAGGTCTATTCTAGGGCATCATTACTTTGAGATATTAGATGGTTTGTCTCGGCAGTCCTGTAATTTTACTAGCTGCAGAACCCTTTAAACCGGAACACAGTAATGTTTACATACTACTGCTTGGCGGCAGAATATCTGGCAATACGGTCATACCTAGCTAGAGGACCTTCTGCTAAAGAGATCTACCACCAAATAAAAAAACGTGGTTATTTAGTAATCACTGGAAAAAAAATATTAAAAAACTCCTCTTATAATCATAAGAGGAGTTTATTAAGCATCTAGACTAAGGTCAATTCCTCTTACAACAGAACAGAATAGAATCAAAAAAATTTTACATACATAATATGTTACTACTGTGTTGTTTAAATATGTGGGTCGAATAAAAATAAACCTTAATCTGCGCCTTCAATTTTTCTTCAAATATTTTTCATGCAATTTCAGGGTAGTCACATTGACGAGGATGTGCTCTTATTGTTTTTTCTTTCTTTTAAGACGATATTCTAAAAAATAATAAATGCAAAGTAATAATTACTCTACCTTAATTGTTTTCTATTTGTCTCCAATTATGTTTCATGCGATTTCAGGGTAGTCACTTTGGCGATTTGGATGTGCTCCTTTCGGCTTAGAACTACTATATATACCGATCCACTAGAGCAGCAGTCCGCAACATGCGGCCCGCGGGCCGTATGCGGCTCGTGAATATCCTACTTGCGGCCCGTGATTGTTTTGTAAATTAGTCATAAATATCTAGAATATTATAGATTCTAGATGGAAAATATTATATTTATTAATATAAGAATGCCCATATTTTAACAACTTTTAATAGAATTTTGTTTTTTCTATCTATTCTATAGAATATGACCAATAAATTATACGTACAGTAAGCTTCTAGGGTTGAAGCTTACTGTACGTAAAATTAAGTGCTATATATTATACGTGCTGTGGTGGTGCTGGCGTAAGAATTGTGCCCCACCCGTGGTTGCCGTAAGAGTCGGCTAAGGGATGTAATCCGGAAGATGGGCGGCAGCGTCTTCCTTGAACAATCACACCCAACTCGCTCGCCAACCCGCCTGCCAAGCGTAGCGAGTATTGGCAAAACCCCCCCAGGAGGAGGCCTATGTCCAGCAGTGGATGTCCTATGGCTGATGATGTGAAGCTTCTAGGGTTAATATCACAAGTGAGGCCCGCCTGTACTTTATTTTTTCACCTTGTGACCCCTGCCTGCCAAAAGGTTGCCGACTGCTGCACTACAGTGATTGAGTGAGGTAGTGTGAAGCGTTAAGTAATAATATATTATATAAAAAAGCTCATCCAACCATTTCGTACCTCTAAGGCAAAAACACAGAATACGTGTCAGTGCCAATATTTCGAATTCTAGACTTCCAAATCATTACCGAGTGCTCGAGGCGCCACATGCCCTGAATCTAAATTTGCCAAATGATCCATATCCGATGTTTAAAACCAGGGCCGAATCAGGGATGCTCCCCAAGCGAACGGTATGGCTGATTCGAAAGTTGTTGAAGTCAAAACTTCTTTAGCCGCGTTGAGCGATTTTTGGTAAGGGCAAAACTCCCCATGATTACCTTTTTATTACTTAGTGGTTGATCTTCTTAACAGGAGGTCGTCTAGGTAGGTACCACCGCAGTACCAGATATTCTACCGCCAAGCAGTATTGCGTGAACATTACTGGATTCCGGTTTGAAGGGTACTGTAGCTAGCGAATTAACATCCCTGTTGAAACTAATTAATGTCTCAAAGTAATGAGCACCAAAACAGCGATGCCCTGGACTTTGTTACATAATGATCTGTGTATCGCTGCAATGGTTATACATTATCTCTTACCATCAGGAGAGCATCTCGTTCGTCTAATAACTTTAACATAAAAAGGAAACATTGATCGCAACAGTTTTTACTGTCTTTTGAAAGAAATCTTGTAAAAAAAATTCTTCTTCCTTCTTTTGCTAAAGGATCCTCGCAGACTTGCAAAGTATGTTCAAAACTTCTTCCTAACAAAGACTCTATTCCGTTCATAGACTTTGCTGTTCAACGTTCTGCGTATGGATGCAATGGTCATACGTCATCTCTTACCATTTTTTTTTTATGGCTGACACAGCTTTTTTGACCACAGCTCACATGATGTTAAGTGATGGTGTGATCGAAGATGGTAAAGCACACCTAGCCTGGAATGGAACTGGCTCTCAGGTGAGGCTGCCGGAACACACCGTTAGATGCTTGGCGGCAGATTTTCAACTTGAGGGTGGTAGCTAGCCAGCCGAGTACTAGAAAGTACCCTACCACCACGCTATGGTTTCCTCACGATGTTTTCCTTCACCGGCAGCTCAAGCTCATGGTTGGGGTTTGAACCCACGCCCTTCGGCATGCGAACCTATCGCACTAACCACTGAGCCATCATCGCTACAAATTAATAAGTAGAGCGTCTCGTTCGACACATATATATTACATTACAAAAATTGGTCTAAATACATTGCTGTCCTAAAACACATTGAATGCGTTTCAATCGACAACACTATGTCATTACATACTGTTGTATATTCTATATCATTACAGCTTATTATGCAAGTGGGTCGAACAGAGATGATTGTCGTGAATTTTGATCGATGCGTGTCGATATTTAGCTTGATAGTTTTTTTATGGATGAGCATTTAAATAAATCATAATTTACAGATTTTTATTAAGGTTACTAGCTTACGCGACTACGTCCACGTTAACTTGAGAATTCGTTAGGTAAAGAAAAAAAATATTTACTAATTCCAAAACCAAAAAATCGAAATATTACATTCCTGTACATTATTTTTTTAAGACTGTTGATGTTACAACTATTTCCATTCATGGTTGCCTGTAAGAGGTCGCTTTTAGCAATAAGGGCGCCACTTGTGGCACTAGCTCATAAGATTATTTTATTTTCCATTCTTTTTAGATGTGCACAATAGTTTCTATCTATATTTAAAAAACCGGCCAAGTGCGAGTCGGACTCGCGCACCGAGGGTTCCGTACAAATATGTAGGTATATGTATAAGTAAAAGTTGTGTTATTTTTTTATGGTAATTTATGCTTTTTGCAATTTTTTCGATATCTGTGCTATAAATCGTTGCTTCGTACCAAATTTCAAGATTCTGAGTTCACGGGAGTACCCTGTAGGTTTTGATTCCCTTGCGAGTGTCGAAAATTTGCAGCACAAACGGCTGTATCTTTTGATTGCGTTGGCTTAGAAGTTTCATTTTTTCACAGCTCCAAGGGACAGTAGACCTGAGTATTTGATATGAATTTCAGCTTGATACCTCCACGCGTTCCTGAGAAAAAGGGTCTTGACAGACAGACAGACGGACAACAAAGTAATCCTATAAGGGTTCCGTTTTTTCCTTTTGAGGTACGGAACCTTAAACACATGTTAATGTGGAAGTGTATGAGTTTCCTTTATTGTTTTAGTCTAATTACGTGAAAAGAAAATACGAATAAAACAACTAGTGTGCAATAGTTTATTGCTATAGGGGTATCACCATAGTTATTTAGCTCAGAATTTTAAACGATTACGTCAACCGTCACCGATCTATTTCTATAAAGGTAAAAAATTTCGTCATTTTATGTTCAGTGCCTTTTGTTTTTCTAAAATGGCAGTGAATAGTTTTGTAGTTTGGAGTTTGATTGGAATTATTTTACCTGCATGTGGTAAGTCAATATTTAGTCATATAGAACAAGAGAGTTTGTCTCAGTTCATCACGATATATGAGAAAAAAATCATCATTATCATCATCACTGCGATCTTTCTTTGTAGCGATGATAGCTCAGTGGTTTGCACGGTCGGCTCACATGCGAAGGGCGTGGGTTCAAACCCCAAAGAGCTTGAACGGCCGGTGAAGGAAAACATGTCGTGAGAAAACCATAGCATGGCGGTAGAGTATTCCCTTGTACTCGGCTGGCTAGCTATCACCCGTTGCCAAACATCTAACAGTATCTTCCGGCAGCCTCACTTGAGAGCCAGTTCCATTCCATGGTCGGTGTGTTTACCATCTTCAACTATACCGACACTTAACATAAGCTGTGGTTCTTTGTGTTACTTTGCATTTTTTCATCCATCCTGTAAAATCATTTGCTTAGATATCTAGTTTCATTTATGCAATATGATCATTTCATTGACAAAATTCTACATACCTAATCGTAGGTTGATTGCCCTTCAAGGTCGCCTATTTTAGTTAGCTACCTGACATTGACGTCATAGCTTTGCCTACCATTTAATAATTTCGAACTGTAATGCAAGTCAGGATGGCCGAGCGGTCTAAGGCGCTGCGTTCAGGTCGCAGTCCACTTCTGTGGGCGTGGGTTCGAATCCCACTTCTGACAAACTTTTTGTAATTTAATTAGCCTTTTTGTTGAATTAATTAGCCTATTTTATTCTTAACTACCTTGAACTATAGAAATTATTTTTGATTTAATAATTTCTATGTTATTTTTTAAACCAAATTTAAGTACCATATCATAATCTTAAAGCATAATTATGTATTGAAAATAAATAACTATAAATATAATAAAATAAATAGCTAAATCTTTCTTAGTAGATTTCACAAAGGTCATTCTACACCTTTGTGAAATCTACTAAGAAAGATTTAGCTATAAAAAAATGCTCTTAAACAAGCTACTATGTTACATCAATTAGTTAATATCATTATAAAATAATTAATTTAATAACTATTAAATCTTTTAATCTGCGTGCCTCAAGTAGTTTCGCTTTCCTAGACGAAACTGATTCACTCCCGGTGAATCAGTTTCGTCTAGGAAAGCGTGCTTCATCGTAGACCGCATCTTCGCTTATCATCAGGCGAGTCGCAGGCCTATTTGTAATTTTAAAAAATATTAAAAGTTAGTACAATTTTTTTCCAGTGTCGTCGGAATTCTTCACATCTCAAGACGGTCGTGCTGATTGGGAGCGGATAGTGGGAGGTACCAAAGCAGCCAATGGCTCAATTCCTTATCAGGTATAATTACAATGCCGCTCCATATTTCGACTTATTTAAAGTTCCAATTTCTGAGTGGCATTGATTGAACTAGAGTTTATGCACTTCTATAAGCTTAAATTATATTCAACCAAAAGGTTATAGTATAAATAGTCTAAATTCACAAATGAACAAATGATTAATTTTTTTATCTTTATATTACCTATATAAAAATTTCGTGTCACGTTGTTTGTCCACGATGAACTATTATTGAACCAATTTTAACCAAACCTTGCACACTGTGCCGTTTGATCCAATTTGAGAGATAGGATAGTTTATATCTCAATTTATAATTGCAATATTTTTTTTTAATTGCAAATTATTAATTGTTTGTTATACGACAAAGAGGTATAATTATCTGTGAGTTCCATAAAATTCTAACAGATGGCGGTGTAAGATTATTTATCAACTGGATTGAATAAGTATCCAATAGATGGCGCTACGTTAAAAGTCGAAACGTTTCATATGCGCTACAATTTATTTCACGTTACACGCGTGTGTGCAATTTGACCACAGCAACGCGTGGCCGGGTCTGCTAGTATTAATAAATATAACCAGATTGGCACAGGACCGAGGCAGATGGCATAACAAGAGAGGGCCTAGCAATGAGATAAAGAAGGCTGTGGATAATGATGATGATGACAGTACACCCGCCGCTTAAAACGCTGTTTATAGTCTTTATAGCACGTCAATTTGAGAGATTTACGTATTACGTAAATGTTAGAAAAATGTGTATGTCCATATATGTGTTCCGATAGCCTACTTGAGAATCAGATCGATTCCAGGCGTAGGTATGTGTGTTCTACTATACGTCACTTAACATCAGATGAGTTTTGGTCAAACACCTAGCCTGTCAACCATAAACAAATATGGAAATTACGGCGGGAGTAGATAACTGCTTTTTTTACAATCGCTTGATATTATTTATGTTTTACTTTCGTATATAATAAAATTATTATTATTATATACGAAAGCTCCATGCATGTATAAATCTGTGTGCTTATAATTAACAAATCGTATGGCTGATATATGTATTATCAGTGTTTTTGTGTGTGTTTCAGGTGTCTCTCCGTGTATGGGGAGTGTGGCACTTCTGCGGAGCCTCGCTGGTGACGCCGCGAGTTATCTTAACAGCAGCGCACTGCGTCGACAGGTCTGTGTTTTGATATCAGAAAAATGTCAGGCGCTTGTTTAAGTGAAAATGTAAAACTTAGGAAAATATTGCAATGTTTGAGAATAGTAAAATATTTACTATAAATATTGTAGAGATGATACCGTAGTGGTTAGCGCGGTCGGTTTATACGCCGAAGGGTGTGAGTTCAAACCCCAACACTGAGTTTGAGCTATCATGACGTACGATTCGTGAGGAAATCATAGCATGGTGGTAGGGTATTTTCTAATACTCGGCTGGCTAGCAAAGACCCTGAAAAATCTGCCGCTAAGCACCTAACCTAACTTGAGAGCCAGTTCCATTCCGGCTAGGTGTGCTTTACCAGCTTCGAACACAATATCACTTAATATCAGGCGATTTGTGGTCAAATTGTAAACCTGAAAAATAAAATTGAATTTAAAATAGGTACATATATTCTCAATTGATTAGTACAAATATATAAAGAGAAACAAATATTCTTATAAACCAAATACGCGAAAACAAAGCAATGCTGTCAATTTCATATCTATCTAATATATCTATCTAATATTTTTAAACGAGCAATTCTTGTATAATATATTTTATATATAATCTGTATCTCGGAAACGGCTCCAACGATTTTCATAAAATTTAGAATGCAGGGGATTTATGCGCCGATAAATCGATCTAGCTAAGTTTCATTTTTAAAAAACGTCGTTTTATCCTTGTTTTCAGCCGAGCAAAGCTCTTATAATAGGTATAACATATATCATTTTGAATTCTTTTCTAGACTAAAACCTGAATATTTACAAGCTATTGTAGGCACTAACCAGCTCCGATCAGGCGGAACAGCCTACAAGATTCGTAAAGTGGTCCAGCACGAAGAATACGACGACTACATAATCAAAAACGATATAGCCATACTATTCACCGAGAAGGAGATAGAGTTTGGGAGTACAGTGGATGCTGTAGAGCTGAATGATGAGCCGGTGGAGAAAGGGGAAGATTTGATCTTAACCGGATGGGGAACTACTTCTGTGAGTAACTTAGCAATCTATAACAGAGGTGATGAATAAGAGGTTTCTCTATTCATCCGACTTTAGCTAAAAAATATATTTTTATTTTTTATGTAACAGTAATGAGACGAACGAGACGCTCTCCTGATGTTAAAAGATAACGCCTGTCCATGACCATTGCAGCGATACACAGAACTTTGAGTAGTAAAACAAAGTCCAGGGCATCGCTGCCTTGGCGCTCATTACTTTGAGACTAGATGGTTAGTCTCAACAGCCCTGTAATTTCGCTAGCTGCAGTCCTTCAAACCGGAACACAGTAATGTTTACACACTACTGCTTGGCGGCAGAATATCTGATACTGCATTGTTACCTACCTAAACGACATCCTGCTAAGGAGATTCACCACTTATTAAGTATGGACTTATGTGAGATTACTCACGTTAAATTATATCTTATACTGCGACTACAGTTTCGACCACATCCGGTGACGAAACTACTCAAAATTGTGACTTCAAGCTACTTAGTAGTGACGTTTGGGCATACGCTTAATTCCAATGACGGTGCCGTTTCGATTCGAATATTTTTGGTTTGACCTTTCTCCTGTGTTGTCAGTACCCAGGGCGACTGCCCAACGACCTGATGCAGCTGGAACTGAAGTCCGTAACGTACGAGGAGTGCAAGGAAGCTCACAAAACAGTCAACGCGGTCTTCCGGAGTCAGGTCTGCGCCCTCACTAAGACCGGCGAAGGAGCTTGCCATGTAAAGTTCAATTTTATCACTATTTATCGTGACACTATTGCCGTGGTGGTGCCGGCGTAAGAATTGTACCCCACCCTCTCTACCCGTGGTTGCCGTAAGAGTCGGCTAAGGGATGTAATCCGGAAGACGGGCAGCAGCGTCTTGCTTGAACAATCACACCTAACTGCGCTCGCCAACCCGCCTGCCAAGCGTGGCAAGTATTGGTAAACCCCCTTATCATTATATCATTTATCAGTTATCATTATATCATTACAGCTCAGTGGTTAGCGCGGTCGGTTCAGACACCGAAGGGTGTGAGTTCAAACCCCAACAATGAGCTTGAGTTGCCGGTATAGAGAAACATCGGGAGGAAACCATAGCGTATAGGGTACTTTCTAGTACTCGACTAGCAAGCTACCACCCTCAAGTAGAAAATCAGCCGCCAAGCACTTAACGGTGTATTCCGGCAGCCTCACTTGAGAGCTAGTGCCTGTGGTCAAACTCCCACCTGTCAACCATAAAAAAAAAACTGAAATCAATGTGAATACAGTGTCCAGTAATGAATTATATTTATTTTCAGGGAGACTCCGGTGGTCCCTTGGTGCGGGAAGGTCGTCAAATCGGGATCGTTTCATGGGGCATCCCGTGTGCTAGAGGAAAACCTGACGTTTACACTAAGGTAACTACATACGGCAATGCTTATATTATTTTAGTTCTCCGTGTCAACAGGCTGCAATGACCTCTTACGATCACGATCAGAAGGCCTGCTTGCTTGTTTGCTCCTCTATCAACAATTTTGACATTCACTGTAGACAAAATTAATACTTATTTTGTCGCTGTCAAGATGTGATAAATGTCAAAATTATCAATCCCTGTCAAACTCGACTCGACTGCCCTGTTAGCACATTTGTTAGTGTATCTGCTTCAATAGCTGCAAAGAGTGGGTTCGATTCCCACTCAGGACAAACATTAGTGTAACGAGCATAAATGTTTGTTCTGTTTCTATATGTATTATAGACACTGTATGTATGTATTTACTAAAATAAACTATATAAGTGTTCTATCAGTTATCTAGTTCCCATCGTACAACCATTCGCTCAGTTTGGGGCTAGATGTCATCGTGTGTAATGTCCTCCAATATGTATTTATATATTTTTTTAAATTTTAGGTGGAAGCGTTCATGCGATGGATAGAAAAAACACTTTACGACGATGACGAGGACCACGTGAGGTACTTGAAACGTAGACGAACAAACAGACATAAAAAAAACTTATAATTGATAATTTAAGGTGCTTACGTAGTAAGAACTGAAATAAAATAGCATTAATTTAAAATTAGTAGTATGACCAATTTTGACAGTCTAAACTTTATAAATATATTGCTGTCCTTATCTAGTGGACTGTAATTCAATACAATTCATTCATTACAGATATATACAACCATATTCACAGACAATTGAGTCAATTAAAAAAATTCATTATACAAATTAATTCATAAAATAACATGTCAGTAAACTGACACAATGCAAGAAACTGCTAAGGTCGAAAATTGAAAAAAAAAAAAAAAAAAAAGTAACTGTCATAAACAAAGAATATACAGTCAAATAAATGAGTTTTTTTTAAAAAGCAACAGTTTTAGTCGCTTTATACATGTCAACAAAAAAAATTGGCCTTACTAGACAGTTCAGTTAAACATAAGTATTATAGATATTAACACAAATAAATATTGAATAGATTAACAGAAGAAGTGTACAAAGCAAAATATACATTTATTCGCAAATGTTACCCGTGTATTTTTTTCTAATGTGGGTAGTTAGCAATTTCATCCAACTATGATTGGTGAAGCTTGCATTCCAAATTTTAACCATTCATATAGGACTAGATTTTAAAGAAGCTATGTTACACTAGGTTGAATCGTAAGTAGGTTTTCAAGAAATTTAAAATTTTAATTACACTTAAAAAGATAATCTTTTTTTTTTATTTTTTATTACAGGTACAACATATTTTTGTTTAAAAGCAAAATATATATTTCACAAGTCCTTTCAACTAAACCTAGCTAGATCTAAGCCTAGATTCAACTAGCATAAAACAAAATGGATTTCTGCCGTTTTAAAATACTCAAAGTTTTATACGTATTTTGACACCTTAGATAAAAAGAAAAAAAAAACGATTTTTGTATCAAAATATTACTTATATAAAAAACATAATTCAATCATTAAACTAATAAGCTTAAAGTTCACTTCAATTCAAGTACATACATCAGGAAAGACCTTAAAACCTTATAAATCCCTAACCTAACCACGTACTGTGAGCTTTTTATTAAAACTATGCAATCGCGTA
Organism: Biston stratarius; assembly: GCA_950106695.1. Taxonomy (NCBI): domain Eukaryota; kingdom Metazoa; phylum Arthropoda; class Insecta; order Lepidoptera; family Geometridae; genus Biston; species Biston stratarius. The sequence continues at coordinate 8,864,089 of OX467116.1, forward strand.
TCGTATGACCGCGCAATAAGGTCAAACGCGCTAACAATATGGAGGCTGACTTGTGTTGTGACCTGACAGAAGGAAGACAGCTTATAAGTGGGAAAGTGGAAAAATCATGTCACTGTATTATAATGTATTATTTTCAAAGCTTGAACCTTTTTAAGTGTTTGTGTACAAAAATAGTAGTGTTTTATTCATAAAGTGCCGAATTACGCCCGTGAGTGTGACAAAGTTATTTAATATCGTGAAACATGACTCCATGTTGCTAAACTCCGTCGAAGCTTGTACTAATATCATCACTACTTTACTAGAACATGATTGAACTCGACCTTGACATAATTTTATGACTCTGATTGTACCATAGACTTACTTAATTTGGTCATAAAATGTTTAAAAATATCGAAATACTTGCCACTGGCGATAAACAAAAAGCGATGCCAAAAATACAGAAAAAGTGGAACAAGATATCAATTTTAAGGAGTAAAAATAAAACTACATTAATAAAATTCACTGAAAAATTTTATTACATGCATAATGACTAATATCACAGGAGTCAGTCGTGAATTTTAAAAATATTATAATAGTTAAAATATTTTAAATTCTCTCCAACCTTAATTTTGTTAAATTTAATTAACAAAACAAAAATGGGTATCATGACATAAAATAATGGTTACAGTTTTCTACCACCCTAATTCTAAAGTATACCTTTATAAAAAGCAACCTCCCTAAACTTTTTATCGATTGAACTAAATATCGACTTGTTAATTTACATAATAAAAAAAAATACATTTTTGTATCGATTCAAATTTTTTCACAATCACTTAAATTTATCGCTACCTTAGAAAATTTACACTGGTACACACATTGTAATGTTTAAATTAGTTATAATGTTTCTAAGATCCCTACGAACATATACATGTTTAACTAGCTTAGTTTTTGGTAGATGGCTAGTTAATCAAATGCTAGCTCAAATTATTCCCTATATTTTGTGCTTACGCGTTATTATAAAACAATAGTAATAAGTTAACAATACAAACTAAAAATCTAACATAAATAAGCAGTATGTATCGGAAATTTAATAAATATAATATTAATTGATATTTTTTACATTATATTTGAGTAAATATTTTCATTTTCAATTAATATGCAAGAACAATAAATATATTAACATTCTTAAACTTTTGGAAATACATGTTCCGGCAAAAATATATTTAGAAGTAGCAGCCGGACGTATAAAAAAAAATTGTAAATGTAATGAGACACTTTAATTATCGTAAGAGATAACGCCTGTTCAAGACCATTACAGCGATAGCCTGACTTTAAGCAACAAAATTATATATAATTATTAAAATTCCAGTTAGGCGCTCACGAAAAAGCTACACGACTACATAATTTCTTATACCCAATAATCGCAATAATAAGATCAGAGTATTAAAGGCTGTAATCTCGCTAACTGCCACCGGAACACACTAATGTTTACACACTACTGCTTGGCGGTAGAATATTTGATTTATAGTTCAAATACACTGGTATGGAAAAATATATTCACGGAGTGGGACGCTTTCTCAGACGAAAGCATCCATTTTACCACAATCGACTTAATTCTATCTAATGTGTTATTACCTTATAAAAAAAGTTTGAAAATTAAGAACCTTCTCAAACTTATAATAAGACTACTTTTCAGTCTTGACTCTTGCCCAATTACAATTGACATAATCTTTCTCAGTTTTCTGAGACAAAAATGATCGAATTAGTAGAAAAATCTACATTTTTTTTTATACAAAAATCATTTACATCATTTCCAAAACGTAAATAGATACAATGAATAACAAAATTCTCAATCTAATCCAGAGGTAATCAAATACTTCTTGTAAATCTTCAGTGAAAATGTAATCATAGATAGAGTCATCATGTTTAACTTCTGATGAATTTTCGTAATCATTATTGAAATTCCTTCCAAAAATTCCAAATGCGAACAAATTATCGGAGTCAGTGAGTTCTATAGTAACCTTTTTGGAATTTATATCAGTTTTAGTGACAAAAGTAAATCTATCATTAGTTAACACTTCATTTGTTATGATGATTGGATACTGGATAGAATTCTTAGAATTAAAGTTTGCAGTGATGGTCAGGTTGTCAAAGATGATGTTGGTATTGTTGTTCACCGATCTGGAAGTAACAAAAACGAGTGTTTTCAACAAGTTTAAAATTTAAATTCAAAATTTGTCTGCTGTCGGAACAGCAGCGTCGTCTGGTCTGGTCTTAGGTCGCCGTAAGACAAAGAAAAAAGAGTCAGTTGGAATAATTTTAGCCCCGACAATTTCTAGATATAATAGAAATAGCAAATGCCTTACCCGATTTTGCAACTCCTTTTGTACAGGCCAGCGCAGGCGAAGACAGCACAGTTTTGTGTGCTAATAAAATGGTTACCACCATAGTGACGGATACCGTCAAATGCAGCGAGGCCATAGTTCACTTCGTGCTTAGGTCCTGAAAGATAGCAAATACAAATTATAATTCGTAAAGGTCAATTTCCTTAGAAGGTCGTCTAGGTAGGTACCACCGCAGTACCAGATATTCTACCGTCAAGCAGTTGCCTGTAAACATTCCTGTGTTACGGTTTGAAGGGTACTGCAGCTAGCTAAATTACGGGGCTGTTGAGACTAACCATCGAAAGTCTCTACTGCTACTCAAAGTTCTGTGTACTTCTGAAATGGTCATGGACAGCCGTTATTTCTTACCATCAGGAGAGCATCTCGTTCGGCTCATTACTTTTTACATTAAAAAATTAAAAAGTGCACAAATTTATCAATATATCGTAACACAAGTTTTGCTTAGTTTTTAGTTGGCGTTGCATAAAACTTCCAACAATATTTAGCCATTTTACCATTCTGTGATGAAGCAAAACATCATCGTGTACTGATTAAGCGGAAACTTTTGCATTGTATAATTTTTTTTAATTTGTATTTTTTTGTGTTTTATATTTAAAAAATGTCACATCACATCATCAGCCATAGGTCGTGCACTGCTGGATATAGGCCTCCTCCTGGGGGGTTTTGCCAATACTCGCCACGCTTGGCAGGCGGGTTGGCGAGCGCAGTTAGGTGTGATTGTTCAAGGAAAACGCTGCTGCCCATCTTCCGGATTACATCCCTTAGCCGACTCTTACGGCAACCACGGGTAGAGAGGGTGGGGTACCTTCTTCGTACGTACATGAGGTCTTACGCCGGCACCACCACGGCGAAAAAAAAAAGGATGAAAAATATTGTATCACCTAGTAATTAGAATTATAAGTTGTATTATATGTCAATAAATTGTATTGAAGAAACTTACCTTTGTAACTGGTTTTAACGTTGAATTCACAGCAGAAGTTGTTATGACACACAGATTCCTTGTACCCCCGACTGCTAGCCTCCACGTTCAAGGGTCTGAAGATATACTGGCTCAAATCTTCGCCGGGAAAGTTTTTGATACTTGCTGGATTCACAACGGGAGGGTTGGTAGCCAATTCTGAAAGAAAAAAACATTCTATCGATACCCCATACATTCAAAACTTTTTAAACAATTAAGAGTTATTATGGTGGCGTGAAGACACTATTTAATTTTCTATAACTAAGATTCTTTTTTTTGGGCAATCGTCTAAAAAAAGACATTGTTACTGCCATAACAATAGCATGTTTTTACTATTAAATCTTTTACGAAGCCTCGGAAAATACGTTTAAACTAATTAAAAAATTAACATCTTTGATTTATTTCTTTATCGAGTCAGCCATAAATTATAATTTTTTTCTACAAAATTTTTCATGATTTTGCTTTTCAAGGTCATAAGCTGATACCGTTCAATGTATGACGTACTTGGTGTTACTAGATCTCCTAAGCATAAGGAAATCTAGGTAGGTACCACCGAAGTATCAGATTAAATCTGCCGCCAAGCAGTAGAGTGTTAACATCACTGTACCGGTTTGAAGGATACTGCAGCTAGCGAAAATACGGGGCTGTTAAGACTAACCATCGAATGTCTCAAATCAATGACCGCTAAATGAAAGCAGTAATGACATGGACTTTGTTTAATTACTCAAAGTTCTGTGTATCGTTGCAATGTTCGTTCTGTTCGTCTCATTAGATTAAGATTTTGGATACATGAAAAGCAGGTGACGTAACCTAGAAAAACTTATAATTATACAATTAAAATTGTAATTAGGCAATTGTGATTTTTTATAGCATCCAATTTACTATTAAGCTCATAGTTACATGCCTATTAAGGTTAGTAATTAAAAAAGTTATTCTAATACATGATTTTTTGCGAGATCTAAATCGCATAATTATTTTTAAATCTGTATAAAAAAACGATTTTACGACAATCGCAAGCTATGTTAGCTTAGTCAGGATTTTGTTTGACTATCAATTTGAAAAAGTACAAATTGACCATTTGACTTAAACAAAACAGAAAATATCTAATCACACAAATATTTAAAAAAAAAACACGACTTATCTAGTACTTCATTTAAAGTCTAACAATGAGTATATCTGGGTCATGTTAATTTTTAGGGTTACGTAGGTACCTAAAAAGGAAGAGGGAGAAGGCCAAAAAAATTAACTCTCCACTTAAAAACACTTAGATATTTGTTTTTAACATACTAGCTACAGAACCCCTACTATAAGAGTGACAACACGCTTTTAGAAGTGTGTTTCTAAATCCGATTAAAATAGAAGTTACTTTTTTTTTTATCTAATGACGTTTAATCGTTATCTAATATCTATCTATATCTAAATATATATAACTCGAAGGTGACTGACTGACTGACATAGTGATCTATCAACGCACAGCCCAAGCCACCGGACGGATCGGGCTGAAATTTGGCATGCAGGTAGATGTTATGACGTATGTTATCCGCTAAGAAATGATTTTGATTAATTCTACCCCCAAGGGGATAAAATAGGGGATGAAAGTTTGTATGAAACTTTGTCAATTTTAAACCGATCGGGCTGAGACTTTGCGTGCTAACTAGCAAGCTACTACGACGTAGGCATCTAGCGCGGGTGAAACCGCGGGGCACAGCTAGTGTATTATAAATGCGAATGTAAGTTTGTGTGTTACGCCTTTACGCGTAAACTACTCAACGGATCTGGGTGAAATTTTGCATGTAGGTACTTTAGGCCCTGGAATAAGACAGAATACTTTTTATCATCATCATCATTACGCGAGTAAAACCGCGGAGCGCAGCTAGTAATATAATAAACGTGAAAGCTTGTAAGTTTAGATGTAAGTGTTTGTTACTCAATTACGCAAAAACGGCTGAACGGATTTGGATGAAATTTGGCACACATATAGTTTATTACCCGGATGATAGGATACTTTTTATATTAGAAAAATGTTAGGTTCCTGTGGGATTGCAAGAAATGTTCAAGGACACTACCACTACCCACCACCAGATGTCGTCAACTTCCATAATACACAATAGTAATGGCTATATACTTATGATTTGACGATATCTGGTGGTGGTGCTGACATTTTTCGTTTAATTCCACACGAACAAAGTCGCAAGCAACAGCTAGTACAGAATAATACTTGTTTGCATACGTCATATCGTATGATGCTCGTACCATAGGATTTTATCTCAGCTTAAATTCGATAGATCGATATAAGCAATCGATACATTTTATTTCGGTGGCAAATATACGAGTATTGCAAAAATATGCCTGTGATTCATTGTGCGCGATTAGTTCAGGGTTACTGATAAGAATGTTTTGATGATTGTATAAGAAGTAAGCATTGGTGATTAGGAATTAGAAGATTTCAAAGAATAAAATTATTAAAAAAATGAGTCATGAATTGATATTATCAAAATATTGATATGTTTAGTAAAATTATAAGGAAAAATTCACTTTAAAAACTCAGGCATGAGTTGGAATGTTCATATATATTTTTTTTTATTTCGAGTTGGTCTAATCATATCTAGATATGAAGTTAAATTACTATGTTAAAGCACAAATCTATAGGCGTGATAGTTTTTCAGTAAAGTGTACCACAAGAATGCTCAGGTTGTGGAATAGTGTTAGGGCTCACTTCGCTCGCCCTGATAATGTAATTAGCGTAACGTCGTAAATTCCAGAACTGATCATTGATGCTAATCAACTTGTATCATTGATCTAAATAAATTTATCGTGTAGTTAAGACCTTGTGTTACGTGAAATAGAGCTAACTTGGTTCAAGGGCTTCGTATCTAGAAAACAGTCGAATAACATAAACGTGTTATCATAATGACAGGTTACTATTACGTTAAACGTAAATCGATTTTACTGATAATTTTCTTATATGTAAAATTATAAGCGAGTATCTTGTGATCACTTTATATTCTACCACGATATAGACGAAACGGACGGACGGAATATTAGCCGTGGTGGTGCCGGTGTAAGAATTGTACCCCACCCTCTCTACCCGTGGTTGCCGTAAGAGTCGGCTAAGGGATGTAATCCGGAAGATAGGCAACAGCGTCTTCCTTGAACAATCACACCTAACTGCGCTCGCCAACCCGCCTGCCAAGCGTGGCGAGTATAGAATATAAAACCCCCCAGGAGGAGGCCTATGTCCAGCAGCGGACGTCCTATGGCTGATGATGTGTGATGTGATTAGCTGATTTGGTAAAGTACTGATTCTTGACCTAAAGAACTTGGGTTCGATTCCCACTAACATTTCTGTCACTAACAAAGATGTTTGTTCCGTGTCTGGATGTTCTGTATGTATTACAAGTATACCTATCTATTTAGAAGAAAACAAAGTATTCTGTCAGCTATCTGGTTCCTATAGTACAAGCTATGCTTAGTTTTAGGCTAGATGGCGCTATGTGAATATGAATATTTATTATTTTAAAATATAAAACCATCTTCTTTTTACGAAATTAGACTTTAAACCCCATAATTATGCCATGAAAACTGCGTTACTAAAAGAAATTAAAATAATTATAAAATTGCCTTATAAAAAACGACAAAAAAATTAATTGAATAACTACATAAAGTATTGGTATGCAAAGCAGGCGAGAACAATTCAGTATATCAGACACGTAGGTAAATTAAAAGTTCCATTCCGGGCTTAGTGTGCTTTACCATCTTCGACCACACCGTCGCTTAACATCAGGTGAACTGTGGTCAAACACCTAGACAGTCATCGATAAAAAAAATACTATTCTCCGACTTTTAGCAACTTTGTTACGTTTTTGCAACTTTTGGACATTAAAACTTATTTATTAAAAGTGTTCATTATATATTTATGAATTTCGTAAGCGCAATTTAGAATGATTGACTTAATATAACCTGATGCGAGATTCCGTTGTGAAAACGTACAAATGTCATAGTAATAAATCAAACTTTATTAAAATACAATTTGATTTGCAACTAGATATCATCTACAACTAAAATATAATTACACCATTCAATAGCTAAAACATATTTGATAGTAGATTTCCTTAGCAGTAGGTCGTCTAGTTAGATACTACCATAGTACCAGATATTCTGCCGCCAAGCAGTAGTGGTTAGTGAAATTACAGGGCTGTTGAGATTAACCATTGAAAGTCTCAAAGTAATGAAAAAGTAGCGCCATAGTAACGATACCCTGGACTTAGTTTTTTAGGGTTCCGTACCCAAAGGGTAAAAACGAGACCCTATTACTAAGACTTCGCTGTCTGTCTGTCCTTCCGTCTGTCTGTCACCAGGCTATATCTCAGGAACCGCGATAGCTAGACAATTACAATTTTCACAAATTATATATTTCTGTTGCCGCTATAACAACAAATACTAAAAACAAAATAAAATACATATTTAAGGGAGTCCCCCATACAACAAACCCGATTTTTTTGCCTTTTCATAGATAATGGTACGGAACCCTTCGTGCGCGAGTCCGAGTCACACTTGGCCGGTTTTTTTATTTAAACGTAGTGAGACGAGACGAACGACGAGAACGAGACGCTCTCCTGATGGTAAGATATAACACCTGTCCATGACCATTGCAGCGATATACAGAACTTTGAGTAACAAAGTCCAGGGCATCGATGCTTTGGCGCTCATTACCTTGAGTCTTGAGGGTTAGTCTCACCAGCCCTGTAATTTCGCTAGCTTTCTGTATATCGCTGCAATGGTCATGGACAGGTGTTGTCTCTTACCACGATAACGTACCATTAATCTCATTACTATTACATTTAAAAAAAAACATCAAAGAATTCCTTACGTTGAATGAGGAATTCTAACATGGAAATCTGATGGACCTCTTGAAAGTTAGTGTCTAAAAAAGTACACATATTCACATACACACGAACGTGTCCATTAAACAGCCACACTTTTTTCTTTGTCCTACCACACATAACCGTATCATATTAATAATGGCGTAGCAACTAATAATACATTTTTGTGCAGTTAACCTTCTTTGACATTGTTTTATCAGGTCATAATATGATAAGAAGGATTACGTAAAAAATAAGTACCTATTTACCACTTGGCGAAATTTATAAACCTAAATTTCTTGATAAGTGTATCTAAGTGCAGCATGTACATTTTTGTTCATGGTTTTATTTATTCAGAACTAGCTGACCTAAAAGACGGTCTCTTGTCATAACTTCATCAAACCGGCGTACCGTCAAACGCGCGAAGTTAGTTTCCTGAAATTTTCTGCGCAATTTTCTAACTTCTACAAGTTATTAGTAAATTATAAAAACATAAATAAAATCTTTACAGTGGTTATCAAATTGACAAAGGGCGGCGTGACGAAGGGAAATAGAGATTCATTTGTATATACGTAATACATAGTAGGTATACGACTGTATATACTTACAGATCAATAACAACATATAACATATTACATATACATCATATAATATATACAGAGCATTGATTATTTTGTCGATGAGAAACGATCGACAAACATAATAAAGTAATAAAACTATCAGTAAATATGTTTTTGTTGAATAAAATTTACGAATATTACATTTATATTTATTTCTCTTTCCACTATTTCGACGCCGATAACACAATTATCATAACCTTCAATTTAACATATTTCATATATTTTCTATAAATAAAAGTGAAACAATAGAAAAAAAAAATTTTTTTTATTTGGTCAACGTTTTTTCGTATTCATTTTGTTGTTTTGTAATATAGTCAAGTTTCGTATTTGCATGGTTAGGTTAGTTTCAAGTTAATATTAATATAATCATAGATAGATAGAAACTACTTATTGTGTACAGAAAACAAAAAATCATACGAGCTTGTGCCAAAAGCGATCTATTCTGTTCCAGATAGAATTAAAATTTCATCATAGAAAGAGATCCTCATAATTCTTCATGTTCAATCATGATTCTTGACTGGCATTTTAATTTCAAAAATACATACCTTCAACGGCACCATTCTTCAGATCAGCAATAACTAGGTTTCCAGTCACAGCTTTAGCTCCCGCTCTTCCGCCAAAGATACCATCTTTGGATAGCACGTTGGCGTTCCTGGTGTAGGCCCATGATCGCATGAATTGAGACGCTGCAATAGAAAAAAAAATAACAGAACTCGCAGCGTACTTTCTATTATAAGTGCTTTAAGGCATTATAGAGTATATTCCATATTTTCTCTGTTCAACTTTAAGTTCAAGTAATTTATTCTCGTTATATTGTTGTTTCATAAGGTTTTATGGTTAGATTATAAGTACAACATAATTTCAGCTTTAATAAGCATGCGAAATTTTTAAGTACATTAATATTCATAAGAATTAATGAATACTTATTGTTAGCAGTAATTGCTTACATTAGTATGGTAATTTCTGATCTTTTATCGATTAAAAAGACAAATTACACAATTTAATAGGTGTCTGCTATACGAAACAAACCTTTAGCGCTATTTTTCAAAATCGGAATCGGACTTCGGGAATCTTAATTTATTTATTTCATAACACTAACACACTTAATGGTACTAAATGATGATTATTTCACAATTTTTCCTTCACCAGAAACTCGGAACTATACCACCAACTGACAGTGATGTTATGTTTATCACAAACTACACTCATTTTCATATTGCTTTTATACAATATCTACACTTACCACTTAAGAACGGTATCTCCGAATTCCAAGTACCAGCAACGATGAAATTACTTAAGTTAGATTCTGGACTGATCAGCACGAGGTCTTCCTCCATCATTAAACCGAATGATACTCCAAAGTCTGTTGTAAAGGAAGTCGAGCCACTTGAGCTTGTGCAGTTTGCGATGTTGAAGACGGGTTTTCGGTACCTGAAGATAGAGAAATTAACAGTTATAGAGAGAAAACTATAGATAAATGTATACTTTTTAAAAAATCGACTGCTCACTAAACAAAATTATCAAAGCTGTTTACATTTTCTGAAACATAAGTAGTTATATTTTTAGTTTGAAAATCTGGAAAACTTCGTATATAATAAACATTATACAAGTAAATCAAGGTGTAGATTTATAAAAAACTACAAATCGAATAAAAAAGTGAATTTTTAATATTGTTTTAAATGTAGGAAGGATTTACTGTTTTACTATGGTAACAGACGAGGTTTTGACACATTTTTGTGCGAAGCAAGACATGGCCACGCACGCTTTGTACTCAGCTTTGTCTCCGTGAAGAAGGCCACCGGATGTGGTCGAAATTATAGTTGGAGTATCCAATATAATTAAACGTGAGTCCTGCTTTAGTAAACAAAAATGTAAAAAACTAAAAATGCCACACTAGTCATAAGTCAAACTTACACAGAAACTATAGTTCCCTGTCTATCAATAACTAGATTACTTCTCACTGGAACAGGTTTCTTTTGGCAGATGGTTATCTCATTCAAATGGGCTACCAAGTACAAACCAACTTGCTTGGCCGCTTTTGATAAAGCTTTGACGATCTGTAAAACAATCTCAATTATAACGTCACCTAACAAAAATAATTATTATTCAGTATCATATGTTGCCTCACTTTCAACTGCCACGGAAAATACTCTTATGTTCTAACAGAACCCTTATAGCACCCCCAATATAGCATTTTCTGCATATGCCGTTAAGTACTAGTAAAACAAGTTAACATTTAATTTGTAACATTTTCAACTAATAAATAATATAAATATATTATTTTGTGGTTATTACTCACTATAATGTAACTTTGATAAGCTGTTACACAAGTGAACAAAGTTCAAAAAAGTAAAATTTGCGCAAGGACTATAAATATATATTATAGTTTTACTTACGTCGTCGTATCTATCTTCGTTATTAGTAATATCCGATGGCACCACTAAAATGTCGACATTCTGTAAAATATGTGAAAATTTTATTAATTCTCAATAACATATATTCCATTGTTTGGTTGACATTATTTTGTAAGCTTAACGACAAAATTAAATAAGAATCAAAAATGTGCAAATAAATATAAATAGTCGAAAGAAATGCTCTTCAATAATATGCCTATGCAGCGATCCGCAGATCTTTGTGTAACAAAACATAGTCCAGGGTATTGCTGCTTTGGCACTCATTACTTTAAAACATTATATATAGTTAAACTCAATATCCTTGTAATATCAAGTACTGCTAGCAGTACCCTTCAAACCGGAAAACAGTTATGTTTACTGTTTGGTTATCTCCTCATTTGTAAAATAACTCAGTCGCCACCAGCTAAGCTAACTCATCATGTACTAAGCAGCAAAGCATCTTTTTTTCTGCTATATGCTTTTATATCTGCATTCATTGTTACTCCGCCACGCTACAACGTCCCAAAATTTATTAGTTTTGTTAATAAATGTACTTAATATTTAGTGTTAGATTCGACTCACTTTTTCCCCAGCTTCGTAAATAAGTGACAAAACGCCGGCGACATCATTGTTCGAAGAATCGACCACTCCAGCTCTGTATGCGTCCTGTAACAAAAAAAGATTTATTTTTACACAAAGAACTTGCACATAACTTTCCAAAATAATCACAAGACTGTTGTTCTCAGCTAAATTGTCGTTTTACACATTTTTATTAAAATTTTCCCGTGAATAAAGAGATAAATGCATGATAATAATGTGTTTTTATTTTATTATTTTCCCCAGGTTTAACCTATAATAAGCTTGCAGCCAATTTTTCTAGTTACTAGTTCTTTCTTTACTAAAATGTAATTTCACCCAGCGATACATCTCAAGAACGTTTCAAAACACAGAGTATTGTTATTTAGATCAGCAGATTATAGTACATTTTTAGAATTGACTGTGACAGCTACTCCTTTCCAACTTTGCTTTTTGTATGTAAAAGTAATGAGACGAACGAGAAGCTCTCCTGATGGTAATAGATAATGCCCATGACCATGTATACAGAATTTTGTTTAATTGTTGAATTACGTAATAAACAATGTTATGCTTTGGTACTCATTATTTTTTTATGGTTGACAAAAAGTTCTTTAGCATTACTAAGGTCCTCTTTTTCTAATTTCTATCTAATACTTTTAAACGAGCAATTCTTGTATATATGTATCTGAATCTCGGAAACGGCTCCAACGATTTTCATGACATTTGGTATGCTAGGAGTTTCGGGGGTGATAAATCGATCTAGCTAGGTTTCATTTTTAGAAAACGTCGTTTTATCCGTGTTTTCTGCCTAGCAAAGCTCGGTCATCCAGGTACATATTAGTAAGTGTTCAAAAAAGTAACAAATATATAAATAAATAAATATTTTGAGACATTCGATGGTTAGTCTCAACAGGCCTGTAATTTCGCTAGCTGCAGTACCCTTCAAACCGGAACACAGTAATGTTTACGCACTACTGCTTGGCGGTAGAATATCTGATATTGTGGTAGTACATACCTACCACCAAGTGAAATGCTGTTGAATTAAAATTTTACATATATTTCCTTTAAATATTTGTATATCTATCTATATCTTTAAACGAGCAATTCTTGTATATATATTTATATATATTCTGAATCTCGGAAACGGCTCCAACGATTTTCATGAAATTTTGTATCCAGGGGGTTTCGGGGGCGAAAAATCGATCTAGCTAGGATTCATTTTCAGAAAACGTCGTTTCATCATGTTTTCAGCCGAGCAATGCTCGGTCAACCAGGTACTTAGTATTTAAGAGATCAGTTAGTTCATAAATGTTTCCGAAATTTGCTTTCGGGAACAAGGTCAAAAGATGCAAATAAAATGAACCGGCACAATAAATGTTTTATTTCTGTTGCTTGCAGTTGTCCGTCCTCTGTATCTGTACACATTAACTTGTGCATAAGGTTATCATTATACATTATTAAAGACATATATTTTTTCTTTAGTCAGAAAACATTTTATTCGAAGTTCACTTTGAATTTTTAATAGTTGCCAATAATTTAGAATAATTAAAATAATTATTTCTCAAAACACCAAATTGTTTAGCCTTCTTGAAATATCTTCAAAAATGTCATTACTGTAAGGAAACCATATCATACATAGTATTTTCTAGTATTCGGCTGGCTATCCTACCATCCTCAAGTAAAATCTTCCGACAAGAACCTAACGGTGTATTCCGCCAGCCTTACTTGAGAGCCAGTTCCATAATCCAAAAAATCCATAAAATGCATTATAATATAGATTGCTTTGATTGTGACTGTACGAATGACCTCATAGAATCTTGAGCTTATGAATATGCGTACGTGACGCTGTCCCACGTAGTACCCTATTGTTAGAGCTTAGAAGATTATTTTGGGCAGAAGGGATTCCCTTTCTTTAAACAAAGATAGCTGTATGTTAGAGCGAGATAGAAGAACAACACGCGCGTCTGTCGTGATTATCACGTGGGTTAGGTCGCTGTCCTTTTTTCTTTCATTTGTTGTGATATGCCTTTAGACATTTAAGATTAAAAATTAATTTATGTAAGTCAGTACATTGTATTGACATCATTAGTTAATAACCTACTACCTTTAGTACTTATTAATTAGATTGATCATAAAGTACATCGTAATTGATTTTCCTTAAGAAATGAAGACACAAATAGTTACAATAGTAGAATCGTTTGTGAAATAAATAATTATTATCATTAATATTAATTAATTATAAGAATATTGCTTATTAATATTTAAATGTTTGTATATTTAAATAAACGAATACCAAGGACATGTAGGTGAAAATACAGAATAATTAATTAAAATCAATAAATCCTTAAAAAAAATTATAAATATTAGGCTTGCGTTTGGCTTCTATCTCACCCGATGTTAACAAAAGATGTTGTCAAACGCAAGATGTATATGTTGAAAATAAAATATAATTACTAAAAGTCTATATACATTTATATTTGTATTAATTTTAATTTTATTTATATTTTATTCAACATGTACATGCATGTATGTGTGTATATCTGTATATGGACATGTTCTGAAATAAATAAATATAATAATAATAATAATATTCCCGAAAAAAAATTCTAATAAATAATAGGCTTGCGTTTAATCGCCATTTTATCTGATGTAAAGTGAAGATGCGGTCTAAGATGGAACACGCTTGCTGATTCACTCTCTACTCGAAGACTCCCAGATTTATTATATACATCAGAAATCCAGAATAAAGTTGAAAAAAAAAACACTACCCTTGTTTAGAAAAATAAACTTACGGCACTCGAAAAATTCACGCCCAGCCAGCATAGCACATAAACAACACACGCTCTCATTTTGAAATGACTATTTTTAACACTTGCACGCTAAAATGCAAAAATAACAACTTTTCAGTTATGCGTGTGATCCTCCTGACGAACGAAACGCAAGTGCCAACTGCCGAATGAAAAAAGTGCAGCGCGCTTTGTAGAAACTATTTGGTAATCTAGGTACTGATAGCATAGTTACTATTAGTTATTCTGTGGTTCATTACCAGCTGATGTTTACATGCAAGGAGTAACTATTAATTTAATCTGTGGTTGCTAGTTGACTTCGCCGAGTTGTGCTTCTTTGATACATAAATCAAAGAGATATGGAATTTTTATGAAACATGCGAGATTTCTTTGTTCCCTAAGATGGAAACCATACAGGGTTATAAGCTTATGGGGTACTTAGCCGAATGGGGTTTATTTTACTTATCATTTTAAACAATTATTACTATGTACTAATATGGTACACCTTGCCGAAATAATTATTAATAAATAATTAAAAAGAAAAAATTGTCATTATTTATACAATTACTACCTACATCCCGCTGTATATATACCTAATTTTTTTCGGGATGAAAGTAGCCTATGTATTCAGGGCTACCTCCATACCATATTTCATCAAAATTGGTCCAGCTGTTTGAGCATAAAGAAGTAACAAACACACTCACAAACTTTCACCTTTATATGTATTACTAGCTGCGTCCCGCGGTTTTACCCGCGTGGTCATGGATGACGATGATGATGATGAAAATGATCCTATGTCTTATTCCAGGGTCTTATTTTGCCGTGGTGGTGCCGGCGTAAGAATAGTACCCCACCCTCTCTACCCGTGGTCGCCGTAAAAGCCGGCTAGGGGATGTAATCCGGAAGATGGGCAGCAGCGTCTTCCTTGAACAATCACACCTAACTGCGCTCGCCAACCCGCCTGCCAAGCGTATTAAGCGTAAGGGTATTGGCAAAACCCCCCCAGAAGGAGGCCTATGTCCAGCAGTGGACGTCCTATGGCTGATGATATGTGATGTGTATTCCAGGGTCTAAAGTACCTACATGCAAAATTTCACCCAGATCCGTTGAGTAGTTTACGCGTGAAGGCGTAACAAACAAAACATTCGCATTTACAATATTAGTTAGGATCACTAGTGTGATTAGCGCAGTCGGTTCACAGGCCGAAGGACATGGGTTTGAATCCCAACAATGAGCTTGAGGTGCCGTTGAACAAAAATATCATGTAGAAACCATATCGTCATACTTATATACTTATCATACTTACATAGAATTAAGTTATACTTATCTGAAGCACAATCACCAAAGTGAATCCGGTAGAAAACCGACAGACAAGCGACGACGTTCAAGGCTTTGGAGCCTTTTCCGAACAAGCGAGTCATCGCTAATGAGTTTCTTAGCACGTTTCTCGATGGACTCCAAGGCCTCAAGCAGGTACTTGGCCGATCCACACCAAAGGTGAGAAGATAAAATAATCCTAACCATATACATGTAAAACGATACGTTGTATCAAAGACGTTATGTATACGTGGTCACAGTCTGAAGCGAACAACTAGTAGATGTGATAATCTTCACAATATTGTTATAGCATTTCGCACATTTGACCTAAAACATCGGCTGTTTGGTAAACAAAACATAAATAGCCGTAAATGATGCGAATAGCATGATATATAAGTCATAGGTTAGGATTATTATAACTTCATTATACATTATTTATGTTTGTCCGGAAAATTTTAAATTCATTTGAAATTAATAGTAGCCGCCATAACTTAAATACAAGAAATAAAGATGAAATTGTGACACCTAGATTCAGGTTATCTAAAGCTAATAAGTCTTTTCTCGGGAATTGCGTTAGATTCTATAATAAAATCCCACTTGAGGTAACTAAAATGTCCTATAATAAATTCAAAGATTTTATAAAGCAGAGGTTAATTGACAAAGCCTACTATAAGGTGGTTCATTACGTGGAAGACAGGAATATTATGGTTGTTGTAGGTTCTCTCTGCACTTGCATCCCCCTGGCTAAGTGACAATTGTAGTAAGCATAATGTATGTATTAATATTTATAACTGTAAACTGTAACCTAATATGAAAAGAAAGATCCACAAATAATGCCTTGCTGAGTTTCTTGCCGGAGTCTTCTCAGTTGAAGTGTAATTACGAGCCGGTGGTAGATTCAAACATGTAACTTAACGTTCATAAGTGCCTTACCAGGGCCTAAACTGAATAAATAACTTTGATTTTGATCAAAATCAAAATCAATTTTGATTTTTCTTCTATATAAATATTTTTTATCGTTGACAGGCTAGGTGTTTGACCACAGCTCACCTGATGTTAAGTTACGGTATGGTCGAAGATGATACACACCTAGTCTGGAATGGATCTAGCTTTCAAGTTAGGCTGCCGAAATACAAAGGCAGATTTTCAACTTGATGGTGGTAGCTAGACAGTCGAGTACTAGAAAGTACCCTAGAAAGTACTATCCTAAGGTTACCTCACGATGTTTTCCTTCACCAGTATTGAACCCACGCTCTTCGACATGTGAACCGATCGCGAGACCACTGAGCTATCATAGCTACAAAATCATCGCTTTGTCGATAAGCTGATTGTGATGATAAATGATATGATGACGTGACGTAATTGATGACGTCACGTTATCTCGGGCAGTCAGTCTGGTAATCCGACTAACCCAACCTTATTTTGGAATTATCAAAACTTTCCGAACTGTTTAGTAACTAGGTAGCTATTATATCAGATTTGATAAATTCTAGACGCGTGATAATGCCATTCAGAGTGTGTGTGATCATCACGTGAACATTTCTTTATTGAATGGAAATGATTTGACATTGAACTTTTTGACCACCAATTGTTATTTTTTGTCTTGAGAATAAAATGTCTTACAAATACCAGATACATCTAACAGGCCCTTTCTATTATCGGACGGCTAGGCCGACACGGCCTAAACGCCATCCTAAACATGGTGGACATTCCACATTCCCCACGCACGATTAAACGCTTCGATACCACATTATTCATACACACAAAAAGGCTATAAAGCCTTGAACATCGTCGCTGTACATTATTTTTTTGTTTAACTTAAAATCAAATTTCGCATGTTTTATTTCCTGTAAACTTTTTTGTAAAACTTACCATTTACGATTTATGGCCCATTTAATGATCCGGTTTTTTTATCTCGGCCGATATATTATATACTCTTGAAATATTAGAAAAACCGGTTCATTACATGGGTCATAAATCGTAAACGGTAAGTTTTACAAAAAGTTTACAGGAAATAAAAGATGCAAAATGTTATTCTTTACAATAATGGTCTTGATAACTATTACCCTAAAGTTCATAGTTTCTGAGATATCGGCCAAAAACTTTTTTACTAGATGGCGCTTGAAGCTTGCCGTGGACATGTCAGCTGTCGGATATTTAGTGCGAGGGTGACCAAAAATACGGTTATTTTTACTGGCGTAATTAGTTAACGCAATTTCAAGAGTCAAATCACAGCACTTTTTAACAGAGTTCAAAAAAGGATGAGGTTCTATGTTCGACTGTATGTATTTTTTTTAATGTATGCTCACCGATTTCTCCCCCATTTTTTAAAGTGAATTTTCTTTTCTCCTTGATAAGGTTTTTTTTAATATGTAAAAGTATTGTGGCAAACGATACGCTCTCCTGATGGTATGAGATAGCACCTGTCCATGACCAAAGTTCGTTGACCCTTGATTTATGGAACAGCTATTTTTTTTTTCTTTTTAGGGTTGTGCCTATACAACACAATAGTTTAATGATAACATCATAGTCACAAGTCAAATTTCAATCACACATCACGTCATCGGCCATAGGTCGTCCACTGCTGGACATAGGCCTCCTCCTGGGAGGGTTTTGCCAATACTCGCCACGCTTGGCAGGCGGGTTGCCGAACGCGAGGTGTGATTGTTCAAGGAAGACGCTGCTGCCGATCTTCCGGATTACATCCCTTAGCCGACTCTTACGCCAACCACGGGTAGAGAGGGTGGGGTACAATTCTTACGCCGGCACCACCACGGCCTAAATATCCTAGCAAGGATAATTATCGACGCCTAAGTAGCGATGCCCTGGACTTTGTTTTGCTACTCGAAATTCTGTGTATAGCAATAGACATGGACAGGCGTTATCTATTACCATAAGAGCGTATCATTCGTCTCATTACATTTACATTAAAAAAAAAAAAACAATGTATCAGTTATTTCAAATTATGAGTACAATGAATCACTTTGGCTTACTATACCCCAAGCGCAAAACCCTAGGTTAAAAGTTGATAATGTTTCCGAACAATTAGTAATGAATCACAAATCGATTTTGTAGCTGAACTGTGAATGATAAAACGCACGCAACCGGTGCATGATGTTCACGTGACACTGATAACACTCTAGGTATAATAAATACTTATAATTATGTAGATATTTATAGTTATCGTCATTACTTCACGACTTTCCGATAGTCCAAGATAATTCCAAGTAGGTGAAAGTCCTATAAATTGTAACCTGACTTCGCTAATGATTGATAATGATGTTGGTTTTTATTTATTTTCTTTTTGTTTTATCTTTATTTACATATATACGTATACTATGCATTTTTTATTACAAATATGCTTGCGTTTAACCGCCAACTTGCCTGATGCTTGCTTGCTTGGATCTTAATCTAGCATGGAAAATACTTTATCGTGATCATAATTTAATAACTAACAGCGATTCTCTTTGGTCCAATGAATACAAAATTGCTAATGTTCATTTTTTTTATGGGTATAAAATTATATTTTTTGACAGAAAACACACCAAGATATGAATTTAAATTACTATGTTAAAGCGCAAATCTATAGGCGTGATAGTATTTCAGTAAAGTGTACCACAAAAATGCTCTATAACAATGGAACAATAAGGGTGATATTTTATCAGTTTGGCACTGACAGCTACAAACCATGAGTAAAAAAAAAACAATTGGCATTTTTTTGTTAATCTAGCTGGTTTAGCCCAAATTTTGTTAGTTGTTGTTATTGTTGGGTCTTGGGAGAGGCCTATGTCCAGCAGTTGACTTCAATAGGCTGATGATGATGATACAAAAATATGTATAAGAAAACTGTTTACGCGAGTTTACGAGGGCACAACTCGCGGCGAATACATAGCTAATGTTCTAAATAATACAGGAATTAAGGCGAAACCTTTAAGTACTAATCACAATTTATATTATACGTATATACAGTACAAAGGCTAACGTAAGATAACTTATCATTTTCGATGACAATGACTCGTATTTCATTGTTTGAAACGTTCATTTTCCGATATCACGCATTATGCATTCAGAATAGAAAGATCGTAAGTAAAAATCTTGTTCAATGTCTTATTTAGTGATGGACAAGGTTTGATTTCGTAACAAAAATAAAGTGCATTGGCATACATTTACATGCAACTCGAGTTTTCATACATGAATTCGTTTTACCCAACTACACCAAAACCTAAAGGATAAGTTACGTTATCTACAATGAACTAACTGTTACCCACCCGCTTCGCTGGGTTTGTACAATCAAGGTAGGTAAGAAAGTACATCAATAAAAAAAAAATCATCCCCTATTTTACCTTGATTAGTCAAAAACACGGAAACAATCTTTATTTCCGTCCAAAAGTAAAGATGTAATGATTTTTTTATATCTCTTACTTGAGAAATTATTGGCGTGATTAGCGTATTTAGGCGTGAAAACGTAACGGTGTTACTTTAAGTTTTGTATAGCGTATAGCGTATAGCGTATAGCATATCGCATATATCATATGCTTGAATATAGCATGGATTTTGAACTACTCATCCGATTTGGATATACGCATAAATATAATAAATAAATATAGTAAGCACATAGCGCTATTTTACCCCAAACCACAGAACAGATAATAATACTACGTACCCAAACTAAATAAAGTTTGTACTATGGAAGACAAAATACTTTTTTTTTTTTAAATACATACTTATACAGTGAAACCTGGCTAAGTGAGACATCAAGGTACCTGCAAATTTGTCTCACTTATAGAGGTATTTCACTTACCCAGTGTCTCAGATATCCAGGTATAAATAAATATCTGTCTCATTTAAAGAGGGTTCCATTAATAGAGGTCAGAATACAGGTTATTTCAGTTATAGAGGTGCAATTATTAAATAAAATAACGTGTTTCACGTACTGATAACGATTTGAGCCTTCGTTTCGACATTTTTCAAATAAACATCCGTATGATAGTAAAGCAAAACTAAAACTGAAGGTCATTCAGGCTCAAAATTAGTTAAGTGCGGAATTTGCGGGTAGAATAAGTAAGTAAACAAACAAAACGATGTTATCTCAACTACAGAGGTTAATGCATATAAAATTCACTCGCTGCCTCAGTTATAGAGATAACTGTGACGATAAAATCGAAAGAACGAATCCCAGATATAGAGGTTTGCTTCGTCCCAATAACAGAGGTAATTCAGTGCCAAAGTGTTGGGACCTCAGCATGAGTTCCAGTTATGGAGGTTTCTTACTTATCCAGGTCCCACTTAACCAAGTTTCACATACACACAGAACACCCAAACACTGAACAAACATTTGTTTATACCACAAAATGTTTGTCCTGGATGGGAATCGAACCCACGAACATCTCTTAAAGCATATAGTATACCAATGAACCAATAGTGCTGTCGGTTCATGAATGAGGTTTTAATGTGGTTGACTGGAGGTGTTGGACCACAGCCCATCTGATGTTAAGTGACGGTGTGATCGAAAATGGTAAACACACCTAGCCTGGAATAGAACTGGCTCTTAAGCGAAGCTGTCGGAACACACTGGTGCTTGGCGGCAGATTTTCAACTTAAGGGCGGTAGCTAGTCAGCTTACTTTTGCTGACAGGGGGGGTCGTTTTTTTCTGCTCACGTAACACTTGAATGGTCCCTCACACTTGCTATTGAGCTACAAAGCCCAATTATAGAGGTAAACACCAAAAAAATCTAAAAAAATCCGATCTAATTTTTTTCGATTTCTTGTGACGTTTTTGTTCCCTGAGGTCGCTTAAATTTTGAAGTCCAAACTGGTGACTTTTGACCAGAGGTCGTTCGACATGCGACAAACATGGCCCGCCCAATCCCACTTCAGTCGTCTGGTTTTGTGGTCGACATAAGCGATTTAGATTTTTGGTAGGTAAATAATTGGAAGTAAAAACGTTAGACTTACTTTTCCTGTACAAACTTGTAAACGGAGCACTCGATGTCCCTGAACTGCTATCTTGCTTGAATTTTCCTGTGCCAACTACGCTAACCAGGCCTTCGAGGCTTAAAGTCTTAACGAATCCTAAATATTGTACCAACCTGAGCAAAAATGCTCCTCTGAATAGACTTATAAAGCTGTTTACATAATAAACATTCCTTGGACCTTATTACTAGCACTATTAGTAGTTTTAAGCAGGCTATCCGCAATATTGACTTAGTTGATGATATAAAAATTATTGTATTGTTGATTTATACGTATATCTAGTATATCTTTGACCATGTAACCACGACGAATTCGACTTTGTAGCTTTTAATTAATTTTGACTGAGCATTGACTGTTTTTTTTTGTTTTAATGAAATATGAATAAAAAAATATGGAAGATTTTTTTTTTTAATCGCTTTGTTGTTGTTTTTTTATGGCTGACAGGCTAGGTTTTTACCACAACTCACCTGATGTTAAGTGACGGTATGGTCGAAGATGGTAAAGCACACCTAGCCTGGAATAGAACTGGCTCTCAAGTGAGGCTGACGGAACACACCGTTAGATGCTTGGCGGCAGATTTTCAACTTGAGGGTGGTAGCTAGCCAGCTGAGTACTAGAAAGTACCCTACCACCACGCTATGGTTTCCTCACCGGCAGCTCAAGCTCATTGTTGGGGTTTGAAACCACGCCCTTCGGCATGCGAACCGACCGCGCTAACCACTGAGCCATCATCGCTACAAAACAGGTACAGGTATTTCAACACCCCTGTAATTAAACTAAGGATACCATGTAGAGCATCGTTGTCAGCTTCACTTGACACCCAGTTCCATTCCAGGTGTATTTACCATCTCCGACCACATCTTCACTTAAAATCAGGTGAGCTGTGGCCAAACACCTAGACTGTCCACCATTAAATTCGATTTACCTAAATTCCCTCTCCAAAAAGTTAGTATCTAACAAAAATACAGAACAATACCTTAGCACGGTGTGGGGGTCGCCATTGTAGGACCGGAGCTGAGGCCCTGGGACAACGAAGGAGTGGCGGCCCCTAATTATTTCCCTAGTAAAAATTCAAAATCTGTTATTACTAGTATGTATTATTATATATTATACAGTTGCTACAACAGTGTTAAACGCTCTTCTATATTCTACCATCTGGTAAACAAATTGGTAGTCAACAATTGTAAACTACTAGCTGCGCCCCGCGGTTTTACCTGCGTGGTGATTGATGATGATGATGAAAAGTATCCTATGTTTTATTCCAGGGCAGTATCTACATGCAAAATTTCACCCAGATCCGTTGGCCGTTCTGGCGTGATTGAGTAACAAACATCCATCCGTCCATCCAAACTTTCACATTTATAATATTAGTGGGATGAAGGCCCTAATAAATTCACAATATATTGATGTATCTATATTTATTTTTATTTACTTATTTTCCGTCAAGTCTTTTAAACGATTATTACTAACAAATAAAATTATTTCAACAAAGAATTTAGTAAATAGTTACAGCTGTGGGGTCTCTTATGGAGGCCCCCGGGCAGTAGCCCCGCCTGCCCTTCCCCAAATCCGGCCCTGACTGCAGGGGTTAAATTAAGTTACCTATGACGTCATCTAAGAGATTTATCGCCAACCCCTACACTTACCTGCGAGTTCTCCTGACTGTCGGGTAGTGGATGATAAATGAAACATCTTTGCTTAGTGATCACCATTCTATTCATTCACAAAATATTTACGAACAGGTTACATGGTTGTAATCGAATGTACTCCAGTTATGGGACATCTGACGAGTGGCGACGACTGATGACGACTGTCCCTACACACAGATTTTACAAAAAGCTCCAATACATAGTACTCGTGCTCCATTTTAGACCGCATCATCACTTAACATCGGGTAAAAAAAAACCTATTTATGACTCACTTAACTCACTAGTGAAAACAATTTGAGCAGATGAATTATGTCAGCGGAAAATTCACTGTTCGTTGGCAGTTGATCGCCCATTATAATATTGTACATGTGCGAGGCGACGTTAGATACAGCTCCAGCGACAGTAACAACACTTGCCACACCGCCACCTGCTGTTAGAAAAGTTATAATAAAGCAATGAAAAAAAAATATTGAAGGCCTTATTCTCTATTAGCAACGACACGTAACGCTGCTACGTTTGTGACGTGGTGCAATTCGAGTTGAATTTATGTGGTATTATCTTCTTTGTTTATTGGCGTCGCATTTTGTGTATTTGCCAGTGTGTTTTTCTATTTTCAAGTGTCATAAGTCTAAGTCACACAAAGTCTTGATTGAGTCTGCCTTGTCGATAATTGACAAAGCCTTACTATAAGGTGGCTCATTACGTGGAAGACAGGATTATATGGTTGTAGTAGCTTATCTCTGCACTTGCATCCCCCTGGCTAAGTGACAATTGTAGTAAGCATAATGTATGTACTAATATTTATAACTGTAAACTGTAACCTAATATGAAAAGAAAGATCCACAAAAAATGCCTTGCTGAGTTTCTTGCCGGAGTCTTCTCAGTTGAAGTGTAATTACGAGCCGGCGGTAGATTCAAACATGTAACTTAACGTTCATAAGTGCCTTACCAGGGCCTAAGCTGAATAAATGACTTTTTGATTTTGATTTTGAGTCCGGTCATACCCTAGTAAAGTAGTGGCGACTTTACTACAAGCTTCGATAGAGTTCTGGATGCAGTACGGAATGTCATGTTTTACCACATTATATTATATTTTGTAGCGATGATAGCTCAGTGGTTAGCGCGGTCGGTACACACGTTATAAGGCATGGGTTCAAATCCCAACTATGAGCTTCAGCTGAAGGAAAACATCGTCGGAAAACCATAGGATGGTGGCAGTTCGGCAGTCTCACTTGAAAGCCATTCCAGAGAGCCTAAAAGTAACATTCGATTAGCGATAACGCTAATAGTAAAGTCCAAAAATGTTTGCGATTAACATAAACTATCGATATGTCACGTGGGCAGTTTACGTCAAACGCGTACATTATGAAACTTTTCTATTAGCGTTATCGAATAACGAATGTTACTTTGTGAAACCCTCAGGTTAAGTGTTTGTCGTTTCCGACCACACAGTCACTTAAAATCATGTGAGTTGTGGTCCAACATGTCAACAATGAAAAAAAAACTGGTTTTGTTACAACAATTTTATTAATTTATTCTGTAATACCTGCATCATATTACAGTATGATGTAATTACAGAATAATCAAATTTCTTTTTTTATTTTTTATTTCATTTAAATTTTATATCTAGCATAAATGACAGAAGGAAAATAATGCCACGACCCTAATACCCAGTGATAATTATTTATTTTTTGTAATTGTTGCGTTCTGTAAATATAATTTAACCTATTTGGGTACTTCCAGAAGAACCTACATCGTTTAAATTTATCTGTGCAAACATACTAATGATTCGAGCTATTTCGTTAATAAAATAAGGATCAACAGGCGTTTTTAATCCAAGAGCCATATTTGTAGCTTCCATTGAACCGTTGAATATAGCACCAGCGCTATCGTTAATAGTTTCGCAATCGCCACCTGACAGGTATAGAAAAAAAAAACGATAAAACACTGAAAAAACACAAATAAACGCGGTCCGTGACAACAATGAGGTTCAGTAACGAAAAAAAAAAAAAACAGAAAATACATTTTCTATGGAAAAGAAAAAGAGCGAGCTACTTTTTAACCCCCGACGCATAAGAGTGTTATAAGTTTGACGTCGATGTCTGCCTGTCCGTCTGTGTGTGTGTGTGTGTGTGCGTGTGTGTGGGTGTGTGTGTGTGTGTGCGTGTGTGTGTGTCTGTCTGTGCCATCGTAGCTCTCATACGGATGGGCCGATTTCGATTCTGTTTTTTATTTTAAAGCCAGTTTCCTTGCGGTGGTTCTTAGCTGTTTGGTTAATTTCGTAGGTTTTTAAATTATTTTTTTTTGGTCATGTAGCTCGCTGTTTTTGATCCAAGTGAAACCTACTTATCTATACGTAATCGTAAACGAGCCGTGTTTGTACATTAAATATTTTTTCAAGAACATAATTTATACGCGTACTTATGTTACCAATGGCAATTTTTTTTTTACTTTTTGTCTGTGGGTTTCAATTCGGATTTCACTCTTGTATTACGTCAAGTTTCCCGTAACATTTGGTGTTTGTTTAATTCCAAAACAAAAAAAAAAGTTAAGTCAATAATACGCGCTATTCTAGAAACGCGCTTCGGTCGATTTATCTAAAACATAAATTCGCCCTTATCGTTAAGGGCGACCAAGTACTTATTATTAGTACCCGGATGACCGAGCTTTGCTCGGCTGAAAACACGGATAAAACGATGTTTTCTAAAAATGAAACCTAGCTAGATCGATTTATCGCCCCCGAAACCACCTGCATACTAAATTTCATGAAAATTGTTGCAGTCGTTTCCGAAATTCAGTTTATACATGTAAATACAAGAAAGGTATTAGATTATATTCATGTAAACAGCTAAGACTATGATAGCTTTATAAAAAGTCAAGTATATAGTATATTAGATAGTAGTAGTAGTAGTTTGGTAGTATCTTTAGATATAAGGGTAACCAAGTACCCTCATATCTAAATATACTACAAAATGGATGGCAACAATTTTTTTAGTTTGATTTTATTGTAACAAACAAATATTTTAGAATTCAAAAGTTTAAACTTCTAATGTCAAAAAAAAATCTATAACTCGACTGCGATTAAAATAGCTATAAAATTAAAGGAAATTTTAAACAAATTTATTATTACTAATTAAATTTAAAAATATATAACTTATATACATATATTTTTGTACTCTTCTTTTAATTGATTAATTGAGATAAAAAAAATATGTTAATTACCTTGTGCGTTAAGGCAAAGATATAGCGCAAGGAGCACCACAGCCGTTGAAATTGAAAGCCGTAACATTTTTACAGATTATGCGTCCACGCAACAAATGTCAAGAGCCAAATGTGGGTAAGAAATATAAGCGTAGATAGCAACAGCTATACTACTGGCTACACTAACTAAAGCCCGTTGCTTTACTCACTCAAATTTCTGGTATTCCATGTTTTACACATTTTTTTTTTTTTTTTTATGTTATTCATTCTTGGTATTTGACCACACCTCACCTGATGTTAAGTGACGGTGTGGTCGAAGATGGTAAAGCACACCTAGCCTGGAATGGAACTGGCTCTCAAGTGAGGCTGCCGGAACACACCGTTAGATGCTTGGCGGTAGATTTTCAACTTGAGGGTGGTAGCTAGCCAGCCGAGTACTAGAAAGTACCCTACCACCACGCTATGGTTTCCTCACGATGTTTTCCTTCACCGGCAGCTGAAGCTCATTGTTGGGGTTTGAACCCACGCCCTTCGGCATGCGAACCGACCGCGCTAACCACTGAGCTATCATCGCTACAAAATGAAATTCACAATGAAAATTACACGTGAAGTACAAGTAACGTCGCTGTCTCTTCTCGCTTTACTGTAGTTTAGGTGTTTGAACCACAGCTCACCTAATGTTGATTGACGGTATGGTCGAAGATGGTAAACAAATCTAGCAATCAAAATTTTAGCGCCACTGGTAAGACGTGACATCCATAAGATAGCCGCACACATAAACAAATTTGTATCATTCAATCTCTGACTCGCGGCGCAGATTTACCTTTCCCGTTGAATTAGCGGGATAAAAAATTGCTCAAGTCACTCTCCAGCTTCATAACGGTTACTATATACATGATTTTTCTCCCAAATTAGACATACGGATGTTATACGGATTTATCAAGACCCTACAAGGATTTCGCTTCGAATACGGTTGGCAACACTGCTTTTCATTACACGATAAACGTTATGTTTGACACCATAGTATGGAAAAATCCGGTAGAAGTCGCTTAATATTTTTTGTCGCTAAACTGATTTTGTTAGACGCTAAGACTATCGAAATTCCTCTAGATCTAGCGATAAAATCGCTAAAACGGCAACGCTGCAACGCACCGGAAATTCCTTCTCGATTTTATTGCTTCGAGTTCGGAGAATTTAAAGTAAGACGTCATTATGTATTACTAACTTCGACTTACAGAGTCTGATTTTTGAAATTCGAGATATCGAGTATAAATATGTACTAAAAAACCTATGCAGGGAAATAACATTTTGTTCGAATTTCAAAGTTTAAAAAATTCGAGATTTAGTGGTTTAGCGGAAGGTAACGGCATTTTTTTTCCAAATTACTGAGGATTTCGACTTAACAAGTTTCGAGTTATAGAGATTTAACTGTATATATGTATTTTGCTTTATCTGCAAGGGCTCACCGGAAGCCCAGCACTGGTCTTACCACATAGTATGACCAGCATTATGCTAAGGTGAGCTCCTATTTTGTAACAATCTCTTATTTGTCTCTCTGTGTTTGTTTTTGTGTTTTATTTTACAACATTGAACTAAATTGCTTTCTTTCCTATATACAAATGTTATTAATATTAATTAATAATGTGATTGCGTATAGTTAATTAAAATTTTTCAACATTCACATTTGTTTTTTCTATATTTCTTAACAAGACTTCCGAATTTAATGGAGACTAATAAATTTGGGATTACATGGTTAAGTGCAAATATTTACACAGGTTTTAAATCATATATGGGCAACAACCGGCCCGCGGGCCCGATCCGGCCCGCCTCGGCATTTGACTCGGCCCGCGAGACATTTTGAAATTTCGCGAGAAGAGAAATACAAACAACTGAGAGAGTTCGCGAGAACAATTGTTTGCGTTTTTGGAAGTACATATAAATGCGAACAATTTTTCTCGATGATGAAGACTAATAAGTCGAAATGCCGTAAGAGAGTCACAGATGAAAATCTGGAAAACTCGTTACGCCTCTATACAAGGGGATTTTGAACAAATTTGTTTCTGAAGTTCAAACACAAATATAACATTAACCGTTACACATAAATTTACTTCACCAATAACCTAATAAAATTGGCTTTTTTATTTTGTGTTATGGCCCGCGACTGTATTAATATAGTAAGTTTGGCACGCAACTAGCCAGAGGTTGCCCATACCTGTTTTAAACTATTCAATGGCAATTAATAATTCAAATGAGTCAGCGACCAAACAAGAAAAAATAGCAATTGTATAAACAAAATGAAGGAAGCTGACGCTCGGCCCATAAGGTTGTAAATATTTCAAAATATTTAATCTATCTATATAAAAATCTCATCTCACTGTTTTTACGATCGCACTCTTCCGAAACGGCTCGACCGATTTTAATGTTTTTTTTTTTAAATGTAAATTTTTGTTCCGTGTCTTGGTATTCTGTATGTATTATAAGTATGTAATTACATAAAATTTTAACAAAAAATAAAACCGACTTCTTATGGTTTTCTCATGGATGCCATTGTTAGAACTGGATCAAATAGAAATGGGACCACATAGGAAGCACAAGCTTTCAAATAAAAAAAGAATCATCAAAATCGGTTTACCCAGTCGAAAGATAACAAACATTTAAAAAAATACCAATCGAGTTGAGTACCTACCTCCTCCTTTTTTGAAGTCGGTTAAAAATAAAAAGTATATAAGTATAGTAAGGTATAAGTATTCTATCAGTTATCTGTCTCCCATAGTTTGGAGCTAGATGGTGGTGGGTAAAATATTGTACTACAATATTTATTTAAAGTCCAGTTTGTTTTTAGGGTTCCGTACCCAAAGGGTAAAACGGGACCCTATTACTAAGACTCCGCTGTCTGTCCGTCTGTCACCAGGCTGTATCTCATGAACCGTGATAGTTAGACAGTTGAAATTTTCACAGACGATGTATTTCTGTTGCCGCTACAACAACAAATACTAAAAAACAGAATAAAATAAATATTTAAGGGGACTCCCATACAACAAACGTGATTTTTTTGCCTTTTTTATAGATAATCGTACGGAACCCTTCGTGCGCGAGTCCGACTCGCACTTTGCCGGGTTTTTTTTATTTACTTAAGATATTTTCTATATCACCTATAAATACATACATATGTATACAGATACGATGTAGCCCTTTGGCAAGTGCCAAAAGTTTGCGATATCTGCTATAGAATATTGGGTGAAACTATAAGACAATACTAATTCTAAATACATACAACCAATTCAATACAATAAAACTATATTACAATATTACAATTCAATACTTATTACCTAGTACCAATATGATTTAGCCGGCGTTCTGTCTTCTTTGATGCCCATTTCTTCCATTATATCCATTTCGAAGGTGCGCAGTTTTGGAGCAAACGTTATCTGTAACATATATATACAACGTGGTTGGCGTAAGAGTCGGCTAAGGGATGTAATCCGGAAGATGGGCAGCAGCGTCTTCCTTGAACAATCATACCTAACTGCGCTCGCCAACCCGCCTGCCAAGCGTGGCGAGTATTGGCAAAATCCCCCCAGGAGGAGGCTATGTCCAGCAGTGGACGTCCTATGGCTGATGATTTGATGTGATGTGATTCCGTATTTCAACCATGTTTGCTACTGCAGTAGATTATAGACATATTGTTAATGTGATAGGAGCTCATTTAGCAAAATATGACGGTTAACCATATATGTACTTGACAAAGTTCGATTATTGAGAGTATTCCGACATTCAATTTTAGCTCTACAAACTACTAAAATGTAAAAAGTATAATATTCCATATTAATGTTTATTGTCATCTTTGTTTTAATTTTTTATCGAATGACTGAACTAAATTACATTTCTTTTTTTAGGAAGTAATTAAAAGATATATTTTTTTATTCAAACATATATTATATTATGTAATGTACAAATAGCTAAACGTTGAGAATACTACTTTACTTGGTGGTAGATTTCCTTAGCAGGAGGTCGTCTAGGTAGGTACCACCGCAGTACCAGATATTCTGCCGCTAAACAGTAGTGTGTAAACATTACTGTGTTCCGGTTGGAAGAGTACTGCCGCTAGCGAAATTACAGGGCTATTGAGACTAACCATCTAGTCTCAAAGTAATGAGCGCCAAGGCAGCGATGCCCTGGATTTTGTTTTTACAACTCAAATTTCTGTATATCGCTGCAATGGTCATGGACAGGCGTTATCTCTTAACATCAGGAGAGCGTCTCGTTCGTCTCATTACTGTTACATAAAAATAAAATAAATAAAAATATGCCAAACATTACATTTTGAGCTCAATTTATTTAGTTGCGAATTTGAGCTTTAAGGTCCACCATATTGGATTTTCTGTGACGTCATATACCCTGTGACGTCATATCTAATTAAATAAAGTAATCACAAAAAAGTAATCACATTTCTTAATAGATTTTATTACCATCTATCTATAGTATTTATTGTCATTTGTCAATCGATTTTACTGTAATTTGTCAATAGATTTTGTTATATTGTCAATAAATAGCACATACCTTAGTGACAGTATCGGCTGTGGTATCCTTTTCTGGACTCTCGATATACAGAGATTTGCTCTTGAAGTCTATGGTTTCTTCGGCCGTGGCTGGCACAGGTATTATGCGGCTACTGGCTAGAGACACTCGCACCTATGCATAAAGGGATAAGGTCAATTAGTTAAAAATAAGATAAAACTTGTTAACAATAAGTAGTTTGACTATAGTTACGAATGTCACTAATAAGAAACTAATCACTAATCAAGAATAACTAATAACAATTATTTTTTTTATGTATTGTCAGCGTCACTCTGGATGATGTAAGGATTCTAATAATACCCCAGAGAGTTTTGGCGGGAACGCGGTGAGCGTCGTGTCGCCTCATCGTATTTTTTTCTAAAACTAGTGTTTTTTCGAGTTTTTATGCATAAAAATAGTGGTGTTTTATTTATAAAGTGCCGAATTACAAGCGCGAGTGTGGGAGAATGATAAAATGTGGTTAAACATTTCGTGTTGCTTCCAAAACTCCATCCAGAAGCTTATAGTAAAGTCGCCACTACTTTACTAAGGCATGACTTGATTTGACTGGGACCGACTGGACTTGATCAAGACTAGACTTTGACTGTAACTATTGATAATAAAGAAGAAGAAAAATTAAGACTACTCACAAAATATAGAAACATTGAAACTGGCAGAATGCACCGAGTGCGATGCCAAGAAGAAAGAGAAAAAAAAAAAAAAAAACCCCATATATCCAAATTAGTTCAACATACATGAACTTTGAAATCATAACACTCCTTTTTTGGGCAGTCATGCAAAAATCAAATGATGTTCGTTGGTAAGCGTAAATTTGAGAATAGCTTAACTAAGTTTACTTTAACTAAGATTAATACAATTCAATTTATTGCATACAATTGAGGCCGAGGTTTACGTCCAGAGCATTCAACTAGTTAAAAATAATGGTACTAAGTTGTTAAATTAAAGTGCACACAAGTAAAATGCCAGAGTAAGAAAAATTCCAAGTCATACCTTATCCCCTTCGTCAGTGAATCGCCACTCGATGTCAGTTGCCTTCAGTGACTCGGGGTCCACGAGTTTCACGTCTGTAGTAACCAATAGCGGGGCTTCAGACTTTATTGTGATACCGGGGAAGTTCTTCTTTGAATCTTTACCCACCTGAAAAATATATGCTTAAAAATTTAAAAAAAAAAAAAAAAAAAAAAAACTGGATTAAAATTTTAAAATAAAAACTGGACTAATTCAAATGCTCTATTTTTAGAAGCTCTATTTTATTATATTTTTGCTCTACATTTGAGTTTTTGCCAACAAATACTTCAGCCTGCCTACACATAAATTATTCGAAAGTCGGCCACATTCGTGTACGGAAACTCATTCGCAAGATTCGAAGATAGAGATCCAGTTCTTAATTATTATATAATTCTCACTAATAAAAGTGATTAGCTCACGAGATAATGGCCATGTGGGATGTTGATTAGACGATCATTGTCACGATGGTCGTCAAGGTCACGGCATTACAGCTAAAAGTCTCAACATCTTAAGATTCTCCTAGGCGTTTAAGTGAAGGATCAGATCCAAAACTACCAACAGTTTGGGTTCGGCCCCACCCTAGTATTAAGTTTTTTAACATAGTATAAAAACTTAAATGTAATAATAATGAATAAGTAACAAATGCAATAATTTGTATTCCCATTCTAGGCCAGGTGTGTTTACCATCTTCGACCACACTGACACTTAACATCAAGTGAGCTGTTGTCAAAAACTATCCTGTCAACCATAAAAAAAGAATAGTACTGAAAACACCAGTAACAAGTTTTAGTGTGGAATGTGATGTGAGACAATGAATTAGGATATTTTCAAATACTTACAGTCCGTAAATGTGTGTTGAGGCCCTCGACAAATACCCAGTTGCGTTCCTGAAT
Organism: Biston stratarius; assembly: GCA_950106695.1. Lineage (NCBI taxonomy): Eukaryota > Metazoa > Arthropoda > Insecta > Lepidoptera > Geometridae > Biston > Biston stratarius. The sequence continues at coordinate 8,897,288 of OX467116.1, forward strand.
AACTTGTGACACGAGGCCTTGCTTGCCCTTGTCTCTGCCCACCATTATTTCTACTCTGTCTCCTCTGGAAATTATTAACAAGATCATTTATTATTATTTTTTACATTACCAGAACAGGTGTCTAATGAGACCCTATTAATAAGTACCATGTCTGTTCATATGACATCAATTAAAAACAAATGGGTGGTTAGATCCCCAAACCTGATCTCCCATGAGCCAAAAGGTCAAGGTCAAAGACATATTCTAGTTCTATGCCCCAAAAACACCAGGATATGCAACCTTTGTCATCTTTTTAATTACAACATTTTGTTACAATACAGGGAGAGGGAAGTATTTTAACTATTAATCATAATCTAAGGTTAAAGTGCCGTGGTGGTGCCGGCGTAAGATTAGTACCCCACCCTCTCTACCCGTGGTTGCCGTAAGAGTCAGCTAAGGGATGTAATCCGGAAGATGGGCAGCAGCATCTTCCTTGAACAATGACACCTAACTGCGCTCGCCAACCCGCCTGCCAAGCGTGGTAAGTATTGGCAAACCCCCAAGCAGGAGGAGGCCTGTGTCCAGCAGTGGACATCCTATGGCTAATGATGTGTGAAGGTAAAAGTACTAGTTTGTGTATATACAGTGAGCAGACCAGCGAACCGTATGCAACACCCGATCACAAGTATGACACGTGCCAGCCATTGCTCTCTTTAACCGTAAGAGGGCAGAGAAGGGCCCAACACAAGATGCTACCGCAAGAAGGAGGCCTAGTGATGGGTGTAATATTTATAAAACCTAGTGTATAATCTTCTAACACAGTAATAAAGTATATTGAAATAAATCAATTCAGTAGAGATAATAAATGTAATATAACATATGTATGGTGTTCATATTAAATATTGTTATAGCAATTTGTAATACTAAATATTTCAATTATACATACATTTGTATATTGAAGTATTTAGTGCCCTAATATGTATTGCAAAACAAACTGTTCTTACTTACTACTGTAAACTTCTCTTACTTACTGTAACTTCAATTGAGTCAGATATTAATTTGTAGGGTCATCTTTATCCTTCAAAGATTAAATATAGAGTAAAGATTCATGTGATATAGTTAAAGACAAACTTTATTGTAAAGTGACAGAGTTGAAGGAAGTTGAGCGCTCACTTGAAAAAACTCCAATCTTTAATAGGCTCAATGAAGACCTTCTTCCTATGCTGATTCCTGTCATTTTGATGGCGGAACTGGGCCGTCCAGGGTCGATTCGTAGTAAAGCGGAACTTCTTTCGAGCCACCTGAGCGGGCAGATACTGAGGATATCCTGTCGGGTTCTTCCAGTAGACCTGTTAAAGGATGGATAATACATTGAGTTTTCAACTAGTCGTTAGACAATCTATGGGAATATAAAACCTTTTGACTGATGATACCATGATGACTTTAGCATGCGGGCTCGGTGATGAGTGACTTCCCATCGTGATTAGGTACTTGTGACGCAGGGATCTTGCAGTCGTCTCCCTAAGTAATCCACGCGTCCTACTCGCGTAAATATTTGAAGCGCGCCTATTGTAGGGTTAAGTTTTCTATGACATTGTCGGTTTACGTAATTACAAAATATGTCTAACAAAATCTTTGAAATACTAAGCTCCTTGAAAATAAAACCTCTTCAGATACGGGCATAACTCTTAATTTTAAATAAGTTAGTATAAGCATCGAGGTTAGGTTCAAATGAAATTAGACTTCACAAAATGAATACAAGACTTACCTGTTCGTAGCTTCGTTTAATAAAAGACTCCGGTAAATTCGAGTATTTGGCAGTAAGTTCGCCGACTTTTTTAGCTAAATAGCCGTAAATCCTCATTTTTATTTTTTAATCTTGTTCCTACAAACATTAAATTTCCAAAACAATGTCATAATCATAATGATTACGGAAAGGAAACTGACAGTGATACTCCAAAAAACTATTCATACAGCTTGAAATGTTTTAATAGTTCTAAAAACGCTATTGACGCTAATAAAAAGCAACACCAAATATACATACTTTTACACATATTATGCTTGTTTTTATTGACGCTGCTCTCTGCTCTCAAAGTTCTCAAACCCATTGTAGTTGACTCTGACCAAAGCAGTTTTTTTTCTAATTAATATGGAACGACTAATGCATTCTGCCTGTTTAAAAAGTAAATAAATTGTTAAGTGCAAGTCGCTGCATACGTGTTCTGGGGTTCCGTATTAGCCGTAAAAGATACCTACAACAGGACGCACTCTTAATATTGTTACCTATCGTAAGTTGAACGTTCTAATGTAATAAATGGTGATAATTTAGTATTTTTACTTTGTTTCTTTCTCCGTATAAAATCCTGGTTGCGTCAAAATAAAACTCCTTAAATGAATATTTGAATTTTTAATGAGTTTTATGTCGGTTCTCATTGTTTACATCCGGTTTATGTTGTCTCTATAGTAAATATTTTGGTCGTGATGATTAAATTTATTTTAATTTGTTTTTTATATCTTTATACTTATACTTAATATATGTCCACAAGGACAAAACTATGCTTACGTAAAATGCTTACTACCAAATATCATTTTAACTTTTTCACAGTTTTAAACAAAAAAGATTTAATTTCATAATATATTCATTTTATTTTTGTGGTTGACTGGCTCGGTGTTTGACCAGCTCACCTAATGTAAAGTGACGGCATGGTCAAAGATAGTAGAAACACCAAGCCTGGAATGGTACCGACTCTCAAAGAGAGGCTGCTCGATACACCGTTAGATGCTTGGCGGCAGATTTTCAACTTAAGGGTGGTAGCTTGCTACCCGAGTATTAAAAAATACCATACTACCTATGCTTTCTTCACGATGTTTTCCTTCATCAGCAGCTCAGCAGCTCAAACTAACTATTGAGATTTAAACTCACGCGCTTCGACGTGTAAAACTAATTGTTGATCGTTGCTACTATTATATCTCATTTGGGTTAATCTGACCTTATACTGGACCCTAAAAATAACTTTGATGTTTGACACTGTCAAGAAAAACAGCAAAATCTACGTACCTATCCTATGAAATGTTTATAATATTTACAATGAAAAAATAAATTAAAACAGCAAAATGCCGTTCTTTGCAAACATCTTAGGGGCAAAACGTAAGTTATCTGGCGTCAATGTTATTTTTTTAAACATGTTGGCGGTAGTTCCTGTAAAATACTTGTAGCTAGGTACTTACTTTTTGATCAGTGTATTGGTGCACGAATATACGCACATAGCTATGTATGCGTAAAGCTAATCCGCACCCCATAAAATGGAGATCAATCTATTACATCTATTAAATTAGTATACGCTTATTATGGAGTAAGTCTATGTAATAATCCACCTGCGCTTGCGAATATTATGTACTTTGTTGTTTATCAAAAGCAATGGGATGTGAATCGAAACGCAAAGAAAAGACAATATCTTTAATTTTTATTTTTTTAAACCTTTAATTTAGATAGAATGTGTACTGATCTATTCGTTGCTGGTATCACTTTTATAACGTACTAATAAACTTAAATAAGTGCAAGTGCTCCGAGTTTTGATAAAATAATAAGAATCGAAATACTTAAACAAGGTAAATTAAACAATATCTTATCATTTGGTTGCTGAAAAATGCGCAATATTAATTTTCAACAAATATAATTTTATACCATAGACAACTGACGTAAATCAGCTGTCCAAAATCAGTTGTTGTAGGTGGCAGCACCGCATCACGTGAATTTTCATGGCGTTGAAGGGCTTGTCCCGATTCGTCTTGTGATTTCACCAAATTATTTGCTGTTTTTGAAATATATAGCTATAAACAGCATTAATTTTAAGTTCCAGGTGAGTGTCGTGGTCGTTATGACTTCAATTGACGGCCCGTTAAGCGGGAAAATGTTTGTGCGCGGGACGGAAAGACGTCAATGTCGGGAGTGACGGACAGTTGCGGGGTAGTTTGGGAGTTTGGGGTGATTGTTGGGATAATTCTAGCTCGGCGCCAGGATGTCTGCCCGTCGGGCGGGCGCCGCTGAATCGGGCGCGATATCGATTCGTTGCAACGACGTCTCGCGCTCTCCTTTGCTTCTAAAACACCAATTGACCGACCACCGTCGTCGGTTTCAGACCTGGTATATTTTCTTGGAGTAAAAATCGATTTTCCCATCAATGCCAGGAATTATCTTTATATTGAACATGTAAAAAATACTGTGTACGTGAACTCTGCTTTGCTTGCTAGCTGCATCTTGTAAGTGGAAATACTAGCAGCTTTTGTTGGTGTTTCAGCGGTGAGAATGACTGAATACTGGGTGATTAGTGCCCCAGGCGACAAGACCTGCCAACAGACATGGGACACCCTCAATCAGGCCACCAAGTCTGGAAACCTCAGTTGCAACTATAAATTCCCTATTCCTGACCTTAAGGTAAATATTTTAGTTTTTATTACTTAAAATCTTATATCATGATGAAGATGGAGTTACTGACATCAATCAACTTGAAATTCCCATTAGTAAAAAGACAATGTCAAAATGTGTCACTACTGAGATTTAAAAGCATTTATATAATCATTTTAGTATTGTAGTACAAATTTCATTAGAATCGTCTATCATTTCACAGAGAAGTTGGTATCTCAAAATGTTTATATGTATTTAAAATATTTTATAGCAAGCTGTATTACTAGGTCAAGAGTGCTTGTTAACAACATAAAATTAATATTTTGATGTATGGATTTCCTGTAATGTCTTTGATAAATCCATAAAAAAATAGTAAAAACAGTTATAAATTATTTATTGATTTATTTTGCTAAATGAAATCTCACTATCACATTTTCTTAATTCATCGTAATAATATTAATTCCTTCTCACTGACAATGGAAATGAATTTTGCATTTTGATTTTTACTCTTATATACATATACTGTTAGATTTTTTTTTAAATGTTTGACAGGTTAGGTTGCTTGACTACAGCTCACCTGATGTTAAGTGATGTTGTGGTTGATGATGGTAAAGCACACCTAGCCAGGAATGGTACTGGCTCTCAAATGAGGCTGCTGGAACACACCGTTAGATCCATGGTGGTCAACTTGAGGATGGTAGCTAGCCAGCCGAGTACTAGAAAGTACCATACCACCATGCTATGGTTTCCATCACCGGCAGCTCAAGCTCATTGTTGGGGTTTGAACCCACACCCTTCTGCATGCGAATCAACTGCATTAACCAAAAAGCTATCAACGCAAAAAAAAATTTTTAGTCTCTTGATTAAATGGTAAATTGACTAAGACTTTTGTTAATATTTGAATTCAAATATCTGGCCAAGAATTTGTAGCTGAACTATTTCAGTTATAATAATAAATACTTTACTTTTGTAGCGATGATAGCTCAGTGGTTAGCGCGGTCGGTTCGCATGCTGAGGGTGTGGGTTCAAACCCCAACAATGAGCTTGAGCTGCCGTTGAAGGAAAACATCGTGAGGAAACCATAGCATGATGGTAGTGTACACCCTCAAGTTGAACATGTGCCGCCAAGCATCTAACTATGTGTTTTGGCAGCCTTACTTGAGAGCCAGTTCCATGCCAGGCTAGGTGTGCTTTACCATCTTCGACCACACCGTCACTTAACTTCAGGTGAGCTCAAGCTCATTGTTGGGGTTAGAACCCACACTATTCGGTATTTAAATAAAACTGCGGCTAGGCCTACTGGAAGTGCCGCAGCTAGTGGCTGGCCTGGCAACTTCTGTGTTTTCACCAAGAATATCAATTTATTAAATTTTAATTTCAATTGCCTTTAGTAAATAAATTACACCTTTTCATAAATACATAACAATTTGCAGGTGGGAACTTTGGATCAGTTGGTGGGGCTTTCCGATGATTTGGGAAAGCTGGATGGCTTCGTGGAAGGTGTCACAAGAAAGGTGGCACAGTACCTTGGAGAGGTTAGTACATATTATATTTGTGTCATATCCATTTGACTTCTTATAGATACCATCTGCATGTTCATATCACGATTTTATTGGTTCCTTTTAGGTTATCTACTATGTTCCATAGTACATCTCATATTCATTTAATATCAGGTGAGCTAGTGGTCAAATGCAATTTCAATGGTTTTCAATGGAATGCTTAGGTTACTTTTGTGACTCTATACACCTGGTTGTTTTTGGTTCTATATCTATTCAACTTTTAATGGATTTTATCTTTTTCACAGGATATGTGTTTTTCTAGGCTACTAGGTAGATTCCTTAACAAATATAATTAAAAAAAAAAAATTATGTACTTTTTTTTTTATAAAACTATTAAATACAAGCATCAATATATGTATGTATGTTAGGATATAATTTGTTTTCTTTCCTACAATTAAACATTCTGTTAAGATTCTGTCAATAAAATTAGCATCAAGTTTACTGTGGAAATCGTACACACAAAACTACAGTACAACTACAAATAATAAGAAACTAATTAAAACAAATTGCTTGTAAATCCATACAGCAATGAAGTGACTTGAGGTAGCAAGCTTTATTTGGCACAATTAGCTTAGCAGGATTCTGTAAACTTACATAAAACAATGACAATAAACTCATTGTCAAGTTCAGTAAAAAAAAACGCTAGATTATGTAATACTTTCTGGTGTTATCAGGTACTAGAAGATCAACGCGATAAACTTCACGAGAATCTGATGGCAAATAACAGTAAGTCAAATTTTTACTATTTCCAGTCAATAGAAACAAAAAATTATATGACACTAAACATATTTTTAAATACTTGCAAAAATGATGTTTTGTGCTATTTTATGAATAATTATGAATTTCTGAAAACATTTTTGATTGAGAAATAGATGATAAAATACTTTGCATGATATAATAAAAATGGAAATAGATTGAATTGATGGCATGCTTGGGAGGTTAAATTTAAAAATATATTGAGCTATAAAGATGGGTTCATGGTGTTGCCAGCATGTAAAACTAATTTTAATAGATCAGAATGAACTGGTGTAGAGATAAGTAAATTAAAAGCACAAAGTAGTGCGAAAAATATGAGCATGTATCGCTAAGTTCGATGGTTTATGAGATAAAAATTATATCTTATTTTCTCCTATTTTTTATTTAGTTAACCTACTTTTTATAATAATTTGCATGTATTTTATATTTTCTTCTTATATTTTAAACTTTCAATGTTTATATGTATAATGTGTAATTTTATGCAATGCACTCTATCCCAAGACATAATTTTTTTTTTTTTAGTTTATAAATATGTACATTTTCTCACATTAACACACCTAACTCATTACAAATTAACTATTTCACTGAAGAGCAGCACTTTTTTTTTTTCTTCAATTGAATATACAAAGCAATTATTACCGAATCTTTTGTTTCTTTGCGTTCAAAGTCTGTTTAATTTGTGCATGGATACAAAATTAAATGTTTATAAATAATTTTGAAGTAACTACAAATAGTTACAAAGATTCGTTAATATCATAATCATTTTTTTTTTAAACAAAGCTAAGAATGTTGCGTGCGACAGTGTATGGAATAATCATTATGTTTTGTTAGATGGTTCGTTACATAAGACTAACTTGAACCACAATGCACTTTCGTTGTATAATTTATTTGTTTGTATATAAATAGCTGTTAAAACATCGTAAAGACTGCAAGAAAGGCAATTTCGAAATGATGAATTGATACATTTTTTGAAGTTTGAGGATTATTTCGGCTACAATATTACAATTACAATATATTTCAATGTTATTTTAGCAAAACTTTTATTATCTTTCGAAATTACACCAAAAAAAATCTAAATTAAATTAATGAGTTTTTTAACAAAATAAAATAATCGCGATAACGAATATATCAATGTAAAAAAATTAGATTGAATGACAATAATTGACCACAGATTAAGGTTCGTAGCAATTATACAAAAAACGACAGGAGGTAAAAAGAAAATTGAAGCAAAGCTTAGTATTTAAAAAACACGTTTTTGAAAGCATATTGTTATTTAAATCACATTAGGTAAGTACATTGATGTAGAGTATTATTACTATAATAATACATAAAGTAAGTGCGCATACACGATTGGGATAAAACCTACACTGCTGAGGTGTAGATGCATCAGTCAATATTTTTTCATTTCTCTTTCTCACGTATAGTTAGTATATGTATGACGATGTATACTATACTTACACATTTTACATAGTAATTATTATGTCATTGCTTTTTTATAATTATTATTTAATTTTGTTTATACGGAACGGCACGTAGTTTTGTTAGTTAAAAACTTTGCATTTTAGATTTTTGAGAATGTTAGTTTTGGATTTCAGTGTCTGAAAAATGGAAAAAAGTTTGCGGCAGTAAGTAAACATTGTAGTGTATGCGAAGCTTAAATGTATAATGTGCGAGCTTTTTATTGAAATAAAGTGTAAATGTATTATGTATAAAATAATGCTTTACATGTAAAGTTTATACATGTGTATTTATTATTTATTTATCAACGATTATACGTCACGCCAATATTATTGTAGGTACGGATTCGCTTACTGGCAACATTCATCACCTTTTAATTTTTTAGTTTTATTTTACAAAAAATTATGAATATAAACATTATAATTTACCGATTATAAACTCACTAGTTATCTGAATAGAGTTTAGATTATTTAAATGATAAAAGTGCATTATTGTTCTCAGGTTGTTTTAGATATAATTAAATGTGATATGATAATTATGTATTGGTGATTCGTTTTAATAGCTAAATACAATATGTATATTATATGTATAATTTGGTCACATGGCTGAACGCCAGATACCTAATGATAAAAATGAAAAAGGTCAAACCGCTTTTCAGTGTTACGTGATATATTATCTGGTTGGTTTGTGAGTTGTGCTGGGCATATTGTTCGATGGGAAGATAGTCTATGGATGTAATTCTAATTTTATTATTTCTAGATGTAAGATGTATCGTGTTATTTTCGTCGTCGAGTCTTTGTATAGCGTTAATGTTTAGAATACAATGTCCATTATTATTGTCTATACCGCCACTGGATGTTATATTATGTTTTATTAGATTTCGTCAACAAATCGCACGGATATATTTGAGTCTAAGACGTCATATATAGAAAACAGCAATCACTGCCTCACAAAACATTCATAGCTTAGCTATATCAAGCTTTAAATCGTCTATGCTTTACGCTTCTTAATTTATTATTGTTTAATTTATTTATCTTCCAAAACATACTCTATCGTTATTATATTTTGCTCCTGTCCCCCGTACTAATGACCTATTTTTGTTTCGTCCTAATTTTACAAAATAAATTTATGAGGCGTTAACGAATACTAAACAATCTAAACAGACATCTTGTATATTAATTCGTATAATGACATCTTTCTATAGCCAGCTAGGTTTACGGCTCATAAATAAGAGAAAATGATGGTTGTAATTATAAGTGTGACGTCAAATTGAAAAATAGGGAAGTATCTAATAGCACATCAGAAATTAGCTGCATTACAATTTTTCCTATCATTGTAATATAAATATAGAGATTTTGTATTTTGGAGATAAAAATATTGAAGAGATAGAAATCAGTGTGTTTATATTTTGACATATAATTAATATAAATAATTTGGTATAATTATGGTCTGATTAAGAAACTTCCTTCAGACCTGCTACATGGCTAAACTACGACCGTGATATTGCTCATTAAAAAATATTGGATTCACCATAAAGATTGGTTTAATGAACGTTCATCAATAAGGAGATGAACTTACTATGCAAATAACTTAACTTGACTTGACTTTAATATAAAAATGAGTTCTTTGATGTGCTATTAAATAGCTTCCGAAAAAAATAGGCATCGAGAGTTATGCGGACCCTGGCGGGGGAGAGCCACCTCCTACGCCGTCGTCGCCGGTGTGCGACTCTGCTTTCTCTGAGCACCACGGTTGCTGGCCATGCGAGCATCGGGAGCACTCAGAGTGCGAGGCCCATCACTCAGCTTCGCAACACTCTGCCTCGCAAGCCTCGGCCTCGCAACATTCGAGCGGGCGAAGCTCACCGCGGTGGGATATGGATGAGGAAGAGGACCGTCCGCACCACGTCTTATCGCAAGGTCTAGGACTCTTAAACCGTGAGATGCGTTTGAGACTCGTGTGTAGCGCAAACTGAAACGTGCATTAGTGCAGTGGTGGCGATAATCAGACCTGGATTTGGGGATTCAGGAGTTTTGGGCAGTTGACAGCTAAGGCCTCGTCAAAGAGATATTTGGCTGAAACTTTCATTGCTTATATTTGCGACATTGGTTTTTTTTTCGCCATTTTTGTGGCCCGCTCTGTCATGTCGGGGACCTGAATTTAGTATAGATTTTGAGTCTGGCGATACCTGGTATATATTAAAGTAAGAATCGACTGAGCTAATTGATAATATCTGTATTCGTAGCTTTAAAAGTCTTAAAAGAGTTAAAATAAAAATGTATAACATTGATAGCAACACGAAAGTTAACAAATATATTTTTTTGTGGGGATCCAGTGTTGTCTTTGCATCCGACTTAGTTTCAACAATATTTTATGAATTCGTGTAAAAAAGTTTGAAACGGCGTTATCGCCACTGCTGCGCGGAATCGCAACTTTTTGCAATTCGTCGAACCAAATATTTATTTTGCTCTAATAATGACACACTATATTAATAAGTCTCAAATGCCTCTCTGATCCTGGTAGGACCTGTATAAATCCTGTTGCAAACGAGACTTTTTTTGTATGTTTTACCAAAAGTTTCGTTTCCACGTACAGCGCTACCTGCCTGTCTATCCTTTACCGCATATTACATACTTTTTACCATAAGAATAGTGATGGCAGTGATTGCTTAAATAAATAACTCTTTTACACTTTCTATATTGACCTTACAATAACTATTACATTAATTTTAGGACAAAAATAAACAGCAGATGGCGTTGGCCGTTCCTTTTTTATATAATATAGTCGGGAGCGCCATCCTGAATTTTCATGAAATATAGAAACAGTATAGAAAACAACTTATTAGCGATGATCAAAATTAAATAATGTACAAAGTTTAGGATGTCGCTACGTCATATATTTCTATATGTGGCTAGGTAACAAAACACAGAGTGTATGTCTTCAACACGTTCTTATCGTTGCTTAAAAAAGTAGTATTTAACAAGAAAATTCGGACAAATCGGGCGATTCAATGCGAATCTCTCGAATATCCGAGTAGAAGCTTCTACACCGATAATTCTATTTATTTCGGCTTTTTAGGTTTTCCAGTTGGCTTTGTTATCGATGTTGTATACAACAATAATATTTATATATTTTAATGAATTATATGTATGTCAGTATTTTATATCTTTAATCTTTATTTAATAAAAATTACAGCACTATTCAAGGATCACACATCAATACTCTCAATTCAAGGTTCAGATATTAAATCAATATAGAAGAAACACGTTTGTTAATCTGTGTTTACTAAAACAGTGTTAAATCATGATTTATAAATGAACCAGTTCAAACGGTGAATTGTGATTGTTTATTTCACGTTTTAATTATAGTTTAGCTCGTTAGTATGACGCGCTCGGCATCTGACGATTAGTTATACACATATCAAAGCGTTCGACAGGTATGAGTAATTCTTAAACTTAGTAAAATCTTAAATCATGATTGAAGTAATCCTACCAAGTTGTGATTTTTCTATTATAAACAACGAGAAGCATAATATCAACTAATTCGAACAAAATTGCTATATCAGCTTATATCATAATTTGCCTTATGGTCATAAAGAAGTTTATATTAAATTCCTTTAGAATAGAATCAACGGATGAGGAACTTTTAGTGCTGAAAAGTACTATGCAGCTTGCAAAACTTGAGCCCATATACACTGCATTAGGAAAAGTAAATAAAAATATCAAAGTTATGATTTAGCATTTATATTGCTACAATAAATCAACGGTTAGTTTGTCTGATGTTATAAAAAGAACGATATAAAAGTGCTAAATATTCAGAGTTCATTGTGAGGATAGTAAAAAGTTATTTGTAGCTTTTTATTGTTATTGTAGACGGTAAATGTTTTACGCTAGAACTAGTTTACGCATTTCTTCCTTAGTATAAATAGCTAAATATTTTTAGTAAGTATTTAAATTAGTGTAGTTAGATAAATCAGTAAAAATAGATATTGTTTAGATAAAAAATAGGCCACTTCATAAATACTATAAATGTATTTACGTCTGTAATCTTAAAAGTAACTATATTTTTTTTTACATTATATCTATTTAATTAACATAAAGTAAAGTATTTCTAGCGTAGAATTTAATGAATATGTATGTTAATATTTGAGCATGTTAGTGCATGATTATTTCATATTTTGCATGCTATGTTATTATGTATGAATATTTATTAATGTGAGCCATGCTGTCTACATTTGTTTCTATAAAATATATGTATGTTCAGTGCTAGATATATTATTCTTTTTCAGTTTCCGATCTAGGATTTTGTTTTATTTGTATTTATGTTATGTTTGTTACTGAGCACCAAAAGTACTATAATAATTTTTTGATATTTTATTTTTTAGAATTATGTCGTTTTTTTATTTGGAGTACGAAAATTAGTGATGAAGCAAAAATGTTTTTGTTTCAAATGAAATTTTATTAAGTTTATCAGTTTATGTTTTTAAAATGTATTAAAAATAAATTATAGTTGTCTACTTCTTCCCTCACAGGCTTGTAGTTCACACTCCGAAAGTATAGTACGAAACAAAAGTATTTTTACTAAGAGTACTTACTAATCCTACAAAACGAGTGTTTATTGACAGAACAATCAAATTTAACTGACCCCAATTTTTGACTAATTTGATCAGAATTTTTGACATATCCAAACGAAAACTTTTTTATTGTTTTATAATACCTACTTAAGTTGAAATAGTATGTGGAAATAGATTAGCAATACACAAAAAATCACTTTCGACAATCGACCCAAACACTTGTGTTACGGATTACACGTCAAAAGGTCCCAGTTTTTTGTTCTAGACCTAGAAGAATATCATAATAGTTAACACTTAGAGAGACTTACATTTTAACTTATATATAATATTTTTTGTTACAGAACTTAATTTTTTTAAATAATTTGTTGGTTGTGAGTTGAGTAACCTACATTACAAATGGAGCATAAACAAAAATATCCATAAATTCTAAATAGTTTTGAAAGAAACCTGTTTTGCTTTAAACAAAACCCATAAATCTGGTCTGTTTTTAAAATATCGCTTATTAAACACTCAAGAAAAAGTTTTTAGGTTACAAACATTGGGAAAACTGTTCTGATTTATGTTTTGTTTGTTTAAATTTTGTTTCTCTGTACAGGCGTCACTGCGAATTGATTTTAAAGCTTCGCAATAACAATAAATATTATTCCAGAACCAACAGATCGACACTTTATTCAAAATTCAAATAATTCATTGACATAGAAATGGTTAATCTATTACATTTATGTCACAAAATTATACATTAATTAATGAGAAAACAAAATGACATGTCAAATTCAAAATAAAATGCGATATTCAAATACCATGTCAAACTCATACAGAATACAATACAATTCATTATATTAGACAATTTACAATTCAAATATTAATAATTAAAAGAACATAGATAAACAAACATATACAAAAAAACAACTTAAACAGTGTAGTGTTTCTTAATTATTATCATATAATGGTCACTCTTTTTCTGGAGTACCTTATGTCCTAGATATTATGATGATGAACGATGTAATCATTTACAAAAAAATAATAATTAAAGAAAGTATTTTCTAGATTTTTACGTATCGTGTTGCAAACAAAGATAATTCTAATTGAAAAACTTTACAATAATAAAAAATAACTGTATTATATAAAAAAAGCTTGAATTTGCCATTATGGCACTTTTACTTTAGAAGGCAAAACAAGATTTTCACTGTTAAATACATCATGTTTTCATATAGATTACCGAAACTGCTATACAAGGTGTTTTAAGAGCGTGCACTGATCGCTATACACTGTGCTCCGCAGGCGACCTGCCCACGTACCTGACCCGCTTCCAGTGGGATATGGCCAAATACCCCATCAAGCAGAGCCTGCGAAACATCGCCGATATTATCAGCAAACAGGTATGTTCAACATTTTTAGGGCCCAAGAAATATATGCTATATGTCGGAGGTGAATGGTCTCTATTACGAGTATCATTCAATTTTTTTTTTGTCCTCGTCTTCATTGGGTTATTGGTTACAAATGAAACTTGCTGGTACAAAATGGTACTGTTCCAGACTATGATTCTCTGATATCACGATTATTGTTATCGCTATGGTGCGATGGTTCAGTAGACCCCTTGAACCGACCGCCAGTGCTGAAGTCAAATGGCTCTTTCCCGCCCGGTCGGCCGTAGTATCCCTGACTCTATCGAGTGCCGACAGATGGCACTTGCGTCCCGAAACGAGTCCGAATGCGACATATATATATTTTTTGTTTAAGAAAACAATAATAAAAATATAGCAGATTTAGCAGACAGCTGTATGTATTATAAGTATGTATTTACAAAAAAAAAGTATTTATGTATCCTATCAGTTATCTGACTTCCATCACACAAGCTCTGCTTAGTTTGGGGTCAGATGGCGCTGTGGGTAATGTGTCCTACAATACTTAAAAAAAAAAAAAAAAAAGATTTGTTTACCCTAGTGGTTTCAAAGGCTAGAGAAATGAGTCTCAAAGTAACTCGGAGTAAGCGACATCCCGGACAGTATATTTTGTAATTGATAATTCTGGGTACTAATGGCCATGACAGAGCTGTTGAGAGTGACCATCGAAAGTTTCAAAGTAATGAGCGCCGAAGCAGCGATGCCCTGGACTTGTTTTGTTACTCAAACTTCCGTGTATCAGTGGTCTAAAATGGTCATGGACATGTGTTATCTCTTACCGTCACGAGAACGTCTCGTTCGTCTTATTACTTTTACATTTAACAAAAATTCATAGTTTCTATAAGCATTTCGTAGTCGAAAAACTTTGACCATCAGGCAGGTGTGGTCAAACACAAGCCTATTCAGAATAATTAAAGTGAGTTGAAAATGAATTTTGCGAAAGGCATGTTTCATAATTTAAATTATTTTCGGTTTGCAGGTGGGTCAGATTGACTCAGATTTGAAGGTGAAATCCAGCTCATACAACGCACTCAAGGGCAACTTGCAGAACTTGGAGAAAAAGCAGACGTAAGTTGCCATCTTTCATAAACAACATTAAATAACCTTAAGATAGGTCAACCAGCTAAATTTGAAAACAAACTCAATTCCCAATTTTAAACCTCAAAACGTAACTACTTCAAATTGGTTGTATATGTCGCTATGGGGTCGCTACCATGCAAAGATTATTATTGTTCTTTAATTTCTGGTATCGTACATTTTGTACATTCTGCCAGTGTCAAGTCAAATGGTTCAAATAAGATTTCTAGGAAAGTCTTAGTCACAAATAAGTTCAGTCTGTACTGTAGTAAAACATTGGTGACTTTCTATGGAATTTTGGATTTTGGAAGCAACTCAAAAATATATGTTTCACCACATTATATCGTTTTCCCACACTCTGGCGTTCAATTCGAGAGTTTATGATTAAAACAACCATTATTTCTATCAAGTCATAGTCATACAAATTAAATCAAGTCTGGTCATACCCTAGTAAAGTAATGCACATATCACTATTATACACTTAGTCTGAGTTTTGGAAATAAACACTAAAAGACATGTTATACCATTTATTTATTATCACTATAATTTCTAATCTAATCACAATCAAAGTCACACAAAGTATGTCAAGGTCCATCATGAAATAGTGAAGTAGTGGCAACTTTACTATAAGCTTCTTCAGAATTTTTGAAGCAATGCTAAAAGGCATGTTTCACCACATTATATCACTTACACATACTCGTAACTTAATAAAAAAACAATATTTTGAAACATAAACACATGAGAAAACACAAGTCTTAAAATTATATGATTTTTCTAGTCAAAATTTCCTGTACAATACAATTAATATTTTATCGATAACACCAAAATTACAAGTTATATTCAAATTGATTTAAAAAATACCATATAAAAATGTCATAATATGAAATACTCGTCAATATAGGAAAAATTACAATAAAAGTGTTAAATTATGTACATACTTAATAGTAAGTACCTGGATGTCCAAGCTTGGCTCGGTTTTTCATTGCCTGGAAACACAGATAAAACGAAGTTTTCTAAAAATGAAACCTAGCTAGACCTACCCCCGAAACCCCCTGCATACTAAATTTAAATACATATATACAAGAATTGCTCGTTTAAAAGTATTAGATTTAGTAATCTCTTAGTTTCATATAATAGTCTCTTAGTTATATTAATTGTTGTTTAATGCTGTTTGTCATCAGGGGCAGCCTCCTGACCCGCAACCTGGGCGAGCTGGTGAAGAAGGAGCACTTCATCCTGGACTCGGAGTATCTCACCACACTGCTTGTCATCGTGCCCAAGTAAATATAATCTTGTTATAAGCTTTGCTTAGTTTAATAGATGGCTCAGTGTGAAATGCCCCCCAATATTTAATTAATATTTATAATAAAAACTTTAAAATAAGTATTTTACAACCTATTTTGACACTCCTCATGTTCACCTAAGGTCGATGTTCAACGACTGGAATGCCCACTACGAGAAGATCACTGACATGATAGTGCCCCGCTCCACGCAGCTTGTCCATCAGGATAACGACTATGGCCTCTTCACTGTTACACTCTTCAAGAAGGTAAGACGACCTCCTGCAAAGGATATCTACCACCAAGTAATATGGATAGTTAGGATTAGAGGATTCGATCCCGGGATCCCGGACGATTTTCGATCCCGGAAATTTTGGTATTATATTTGGCTGATCCCAGGATTTACGGGAATGAAGAATAAGAAAAAGGATAGCAGTGCTCCACGTTCTTAAGCCAATTTATTTTTAGGTTTTTTTCCAACAATTAAGCGACAATCATTCACTTTTAGCTTCTAGATTAAAGACCCACTTATTAGACTGCATTAAAGATCGTCGGCAAACAGAGTTTCTAAATTGATCAAACAGGAAATGTATTTGTTTGGCGCTACTTCCACTAGAGGCTGTAACTTATAAATATTTACTAACGATTCCTCCAACTTCAATCGAGCCTGAGCGTGCTTTTTCGGCATCTGCGTATTTGTACAATAAACATTGGATGCATTACTATTACTAAGATTTGATTTTCGCAATATAAAGATGTAATGCCCGCTCATTTCAAGTAGTCACGTTTTGATGACTCTAGAATAAACTAATATCTCATTATCACCTTGAAACCAAAAGATTTTAAATATTTGTTGATTATTTTAAAGATTTATAATTATGTTTATTTTTAATTCGAATAGAAGAAGTATGTTTATGTTTTTTTTTTGCCAAGATAACATAGCTTGTATTTTGTTGTTAAAGTTTAACTTACTGTAGTTGATTTATCTCACAAATATTTGATTATTTCTCGTATTAAAAAAACTGATTTTTATGCAAAACTTTTTATTTCATGTTAATAATCCCGGAATTACCTCGGGATCCGGGATTGCTTATGTATAATCCCGTAATCCCGGGATTGCTTATGTACAATCCCGTAATCTCGGGATTTAAAAAAAGGTCCTCTTAAAAAGGTAAAAAAAGGTTCTTTGCATCAAAGCGAAGGGGGGTGTGGGCAGCAGTAATGTTTTGGGAACCCTGTTCTAGGTGGTGGAAGAGTTCAAGCTGCACGCACGCGAGCGTAAGTTCGTCGTGCGCGAGTTCGCCTACAGCGAGGAAGCGCTCTCCGCCGGGAAGAACGAGATCACCCGCCTCGTCACCGACAAGAAGAAGCAGTTTGTAAGTACTACTTGATACTCTTTGATCTCCTTCATTTACTACTTAGCATAGAATAATATTTTATTGAACACCAACAATCGACCTATTCCAACAATAAAACTTAAAAAAGGAACAAAAAACAACATCGATTAAACTGTGGTAGTAAAACGGCGGTCTTATCGCCTAGAGTGATTTCTTCCAGACAACCTTATTTACACGATTATATAACGTTAATTATATTATTAGTAGCCATGGTAGTTCAGTGGTTGACGTGGTCGGTTTACACGCCGAATGGCGTTGGGTCAAACCCCAACAATGAGCTTGAGCTTCCGGTGAAGGAAACCATAGTGTGGTGGTAGGGTATTTTCTAGTAATCGGCTGGCTAGTTACCACCCTCGAGTTGAAAATCTGCCGCCAAGCATCTAACGGTGTGTTCTGGCAGCCTCACTTGAGAGCCAGCAAACATCTAGCTTGTTAACCATTTTGAAAAACGAGGTGTGTTAATGACAAGGAAAATAAACAATCAATATAACTAATTGCTGACGTTATCTCCATTCAGATCCCCCCATCCCCCATGTCATCAAAAATAAGCAAAGTAAAGATAAATACATACTTCTGTTTCCTCCAGGGTCCGCTGGTGCGATGGTTGAAGGTGAACTTCTCCGAATGTTTCTGCGCCTGGATTCACGTTAAGGCGCTACGAGTCTTCGTCGAGTCCGTTCTGAGGTATGTCACGCTCTGCTGAATAGACAATTTTCGTAGTTGATTGTTAGGCAAATTTCGTAGTTGATAGTTAGGCAAGTTTCGTTGTTGATAGTTAGGCATGATTGGCTTTTTCATTCGATGTTATGGAACTCTGCTGGAGTAAGTATTAATATCTTTATATCTAATATATTCTCCGAAAGGTACAATATGAGTGTCTTTAAAACCAGATGATATTGGTTCCTTCTAGGTAAGCGTGTTCCATCTTGAACCGTACTACTCCTAAACTGTATATTTGTATTCTATATGTATATTTTTTGTATATTTATGGTATGTTTTTTTTTTTAAATTTTATTTATTTATTTATTTATTTATAGTAAGTATGTTTTTCTGTTTGTATATATATAAATATTCTCTCTCTGTCATTTTATATAATTATTATTATTTGCTTTTTTTTACACCAACTTAAATATCTATTCTTTTAATTTCCATCCTAAGGTTGTCTGGAAGAAATCGCTCTAGGCGATAAGGCCGCCCTTGTACACCGTTTATTTGTTGTTTCTATGTTGTATTTTTTGTTTTGTTACTTTCTTTCTCTTCTGTTTTTAATTTTTGTATGTATTTTTATAATGTTTGGTGTATAATAAAGTTGTATTGTATTGTATTGTGTATTGTAACTTCTGCGGGGTGTGATTAAAAAGTTATCTACTATAGAAACTGACGTGGGATTTTGCCATATTTTATCGAAATAATGCGCGTGTCTTGCTCTGCTTTGACTCCTTGATAAGGCTAACCGGATATGACTAAATCTACAGTCGGATTATTCGACCGTTTTAATCCCGTATAAGTAAAACAAAAAATACTGTTACCTTGTTGTCAACAATCATTAGTCTTGCCTAGTTGTCAATTGTCACTCGTCTTGCCTAATTTTCAACATCTTGCCTAGTTGTCAACAATCACTCATTTTGCCTAGTATTCAATAATCACTCGTCTGCCTGGTAGTTAACTACCAGGCAAGACATCTATACTCTAATAAATCATTATACCCTAAGAACAAGGATAGAATTAGGAGTGTCCTGTTAATTAATTGAGGGCTATTGAAACTAACCATCGAATCTATCAAAATAATGAACGCCAAAGTTGCGATGCTTTAGACTTTGTTTTTCTATTCAAAGTTTTGCAATGGAAATGTACACTGTACAGTTGTTACCCAGCTCCTAGAAGTACCGGAGCGAGGCTCTGGGCAGCTGACACAGTATCCATTGAGATGGAGATGTTGATAATGAAGGAAGACAGCATATTGCGGTGACATGGATAAAAATGTTTTTGAAGTTTCATTCGACGTGTATTTTCCAGATACGGTCTGCCGGTGAACTTCCAGGCAGTGGTGATGGTCCCGGCGCGCAAGAACACGAAGAAGCTGCGCGACACACTGCAGCAGCTGTACGCGCACCTCGACCACTCGGCGCAGTCGCACGCCTCCGCGCAGGACGTGAGTACCAGCCACGCATTCTCATCACCAACACGTGGAAAAAGCACCAGCTATTGATTTGACACATAAATAGTATTATATTATCTGTGACAAGTGTAGAACAGATAATATTTGACAAGTTAGGTGTTTGACCACAGCTCACTTGATTTCTCATCATTTTCATTGTATTTTGTGTGCGATTAAGACCCCGTGAAAATCATAATTGTGTTCAAGCTGCGGAAATTAAAAAATTACAATGACTTACTTGATTTTAAGAGACGGTGTGATTAAAGATGGCAATCACACCTAGCCTGGTGTGGACAGTTCCAGCTCTAAGTAAGGCTACTGAAACACACGGATAGGTGCTGGGTTGTAGATTTTCAATTTGAAGCTAGTAGCTAGCCTATGCATAAATATGAAGTCCAACCAAAGCCAAACCAACAAAGCTTTACATTTCCAGTTTGAATAGGGCCCGCATTGTTTTTCACCAGGGTCTTCGATTATTTACCCCTGTCACAGCTCTTTATCTATATTTTTTATATTGACATTTTTATATTGACAGTATTTTTATATTGATATGTTTGTATACTTTGACATTTTGTTTTTATTCATTGACATGTAATCAGTGTGTTTGCCGTGGTGGTGCCGGCGTAAGAATAGTACCCCACCTTCTCTACCCGTGGTTGCCGTAAGAGTCGGCTAAGGGATGTAATCCGGAAGATGGGCAGCAGCGTCTTCCTTGAACAATCACACCTAACTACGCTCGCAAACCCGCCTGCCAAGCGTGGCGAGTATTGGCAAAACCCCCCTTATGGGGGAGGCCTATGTCCAGCAGTGGACGTCCCACGGCTGATGATGATGTAAATCAGTGTTCGGAAACTCTTACATTGATATATTGTAATGATATTACGGAATTGACTTGTAACATTGGTGTTATCAATAAAATATTTGTATAATTGAATTACAAGTCTTGAAAAATGCAGCCCAGAGTGTCAATTGCCAAATTGGAATGAAGATGGTAATCTCAATTATGTACTTTATTTTTGTAGTAATAGAGTTGTTTGTCCACAGAATGCGGAGTTGGCTGGTCTTGGTTTCGGCTCGACCGAGTACTTTCCGTATGTCTCGTACAAGATCAACATCGATATGATAGAAAAAGCTGCCTAAATGCTGCACACAATTGTATATTAGGTAAAGCAAGTTGTAGATTGCTGTTAGTAAGTTTGAACTAATTATATTTGTGAGGTGAGGACTTGTCCGGTTTTATCGTTGGTAAATTAAATTCTAATTAAATTGCCGTTTCGGCAACTGTCTGCCTTCCATTCTGGAGTCCTGGGTTCGGAACTCACGGCATGCACCTCTGTCTTTTCTTAATTATATGCATATTGTTAATAACTTCAAACGATGAGGAACATCATACTGGTATCCTTAGGATGTTCTCCTTTATTTTCCACATGACCGAGTTCATAATCAAAAATTAAAAGTTCTTGAAGATATGTCAAGTCTACCAACCTGCAGTTAGCCAGTGTGGCCATATATAATGTATGGTGTGGCTATGGCCTTAATCTTCACACCATGAGAAGCCCATGCCCAGCAGTGGGAAATTACCTACATGGCCGATTCGGAAATAAAATTGCATTATTAGCTTATTGTTCTGTTGTAGACAATCATTTCTTTGTGGAAAAGGTAAGAAACACAAGAACGTTAAAATGGTATAGATTAACAATCTCTTTCAATTATCTGTATTTATTTTTGTAAATGCCCTCTCTGATTCAACACTGGTCGGCACCAGCGTGAGTAAATAATTATAAGCGAATTGTAAAGAACTACCCCTTGTTCCTCCACACTCATATAAATCCATCTCCTTATGAGTGACTAACCTATTTAAACCGCCCAATCCCGTCAATCTCGAGCGAGATCTCCTTATATTATGCCTCCAGATTAATCTCGAAAAATGACGTGAGATCGGGATTGCATTCCCTATTTAAAATATGATTTGTATTATAACCTCCTTTCGCCTTGTAACCCTGCATAAAAATATGTTAGTAAAGTTTCTTTTTCCTTTCAGGTAATGGTACCAAGTCCATCCTACTTGGTGGGACTTCGGTCACAAACAATATTAGTTCTACCGGATTGTACAATTATATTTTACTATCACAAATTATACCTTCCTTTGCCCTTGTAAAAAAACATTATATATTTTTCTATGTACAGAATATTTTCGACGTTTTTAATTATCATGATTTCCAGTCAGTTTGAGTGTTTATTCAGGTTGTTTTAGGTATTTATTATTTGTTGTTTGTGGTTCCAACTTGGCGCTACTGGCTGTAACAAAAGTTGTTTCATGTCTCATAGCATTACTATTGAAATAACAATAGAACCATAGCAAAATAAAATTACTTGTAGAAAAGTTGATACTACTTTTTTATTATCTATGGAATCTATGAATTAGTACAAGATAGGACCACAGATAACAATTATTCATGTATGTTATTGATAAGAATGCCATTTTAAATGAATTAAATGCAATAATATCAAAGCTAAGCTTGATTGAACAATTATTTCGGGAACGCAACAATTCTTTCAGTATTATAAGTTGCGATTTTAAATAGTAGTGCGTATATTCAAATGTTTGACCTGTATAATAAAAGAATGGAATTATATATTGAAGTTATTGCAGAGCTATGTAAATAAGAACATTCCTCATTGTAACTTGTGTAGTACATAATAAAAATATTATTGAAGTTACTGTTTCTTGTGGTTTTATTTTTAGGTTAGTTGTAAAATATTAAAAACGATTTTGAAGATTGATAATGATGATCTATCTTCATAATAATGATTTGCATGAGCTAAATCCACCTTCCCTATTTTACTATCGACAGCCAGGACTTAAAAAAAAATCACCATTAGATTCCACCTTAATCGAAAGAATCACTAAACAACAGAATTGTCTAGTCAACCACAAGTTTGAGTGTGTATGTGACTTCTTCACACTCAAACAACTTGACCAATTTTGATGAAATTTGGTATAGAGTTAGCTGTAGGATTGACACATACGCTACATTTTATTCTGAAAGAATGTAGCAGGAGCGCAGCTAGTATGTAATAAAACATACCTAGATCTTATTAAAATTTGTTTTATATTTATTTTGAATGTCTTAGTATCTGTCTATATGTATAATTATGCTGAATAAAGTAGCACAAAGCCAAAACTGGAAACACTACTATTCCACCAATCCTGAATTGACTAAAATAATAAGTTAGTTATAGAAAATTTCTTTTAACTTCAACAGAAATTTTGTAATGGATAAAAAAACCTTTAAATTTATGTAACACACGATTCCGAATTCCAGCAATATGGCTGCGAACCAAAATTCTTTAAAAACATTATAGGTACGAATGGATAAAATTATCTCTAAAAGGGATAGGGAATTATTATTTTAAAGAAATGAAATCACGAACATTACGGTAAAATCTTTACTTATTTTTTTTTAAGTATACATAATAACCTAAGCAGTAATAACTAGGACTTATCAGTAATGGAATACATATAGCATTAGTCTTTCCACTCATCGTCGTTGGTCGTATCATCGTCAGGCTGAGGAGCATCGCCTTCCTCATCCATTCTCTTGAACAAGGAAGCCAGTAGTTTCTTGTTAATGTGATCTATTTGGCTGATTTCTCTTGTTGTCTGTTCAAGTATTACTACTGGGTTGTTATTAGTAGTCTTTTCTGGTTCCGGCATCGTAATTTAATGCCTAAATACTGCAAATTAATAGAAATAAACTTAAATAAATATTAGTTATTCCGTAATTTACGACTTATTTTTCTTTTGTTGGTGATGAGTAATAACATAATAACATAATATTTTGACAATGACAGCTTATTATTCTACGTTTTTGGCGTCGCACTTTGTCCATTTACCAGCGTTAAGTACTTGAAAATTCTAGTTAAATAAGTCTAAGTCATACAAAGTAAGTCTTGTGTTCGTTAATATTCTAGTAAAGTAATGATGACTTTACTACAAACTTCGACGGAGATTTAGAACCCACACGAAAAGTCATGTATTACCACAATGTATGTTTTGTTTTCCCACTAGGCGTGCGGGGTATACAAGTACCCCACAAATTGATTACCTGTGAAAATTGATGTCAGGAATAATCTTTTGAATGTTTACGGCAGTGAAGTAGCTTGCCCTAGACGGGGCTTGTATCAAAATTTGTCGGGGGAGCCGTTTCTATTCGATTTTCAATTCATAGCTCCACGGAGTCATGTCTATTATTTTTTTGTTGGGGCCCCTCTAGCACGGGGGCCCTGCATTATTGATACGGCTGATACGGCTGTTGCTACACCCCTGGTTTACAGGTATCGCTTTTACATGGAGGTAATGCACATTACACCATTTTTCTAATATTACTTCAAGATTTACCTGAAACTCGGAACGTGCACCAATGCTGCGTACAATCCGAATAAAAGCGAACAAAATGAAAGGATGTTCTCACCAGTGCTGAGATAGCGCGCTCTAAACACTCGCTAAAAAAATCCGCGTTCTTAATAAAATGAAAAAAAAATACGATTTGTTAGGCGTGGATAACGTAAAGGTAATTATTTTTAATTTATTAACCATTAAAGAACAATGTTTCAATTGCAGTTAAATAATTATTTCAAGGATAGAAATTATAAAGCAGAATAAATACAAAGTTTATTTTGCTTTTTGATAAAAATATTTTTTCTTTCGGTTTACGTCTGTGTTCAATTTTTTTATCTGGCATCACAAAAGTACCTTTTCAGCCAGCGACATTTCTCGTCTGCTGGAGTATTTGACCCGTAAAAAGCCCGTAAAAGTTAGTAATTCTATTCTAAATTGTAATTAAATTGTCATATAAACATACTAGTGAAACTTCATGTGTTAATATCTGCGAATATTAGAGATATTGTGCTCCAATGTCGGCGGTCTCTCTTACATAACTGGCTTCTGGAGGGCATAACCTGTAATCAATCATCTGATTAGGATTCGAAAATTAAATTTTGTGCATTTGTTTTCAGAGCCTCGAAAATGTTGGGTCGTGTTTCGCCGGGTGTTTGCACCCAGGTGGTGGCTGTGGTCAATAACCAGCAGACCAGGAATATGGCCACTTTAAAGTCCATTTCCATGCGTCTCAAGTCTGTGAAAAATATCCAGAAGATCACCCAATCGATGAAGATGGTGTCAGCCGCCAAGTAAGTAAATATGTGGAGTCAAATATTCCAATTTCAATTTGAGGCAGGTAGAAAAAAAAATGATAACATGACGTTTGTTCAAACTAGTTTTTTTTTATAGCCAAGTACAGACCTATTTTTATAGATTAGCTAGTTTTTATTCACCTTATTATCTTAGGGTAGTAAAAAACAAATGAAAAAATTGACTTTATTCAGAGTGTTAAAATAATGTAATCATGACAAATGTAGTATTCAATCCTACCTTCTTGATTATATGATAAATTACTGTAATTATCACATATAATCAGTCTTTTCTTAGGAGCAGTTACATAAATCCCTATACAGTAATACCCCGGACTTACATGATAGGTGGGACCGAGTCATAACCGTGTAAGTCGAATTCACGTAAGTCGGGGTTCAGTTATGCATATAAGCACATATAAAATAAGTTTAATCGGGACCAAAGTCTAAAAAGCGGAAGAGCATTAATCAAGAAGAAAAAACCGCGTATCTCCGAATTCGCGTAAAATGGGGTAGCGTAAGACAGGGTATTACTTTATTTAAAATTAGGCTTGGTTATGGCTGCTCTATGTTAAAAACCCTAAAAAATTTATACATGAACAAAACTTAATCCTATACAATAATATCAGCTGGTAGCATCACTTGAGACCCAGTTCCATTCCAGGCTAGGTGTGCTTTACCATCTTCGACCACACCATCACTTAACATCAGGTGAGTTGTGGTCATGCACCTAGCCTGTCAGCGATAAAAAAAAACTTGTACCTACAGGTATACCCGTGCCGAACGTGAGCTGAGGGCTGCTCGCCCTTATGGCGAGGGTGCTGTCCAGTTCTACGAAAGTGCTGAGGTGAGTTAATAATATAAGAGAGAAATGTTATGATTTTTTCTCTATATTTGATGTTGCTTGCTTTCTCTTTCCATATTTTCAAGTGTTTGATGCTAAATTAAGACAAGTCTTAGTCACAGACCAAGTAAGTCATGGTCAAAATGTGTTCCTAAAATATAGGTCACGTTTTAGGAAGTGACAACTTCACTAGAAACAGCTATAGAGTTTTGGAAACTACAAGACAATACAAATTCAGTATATTACATCACTTACAACCGTGTTATTCGGGAATTATGTGTGAAAAACTTTTTTGGTAATGTAATGAATATTTAATTTAGAATAATTTTGTCACATGCCTGTCATAACTCAATTAAGCATTAGATTCAGTAAGTATTTTGATGTAGAACTGTGTTACATTTAGATTTATTATTATTTAGAGTTTATTATTATTATTATTTAGATTTATATTTATTAAGAGAGTGTCAACAGTCTAGTTAACTGCAACTCTTTCTTTCTGGCTTCTGTGTAATGCCACAATTTTACCAATGACTTTCGAGAAATTTTAGCGAATATCTGGCGCAAGTTGTCTGATGTAAAATATTTGACAGATAATTATTATTTTTCATTATTTTGTTAGTTAGTTATATTATTAATTTTCATCTAAATATATACAAAAAACATTCTGAACATGCAATTAACTGGATTTGGCTAGATACTATTATTAAATACAGAAATGTCAAACTACATTAAACAAACTACACAATAATTAAAATTAATGTCATGCTAATTAAATCAAATTAAATAGTACAAATGTCAATTGTTTAAAAATTAAAAAACTTCTTTAAAACTTCTTTACAGCACACTACAAATTTGTAGTGTGCTTTCAATGTTAGCAAATTTAACAGAATAAAAAAAAAGAATAAAGAGTTCTCTTCCAGGCAACTAAGAATGGAAAGCACATACAAATATAAATATAAATATTTTATTGATAACATCAAAGGTCAAGGTGGCATGATAAAATACATAATTATGTATGTAGATTTACTGAGGATATTATTTGGGGTAAATTGCAATTTAATTCAAATCGGGATATTTTCTTGTATTTTTTTTTGCAGGTTGCTGTCCCTGAAGATGATCCCAAGGAGCTGTATGTCGCCATAACCTCCGATAGAGGTAAGAACGCCTTTTTCCCTTAGGTCAAACTTGTCACAAACTTTGTTTAAAAAAAAGGACAAATTAAAATCAAAAAGAAGATATTTCTATTTAAAACAAATCACTATTAATATCAAATTCCGTTTTTAGGGTTTTATATCTAAAAAACCCGGCTACGTGCGAGTCGGACTCGCGTACGAAGCGTTCAGTACCATTATCTATAACAAAAATCATGTCTGTTGTATGGGAGCCCCCTTAAATATTTGTTTTATTTTAATTTAATTATTTATTTTTAAATTGAATATACAAAATATCAAACAAAACAAAATAACAAAACAAAACAAACAACTATATATATATATTATACTATTAACTATATATATTTTGTTATATATAACAAAATATTCTGTGAATATTTCAAGCGTCCACCTGTTGCCGTTATCAATATCAAGCAAAAACATCACGTTTGTTGTATGGGAGCCCCCTTAAATATTTATTTTATTCTGTTTTTTTAGTATTTGTTGTTATAGCGGCAACAGAATACATTATCTGTGAAAATTTCAACTGTCTTAATTATCACGGTTCATGAGATACAGCCTGGTGACAGACGGACGACAGACAGACGGACGGACAACGGAGTCTTAGTAATAAGGTCCCGTTTTACCCTTTGCGTACGGAAGTACGCAAAGGGTAATATGGGAAGCCTTATAGGATCTCTTTGGTGGCTATCTATTAAGAAGTAAGGCCAGCATAAGTGAAAGAAACACTTGGATAAAACCTAACCAGTGTATATAGGGCCCTCAATTGACCCTTATAAAGTCATTTAGATAAAAGTGCATCTAATTTTTTATTTGGGTAGAATGGGGCGATAAGTCCTACATTGACATATCACTTGGGGTGTATTGTTAATGTTTATGTATCTAAAAATATTTGTACACCTACTAAGGTAGAATATTTGAAACTTATAATTTTAACAATAAGACCTACAATTTAAGACAATAACACTAAAATTAAATATGATATCACAATGACTTTGATAGCAAAAAAATGTAAAAGAAAGAAATGATTATTAGCAATGAAAATTTAAAACTTCTATAAGGCTTATATTGTCAATCTATTATTTATTTATCTGTTTTGAATTTAATATTTTGTTTAAATTTTGAATTTATATTTATATGTGTATAATAATATGGGATTCTTACGTCTGTCCCCGCGCCGGTGCGGGCTCGGGGCACTTAAACCTAATCTAGTTAGCATAAAGTGAAAACTTTTTTGGTGCTTGTGTTATCACTTATCTCTTATTTATTTTACCAATTAGCAGCTGTTCGTTTTCCATGTAAAATAAAATATTCTTACAAATAAACTGATTTTGATTCTTGCGCAGGTCTGTGCGGCGCGGTGCACACGGGAGTGTCGAAGGTAATCCGCACGCGGCTGGCGCAGCCCGGCGCGGAGAACATCAAGGTGATGTGTGTGGGGGACAAGTCGCGCGGCATCCTGCAGCGCCTCTACGCGAAACACATCATCAGCGTCGCTAACGAGGTACGTGTGTGCTGCTACTAGCTCATACACTCACTTTGACACACACAAAAGATAAACTTTATTACGAAAAGTTTATTTTTATTTTTATGTAATAGTAATAAGCCGAACGATACGCTCTCCTGATGTTAAGACATAACGCCTGTCCATGACCATTGCAGCGATACACAGAACTTTGGGTAGTAAAACAATGTCCAGGGCATCGCTGCCTTGACACTCATTACTTTGAGACTAAATGGTTAGTCTCAACAGCCCAGTAATTTCGCTAGCTGCAGTACCCTTCCCTACCCTTAACCGGAACACAGTAATGTTTACACACTACTGCTTAGCGGCAGAATATCAATATTATTGCAGAAACTAACGTGGTATTGATACATTATTGTATTACTTGCCGTGGTGGTGCCGGCGTAAGAATTGTACCCCACCCTCTCTACCCGTGGTTGCCGTAAGAGTCGGCTGAGGGATGTAATCCGGAAGATGGGCAGCAGCGTCTTCCTTGAACAATTACACCTAACTGCGCTCGCCAACCCGCCTGCCAAGCGTGGCGAGTATTGGCAAAACCCTCCCAGGAGGAGGCCTATATGTCCAGCAGTGGACATTCTATGACTGATGATTGTATTACTTATATGCGGGATTACTCACGTTAAATCAATCGTTGATAATTATATCGGATAATTCAACTTTAGTTTTGGTCACATCTGGTGACCTTCTTTATGGAGACAAAGCTGAGTACAATGCGGCCTCAATTAATGGCTAGGTAGTACAAAAAAAAATGAGTATATATTTTTTGGCTCCCGTGTTTTGCCTTTCTTCCCCGAAGTATCGATATGTAAACGACGGTGCACACAAAAAAGCAAGCAAGTGCAAAACACAAATAATCTAATATTTACATAATATGGTATCCCACAGGTGGGGCGTCTCCCGCCCAGCTTCCAAGACGCATGCAAGTTAGCGTCAGCCATCATGACCTCTGGCTACGACTTCGCCAGCGGCAAGATTATCTACAACAAGTTTAAGTCGGTTGTGTCCTACCAGCAGTCGGACTTGCCGTTGTTCAGCCAGAAGGCTGTTGAGGTAACTACTAAATGAAAAAAAAAACACAAAATAGGCATGTGTCTATAAGGAATAAAACAGATTAAAAGTTTCTCAATATTAATAATATGTAAGTAACAAAAAAATATAAAGATTTCAATTATTTTTAGAAAGTAAATCTGAGAAAATTAGGCATTCATTCACATGATTGTAAACACCAATGAGAGAGCGTTACGTCACGCCGTGCGAAACGTCATTGCTGTTGCTGACATTTTAGTAGAACAACTGTCATAAAGATATGATCTTTTCACACGGCGTGACGTCATATAAACGCTATAACAGTCCTAGCCATATCCGCGGCTAACTTTAATTAGTTTTAGAAATCGGAAGATGTATAATGTAATTTGGGAAACTTAGATATCATGATACAATATTAAATTTTTTTTTTTATTTAGTCGTCTAGCCTAAAACTAAAATTTTCGTCAGCGGAGCGAGTCTAGTCTAACTAAATACTAAGTTAATAGAAAGACGAAAGGTCTTGGCATTCAATTGTATTACATGCCTGGTCCGTGGTTCTATATCCTAGTACTTAACAGGCTAAGAACAAATCTCTTAAATGTTCATTTAAACGTTGTCAGACGGCCCCCAAGCTGGCTACGTACGACTCGCTAGACTCGGACGTGATCCAGAACTACATGGAGTTCTCTCTCGCGTCGATGATCTTCTACGCCATGAAGGAAGGCGCGTGCTCCGAGCAATCTTCTCGCATGACGGCCATGGACAACGCCTCCAAGAACGCCGGAGAGATGATTGAGAAACTCACTCTTACTTTCAACAGGTAAGTTTAACAAGCGTACGATAATTCTTACTTTAAACAGGTAAGCTTTACAAGCGTGCGGATAAGACTTACTCTTACTATCAACAGGGGCTTTATTCCGTCACATAATGCACGGAATTGACTTAAGAATAGACCATTCCTTTTGGTACTTGGTGAATAATGATATGATTTAATTGAATATTTTCAATAATTTGAGAAACGAGCTCCCGAAAATGTATAATAATAATAATAATAATGAATTTTGTAACGATGATAGCTCAATGGTTAGCGCGGTCGGTTCACTTACCGGGACGTGGATTCAAACCTTAACAATGAGCCTCAGCTACCGATGAAGGAAAAATATCTAGTGCTACCCCCAATTTGAAAATCTGCCAAGCACCAAACGTAATGTTGCGACAGCCTCACTTGAGAGCCAGTTCCATTCAAAACCACGTGTGTTCATCATCCTCGACCACACCGTCACTTAACATTATCTGAGCAGTGGTCAAACACGTAGCCTGTCCACTATTTAAAAAAATCCTCTATAGGCAAAAAGTAATGTACTCCGTACGGTGCCGGAATTCAAGTTAAATTCTTATGGAATCGTACTCTAGGCCCTACATAAATTAAAATCGTGTATTAGGTTAGCATTAAAAAAAAATAAGATGTTAATAGTATTTTTTTGTTTCCAGGACTCGCCAAGCCGTCATCACCCGAGAACTTATCGAAATTATCTCCGGTGCCGCCGCTCTCGAGTAAAAATAACACATTCAAAGTCATTTCACGTAGAGAACTGTTTATACTCGCTATTGACAAATTTATTTATATCGAAAACTGTTCAGCTTGTATGTGAAAAAAAATTATGATGAGGGTAGTTACAAATTCTGAATTTAACCGCTTCGAATGAACTACGTGTATATTTATGTTCTGTATGCCTAGAACATTCTAGGTTTGGTTTAAAAAATTTAATCAATCAATAGATAAGTACAACGATGCCGATATTCTTGGACGGGCATTAGGTTCGAAGGTAAAACTCACGCATCATTCACTCACTGGCTTCTATATCTTTACCGATGTTCCTATTCGTTCGTTCTTCATCCCGTTCTATTGTTCGTTCTTTCGCAGTGTGTTCTGAAATGTTATTGTGTAAGGAAACAGTGGTGGATTAGCAATAAAATGTTGTCTAGAATCTTGAGTTTTTTTTTTTTTTTTCTAATAATTTTCTTACAATTTACAATCATCTAAAAGGATTCCCTTATACTAATAATTCCCTTGGTGGTAGATCTCTTTAGCAGGATGTCTAGGAAGTTACCACCGCAGTACCAGATATTCTGCAGCTAGCGACATTACAGGGCTGTTGAGACTAACCAACGAATGTTTCAAGTAATGAGCGCTAAAGCAGCGATCTTGATGATCCTGTTTGTTATTCAGCTCTGCGTATCGCTGCAATGGTCATGGACAGGTGTTCTCTTACCATCAGTAGAGCGTCTCGTTCGTCTGATTACATTAAAAATACGATGGTGTAAGTTAACATTAACATTAAAAAATCAGATATGCCTTACAAAAATCTTAATTTATTTTATATTTTTCAGCGAAAACTTTAGTCCCGTTGAGCAATTTTTGGTAGTGGCAAAACTAGCGTCACCGACATGCTAATATGACGTTTTAAATTTTAATTTCTGTCGGCAGTTAGCTTGACTACCTACATTTTTATTTATCACCTTTAAATAATATTCTTAGTTATGCATGTATGTTGTATTCATTATTAAAGTTTTTAAATGATTAATAGAGACCTTATATTCAGCTTACATTACATACCACAGATCTCAGGAACTAAAGGTATCTCCCTTTAGTTTAGAAAAGGGGGTGGGGCCCATGTGAACGCGTGGAGATATTAAGCTGATAATATTTCAAATATAAGCCAACGCAATTCTGTTTATCCTGCAAATTTTCGACACTAGCAAGGGAATCAAAACCTACAGGGCACTTCCCGTGAACTCAGAATCTTGAAATTTAGTACGAAGCAACGTCTTATAGTACAGATAAAAGAAAAATTGCGAAAAGCATAAAAAAATACATAACTTTTGCTTATATACCTACAGATTTGAACGGAACCCCGGTGCGCGAGTCCAATTCGCACTTAGCCGGTTTTTTTTAAACATTTCACGGGTTTGGTTTATAGACAAATTCCATACCAATCGAAAGTATGAAGCCTATAGAATATGCAAACGTTATATCGACTATTTTTTCCCCGGTTCAACTTTTGGTTAGGCAGGTATAAACAGGTAAAGCAACACTAGTAACTTGCACTGGTCTGGTTAATGAAAATTAAAGTTAAGTTAAAATAAAGATTATTTCATAAAGAACACGGTGGTATAGGGTTGTCTGCGTAAAATCAGTCTTGAATTTCGGTTCGGGATCGGGAATTTAAGGAATAAAACACAACACTCAAGTAAAATAATTGTATTTAATTACTAAATCCATAAACAGTCTTACAGGTACAATTATTTTAAAACACGTCAACATAGAATATTTCCTGTGAGCTTGCAAGCTTTCATTATAAACAACGCTGTTTCACTCGTCATTTAAAGAGCTCATTTTTGCACGATGAAAAGTAACCTTGTAAAGGTAAAACGTCACATTCGCAAAAAGACCCACGCACACAAAACATTTTCTCAAAATGTCGAATGCACATTACTACTGTAAGAATATACGATACGGATTATTTGCATGAGAATATTTTTGAAAATGAAACGTTATAAAAATTGGACGTTTTGCGAATGAGACCATATGCGTATTAATTAAATGTTGAAATTCATTTAAAGGCAGACGGGTAATTTCTGTTTTTCATTTAGAAAACCTTTGAACACAAAATTATTTTTTTATGGTTGGCAAGCTAGGTGTTTGACAATATCTACCTGTTAAGTGACGGCGTGGGCGAAGATGGTTAAGTATACCTAGCCTGGAATGGAACTGGCTCTCAAGTGAGGCTGCCGGAACATACCGTTAGATGCTTGGTGGCATATTTTCAACTTGAGAGTGGTAGCCGAGTACTAGAAAGTACGCTACCACCATGCTATGGTTTTCTCACGATGTTTTCCGTCACCGGTAGCTCAAGCTTATTGTTGGAGTTTGAACCCACGCTCTTAGGCGTGTGTACCGACCGCGCCAACCACTGAGCTATCATCACTACTAACACTGAAGATACATTCATTACAAAACCAATGTAATTATGTTGCATATCAAAATTTATTTCAGTAAACAATAAACTTGGGCACCGGCCTTACTTAAAAAAATCTCGCAACGAATCAATGTACAATGTAATGTACTCGTATTCATTTGTTACATTTCTCGTCATCGAGAAATTGATTCGAAATTTTAACTATTAATTAACTTTAAGCGATCATTTTAAGTAAAACCCTTTATGATTGAGTAGGCGTGCCAAAGGTAAGGTACATTCACTTAAACACTGCCAATTTTAAATAAATAATTATTTTACTAACAGAAATACTTATTTAAACTAAATAATTATATCTAAAAGTATATATAATTTTTTGCATTAAAATTGCTTTTTTTTTAATTATACCCTAAGCATATAAAACTTGATTTTAATAGTTAAAATTATTATTAATTTTAAATTAAATGATATATTAACTTTAAATTGATCAAACAAATGGAATAATCTAAAATTACAAAAGAAAAAAAATGTTTTATCAAACTTGGATTTTGTATTACGAAACACATTGATTCTTAAAGATATATTTTTATAGTAAATACCAAAATTGAAATTATTTAATTTGTAATATCGTAGAATTTATTTATTGATATTACAAAACCGAATTTTCGCTTCCATCCACCGTCAGCTGTACCTACGTATATCGTCAATCCATCGAGTCTCAGGGCGTCCTACGCTACGTTTGCCAATTCGCGGTAAAATTCCGGCCAAGTGGCGTGTCTTGGGACATGCCTGTGTCCAGCAGAGGACTACAAAAGGAAAGCAAGAAAGAAAAAAAATTTTAGGCACTAACTACTCACTTTAACTACTCATGATCATAAAAATTTGCTATTGCATCTCTCATCTATTTTATCCATTCTATATTATGTTTTAGCGATAAGGCCTCTACTTTTAGAACTAACTTTTTTATCTGTACTTTATTCTTTTGTTTCTTATCCCTAGAACGAAAAACCCATTTATTTTTTACCTACAAATCTGGGTAAATATTTACCCTATTGGATTTTTGTTCATAAAATCGTTCTGAAAGCAGTAATCTGACATATAAAATATTTTTTTTTATGGCAAAGAAAATGGTACATAGCTTGAATTAAATTATTGTTAGAACCTTGAACTAAATTATGTGTAGGTCTTCATTCAATGTCACTGGCTAACTTAGAATCGTAGTTCAAAGTTTCTTTTTTCTTTTTCTTCTTGGTATCGCACTCTGTGCATTCTGCCAGTTGCAATGTTTCTATATTTTGTGTGCAGTCTTCAGTTTTTAGCTTCTTTATCAAAGTCAAAGTCCAGTCTGTGCCAGTCAAATTTAGTCATGCTTTAGTAAAGTAGTGGCGACTTTACTATAAGCTTCGATGGAGTTTTGGAAGCAACACGAAAAGTCATGTTTCACCACATAATATCACTTTACCACACTCGCGCTTGCACCACCACTTCGGCACTTTATGAATAAAACACCACTATTTTTATATATAAACACTCGAAAGTAAAAAAAAATTGTTTTAGAGAAATAGAATGGGGCGACACGACTTTTTCCGCGTTCCTGCCAAAAAACCAGTTCTAGGGTTAAATTTCTGGTACAAATAATAAAGAGTTTATATCTATTGAAGTATAAATAATGGGTTCAATATAAAATTAACAAAAATTATCCTGAACATAAAGAACCACAGAAAGACAAACAAGCTCTGAACGTGAACCCTTTCCTTTGTAGCTAAAAATAAAATATTATACTAATATATATATGTAATTAGCTTAAAATACAACTTCAATTATATTACGAACTAAATAATGAGCAACGGAGTCTATCAAATACATACTTGTCTATAATCCATTACAGAAATAACAATTTCAAAGAAAAAAAATCTAAATCAAAATTTTGCTTCGATACCGTCACCAAACAGCGATGTTAAAAACTATAGATTCAATTCACGCTATGGCAGCTCAAAGTCATTGTTGTGATTTGAACCCACGCCCTAACCCACCCACGGCGAGAGCCGATCGCGCTTACCACTGCGCTGTCATAGCTACAATAATAATTCACCCATATTGCTATCCGTGTAAGAATTAATTTGGAAATGCACAATTTTAGGTAATAGAATGCTTAGCTTGTGCATGATGTTATTGCCGTTTGAGGCGCGTCCATACTAAATCTATAGTTTAAAATATCTTTGCCCGTTTAAATGTAGTTATAACTTTTACATGGGAATTAATGAATGTTTTTCGCTCATAAGAGATAAGATTAAAGTATAAAAAATTTACTAAGCTATTTTCAGTGAAATTCCGTACGTTTGCAAGCTCACAGGAAAGCTAAACCAAAAGCCTAAGGTCTGTTCTTTAACATGCTATAAAAGTGTAAACAAAAATGGAAGATTACTAAAGAATTATATTATTACTTAGATTATAAACAACTTTTACTACGGACACATCCGTGAACAGAGTTGTATCCATAGTAAAAGTTCATTGTACTCATGATTATAAACAACTTTTATTATGGATGCAACTCTGTTCACGGTTGTTTCCATAGTAAAAGTTGCTATAAACAACAACCTTACAATCCTGTTTATTAGTTATTGGCAAATAAAATTAATTTTATTCACTTTTTGATACCGATTGCAATCTTTTTCTTAGCCTGTCATTGTTACACACACTTGTAAACATGACTCAAAGTTAATCTATACTTAAACTAGCCATATTTCTACACGAGATATTTTTCGCCGACTAGAAGTCGACAGAGAATTTTAAGTATTGGTTAACTAAAGTAACATTTATTAGTGTTGTAAGTTAATACGTTGGTTTACGCACACAGAAAGACAATCTAGATATTGTATATCGTCACTATACAAAGTTTCAGACCGTTCTAAGTTACGTTTTTCACTCTAGAACACTTCTAGATAAGTTTTAATTCTTAAGCAAATTGTACTTTAAAAGTTACGAAATTCCCCAAAGTTTTTGCAGATTTGAAGAACTGGCTGCAAGTAAACTGCAGAAAGTTTTTGTTAGAAAAATAACTTTCCATTTTGTTTACACTTTTACCCTAGTTAAAACAAAAACAGCAATTATTTTATCATAATTTATCGATCTTTAGTTGTTTTTTTTTTCTGAAAAAAAATAAATGATTTAACTCCAGAAAAATACTGATTACAGCTATTTGCCAACTAACAAGACTTGTTAGCTGTTAATTATAAACATATTTACAATTCGGTCGACGCCCGCGACGAACAGTTGTGGCCCTAGTGTCAGGGATTTACCTGAAATGAAATTGTGTTGTTAAATAAAGTCCAAAAATGTACGGGATTGACATATTAAGATGCCCGCGTGACATAAGCCGTGGTGGTGCCGGCGTAAGAATAGTACCCCACCCTTCTCCACTCGTGGTTGCCGTAAGAGTCGGCTAAGGGATGTAATCCGGAAGATGGGCAGCAGCGTTTTCCTTGAACAATCACACCTAATTGCGCTCGCCAACCCGCCTGCCAAGCGTGGCGAGTGTTGGCAAAACCCCCCCAGGAGGAGGCCTATGTCCAGCAGTGGACGTCTTATGGCTGATGATGTGACGTGACATAAAAACAACTCAAGTCCATCTCGTCCAATTTTTACCTTTCTATTCAGCCTTCAGGTCGGAACAGGCCATAAAGTAATTAGTAAATAATTATATTTTTTTATTGACATTTAGTCATATTGATATATTTTGTATTTGACATATTTGTTGATGTGTGATTTTGAGATTTTTAATTGATATTTTTTTAAATTATAATGAATATATGATCTGTAACTTTGGTGTTATAAATACAAAATTTGTAAAGTGGGTTACAAAAAAAAAAAAAACCGGCAAAGTGCGAGCCGGACTTGCGCAAGAATTGCTATATGCTATGCTATAGTTAATAGTACAGAACCCGTACCATTAACTATAAAAACGGCAAAATTGTATGGGAGCCCCCTTAAATATTTATTTTATACTGATTTTTAGCATTTGTAGCGGCAACAGAAATATATTATCTGTGAAAATTTCAACTGTGTTACTATCACGGTTCATAAGATACAGCCTGGTGACAGACGGACGGACAACGGAGTCTTAGTAATAGGGTCCCGTTTGGGTACGGAACCCTAAAGAAGAAGAGGTAAGTTACCATTCAGTCCCTGATGGGAGGTAGGGGGGGCGGCGTATGCCACACGGCGGAGGAGGTCCGCTTGAGCCGCGCGCGCTCGATGCTCGGGAAGATCTCGCTGAGGTCCGGCGAGTGCACGCCGATGCGGAACCACTCGTCCACCACCTGCCTGCGCATGCGCTTCTGTATCGACAGCCGCACACGACGCGCCTTCCAGAAAAAAAAAACGACATTAATAATACACAATCACAAAATACAAAAAAAAAAGTCCAAAGGCATGAAGTCTAGCCTGAAATACAAATGCTGTCAAGTTTTAAATTTTTGACAAGTTTTATAAATTGTTATCATGTTTTTAAAATTGTTGTCTAGTTTTATAAATTGTTGTCTAGTTTTTAATTGTTGTCAAGTTTTTTAATATTGATGTCATGTTTTATAAATTGTTGTCAAAAATTTGACAAGTTTTTTAAATTGTTGTCAAGTTTTAAATAAAACAACTGTTAATCGGAAATAAACTAAATACATACCTTGTACACAGAAAACTAGATATTATACTAATTACAGGTGACAACGACATGCAATGAGTTGCCAGTAAAAAATGTTCATAATTATGAGTACAATGTTAGGTTAGATGGGTTTAGTATGGTCTTATTGAAAGTTACCTTCGGGATGCTCCAAGCAGGGACGGGCCTCTCCGGCGGTTCGGCGTCCTCGTCCGAGTTGAGGTACTGGAAACCGTCCTCCATGTACGCGGGCGGCAGCGGGGGGAAATGCTTACCAAGCGGGGTGAGGGGTGTTTTGAACGGTGTGTGCACTGGAATAAACAAAAAGTATACTTGTAATATAAATTTAAAATTTAAAAAACCCCTACGCATTTAACCAATCATAGCTAAGAACCACCGCAAGGAAACAGACTTTCAAATGAAAAAAAAAAACCGCATCGAAATCGGTCCATCCGTTTGAGAGCTACGATGCCACAGACAGACAGACATCGACTTCCAAACTTATAACACCCCTCTTTTTGCGACGGGGGTTAAAAAATATTCAAAATATAACATGACAAGTAAACATTCTGGTTTTACATTTTTTTTTTTAAATATAGTGTTGTGATTGTTTTTTTTTACTAATGATATGTTGGGTATCTGAAAAGTGACCACAGCTCACCTGATGTTAAGTGATGGTGTGGTCGAAGATGGTAAAGCAAGCAAGTGAGGCTGCCGGAACACACCGTTAGATGCTTGGCGGCAGATTTTCAACTATGGTTTCCACCACGCTATGGTTTCCTCACGATGTTTTCCTTCACCGGCAGCTCAAGCTCATTGTTGGGGTTCGAACCCACGCCCTTCGGCATGCGAACCAACCGCGCTAACCACTGAACCATCATCGCTACATAAATGATAATTATGATGATGAACATAAATACGTTAGAAATGAATAAAAACCAGTAGGTACATACTTTTATCAATTTTCTGTTTCTTTTGCTTCTCGATGTATTCCCTTTGTTTCTTTTCAATTTCTTTGGCCATTCTTGCCTCCTCGCGCCGCATACTGAAAATTATGATGTTAAAAGATCACATTAAGGAATAATCATGAAATAGATGGCACTGCTTTTTTTATTGTAAAAGATTTTTTTATTTGGTAGTAAATCTTCTTAAAAGGTGGTCGTCTAGGTAGGTACCAATGCAGTACCAGTTATTCTGTCAAGCAGTAGTGTGTAAAAATTACTGTGTTTCGTTATAAAGGGTACTGTAGCTAACGAAAGTACAGGGGAGTTCAGACTAACTATCGAAAGTCTCAAAGTAATGATGACCAAAGCAGCAATGCCCTGGTCTTTGTTTTGCTACTCAAAATTCTGTGTATCGCTGCAATGATCATGAACAAATGTTATCTCTTACCATCAAGAGAGTGTTTTGACACATAAACGGAGCCTGCGCTGTAAACAGAAGTATGTTGTTGTTGTTGTCAATTTATATTTTTTTTTTTTTTTTTTTTTTTTTTACACACAGCGCCATCTGACCCCAAACTAAGCAGAGCTTGTGTGATGGAAGTCAGATAACTGATAGGATACATAAATACTTTTTTTTTTTTTTTGTAAATACATACTTATAATACATACAGAACAACCAGACACAGAACAAACATTTGTTTATACTAAACAAACATTAGTCCTTGGCGGGAATCGAACCCACGCCCTACAGCTCAGGCAGACATACTCCAAATGAACCAACAGGGCTGTCAAATTAATTATATAGATTCGTTGTTAACTAATTAATTAATTATATAGCTTCGTTGTTAACTTATTAATTAATTATATAGCTTCATTCATTAAAGTGTAATTGTATTTTTTTTGTACTAGCGACTTGCCTGTAACATTATTGTTATTTATGGCCAATAAATATTACTGGTCTACCACCAAATAATATTCACATTAGTCCATTAGTAGAGTAGTTCATTTGTCCTGTAATTCCGGTACAAGCTGGACGGTATACTCACGCCTCTATCTCTTCGTTCTTCTTGTTCCGTTGCTCCAGAGCCCGTCTCTGTTCTTCCGCCAGCCGCTGCTGTCTAGCCATCTCTTCGGCTTTGCGACGTTCTTCCGTTTCCGCTACTTTGCGCGCCAGCTCTTGCCTTTTCTGTAAGCAAGAAATCAAGTTGACATTCTACCGCCAAATATCAAACGGTGTGTTCTGGCAGCCTCACTTGAGAGCCAGTACCATTCCAGGCTAGGTGTGTTTACCATCTTCGACCACAGTCACTTAACATCAGGCGAGCTATGGTCAAACACCTAGCCTGTCAGCCATAAAAAAAATATCATCTTGTAAAAATATGGCATGAAGCCAAGGAAGCCAATGAAGTATTAGCCACTTGGGCCTAGTCGAGGCCACGCACCAAGAAGAAAAAAAAACGTTTTATTCATGACATTCCCCATTATTTACATCCGGTGATGTTGCCATAAAAAAAAGAAAAAAGTTAAATCAACTTTTGTAATAGAAAAAATATATATTAAAAAGTAAGAAAAGGGTAAAGGAAACGGTCCCCGAGAATTGCATTGCCTAGGGGCTCCGATAGGGTTAATCCGGCCCTGCTGTCAACCATAAAAAAAAGCCAACGGTGGCTGTCGCAGTGGGCGATTATGGGCTGATGTTGATGGTAAGAGTTAGTTACCCGTTCGGCTTCCTTGAGTCGTTCGTTCTTCTCTATCTCGGCGTGTTGTTGTTTCTCCTTCCGTTCTCTTGCGGCGGCTTCCAGCAGCGCTTGCCGCTCGCGCTCCGCCGCAGACCGCGCGGCAGCCGCGGCCGCCATTTTCTCTTCGCGCTTCCTGCAAGTAACGATGACCAAAAAAATAACTAATTGTTTTGTTTTACCAACTTTTTTAGGTTATTGTTCTTAGAAAGACAATAAGGAAACTATAAAACCACTTTGTTGAACATCTA
Organism: Biston stratarius; assembly: GCA_950106695.1. NCBI lineage: Eukaryota > Metazoa > Arthropoda > Insecta > Lepidoptera > Geometridae > Biston > Biston stratarius. Next base: position 8,938,655 of record OX467116.1, read on the forward strand.
TCTCTTTATTTTTAGTAAATTTGTGTATCACTATCTCACTACATAGTATAAAACAAAGTCGCTTTCTCTGTCCCTATATCCCTATGTATGCTTAAATCTTTAAAACTACGCAACGGATTTTGATGCGGTTTGTTTTAATAGATAGAGTGATTGAAGAGGAAGGTTTACATGTATAATAACATCCATTAAATAGTGGAGAAATACTGTTATTTTTGAGGTTTATACCCGTGCGAAGCCGGAGCGGGCCGCTAGTGATGTATATTTACTTGGTGGTAGATCACCTTAGCAGAAGGTCGTCTAAGTAGGTACCACCGCAGTACCAGATATTCTGCCGCCAAGCAGTAGTGTGTATACATTAGAGTGTTCCGGTTTCAGCTAGCGAAATTAATGGGCTGTTGAGATTAACCATCTAATGTCTCAAAGTAATGAGTGCCGAAGCAGCGATGCCCTGGACTTTGTTTTACTACTCACTGTGTATCGCTGCAATGGTCATGGACAGGCGTTATTTTTTACCATCATGGGAGCGGCTGGATCATCTCATTACTATTACATTAAAAAAAAAAACCTTTTTTCCCCTTCCCTCCTTGTAATATAGTTTGTATATTACCTCTTCTGTAGTTCTCTCTTAGCCTCCAACAAAGCTTCTTTCTTCATTCTAGCGTCTTCTCTCTTCATGGTTTCTTCTGCCGCCTCTCTCGCCTTGTTGATGGCTGTCGCTTTTGAAGCCGACGCCGTTATCAACTTAGCGGGGACGTTGACGCGAGGTTTGCAAGCCGAATTTGATAACTAAAACGAAGAATTATTAAAAAAAAATATCTCCTGACATGTGGATTTCATTTTGTCTATTCAAAGTTAAATTTGCTTAAAAAATACAATTGCTATTTAAAAATAAGAGACACTTACTTGTTGCGTTTTCCCGTTGAATATGAGACTGTTCATTTTGGTCAATGTATCGCTTGATAGGATCGCTTTAGATATCTTATCTGGAGGAGTTTGAGTTTCTATTTCTTTTTCTTCATCCTGGAAATAATATAAGTCACAATTTGATATGTATGATTAAAATTAATTAATTTCTTTTGGGATCATGTGGAACAAAATCAGCTGTTCCGTTGAAAAAGTATGTTGACCCTGGTCAAAATGTCCACCTTTTTCCAGAGTTGTGCTAAAAGTGCCGTGGTGGTGCCGGCTTAAGAATAGTACCCCACCCTCTCTACCCGTGGTTGTTTTTTTTGCTGACTGACTTGGTGTTTGACCACAACTCACCTGATGTTAAGTGACGGTGTGTTCGAAGATGATAAAGCACACTTAGCCTGGAATGGAACTGGCTCTCAAGTGAGGCTGCCGGAACACACCGTTAGATGCTTGGCGGCAGATTTTTAATTTAAGGGTGGTAGCTAGCCAGCCGAATACTAGAAAGTACCTTACCACCGCCCTATGGATTCCTCAAGATGTTTTCCTTCACCGGCAGCTCAAGCTCATTGTTGGGGTTTGAGCCCACGCCCATGCGAACCGACCGCGCTAACCACTGAGCTATCATTGCTACGAACCTAATCATTGTCCACTGCTGGCCTTATACCTAACACCCCACTTAACCCAATTTTTGGCTTATTACTTCCTGCCACCTCCAATGTAGTAAAGGACGCACTGAAACTCAATGGAGAGACGATATATGTAGGACCACAGGTCTTTAAAACAAACATTATTTTTATAATTCTTCGAAGATGGTAAAGCACAACCGGCCTGGAATGGAATTGGCTCTTAACTGAGGCTGCCGGAACACACCGTTAGATGCTTGGCGGCAGATTTTCATTTTGAGGGTGGTAGCTAGTCAGCCGAGTACTAGAAAGTACCCTACTACCATGCTATGATTTCCTGCAGCTCAAGCTCAATGTTGAAGTTTGAACCCACGCCCTTGAGTAACCTAACCACTGAGTTACCATCGCTATAGGTTTTACCTTCTTGGCCATAGCGCGTGTTTTTGTTCTAGTAACGCGAGACGCCATTTCTTCAAATTGTTGCACTTTTTCTTTAACAGCAGATCTATAAAAAAAAATACAATTTATTTTTAAATTGATTGAGCGATATTGTACCACAAGTAGGCGGATTCACCAATTAATTTCTTTAATACAATATTTTTAGTGATAAAACAAAATTTACAAGACATATTTAAATAGACTTTTAAAAATAACTTTAAAATAAGGACCTGGATGACCGAGCTTTGCTTTTTTTTTTTTTTTTTTTTCGTTTTCTAAAAATGAAACCTAGCTAGATCGATTTATCGCCCCCGAAACCGCATACTAAATTTCATGAAAATTGTTGGAGCCGTTTCCGAGACTCAGATTATATCGGGTGTATCCCTAAACGAGGGACTTATTTTAAGAGGGTGTTCAGGAAGCGATACTGAACTCAAATACGTAATAAAAACAATACCTTAAAATTTTACCAAATAGTCTTACAAATTAATGTACGACAAGACACCTAACAAATCCAAGTACCTAGGTATAAACAAGCCGGGGCGCAAGCTATCTGTGCCTACAAGGCGCGCGGCGCGGGCGCAAAGCGGCGGCGATTGAGGGGGTGCGTGCGATTCTCGGGTCGAATTGACTTGTAACATTGGTGTTATCAATAAAATATTTGTATTTGGTCACATTCAGTTTACTCAGTCACTTAGTTTGCAACCTGCGTCCAGCGCGATAACACGGACGGCGACGACCTATGTACACACCTACTCGAACGAAACGCGCGTGTCGCTGATCAGCTGTTTTTGTGACCACGAGTCTTGCAGTGTTGCGTCAATGAGGTTTTACCTAGTACCTCAGTTTATAAAGTACATCATTGGTTGCGGTACAAAATTTGGACAACAATATCTTTATAATGTTGGCGTAAATATTTTTTATTAATTTTTTCCATACCATTTAAGCCTAAATTATAACGTCTTTAAATAGGTCCCTCGTTCAGATAAACATGCTGTTATTATGTATACAGATATTCAAGAATAGCTCGTTTAACCTTTTGAGCGCCAGTCACCTATATGTGACTAGCACTTGCGAGTCCTGTGCGCCAACGACGTCTATAGGCGACAAAAAACCCAACCCTATCTATTGTTTATAATACCTATAAGTTCTAATTTATAATTCACTAGCGGCCCGTTCCGGCTTCGCACGGGTATAAACCTCAAAAATAACAGTATGTCTCCACTATTTAATGGATGTTATTATACATGTAAACCTTCCTCTTCAATCACTCTATCTATTAAAAAAAACCGCATCAAAATCCGTTGCGTAGTTTTAAAGATTTAAGCATACATAGGGATATAGGGACAGAGAAAGCGAATTTGTTTTATACTATTAGTGATTTAACATTGTAACTACTAACACTTGTAATTTAGAAATAAAAAGTATTATTATATTATATAATTCAACATTCCTCAAAATAGAATATCTGAGCAACATACGAGTATAAAGAAACAAGTGTCTAGAGCCACAAATACTTAGAAATATTGAAATAAAAAACAAGGATTCATATTCAAGCAATTTGTTTACTATGGGCCTTGGCGTACAGGACACGGGAATGCGTTTGATTACATTAAAGCCAAGCCTTTTGAGCAGGTTTGATTTTGAATAATCATGCATGTAATTCTCGAGTGGAATACTCACAGCGGCTGAGCGTCCGGTGTCCCTTTCTTGGGCGGCGTGTTTTGGATGTCGTCTTGAGAATCGCTGTCGTCAGTTATAAGAGAGTTGTCTTCCGTCAAGTTTGACGGGATCGGACCTATAAGCATTTATATATTTATACAAACAGTTACATAATTATATAAAGTTATTATTCGATTTTGTAATGACGACAGCTCAGTGGTTAGCGCAGTCGGTTCGCACGCCGAAGGGTGTGGGTTCAAACCCCAACAATGAGCTTGAGTTGACGGTGAACGAAAACATTATGAGGAAACCATAGCGAAGTACTCCGCTGGCTAGCTACCACTCTCACGATATAGTCGAAGATGGTAAACACAGCTAGCCTGAAATGGAACTGGCTCTGGCTGCCGGAACACACCGTTGGATGCTTGGTGGCAAATTATCAATTTGATCTATACAAGGTCAGAGTAAATAGCTATCTAAGTCTGCGTGCTTCATCTTCGACCACATCATCGCTTACCATCAGGCGAGTTTGAGGTCAATCGTGAATGTGTAAAAAAAAAAACATTGTTAAAATAGTAACCATTTCTTTGTGTAGTCGGGTAAAAACCAAGTTTATACATATATTAAAAAGAAAGAAAATAATTTTATTTTGTTACACAACCGAACACACCCTTACCCTACTAACAACAACAACAAACCAACAATAAAACAACAACACTTCAACATTACCTTTGTCCAAGATGACTGTGGAATCCATAATACCGTTTGGTTTGTCGAGAATTACTGTTTTCTCCAGTACCACTGTCTCATTTACAAGCTGAAATTAAAAAATTTTTTGCTTTAAATCATTTACATTTCTTAACATGAAAAGTCATTTAACCCAATGTTGTTTTTACATTGTAAAATAAAAAATCTTAATCGACTGGTCTAAACATGAGATTACAAATATTTGCTCGTTGATTGGGATGGCTAGGTTTTTTTATGCAAGCGTTCTCCATCGTATAACACATCTACCCATAACATCAGGTGAAATGGTAGTCAAATGCAAGTCTATCAGTTACCTAAAATAAGATTATAAATACAAAAAAAAAAACAACTAGATACATTCAAGCGTTCCTGATAATTAAAAATTTAAAAAAACCCCGTACCAAAATCAATACAATAATAATCATAGCTAAGAACACTCCCGACTAATTCAACTTTCAAAGAAAAATAAATGAATCGGTTTATCCACACGGGAGCTACGATGCCACACACACACACGCAGACACACACAAGAAACTCACAGACACGTCAAACTTATAACGTCGTTTTTGCGTCTGGGGTCAAAAATATATTAAAAATAAGTAAAGAACTAAAAATTTATTTTAAAAATCAAATGTTTGTTGATAAGCACATAAGAATGGTTGATTTTATCTGATTTTTTTAAAGGTTTATATACTACTAGCTGTTAACCGCGACTTCGTCCACGTAGAATTTTATTTAAAAAAAATTTTTTTTTTTACATTATAACAAAAAAAAAATTGTTCTGTTCGCATAATTTACTACAAGTTAATAATTGTGTACTCCTTGTAAAGTTGGTAGTCTAACATTTTATGTTATAAAAAGCATCCTTTATAATCCAGGTAATTTAATTTCATCCAAAACCGTTCAGCCATTTTTTGCGTGATTAAGTAACAAATATCCAAGCACAAACTTTCACATGTATAATATTAGTAGCTTTCTGATATAACAAGTATTCTATATGTTAATCCAGGTAATTATGTGTGCTAAATTTTATCTAAATCCGTTCAGCCGTTTTCGCGTGATTGAGTAACAAAAATCCAAACATACAATAAATAAATTAAATGGATTACTTACAATGTTTTTAGGTGTTAGAGGTGCATGATTGTAAACTCCATTTGGCAAAACTATGGTTTGATCCATTTCTGTTGTCTTTGATATAATTCTAGTCTCGTCTAGAGCTACATTATCCACTAAGTCAATACTAAGTGGATTTTTAGTGACCAAACCGTTAAGTTTAGTCTTGGCCAAATCTTTATCACTTTTAGTCTTGGCCAACTCCTCAACATTTTTAGTTTTAGACTTGGAATCGGTGTTTTTAGTATTGGCCAAATCCTTGTCAATATTTTTGTCTTCACTGTTGGTTTTGGTCAACTGTTTAGTTTTGGCCAAATCTTGTGTGTTGGCCTTTTCTTTCTTGTTCTTCGATTTGGTCTCCTTTTGAGGAATGATAGGGGATGATATTAAATCTTGGGATGGTCTCTCTTCCTTGGGTGAAAGAATTGGCTCAGGCTCAACTGGTTTTGGTGCTTCTTTTTCACTAAAAAAGAAGATTAAATATTATTCTTTAAAACAAATCTAGAAGAAAGTATATCTTATCTTATACCTTTAAACGAGCAATTCTTGTATATATATATATATATTCTGAATCTCGGAAACGGCTCCAACGATTTTCATGAAATTTAGTATGCAGGGGGTTTCGAGGGAGATAAATCGATCTAGCTAGGTTTCATTTTTAGAAAACGTCGTTTTATCCGTGTTTTCAGCCGAGCAAAGCTTGGTCTTCCAGGTACTAATTATTTACATATGTTATTAATGGTTGGATATTTTTTGCAGGTTGCCTGGGAAGTACCACATCTTTGCTAGTTAACCAACTACCATGGAGTAGTGTGCAAACATTATGTGTTCTGGTTGCAAGTAGGAAAAAAAATTACGCTTAAGGGGTTTCCAGGGAAATTACTATAATTATATATTTTAGTTGCCTTTAGGTTCGAGATACTTTGAAATTAAGTTTTGTTAGTTTTGTTTTTAGAATTTACATTACCTTTGGCACAGCCTTAAATTTAGATGATCATGAACCAACAAACTACTTACGCTTTTTGTGCCCTTCTTGTTCTCTTAGGTCTTGGTTTCTCAGCTGGAGATGCTGTAACAATTAAACAGACAATTTATAATCCAATTGCTTTATAAAATAATAACTTATGAAGAATTTATTAGGTGCCAGAACTTGTTAGCTTAGGAAGTAGTACAGTGTGAGATATTCTGCCGCCAAGCACTAGAGTGTAAACATTACTGTGTTCCGGTTTGAAGGATACTGAAGCAACATTACAGGGCTATTGAGACTAATTATCGTGTAATTGTTTTGTAATCATGTCTCAAAGGAAGGCACAATTTTGAATTAGCGATATAAAAAAAAAAACAACAATCACATCATAAAGGCCATTATACTTTCTTTATAGAACATCAATATTTTCTCGACAACCTCCTTTCGGCGTAATATACCCAAAGCTTGTTACCCTATATACTTTTTTTTTATAATAATAATTTCTTACCAGGTAAGCTCTCAGTAGACGATTGGGTAGCATTTCCGCTGTCAGCTCTGATGTCAGATAGCTTCTTTTTTCTCGTGCGTTTGGGTCGTGACTCCGTTGGAGGAGGCAAGCTGTCCTCCGTCTCGCACACACGAGAGCTGGAGCGAGTGGAACGAGCAGCTGGAACTACAACAAAAAAAATGATGAATGCAAGATTTTTTTCACTTTGATTCTTAACTACTAACTAGAACTAGAACGGTGCACCCATCACATCATCAGCCATAAGACGTCCACTGCTGGATGTAGGCCTCCTCCTGGGGGGGTTTCGCCAATACTCGCCACGCTTGGCAGGCGGGTTGGCGAGCGCAGTTAGGTGTGATTGTTCAAGGAAGACGCTGCTGCCCATCTTCCGGATTACATCCCTTAGCCGACTCTTACGGCAACCACGGGTAGAGAGGGTGGGGCACAATTCTTACGCTGGCACCACCACGGCAACCATATTGTAAATAAAATAAATATTATGAGATTTAACTTCTTTACTAAAAAAAAAAAAAATTTGGTTGATAACACTAAGTTAAATCAAATTCCGTAATATAGTTTCAAATATATTATTAAATATGTCACAAACACATGCAAATTTAAAAAATATTGTCACTAATAAAAACTAAAAAAGATATTAAATAACTTTTTTTTTTTATGGATGACAGGCTACATGTTTGACTACAACTCACCTTATGTTAAGTGACGGTGTGGTCGAAGATGGTAAAGCAACATATACATACACCTTAATTAACTAAAAGAAGCAAATTACTAGAAAGTAACTTTTGTAGCGATGATAGCTGTGGTTAGCGCGGTCGGTTCGCATGCCGAAGGGCGTGGCTTCCAACCCCAACAATGAGCTTAAGCTGCCGGTGAAGGAAAACATCGTGAGGAAAGCATAGCGTGGTGGTAGAGTACTTTCTAGTACTCGGCTGGCTAGCTACCACCCTCAAGTTGAAAATCTGCCACCAAGCATCTAACGGTGTTCCAGCAGCCTCACTTGAGAGCCAGTACCATTCCAGGCTAGGTGTGCTTTTCCATCTTCGACCACACCGTCACTTAACATCAAGTGAGCTGTGGTCAAACACCTAGACTGTCAACTATAAAAAAAAATTATATACTTATAATAAGTAGTTAATACTTTAATACCTGGTGGAGCAATATCAGTTTGTTTCTTGTTTCTTGTTCCGCGTCGACTACGTCGTGACGTGTCTTCTTCAATAATCTCATTCTGAGAATTTTCTTGCGGTTTTTCTTTCGCCGCGCCTTTACGTGGCTCTGTAATATAAAAATTTATTTAACTTTGCCGTGGTGGTGCCGGCGTAAGAATAGTACCCCACCCTCTCCACCCGTGGTTGTCGTAAGAGTCGGCTAAGGGATGTAATCCGGAAGATGGGCAACAGCGTCTTCCTTGAACAATCACACCTACCTGCGCTCGCCAACCCGCCTGCCAAGCGTGGCGAGTATTGGCAAAACCCCCCCAGGAGGAGGCCTATGTCCAGCAGTGGACGTCCTATGGCTGATGATGTGATGTGTGATGTGATTTAACATTATTTCATTTGCTCGCTTTTTAGTTGACTTCAAAAAAGGGAAAAATAACTAATTTTTGTTTTATTTTTGACAGGCTAGGTGTTTGGCCACAGCTTCCCTGATGTTAAGTGACGGTGTGGTCGAAGATCATAAAGCACACCTAGCCTGGAATGCTACTGGCTCTCAAGTTTGGCTGCCGGAACACACCATTAGATGCTTGGCGGCAGATTTTCAACTTGAGGGTTGTAGCTAGCCAGCCGAGTACTAGAAAGTACCCTGTTGACTGTATTAGATAGGTAGATTAGATTTATTTAGTACTAACTGCGCCCCGCGGTTTCACCCGCGCTAGATGCCTACGTTATAGTAGCTTTATGCATGCAAAGTCTCAGCCCGTTCAGTTTAAAATTGACAAAGTTTCATACAAACTTTCATCCCCTATTTTATCCCTTTGGGGGTAAAATTAATCAAAATCCTTTCTTAGCGGGTGCCTACGTCATAACATCTACCTGCATGCCAAATTTCCAGTGGTTCCACAGTCCAGTGGTTTGGGCTGTGTGTTAATAGATCACTATGTCAGTCAGTCAGTCAGTATTTAGATTATATATTTGACATCTTTATAACTTTAAAATGATATTATTATTAAAAACAAACAAACAATCAAATCTTTCCTCTTTATAACATTATTATAGATTAGCCTTGATAGTATAAGGCCTGCTTTATACAGACGCAGCCTGCGGTAGCTAAATTTGCAGCTGGAGGCCATAGCAGCAAAATTAAGATCAATTGAAGCACTTACTGGGCACGGGAGCAGTCGGTGGTGGCATGGCAATATCATCCTTACTCTTTTCTTGCTTTACTTCAAATTCGGTTGGCAGAGTAAGACCTTCGGTTTCCATAGGTTCCGGTTCAGATGCTATGGATATCTTCTCTTGCTTGACTGTAAGGAAATTCGGAAATTAGTACCACATCTTTAAGCAATCGTTAAGACGTTTTGTGTGTTAAGTCTTGCACTGACGTCTGCTTAGGGTGTTACGTGCATTTCCCCCTACCAGCATCTACCCAAACCAACGCAGCTCTTTAAAGTAACGGAGCGAGGCTCCGAGCTTCTGGCATAGTAGCTCCATTGGGTGAGATGGAGGTGTTGATAATGATGAAAGACAGTCAGTACTAGACAGTCAGCCTACTATAAGGTGGCTCATTACATGGAAGACAGGAATATATGGTTGTAGTAGCTTCTCTCTGCACTTGCATCCCCCTGGCTAAGTGACAATTGTATAAGTAAGCTTATTGTATTAATATCTGTAACTGTAAACTGTAACCTAATATGAAAAGAATGATCTACAAAAAAATAATGCCTTGCTGAGTTTCTTGCCGGAGTCTTCTCAGTTGAAGTGTAATTACAAGCTGGTGGTAGATACAAAAAAGTAACTTAACATTCATAAGTGCCTTACCAAGGCCTAAGCTGAATAAATGAGTTTTTGATTTTGAGTACTTCGGCTCACATGGATTAAGATGTTGAAGTTTAATTTAACGCCTATTTTTCAAGAACAAAAAGAAACTGCATTCGCCTCAAAGTACTCTGCCCTCCTTTGCAGTTTTTGACCTGCTGTTGTGGACGAGGATGGGACATTCTCGTCATCTTAGAAATAGTATTATAGTACATTCAAGTTATGGAGTAAGCCTTATAGGAGTTGATTATTAAGTATTAAAATTTATAACATTAGTGCCATAATATAATTTGACTATTGGTTACTGACTTTGTATTAGGAGTGGTTCATTTGGTTCCAAATTTTCTTTCTCATCATCCTTGTGTCTTCTGCTCCGTGAGGACTGTCGCACCAACTCAGATTTATCTTTAGAGTTCTCTCTGCGCAGCTTCTGGCTTAGGTTTACGTTCACCTGCGTAACAGAATGCCATTTTTAAAAATGTTAGTAGACTATCAAAATACTCTTCTAATGGTAAGCGATAACACCTGTCAATGACCATTGCAACAATACATAGAACTTTGAGTAACAAACAAAACCAAGCCCAAGGCATCTCTGTTTTGGCCTGATTTCTTTGAGACTTTTGATGGTTGGTCTCAATAGCCCTATCAAACTGGAACATAGTAGTGTTTACTTACTACTGCTTGGTGACAGAATATCTGGTACTGTGGTGGTACATACCCAGACAACCTCCAGCTAAGGAGATGTACTACCAAGTGAGATGTTATATCTAGTTAGTTTAATTTTCAGGTTAACTTAAACTTCACAATTATAATTATAGTAAATTAAGTGAAAGTAAATCATTCATAATGCTTCTAATCTTGCAGTTGTAGGTCCATTCAAGTATTACATAAGCATGCTTATGTAATACTTAAATAGCCCTTATATGTATATTTGGAATGTCCCATATAAGTCCTTATGTTTGACATAAAACAGGGAAAAATCATTTAAAAAATATCTTATAATAATTCTTAGTTACAAAAATCTAATAATTAATTTCGTTATCATTAAATCCTTCAAGAAATATAATTTTTAATGGCCTTTTTATTGCAATAAGAGTATGTACCTATACGAGAGATAGATTAATTACAATAAAGAATTCCATAAACAAATTATTGCTTTATTTTGGACATTTATTTTTAATGTCATATCGGTTACTGTGACCTGAGAGCTAGGATAAGTTGCTAGACAAGTAGACAAACCTGTTTACTGATAATACTCTGTGCCTTGACAGATGCATTTCTCTTCACTCGCTTGTCCGGTTCAGGGCTTGTCATGTCATCCATCTCATTTTTGCTCCGTTTCTTCGGCCCTTGCTGTTTAGCATTTGTAGGGCTTTGGCTGTTTGTTTTGGTATTGCTTGTACGTTCCTTCGAGGGTACAGAGTCAGATAGCTTTTTAGCTTCATCTGAAAGAGATAAAATAGATCATAGATATGTATAGTTCCTACCAAGGATGCACAAAACAACACGAGCAGGTTGCACTGCCTCATGTAGAATTGGGCACAGTTCTGTGGTTGGTTGGTTAGGAAGTAATCAGATATATATTTATAGTAATAATGTAATGAAAATATTGAACTTGCTACTTTTGCAGGCTTACTCTGTGCATATTGCCACGGAGAGGCTACTAAGAACAGCTGTTTATCATTAACAGGTATTCTTTTTCCATCCAGGCTCTGATAAAACTGGACTTGGGAGGATGTAAATGTAATGAAAAAATATATGGGACAACTCTTGTCTCATATATTTTTATATAGATAGAAAACTTTTGATAAATATTTTAGGTATGGAAAATTAAAGAAATATATATGTGCCCCAAACAGTAATAAGCAGACATTAAATAATAGAGTAAAAATCTAAGAAGAGGATTTGAAAATATTCTAATATACAAGAGTAATTATAATATACATTTTATGGTTGTTTGGCTGCAAGAAACCAATTAAAATATTCATTATTGAAAATATCACTTATAATAGTTTATTTAGGTGTAAACAAACAAAAATTATGCAACTTGTTCTATTACATTTATTAGTCAGTTAGTGAATAGGTAATTGTGCACTAAACTATCTTGTCTCTGTTGTAGGTATTAGGTACTTGTCTATTAATGATGATTAATATACAGAAACATAATGTGAACATTTTTAACTGCACAACATGCAAATTAAGATTTTAAGCACTCATTTTAGAGCTTTATTTGGCTATGGGCCATTGACAGTAGTTCAAGGACATGAAAATAAAGGGCCATCACATAACTGACATAAGAAAGGCTTAGTATGATAATATACTGAATAGTGAATTACCTTCACCCTCATCGATGCTTTGGAGGGTTATCATAGCATTTTTCTCCTTCTGTGTTTTCTCCCGCGCTTTGTTTCGACCATTTTGGTTTTGGAATTCCTCTTCAAATTTATCAAGACAATCCAGGGCATCCTAGAAATGTAACTTTCTTTGTAAATAGCACAACGGAGAAAATCGCCAATGATGAGTCGTAAAAATAACAATTTATCATCAAAACACATTTGGATCAAGAAATTCAAGCCGAAGAAACACACTGCTTTCGACTTCCGTATTGGAGTTGGAAGTAACTTTACCTGGAGATCGTGATGGAAATTTTTAGAACGAATATTTGATATTTCAAAAAAATTCGGCAGTAATTCATTAAAAATGGACATAGTTACTGCAAAAACTCAGAAAAAGTTTCACAACACAAATACAAAACGCCATGTAAATGAAACAATTGAATCGAAAACCGTTTGAAATTAAAATGTCGTTGATTTGACAGTCGTAATCTGTAGTGCCAACATGCAGAAAAATATTTCATTACCTTTTATTTTGAATCTGTGGTAGAAGTGTGGCTAATTGAAGAACTAAAAATATTGTCGGCCAATTTCACTAAAAATACGATGGTAGCTCTACTGTTATTTTTTCTTTATGTTCGTCATGTTTGATGATAATTTTCATAATTTTTATAGTAATATGATAGTTATGAACGGAAAATTTTTAGTTCAATTGCCAGTATCAAGAAAAAATTACATTTTGGGTTAGATCTTTTACTTTAGGTGTCGGCACACATGTGCTCAACATCTATGTTGGTATATGTATAGACCGGTTCCGTAACAATAATATCTAGCAGAAAAAATGTAGCTTCTAAAGGATAACTACTTTGTAGTGAATTTTATCTGATGAATTTGCTTTTTGTTAACGATGAATTATTGTTGTGAATTAAACTCAGAGAAAGGTATTAAAGCTATTAAAAAAAACTTTACATAATTTCAGACAAAACGCCTCTTTTATTTGCAAAATAATACAACGTGACGACGTAATTTTACTGTTTCAGCCAAAACTTTACCTCTGTCAGGGGAGCTGCCTGGAAGTTTTATTTCATTGGCACACGAATATGGCCCGACTTTTCAATAATATCGTACGACAGAGAGACGTATTTATATGCAAGAAATAATAAATAAAGCCTTCAATTCTCATACAATTATATATTGTTGAGATATCACATGAGTATTTAATTCTCTTAAACACTTAGTAGAAGGAAGTTCATCACACTCCACCATTGTTTATGAGCATTCGTCACACGGACGAATATGCTCATGAAGAATTTGCAGGCGCTAGTTTGTATTCAAGTTCAAAGTAGTACATAGAATATTAAAATTTATCGAATTGAAGGTCCAAGTTATTTATTCACTTTTTGACAATGTTTTCTTATGTCAAAGTAATGAGGTTATTTTTTATTTGATGTGTTTTATTTAGTTTCTATGTTTAGATGTTTGTATAAACATAGAAACTAAATAAAACACTGTTCTTGTTCCTTGCGCCGTGTCTGTAATTGTTCCTAATTCTCCACAGCTCGCTGGTATTTATAATATTGATCATGCTGATAGTGTCGAAATTCTGCGTGCTCCGTAATTTCAAAAGCTCTCAAGCTGGCCTGCAGCTGTACTTGTTCCTCACGCCGCAACGTTTCCAAAGCTCTTAGGCTGGTCTGACGCTGGTTTTGTTCGTCTAACAACACCTATTTTCAAAGCAAACACCAAAATTCGATACAAAACAAAATACCATACATAAAGTGAACATCTCCAATGTAACATAGGATACGAAAATAAACATCACCCAAAACGTCTAAACAAATTTTATTGAAATTTAGCTCGCAAATAGTTGATTACCTAGATCAAACACGTACTTACTATCTTTATTTCTTCGGTGTGCACAATAAAGAGTTTCTATCTATCTATCAATCAATTAATCAGTGGACGAATAATCTGTCAATATGTCAATCAGTCAACGTGTCATTCTGTCACTATGTCAATGTACCTATTTGACAATCTGACAATCTGTCAATCTATCACTCTGTTAATCTGTCAATCTGACAATATGTAAGTAAATAAGTAAACCCTGTATAGATATATTAATATTGGTTTTCAAGTCCAAGCCTTTACCGATAAAATATCCACACCAATAAAATACTTTATTCAAATTCCATGCATATCGATAACCGCCCCTTCCCTAAACCAGGGTTGGATTCAAGCTCATAAATAAAATATAGGTCGGGTATGTTTGCTCCCACGACGGCGTATCGATTAAATACAACGTTTCTAGAGGGGTTACAATACCTCCCTGTATTGTGCCGGCTTCTTCGACCAAATATTTAACGGTGACTGACCTAGGGACATTTTTTAAAGGGCTGCTTCAGGAGATAGCATTTTCAGGGTTTCATATCCGAAGTGTCCGGGACCGTCCGTCCGGAGAAATAAAAATAATGGTAATATTTTGACATCGTTAATGTAATTTGTGACATGAATTGGAATGATTTATAACTTTGATGTTATCAATAAGACATGCGCTTTTTTTGTAAGTTAAACGTAATGAGATGCTCTCCTGATGGTAAAAAATAACGCCTGTCCATGACCTTTGCAGCGATACAAAGAACTCTGAGTAAAATGACAAAGTCCAGGGCATCGCTGCTTTGGCGCTCATTACTTTGAGACTTAGTTGATAGTTAGTCTCAACAGCCCTGTATTTTCGCTAGCTGCAGTACCCTTCAAACCGGAACACAGTAATGTTTACACACTATAGCTTAACGTACCCATCTAGACGACCTTCTGCTAAGGAGATCAACCACCAAGTAAATAAGTTAGTAGGTATAATTATAAAAATTCGTTACTCAGAATTTTTTTTCTTTAGGTAATTCGTCGTAGCAATGCATATTCTGTGAAAATATGTAGCGGTTATTTAATACGGTTGTTTAGGTCAAATAGGCAGGACATCCCTATTGCTAAGCCTACCGCCTCCGTCCGGACATTAAGAATACTAAAAACATGTCTTTAAATTTATGTAATGTTTATTTATCGAATGCCCATGTCGAGCCCACCCCAGTATCAGTTGGGGACTCTTGAAGTTGTTGACACGTACATTTACCTAGGACAAGCAGTCCAACTAGGTAGGTCCAACTTTGAGAAAGAGGTCAGTCGTTGAATCCAACTCGGCTGGGCAGCGTTCGGAAAACTGCGCAACATTTTTTCGTCTTAATTACCTTAGTGCCTCAAGTCGAAAGTCTTCGACCAGTGTGTGTTACCAGTGATGACTTATGGTGGTGAAACGTGGTTTCTGACTATGTGCCTTATTGATAAGCTCAAAGTCGCACGACGAGCTATGGAGAGGGCTATGCTCGGAGTTTCCCTACGAGATCGAATCAGAAATGAGGAGATACGTAGACGAACCAAAGTTACCGACATAGCCCAACGGATGAGTAAGTTGAAGTGGCAGTGGGCAGGGCACATAGCACGCAGAACTGATGGCCGATGGGGCTGCAAAATTCTGGTGCGGAGAGCACGTACCGGCGAGCGTAGCGTAGGACGTTCACCTACAAGGTGGACAGATGACTTCATAAAGACCGTGGAACGCGCTGGATGCGAGCTGCTTCCAACCGGTCTTTATGGAAGTCGATGGGGGAGGCCTATGTCCAGCAGTAAACTTTCTGCGGCTGAGAAGATGATGATGATGAATGTTTATTTATTTACATATTAAAAAAATTAAAAATTATAACCTAACATACATACTAAAGTGTTTCTAATACTACATATTTGATTGTTTCCCATTTGTGAAACAAAACAATTTTTAAGTGATTCCATTCTTTTTTGTATAGATAAAATTTCAGAGACTTCCATTTTCCTCTAGATCAAAACAAAACAGAGGATAATCCAGTGTCCGGCGATGTTTAAAGTAAATCTACTAATAAATCCTTTTTTGTTTATCTCCTACACAAAAAAAAACTTTGAATAAGGTCGGGATCTCGTAAATTCTTGAAGAGGATTTGAAAAGGACAACTGGGCGATACATCCATTGTTGTTGGAAGGAAAATATGGTATATGGTAACATGGCAATGACTGTATTGTGTACATTGTCAGTCAAGAAATTAAAAAAATGAAAAAAATTAAACCCATTTGTTAGGTACTCTAATAAATCTTATTTTTTTTATCAAAATTAGATTCTTACTCTAATGAATTTTATTCTTACGCAATAAAATCAAAAGTAAATAAATAAAACTAATTAGATACCTAATAGTATTTTATTGCGCGATTATGTTTTAGTAATAAAGTTTAAAATAAATTAAATGTAAGCTATTTGTAAGAATAAGTATTGTTTTAAATTTTAGGGGAGAGTGGGGAAATTGGAGCCTACATGGCTCCAATTTCCAATTTGGAAAAGTAAAAAAAAAGTATAATTTACAATCATTTATTTTTTTGGACACAAATCAGGACTTAGCTAATTAGAAAATAAACAAAGTTCATGTTTCCCTACACTTACAATCTTTAGGTACTTTGGATGCAACGCGCACGCGGCCTGGTCTTGCTTCGCATTACGGGCCGCTGCGCTCCTCGCGCTTCGTTGTCTCCATGAAGAAGGCCACCGGACGTGGCTGAAACTATAGTCAGAACAGTACTATATTGACTACATTTAAGAATAAAATTTAAAAAAGTAACAAATGGGTTTTAAAATACTTTCTCCGATAAGTAGCTTCTCTTCTCGACTGAGGCTGTGTGTCGATACGTGGGAAAGTCACGCTGGTGTACTATACATACATATATTAATATGTAGGTCTTCCAGTGACAGCATAGCTTGATTAAAAGCGGTAATCGGATTAGAACAATTCCGTTCGAGCGAAGTAAACAACAATGACATGACTGTTATGGCAGTAAGGACATATACCCAAGCAGAAGAGATTAGAGAATACGGCATATACGTTCATTAGACAAAATTCGTCAAGTTAGATAAGTTTTAAATTAAATCCTTATCACTGTTACAACACGACTTTTAAGCGGAAATACACTAAAAATATATATCTTGAACACTCAAAATGAACATTCGCAAAGTAACACTCGAATCAATCAATTAACTGTACGTATTTTCGGAAAGGAATGTAATGTGAGAGAATGAGCGCCCCGTTACAGTTACTTTGAAGGATAAGATTAGGATATTTTATACTGTTCAAGTCAATGTATTGTGCTAGAAAGACACTAATCTTTGGATAAAACTCCATACGCGAGATATAAGCCGGAATCGCGGGATAAACTCGGGACGACAAGTTTTATAATTTAATGGAATAACGGGACACAATAATGGGAAATAACGAACGAGATGATAGTAATGTAATTTTATAAGAGGCATGGTTATTGGTTTGACATTTTATTTTGAATTTGACAAGTTATTTTGTTTTCTCATTAATCCATGCATGTATTATTGTGTGATATACATATGTAAATGTAATTGATTAACCGTTTTTATGTCAATAAATAATTTGAATTTGGTTTGCTATTGTTGGCAACATAATAGTCAACTAATTACGATAACATAAATATCAATTATTCTAATAAATACCCAATAAAGCGAAAGTATTATTTTTAATTTAATTTTATTGTATTGAGACGAACGAGACGCTCTCCTAATGGTAAGAGATAACGCTTGTCCATGACCATTGCAGCGATACACAGAACTTTGAAACAAGTCCAGGGCATCGCTCCTTTGGCGTTCATTACTTTGAGACTTCTTTGAGTATGTCATCGTATAGATGTGATGTGACATAGACTGTGATGTGATCAACAATATTGTTTTTTAAAAACACCTTAGAAAACACGATGTTTCCTTTCCGTAAATTTTAAAAACAGTTTCAAAGATTTCGAAAGCAAGGATACACCTTTCAAAAGATAGTATTGCTGTCCAGTATTTTTATTTACATAGTTAGGCTAGTGTTTGACCACCATGTTAAGCAAAAACGCAGACAGCAATGAAGATGTGTACTAGCAACCGGTTCGCTCTTATCTTGGAGGACCTTCTTGATTCGGAGGAACTCATTGCCGGCTTCTTTGTTTCCTATAAACTATAATTTGGACGTTTTTAAGGCTAGAGTGAATAGATTTCTTCTAGATCTGCGTGCTCCATCCTAGGCCGCACCGTCGCTTTCCATCAGGCGAGTTGGTCGCCAAACGTAAACCTATTTAATATATTAAAAAAAAATGATTTAAAGTAATGAGCGCCGAAGCACCTATATCTATTGGTTACCAATATCGACTTTGATTTGTTACTCAAAGTTCTTGGTACCGCTTGAATGGTCATGGACAGGCGTTAAATCTTACCATCAGAATAAACTTTCCTCTGTCTCATTGCTTTTATTTTAAAAAAAGTTTGTCTTAGGCGGAATTGAATTCACGCATTATATATAGTACCTGGATGACCGAGCCTTGCTCGGGTGAAAACACGGACAAAACGATGTTTTCTAAAAATGAAACCTAGCTAGATCGATTTATCGCCCCCGAAACCCTCTGCAGGGTATAATATATTGTAGGGTATATTATTATAGGTTATACAATTAGGTTTGTTAGTATATATATATATATATATATATATATATATATATATATATATATATATATACGCACAATTTAGTTCACGAGTTATCAGAAAAAAAACAATAAAAATATCAGAGAATAAAAAAACCTTCACAAGCTGTTGAAATATTAAAAAAAAAATGTTGACGATCGTTGAGACATAACTTTATTGGTTGAGACAGTTTCAATAGAATCAAGAATGCCAACGTCCAAGTGCGCTGCCCTCTAGAACATAGAAGATTTACAGGTAAGTCAATGCCTATAAGTAAAACCCCCCCGATTAATATTGAAAAAGTTGTCTGTATTTTTTTAATGAAATTTGTAAGGCTCTGCTATTGGGGAGGCAAAATGAGATTTTCTCCATCTACTTAGGAGTGACATTCTTTTACTTTGGCGGTTTTATTAATTTTCAAGTTACTTTTCAACTTGTTTATGAGTCGACTTTGTTGTTTTGAGATTGAAAATTAGAGAAATGGGTTTTCAATGTCGTTATTGAATTTAAAAAACGCAAGATTGTTTTTGTTATTTATTTCGAACGTAGATTTTTGTTTTATATCTGGGTGATGATGTTTGTATTATAAATAATTATTTGCAAAAGAAGTATCTAAATATATATATCTCAAAGGTGACTGACTGACTGACTGACTGACTGTCATAGTGCGATCTATCAACGCACAGCCCAAACCACTGGACGGATCGGGCTGAAATTTGGCATGCAGGTAGATGTTATGACGTAGGCATTCGCTAAGAAAGGATTTTGATTAATTCTACCCCCAAGGGGATAAAATAGGGGATGAAAGTTTTTATGAAACTATGTCAATTTTAAGCCGATCGGGCTGAGACTTTGTAAGCATAAAGCTACTATGACGTAGGCATCTAGCGCGGGTGAAACCGCGGGGCACATCTAGTGCATCATGTAACTAACGCTCCAACTCTCGAAAGTTTAAAAATAATATTTTTTAATTCCAAATAGGTTGCCACTCTACCCATGCAGGATATGGTCTATATGGAAACACTTACCCAAAAGCAAACTGTTTATTTACTCTGTATTTGAAAATATCCAAATTTCAAACATGTTTCGGAAAGCAGTCAGTTGGACGTGTAAAAAGGGAAACAGCATTTCATCAGAGACTGATTGAGCTTAAGGTGACTTTTTTATGTAAAAGTACTGAGACGAACCAGACGCTCTCCCGATTATAAGACACTAGCTGTGCCCCGCGGTTTCACCCGCGTTATTCAAAATCCCGTGGGGATGTCGGGATAAAAATCAGCCTATGTCAATCAGGGATAACGTAGCTTTCTAATGGTGAAAGAATTTGTGAAATAGGATCCTAAACAAACAAACAAACAATCAAATCTTTCCTCTTTATAATATTAGTATAGATTAGTATAGATAACGCATGATCATTGCAGCGGTACGCAGAATTTTGAGTAACAAAACAAACTTCATGGTATCGCTGCAGGTAAGAGAGACCATTGCAGCGATACAAAGAACTTTGAGTAGCAAAACAAAGTCTAGGGCATCGCTGCTTTGACGCTCATTACTTTGTGACTTTCGATGTTTAGTCTCAACAGCTGTAATTTCGCTAGCTGCAGTACTCTTCAAACTGGAACACAGTAATGTTTACCCACTACTACTTGGTGGCAGAATATCTGGTACTGCGATGGTACCTACCTAGACGAACTGTAACCATGTGGAAAATCCTTGCGATTCCTAATTCAATTAGTATTTAATTATACAGTAGCTAAATTTCGTTAATTGTCTTAACAATAGGCCGCTTTGGTAATGTATTTCGAAACGATTGAATAAATCCAAGTTTAGATGCAATGTGTGACAACAGCTTAGCATGCTCTTAAGGTGGCATTCTTACAGATGCGACTGTGGTCGCACGACTCTAGTCGCGAGAAACAGAACCTAATTCAAATATTCACTTTTTTTCCTACTGTAGATAGCGATTGAGATATAGCTACAGCTATTTGTAACGATGATAGCTCAGTGGTTAGTGCGGCTGGTTTAAATAACAATGAGCTGCCTGCTAGAGCTGCCGGTGAAGGAAAACATTGTGAGGAAACCATGGCATGGTGTTAGGGTAGTTTCTAGTACTCGGCTGGCTAGCTACCACCCATAAGTTAAAAATCAGCCAAGTGACTAACGGTGTGTTCCGGCAGTTTCACTAGAGAGCCAGTTCCATTCCAGGTTAGGTGTGCTTTATCATGTTCGACCAAGCCATCATTTAACATTAGGTGAGCTGTGGTCAAGTTTTAGCGTTCGCATATCACATAGTTGAAGACAAAACCAATGAGAGTGAGTTTTCTAAGAATCTCTGGTATCTAGTACATCTAGCAAAAATACAGACAAAGTATATCATCATCATCATCAGTCGTAGAACGTCCACTGCTGGACGTAGGCCTCCCCCATTGATTTCTATAAAGACCGGCTGGAAGCGGCTCGCATCCAGCGCGTTCCTGCGGTTTTTATTAGGTCGTCTGTCCACCTTGTGGGTGGACGTCCTACGCGCTTACTGGTCCGTGGTCTTCACTCCTGAACTTTGCAGCCCCACCTGCCATCAGTTCTGCGTGCCATGTGCCCTGCCCACTGCCACTTCAACTTGCTAATCCGCTGGGCCATGTGGGCTACTTTAGTTCGTCTACGAATCTCCTCATTTCTGATTCGATCTCGTAGGGAAACTCCGAACATAGCTCTCTATAGCTCGTTGTGCTACTTTAAGCTTACTAAGAAGGCACGTAGTCAGAGACCACGTTTTTTTAATAGTCTAATCATAAAGTATATGATAAGATAAAATTGAAATTGAAATTTTTACTATACAGATAATAAAAATAAACACAGATAGTATAATTCATTATTATATTTATACATGGCTTTGATTTGCTATTCTTTTTTAAGGTTAAACGAGGTCCTACTTTGAGCACGGCCCGCCGCGCGTAGTAAAATTAAATATTCACGTACGTCTGTCGCATGACGCGGTGTTGAAATTGTACCTAAAGTTTTTTATACAATATAAAAGTCACATAAAATGGACGAAAAATCAAAGTAAAAAGTGACTTAAGTTACTAACTTCTAGTCAGTGAGAGTCGTGCTCGTGTAGAGGAGCAGAAAATATAGTGCAATATTCAGTGGCGTATTGACACATTTGCCGCCAGCAGGTTTTTCAATTTTTGCCGCCCCTACTAACCTCTGCAATTCAATATCCTAGTTTTGTTAGTTAGTTCCATATTAATGAATAGTCAAAACAAGCTAAAATAAGATAATATTATTCTAAGTATAACCGCATCCCGAGTGACAAAAGCTGTAAATAATTTAAAAAAAAAGGGGGCTTTAATTTCTTTTTAATTATCTTATTTTAGCTTGTTTTGACTATTGTGATTGACGAATCGTAACGTTTCAGTTTTTTTTTTTTTTTTTTTTGCAGGCAGGCTAGGTGTTTGACCACAACTCACTTGATGTTAAGTGACGGTGTAGTCGATGGTGGTAAAGCACACCTAGCCTGGAATGGAACTGGCTCTCAAGTGAGGCTGCCGGAACACACCGTTAGATGCTTGGCGGCAGATTTTCAACTTGAGGGTGGTAGCTAGCCAGCCGAATACTAGAAAGTACCCTACCATCACGCTATGTTTTCCTCACGATGTTTTCCTTCACCGGTATGTCAAGCTCATTATTGGGGTTTGAACCCACGCCCTTCGGCATGCGAACCGACCGCGCTAACCACTGACCTATTATCGCTAGAAAATCGCGTCAATGAACAAATGTAACTTGATTTTGATTTCAAGGTTCCCCATCATGGACCCGGCGATGGCAATAGAAGCAGCAGCGTTGGCGCAGCAGCAACCAATGCTGACTGCCATGGAGCGAGCCCAGGGGGACTCTGAGGTCCAGAGGTTCTACAAGAACTCTGTTCTCTTCCTTACTGGCGGCTCTGGCTTCCTCGGAAAACAGCTTATTGAAAAACTTTTTAGGTGAGATCTATCTGGATGTAGTATTTTTTAGAACCGGGGAAATAATATGACCTTGGTTCACTGAAAGTTATAGCTTCTTCTGAAAAGAACATTTCGGTCAAGACCCTTTTTTCATATCAAATACTCAGGTCTAGGTACTGTCCCTTGGAGCTGTAAAAAAATCAAACTTCTAAGTTAACGCAATCAAAAGATACAGCCGTTTATGCTGCAAAGTTTCGACACTCTCAAGGGAATCAAAACCTACAGGGTACTTCCCGTGAACTAAGAATCTTGAAATTTGGTACGAAGCAAAGTCTTATAGCACAGATAAAGGAAAAATTACGAAAAGCATAAATTACCATAAAAATAAATACCATAACTTTTACTTATATACCTACAAGTTTGTACGAAACCGTCGGTGCGCGAGTCCGACTCGCGCTTGGCCTGTTTTTCTATGATAACACTACTATTTAAATTACAGATCGTGCCAAATATCAAAAGTATACTTATTGATGAGACAGAAGAAAGGAAAAGATATTCAAACTAGAATACAAGAGATGGTGAAGGATCCTGTAAGTAGTTAAACAATGTCATACTTTTTTAAGGATATTCTGATGTTAAGCATTAGATTGTAAACTGTGGCTTAAATAGAAATACACCATCGAATGGCGCATAGTAATGAGCGCCAATGTGGTGATGCTCTGGACTTGGTTTTACTATTTAACATTCTGGTTGACGCTCATTTATTACGGGTTCTTCCTCATGAAGGTCTGGGAATTGGATTGTTCCTCATGGCCAGGGTTGGACGCTGGGAGACACTGCCTCCAAAGAATGTGGAGGATGCGAATTCTACACACAGATCACTCAGGCTTTCATATACTCCAGGGTCTGATATGGTCCGTTGCCACGTGTTGGCTTTATGGAACTGTTAGGCGAGGGAATTATCATGCTTGGGCATTATTTGGGCTTGAGCGGCCGGTGAAGGAAAACATCGTGAGGAAACCATAGCATGGTGGTAGGGTACTTTCTAGTACTCGGCTGGCTAGCTACCACCCTCGAATTGAAAATCTGCCGCCAAGCATCTAACAGTGTGTTCCGGTAGCCTCACTTGAGAGCCAGTACCATTCCATGCTAGGTGTGCTTTACAATCTTCGATCACACCGCCACTTAACATCAGGTGAGCTGTGGGAAAACACCTAGGCCGTCAAACATTAAAAAAAACATACTAATCTGTCTGTACTATCTTTTCTCTCTCTTGTCGTAGATAAGGGGTAGATGTAACCTGTTACCGTTACGAGACCACCACCATTTATTACCTAACAGTGTGTTCCTAAAGCCTAAATTAAGAGCTAGTTCCTTTCCAGGCTATATATGTTTCCCATCTTCGACCTCACCGTCACTTAACATCAGGTGAGCTATGGTCAAACACCTAGCCTTAAAGGATTTTTAATCGCTAGATTTAGAGCTGTTTGACAAAAGCTTAGATTTATCAACTACCCTTAGTTTATATTTTTGTTTACGCGTGTAATAATTTATATTTCAGCTTTTTGACACGTTACGACAGCAAAAACCAGATTTCGTGGACAAGTTATCTGTCATAGAAGGAGACGTGTCCGAAATAAGGCTCGGTATTAGTGATGACGACTGGAATACGCTCACTGAAGAGGTCAGTGAATTATCGGCTGCTGCCAAAGATTTTTTTATGCTTGACAGCTTTGGTGTTCGACCAGGTTCAGGTTATCTAAAGCTAATAAGTCTTTTAATTCTAACTTATACTAAGTTTTTGACTTCTAATAAGTCTTTTGATTTTATTATAGAATCTAACGCAATTCCCCGTTAGATTCTATAATAAAATCCCACTTGAGGTAACTAAAATGTCCTATAATAAATTCAAAGATTTTATGAAGCAGAGGTTAATTGGCAAAACCTACTATAAGGTGGCTCATTACGTGGAAGACAGGAATATATGGTTGTAGTAGCTTCTCTCTGCACTTGCATCCCCCTGGCTAAGTGACAGTTGTATTAAGCATAATGTATTAATATTTATAACTGTAAACTGTAACTTAATATGAAAAGAAAGATCCACAAAATGCCGTGCTGAGTTTCTTGATGTTGAGATGTTAAGTGATGATGCGGTATAAGATGGAGCACGCTTGCCTAGAAGATACCGATTCACTCTCAACTTGAAGACACCCAGATTATATCCAACGGGAAACACCCACTCAAGCAGTGCATGAGTGTTGGGTGAATGAGGAATAGAAAATATTGGTGATGAACTATTAGTGTATTGATATTGGTGATGACTTAACAAATGTTTTCTTTCTCAGGTGGATGTCATGTATCATGTAGCCGCTACCACAAGGTTTGATGAACCTCTGCAGAAAGCCACGATTATCAACGTCAGAGGAACGAGAGAAGCGATTCTATTGGGAAAAGCGTGCAAGAAACTCAAGTACCTAATTAGATTATTTTTTATAACGCTCGAGTTTGACCGCCATCGCACCTAATGTGTTAAGTGATGATGTGGTTTAAGATGGCACCCTTGCCTAGAAGATATCGATTCACTCTTGACTTGAAGACATCCAGATTGTATTCAACTCCCACACGGGCGGGGCATTCCACCGTTCAGCAATATTCAGTTGTCTGGTTTTTATAAGGTTCCAATGTAGGAACAATCTTAGAATAGACAGGCAAATAAGCAATCGAGCCGCCAGATGATAAAAGGTTACAGTCTCCTATTAGCCTTGTAGTGTATGCGCTAAAGTATACATTCATTCATTCATTCATTCATGGGTGCAGAGTATATATTCAATCAATCGTTAAAGCATACACTTTTTATTTTGTAACACAAAACCAAACAAACAGAGACAAATAAGAGATAGTTACAAATAATTACAATGCATTGTTAAACTTGACGACATCTGTAGGTGAGTAGCCAGTAGCGCCATTTAAACATTTTCATTAATGAATGCAGAGTTTACATTTAGTCAATCGTTAAAGCATACTCTCATTCATTCTTTCATTAATTCATGAGTGTAGATTATACACTTTACATTCAATCAATCGTTAAAGCATACACTCATTAATTTTTTCATTAATTCATGAGTGCAGATTATACACTTTACATTCAATCAATCGTTAAAGCGTACACTCATTCATTCTTTCATAAATTTATGAGTGCAGAGTATACATTCAATCAATCGTTCCTGGCTTAAATTCTTGGTTGAATAGCGAATTGTCACTGTCATCGTCATTATCGTCACTTTGGTGGCGTAATTAAAAATGTTAACACGAATTCCAGGTCATATGTCCACGTATCGACAGCATACACAAATGCTACTACATGTTTAGTAGGAGAAGAGCTGGATGAAAAATTTTATGACGCGCCCATACCGCCCTCTGTATTGATATCTATGGCAGAAAACATGAACTCTGACAGGCTGATAAATATTACACCTAGGTAAGTATTTAGCGTGAACTTACGACTAGTTAGACTTGGAGTTCTGATTTCTCATATACTAGCACCCGCCCCGGCTTCGCACGGGTAGTAAGAATGGGTATAGTAAGCTATCCTTAAAAGGTAGATAGATATATGCTACCGCGGACTTTTTGTAGATCTATAAAAGAGAAATATCCCACCATGCATTGTTTTGTTATATATATCAAAGGGATTAGGCAGCGTTTTCGATGAAAGCTCTCAGGTGGCTTGACTTTTTCCAACACTTCCAACAATTATCATCATATTTCAACCAATTAACACAAAACCGCTCGTTGTCGCTGACTTTCGCACCCCGGCGCCGAATATGTTTAAGACGGTTCTGGGTTGACCAATGCGTATATCTTTTTTTTATAGTTGACAGGCTAGGTGTTTCACCACAGCTCACCTGATGTTAAGTGACGGTGTGGTCGAAGATGGTAAAGCACACCTAGCCTGGAATGGTACTGGCTCTCAAGTGAGGCTGCCGGAACACACCGTTAGGTGCTTGGCGGCAGATTTTCAACTTATTAAATGCCACCTAACCCAGCTGGATCCTACTGGATATCTCTTTCTTTCGAATTTCTTTATCAAAAGATAGAACATATCCAAAATTTTGTAGCGATGATAGCTCAGTGGTTAGCGCGGTCGGTTCGCATGCCGAAGGGCGTGGGTTCAAACCCCAATAATGAGCTTGAGCTGCCGGTAAAGGAAAACATCGTGAGGAAACCATACCGTGGTGGTGGGTACTTTATAGTACTCGGCTGGCTAGCTACCACCCTCAAGTTGAAAATCTGCTGCCAAGCATCTAACGGCAGCAGCCTCACTTGAGAGCTAGTACCATTCCAGGCTAAGTGTGCTTTACCATCTTCGACCACACCGTCACTTAACATCATGTGAGCTGCGGTCAAACTCCTAGACTGTCAAGCATAAAAAAATGTGGCTATCTCTAGGTAGGTACGGAGCGCGCTATGGTTGAGTAGACCGCTCGAGGCGACCATCAGTCATACTTTATGTTACCGAAGACATATTATTTATTTCAAAACTTTTATCGATAGTTACTACGCTAGAAATACAAAACAAAACTCTTTGTTCCCGAGGTCACAAGGTTAAGGTCACGTAATTTAGATCGCTGGAGCAAGGTCACGAAAACCAGCGCAGAACACTTGCAGGTCACATTTACAAATTCTAATTTTCATTGTGAATATGTAAGCATTACCACGGTCCAATATTTGATATTGCATAATTATTGCACGTTGGAAGTTTACAGGTGGTTACAAAGGTATTTAAATTTAGTACAATTTACATACAGGAAGTGTTCATGTATGTATGAACCGCCCCGTAATGGCAAATCAATAGTGAGGCGCTGTGCGATTAATTCCATAATTAATTGTATAGTTAATTTTTATCATTAAACTAGCGGCCCGCTCCGGCTTCGCACGGGTATAATCCTCAAAAATAACAGTATTTCTCCACTATTTAATGGATGTTATTATACATATAAACCTTCCTCTTCAATCACTCTATCTATTAAAAAAAACCGCATCAAAATCCGTTGCGTAGTTTTAAAGATTTAAGCATACATAGGGATATAGGGACAGAGAAAGCGACTTTGTTTTATACTATGTAGTGATATCCCGGCTACCTTTTTGATTTGAGGACATCTCTAAGAATAAAAAAAAAATATTTTCTTGTTCATTTTTCTTTTATATAGAATATAATAGGGTAGAATAGAATAATATACTACTAGAATAATATTGTACTAGAATACTCAAGATTCATATGTTCTGTCCAAAGTTTAAATATACTCATAACGTTTTCAGTTTGACCAAAGATTGGCCAAATACTTACACCTTCACAAAGTTAGTATCAGAAGAACTTGTTCGAGACGAAAGTGATGGCCTTCCAATATGCATAGTGAGACCTGGCATAGGTAAGTGTATATCAATTATCCTTTCTCGTGAAGCTGCCGGAACACACTGTTAGATGCTTCTTGAAGGCGGTAGCTAGCCAGCCGAGTACTAGAGTACCCTACCATCGTATTATGGTTTCCTAGTACATAGGAACGGACCAGGAGTTTGTGGGGATACTATTTAGCTTTATACTACCTAAATAACCAGCCAATTGCCATTTTATCAAAAATCTGTTTTTGATAATGTGTACATGGTTTAAATGGTTGGCAATCAAAAAGTTTATTTATTTAGTATGCCTTAGGCGTGAATTATACAGAAACGGCGTAAGGTGAAGGCGCGGAGCAGGCATGATGCCGCTTCAAAACTTTTCCATACAAAAAATACTAAAGGCGACGTGTCGTGAATTAAACGCAAGCGGTGCGGCGCAGGTACGCAGGAATGGCCTGCGTTGCGCCTGCGCCGCGCCTTCACCTTACTTACCTTACTGAGTAATTATCGTAAAGGAAATCAACAGGTTATGTGTAGTTACATTATTAAAATTTGATATAATAAATTATAAAGCAATATTTTAAGCAATTTTTGCACCGTTAATTCCTTTATTTGCTAATCATATTGTAAGTACTTCGTTGAATATGAATATGAATATATTTCTGGAGGAAGAGCGCTACGCCTAACAGGTAGTGGCAACGTTAAAAAGTTTAAAAACAATTTAAGATAGCTATTATTATAATAATCAGGAAAAACGTCAACAAGTTTCTTTTCATAAATTAGTAAAAAAAATATCACTACATTTTGTTTTCAGTGGGGGTTGGTATATTCCAGGCTAGGTGTGATTATTATTATGACAGCGTCACTTTACATCAGATGAACTGTGGTCAAACACCTAGCCTGTTAAGAAAATTAAAGCTATTTTTGGTTTCAGTGCTATGTGCTTATCGGGAACCAGCACCTGGTTGGCTCGACGATAGTTGTATTTTCGGAGCTACTGGGGTAAGAAAAAGATAAAATTGAAGTTTATGTTATGGACACCCGGTTGGAACAGAGTTCCTTTAAAGGATTTTTTGAAATAATTAAATATTTTTGCATATTCTTAAAATTTACAGCAAGCTTAATCGATTATAAAGTTTTATACCTAGGCGATCGGGAAGTGCCTTAAAAATCACTGCAAAAATATGTAGTGTTTCATGCTTACACGTACTTCAGTCTAGCCCCTCAACCCGTATACAAATCAGAACGATAACGTGCGATAAGGTACTTCGTTCCAATAATACCTTTAATCACACTAATATTATAAAGGCGAAAGTTTGTGAGTGACATTAGCATAGTTTATATGTTTGTTACTTCTTCATGCTCTAACGGCTGGACCAATTTTTATTAAATTTGGTATGGAGGTGGCTGACATCTCGGTATATCATAGGCAACTTTGAAAAAAAATTCAAACTTCTCTTACCTAGGAAATAATTTAACGCGGACACCCCTTTGATCCATCATTGGAGTTTTATTTTAAACCTTTTGCGTTCGTTCATAGATTTGTTTGTTTATACATTGATTGATATTTGTTTTAAAGACATGAATTATCAGGGCAAATGGCAGGCACCTTGGCCTTTCTAAATTTGGGACTGGTTTAATTTTTTTTATGGGTGACAGGCTAGGTCTTTGACAGCGAAACTGATGTTAAGTGACGGTGTGCTCGAAGATTGTGAGCACACCAGACTAGGTGTGTTCACAATCTTCTGGAGATCTGGAGATGGTTCTCAAATAAAAGGTTATAGTTATCCAGCCGAGTACTAGAAAGTACCACTATGCAAACTACTTATTCCTTAAGTTATATTGTTACAATAAATGTAGATACTCACTAATTCACAATACCCCCGCAGTATCGGATATTCTATCGCCTAGCAGTAGTATGTAAACATTACTGTGTTCCGGTTTGAAGAGTACTGCACCTAACGAAATTACAGAGCTGTTGAAAAGACTAGTCATCGGGTGTTCTAAAGTAATAAGGGACAAGGAAGTGATGCTCTGGACTTTGTTTCGTTTCTTAAAGTTACCTCTGGGTTCTATGTTTTTAGCTCTGCTAAACTCTTTAGCCTCTTCACTAGTATTTAATTTATCATAAAATTAAAACGTTTTATATGATTTCAGTTTGTTTACGGGACAGGCTTAGGCGTGCTACACACTGCATACGTCAATCCGAACACGACTCTTGGTATCGTGCCTTGCGACTACGTCACCAACGCTCTCATAGTAGCTGCGAAAGAGTCCGCCTCTAGTCAAGCTAAAGGTGGCCGTTACACAAGAATATACACAGTCACTTCTACGCAAAGGAATCCTGCTGCTTGGAGTAAGCACTAACATTATCATCATCATCATCAGCTATTGAAGCCCACTGCTAGACATAGGCCTCGCCCAAGACACGTCACTCAGATTTTCGGCTTTTCGTTTCCATTCATCGTCAGCTGTCCCACGTATATCGTTATTTAGGGTGTCCTACACTACGTTTGCCAATTCACGGTTTCCAATCTAGAACACGTGTACTCCAGCGATTAACGGTTCTGCAACAGATAAATTCAACCCATTGCCACTTCAGCTTGCTAATACGCTGAGCTATATCTGTGACTTTAGTTCTCTGGCTAATTACTTCGTTCTGAATACGACCCTTTAGAGAAATATTTTCGGTAGCTTGTTGAGCGACTTTTTACTTGTGGACCATTCCCGCTGTGAGTGTCCACGTTTTGGCACCGTAGGTCAAGCCAGCACTATTTTTTTAAATTTAGGTTCTAAATTATAGGTAGTTAGTTGACGGTCTCAAACTGAGCCAATGCCACGAATGAGCTATGGTACAAAATCTGAGCCATATCTAGCGGGCCAAAATAAAAAATTATTGCTGCAAGATAGGTCGATGATATCGACGCTATCGCAGGTCAGGTCTAAATCAGATTAGTTTAAGATCCAGTCGGAACAGTTAGAAAGAGGCAAAACGAGAAGATTGTGGATAATGATGAATATTTACAAACGCGTGACGAGTAGAAGATTGCACGCAAGGAGTACTTAATATATTATATATCACAGATAGAAAAAAAGATAAACATTTATTTAAAACTATACTAGATATTACTACAATGAATAAAACTACAACAAGTAAGAAGATTCAAACTAAACATATGATCCCACAAATTTTAAATAACAGTAGGTAGAGAAGAGGAATGAGGATTATGGCTGTAGTTTAGAGACTACAGCCATAATCCGCATAAAAAAAAGGACCAGTGCTCAGCAATGTCAAGACACATAGAAGATTTTTAGGGTTTATACACAAATAACTAAACGTACCTTACTTTACAGAGAGAATATATAACGTGGTTGACAACGAGGCTAGAAGTATTGCGTCGCCCAAATCCATATACTATTGTTTTGGAACAGATACGTCCAGCAAATTTGTATACATGTGTATGTCTATATTCCTACAATTTATACCCGCATATATAGCTGACTTTATATGTTTACTTATGGGAAGAGAAAGAAGGTAAGAATTACTTTGTTTATATGTATCTCCAACATGTTGACAAAAATATTTGACTACGGTATTTTATTTTATTTTTACTTTAATTTTGACGTGTTATTATTTAATTTTGACATATGATTTAATTTTGACATAATTATCATTTAATTTTGTGATTTATTTTATTATTTGATTTAAATTAAAATAGCCTTTTAAAGGTTTGTACGAACACAGCGCCATCATTCATAACATAGCGATGTTTGTAGCGATGATAGCTCAATGGTTAGCGCGGTTGGTTCGCATGCCGAAGGTTGTGGGTTCAAACCCCAACAATGAGCTTGAGCTGCCGGTGAAGGAAAACATCGCGAGGAAACCATAGCGTGGTGGTAGAGTACTTTCTAGTACTCGGCTGGCTAGCTACCACCCTCAAGTTGAAAATCTGCCGCCAAGCATCTAACGGTGTGTTCCGGTAGCCTCACTTGAGAGCCAGTTCTATTCCAGGCTAGGTGTGCTTTACCATCTTCGACCACACCGTCACTTTACATCAGGTGAGTTGTGGTCAAACACGTAGCCTGTCAGATATTTAAAAAAAAAATTGTAGGCCTAACCGGCACATCCTAATTCATTAAAATGAAAAATCTGATTAAATGACACTACAAAAATATTATCGTGTTTTCTTTCGTCTTAATTTTGTGTGTCATAATCACATTTTTTCATTCCATAGTTTTCGCGGTTACTGTTTATGTCAACTCTATTAACTAAGTACAAAAATAAATTTGCTTCTGCTTAGCAATTATTCATTCCGAATTAAAATTCTTTTTTATCCATTTTTTCTTTTATACCTATCTACAATTTTTCACATGTTTATCATCTACATTTTTTATGTTTTCACATCTTTTTTAGTTTTACTACTCAAAGTTCTGTGTATCGCTGCAATGGTCATAGACAGGCGTTATCATTTACCATCAGGAGAGCGTCTCGTTCGACCTATAACTATTTCACAAAAAAAATTAATAAAATAAAAAGGTGGTGGAAGGTGGTATTTGTTTTATTTAAGCTTTTTTAAATTTAGATTTATTAATCCATTTTATTTTTTTCTTTGTTTTAGATTCGTCAAACTAGCTCATAAAATCTACAAATTGTGCAATGTCTTATCGTTTTTCACTACAAACGAATGGAGATTTATTGACAACAATACATATAAATTATATTATAGTCTATCGGAACAAGATCAAGCAATATTCAATTTTAACATAAGCAACATAAACTGGACAGAATTTACATTGATTTGGTGTATTGGAATCAGAAAATATATCGCCAAAGACAGACTCAAAGACACCGAATATGCAATCAAAAAACAAAAATATTTCGCTGTTTTTCATTACATTTTTACGTCTTTGTACATTTACTGTATTTACAAATTGGTCTCCTTAGTATATTTTTATTTAAGATACCTATTGTTAACATTTAGATCATTTTATTGAATAAAGGAAAATTTATAATTAATCGTGTTAAGTTTTAATCAATTACATTTAACAGGAGAACGTCTTTGCCATTATATCAATATATATATGTCAAATATCACCTCTAGATGTACTAAGTTCATTGTTTTCTTTTCTCTGCACATTGTACTTCTTCTGTGAATTAAGTTTATCTTTATTCATAATGTAATTGGCTTATTAATGTAGGTATATCTAATAGGTAAACACAATGTAAATATTTTCAATAAATTCTGGGCTAGCACTATCCGTGTATACAAAGTCATCGAGATGATCGGTGTTAGATATATTTAAGCAAACTTTAACGATGTTTGGTAAATTTTGGGGTGTTCAATGTTCATGGTTAGGTTAAGCGTTCCTGTGACCTCGGCACATACGCGTCAAGTAGAAACATCGCACGATTTCTAGTAGGTAGGCCGCCAATTTGGCGGAGAGTCCCAAATAACCACCGCACTTTCTCCGGAGCCGCTGGCATCCATTAAGGATATCCCTGGGCAAAAAAAGGTTAGGTTCGTTTCTCTAAATAATGTGTTCATGGACATTCATACTGGTGACAAATTATAATAATGCATAAGATCAGAAAGACAGATAAGATTACCGCCATGCATAATGAAGAATTCAACAAGATTGCTCCATTCTTCTCCAATAATCGTTGCTTAGAAATTGTTAAAAGATGCTTGTTTGTACTTTAACGTACATATCTCTTATTCATCTTATATTCCTGGTCCTTTTGTGGTCTTGGTTCTGTGGGGTTGGGTCTCCTTCTTACTAACAAGGTTGCCACACCAGGTCATTGATGGGCGGTTTTTATTTCTCTTTTGTTCTAGCTAATTGATCTTGCAGTATTGTTAATCTATTTGCACCACATGATTCTCATTGCGTTAATTCTTTGTAATTATAATTCTAATGTGTCCGTACTGTCTCAGTCTGACTTCGGTCATATCTGCGATTACAGCGTCTTTAAATTTGCCTAGTAAAGTTATGTTAATTACCGATTTTATCAAGTCAGGTAATTTTTTTAAATTGGAAATTTGTTTACATTTGACCGCCATCGCACCTGATGTTAAGTGATGATGCGGTCTAAGATGAAGCACGCTTGCCTAGAAGATACCGATTCACTCTCGACTTGAAGACACCCAGATTATATCCAACGGGGAACACCCACTCAGGCAGCGCATTCCACTGTCTAGCAGTCCGCACAATGAACGTGGAATCAAATCGTTTCGTTCGAGTTTTTGGAACATCGACCATGAAACGGTGTCATATCTCTCAGCCACTTGCGCATCTTAAGTTTTGTGGTATGGACCTTTCGGTGATGGGACTTCTTTGTTACCTGCAAGTCTTCAGGTTTCAGCAGTAAGAACAATGTCATCACTATTTAGCATAGTCCATGGCCATGGAGACGGCATATCTTAGCGAGGTAGTCCATTCAATTTGAATAAAAATGACTGGAGAACAGTTTGACGCCAACTTTCCTGATGGTAAGCAATGATGTGGTCGAAGATCAAGCATGTAGACTTTAGAGATACTATGTCACTCTGACCATGAAAATACATATTTAAATTATATCCTTCAGGAAACAAGGAAGCCGAGAGCTTGTTCCATTCCTTGGCCGTGAGGACGAGAAACTTAGAGTCAAAACGTTTAGCACGTATCCAACGAAAATCCACGTAATGCTTTAATTTGAATTCTAATGCTCGCATAATTATTTGCTTTTACCTACATACGTATTATATTTTACGAAACATATGCAAAAGTAATCAATGCCTTCAATATAATTCTTAAGAATAAATGCTTTGTATTTGTTGAATTAATGCTAAATTAATCGATTGTTTGCACACTAGAGCTTATTTTTATTCAAAAGCCACTGCCCCTTGTTTTAAGTTTAACCTTTTACTTTTATAACATTACTAAAGATTATGGATTAATAAGGAATTAATTACGTATTGCTCAACCACTGAAACAGCTGCATCGTCGCAAATGCACCGGCCATGAGTTGCAACGTCATGGCTTCCGACCGAGGCGACCTGCAGCTGCCTCTCTTCACCGTAATGAGTTCTAGCTACACATCAGCTAAGCTTACCGCCAATTTAAATATAAAATAGCTTAAGCCAATAATCAAGAAAGATTAATTTAATTATTATATGATATTTTTTAATCTTTCGAACGCAGCTAACGTAATTAGGAATTGCATTGTACCTAAACTATACCGGGATACCGGTATTATAATAACAATTAAAATTTATTTAATTAACAAACAGTAACAAATGGCACAGTACGCATCGAGTGTAACAAGTCAACAATAATAATTAGTCAATACCGAAATTTTGGTATTTACAGAAAAAAAAAGTTTCACATGAAATCAATTATGTATCATTCGAGTCTTTAAAAAAGATCTTCTTTTCATTTTATTGTTTTTTGATCTCGACGATGAAGTTAATCACATTATTCTAAAAATAGCATAATAGTCAATATAGGGATAAAAATTTCTGAAATCAATTTCAAAACTGAAGAAAAACCCCCGAATTATGTTCGAGTTATTCCGAAAGGATTATGTATGTTTTCTACCATTGTTATGTTATCGAACATAACATAAACATAACATAACATAAAGCTTAGCATTGCCATCCAACGTGGCAATGCTGCCAGCATTCTGGCCACATATCCCTCATCTGACGGCCTTTTTATTTAATTTTAAGTTAGTTTAATTTTCTCTAGATGTTTTAAAATAAAGTCAAATTACAATTTGAATCCCTAATTGAGTGAAGTTATTTTTAAAGCAATGAGATTAACTTCGCCGAGTTTAGAAAACAATATATCAAAGAAAGTTCATTTTTCGAGATTTGAATGAAACAAAAAAGGTCATCTGTCAGGAAATCTGTTTGTGAAACCTTTTTTCTTAAATACCGAAACGGTATTGTCTACTAATACCGGTATTGCAATACCGGAGAAAAATCGGTCCGGTATCCCGGTTTTCGGGAACCCGGGATCCCGGTATTCAATCCCTAAACGTAATTATAAGTTCGGTATAAGTCATGGCGCTGCAAATCATGGCCGGTGCATCTTCGTGTTAATCTGGGTCGCATCGTTATAGGCTCAATTTACACCGCGTCGGAATGGAACGGAATGGAAGCGTCAATTTTGCCTCATGACGCGGGAATTCGCTGGAATACTCGACCATTCCCGGGAATTCGCTGGAATGCTCGAGCATTCCCGCGAATTCCCGAGTACGCATGAAGGAAGTTGCGTTGTTTAGTCTGTCTTTTGACTGTTACTATAATTTTTTGCTGTAACATTATACAAACAATCATATTTTTGCACCAAATAGATCAACTTTTCATCTAAATCCATATTTTTATTGAATAGCACGCACACAAGCTGTTTCGTAGACGCTTAGCCCCGCACTACTGTACCGACCTGCGAACGACGTCCCCCGTTCGCGCCACTTCCCGCGGATTCTACAGACGGCACCGGAGAATTCTCGAGAATGCGCGAGAATTTCGCGGAAGACGCGCGTCCAATTTTTAGGCTCGTATTTATTTTGTGCTTTATACAGCTGATATAAAGTCCATTATGCTATGTGCAGTTTCGTTGCAAAAAGTCGCTTCTATTCCATTCCGCGGCGGTGTAAATTGAGCCTTACGAGCATTTGTCCACCGACTCGTCATATGGGTGTTTTTTTAATGGCTTGTATGATTATGATATGCGAATATAAGGTGCGTTGGGGTAAGTTCGGCGGTGGGGTAAGACCGTATGGATCAAATTTCTAGTTAATTTGGCAAAATTTTCTAATACTGGCAACGTTATACGCGACGCCATTTTATCCTTCGGCGATCCTCATTTCCCGGCTGTCGCTCCAGCGAAGTAGACGTGTCATTTGCGTCATTATGTAAAAAAACGTAAATTTTGAATTTTTGGGATCATCCGATCTTTTCCCGTAAACCTTTTTTGTGTTTTTTTTTTCAATAATTGTGCTTGATTTTTAAATATATTGTTTGAAAAGTCACTTTTATGCACTAAAATTCAGAGTTACCCGATCGTAATCTGCCCAGAGTGGTTGTGGACAAATATCCGGTATATATAGCTTATAGTTTAAGATCGGATAATTCTATCTCAACTTTGCCCGTTTATAAAATGACAGTGACTGTCAAACTTTCAGTATCATATTTTGTTTTTAATATTACATTTAATTTTTTAGTACTTCATTTGTAATACATGGTGTAGTTACAAAAAAAATATTGTAAACGAAGTCGTCTAATGATGTCGTCCAATGGTGTCGCTAATAACCATGACATCTAAACGTTGGCGAGGTTATGTAAAAGTTCGTTATAACTTTGAAAATCTTTAAAGTACTACTTACTTGTTTATTTTGATTACTTACAAGTTTGCCATGTATCACTAAATTACTTTAAGCACTTTGAGCAATTAATTGACAAGTAAATAAAAACTAAGCACAGACGTGGTTTTTTACATGTAAAACAAACATTAATTCGAACTACATGACACTAGAAAAAATAATATTTCTGCCTTTTTTTCTCTTGAATAAAAAAATATATCATCCTCCTTTTTTCAGTACGTGCACAATGTTATAAAAAAATGTGCTCGACGCGTGACTAGATTAGCGCATTTGACAGATTAAACTAAAATGTATTCCTGCTGTCAAAAAACCACACATAGAACTGCAACAATTTTTTCTACTCAAAAATATAATTGAGGTACATTGGTGAAGTGTAGTGCTATTGACAATTAATTTAGTTTCTGACTATTGATTTTGAGATTATGGCTATTGAAAACACTAAGCACATCCTATCTTTCCCCTTCAAACATAAACAAAGTTTGAGAACTACGAAATTATATTTTTTTTTGTATCAGGGGTAAGATCGGAGCCCAAAACCATAAAATAAAACAATTGGTTCGAACATCTTGTCCGTTTACAGTTCATGGGTTATAAATAAATATGTTTCAGGATGGAAAAGATCGAATGTATTCCTTTTGTGTAACCAATCTTCTCAGCAATATAAGTTACTTTAAACTACAATCCGAACTTACCCCTTATTGGCAAATTGTTCAACATATTTATCAGAAATTGTCTTTGTCTTTACACACTTTAAATACAGAAACTACTAAGTTTAGAGAACAGACAAAATTCACAGCCAAATTACATTTCACTGTTAAGAATTGTAGATATATTTTAGCAATCTAAGCTCAATGATGATCAGAAGAAAAAAAAATTGTCTGACTCTTTTAGCATGTCAATAATTCATCCGATGTTACCCCAACGCACCTTAGTTGTCTATTTCCGTAATCCCATTAATTAAGTTACTTAAACAGATACCTATTGTAGTTAGCATAACAGCGTATTTAATTTACAATTAATTCTGTGTTATTTATAAATACTTATATGTCATGATGAGTTAGTAGTAGGTATATATACATAGGTATTTAATCGCTCATATTAAAGACTAGTCAGTCAGTTTGCTGGTGGATCTTTGAACATACATATCCTTTATCAAGTGTGTTTATAAGATGTAAGT
This sequence comes from Biston stratarius, assembly GCA_950106695.1. Lineage (NCBI taxonomy): Eukaryota > Metazoa > Arthropoda > Insecta > Lepidoptera > Geometridae > Biston > Biston stratarius. The sequence continues at coordinate 8,977,422 of OX467116.1, forward strand.
AATATTAACAATTATTTTTTAATTTAATTATGTAAATAGGCCGTTTAATTTCAAATTTTCTCTATCAATTCATGTACTTATTATAATCTTTTGTTTTTTTGGCTGGCTTGGCTGTTCGTATTAAAACGATATCAAAAAAAAAAAAAAAAAATTACGTACGTCGTTTATTTCCAAATTTTAGAATCAATGTACGTGTTTATTTTTAAAATGTAAAAATTGCTCGAGCTGTCGTTTCAGAATTACCTTTTTTTAAATTAAATCGTTGTTGCCGTTACCGTTAAGAGGAAACAAGTCGTCATTTTCTTCATACAAACGCTTTCCCCATTTTCCTTCCAGGATTTTAATACTAGAGCAATAATTTTTAGATAGGAAGTAGATACTTGCTAGTTTCATGCCCCTCTGTTTTGATTTTTTGATATATGTTTTTTTTATAAGAGCTAGGAATCTTCAAAAATCTTAAAATTTACCTAGTTTCAACGCTGTGTTTCAACGTCCGAATTCCCAATCTCATAGACATAATCTTAAAAAAATAAAACGCACAGGCAAAGAACACATCCTTCTTATTTACTTGTTAAAAGAAATACTTAAATCGGTCTAAATTTGGAGGAGGAAACAGAGGAATACGAAACCTCGATTTTGCTCATTTTATTTCGGGTTAATGAGCCCGAGGTGCAGTTGTCCCTTTCGCTCAGTATGTACGCGGGTGCTACGTGCGGCGCGACAGAAATAGCTTGGTGAAATACCTTATTTTCAAATGTCTCAGTTGACTGCTTTCCTCTTAACTAGTAGTCGTTTTGTTCGAAGTCTATTTAATTTGTAATTCTTAAGCTTTCGCGACGTGAACACATATTTATGTACATATATCATGCCTATGAAAATGGGTTTGTTAGTAACACTTCTTTTCTTCTCTCCTCTCTTTAATAACTTATCTTGTCTTAGACAATACCACGGGATCCCATCGTATAGCAAAATTCCCTCAAAGAGAGGCGCTATCTATTGATGTGATGGTTCACTATGACAAATGTTTTATTCTGTGTTTTGTTTTTGGTGCGTAAATTCGATTTGCGCTTGGCCGGTTGATTTCTTTTTTCGATTAAATATTGTTAAATTTTAGTTTTAGCCATGGATCCCGCTGTTGCGTTAGAAACAACAGCCCTGTCTCGTATGCAAGTTGTGAACGAAGCCATTACTCGCGGTGATTCTGAAATCCAGCGATTCTACGAGAATTCCGTGATCTTCCTTACTGGAGGTTCAGGGTTCCTTGGGAAACAGCTCATTGAAAAACTCTTCAGGTAGGCTTGTTAACGCCCAGAATATAGCGCACGGGTTTTAATTGGCTTGAACGTAATTTATCACAGTAAAAAACTAACTAAAAAAAAGTGTAATAATATTGTTGCCACAGAAAAGAAGGGAAGGGAAAGGAAGAAATAATTAAATTAAGAGTTTAGATATAGGGATAGTGTGTATGTCTCGAGCATTCTTGCTCAATATCGAAGGCTCCTTCTTGCGGCGGCGTCGTGTGTCGGGCGCTCTTTTCCCTCAGATATGGTTGAGGAGGGCGATGGCTGGCACAAGCGCCATACTTGTGATCGGGTGCTAGTGGTATACACACAAACTACTAATATATTACTTTACTTCTCCCTGTATTGAAAGATAAAAAAATTATTAAGTTAACAAAGGTTACGGATGTGACTAAGGAGCTAAAAAAATGTTACGAACTACGAACATTAAGATTTGGAACACGAAAAAGTAATGTCACTGCTTTGTACTATTTCCCAAAAGTATTTTTTCAATTGGTCACATTTTAAAATAGTGGCATTTTATATTTAACTAGCTGTGCCCCGCGGTTTAGATGCCTACGTCATAGTAGCTTTATGCATGCTGTCTCAGCCCGATCGGTTTAAAATTGACAAAGTTTCATACAAATTTTCATCCCCTTGGGGGTAGAATTAATCAAAATCCTTTCTTAGCGGATGCCTACGTCATAACATCTACCTGCATGCCAAATTTCAGCCCGATCCGTCCAGTGGTTTGGGCTGTGCGTCAGCCAGTCAGTCAGTCACCTTTGAGTTATATACATATATTTAGATTTACACACATCATCAGCCATAGGACGTCCACTGCTGGACATAGGCCTCCTCCTTGGGGGGGGGGTTTGCCAATAAGGTGTGATTGTTCAAGGAAGACGCTGCTGCCCATCTTCCGGATGACATCCCTTATCCGACTCTTACGGCAACAGGTGGTTAGACTTTTTCCGACGCTTCCAACAATTATCATCACATTTCAAGCAATTTATACAAAACCTTGACAAATTATATACCTAAATCATCCTCTTGAATCACTCTAACTATTGGTGAATTTAGCATGATAATTCGTTCAGTAGTTTTTAAGTTTATCGCGAACAGACAGACAGGCAGACGCGGCGGACAACTTTGTTTTATAATATGTAGTGATAAAGTGTCGCATTACACGCAACAGCGTGGCCAAATTAACGTGGTGAAACATGACTATTCCTGTTGCTTCCATAACTCCATCGAAGCTCGTAGAAAAGTCACTATTAGGTACTTTACTGGGGCATAAAACGGCTTAGCTTGTGATTGAAACTTATTTCACTTGATTTACTCTAAAATACTTTAAAATATTGCAACACTTGAGCCTGGCAAATGCACAAAGCTATATAAAAAATGAAGAAAATTATCCATTCAGGCGTTACTTTGCGGAAGTTCATTTTAGCGTAATTTCTCCCTCATGAAATCCTCGTCACTGTTGAAAACAAAACAATTTTTAAGCGGAAATACACTAAAAATATATCTCTTGAATAAATTATATTATTAGATTTAGTTCTTAATCTAATTTTATTACGATACTCAGTAAAGTTTCAAGTAGGAAGGTATAAATTTATAATGACACAAAAGTTATTAAAGTTAAAAAAAAAACCTTTACCAGGGGATGAAAATATGACCAGAATGCTGGCAGCAAAGCTCACTGGATGGCAATGCTAAGTTTTTGACCGAGGTAGACGCCAGCATTCTGTTCACCCGACGCCTTTTTTAATCGTAAGGCCAGATCTCTGTACATCTCGTGAACTGCCTAAATAACTATAATAATAATAATAAAGATTTATTACCTTTGCCGTGGTGCCGTGGGGGTACTATTCTTACGCCGGCACGTAAGAATAGTACCCCACCCTCTCTACCCGTCGGCTAAGGGATGTAATCCGGAAGATGGGCAGCAACGTCTTCCTTGAACAATCACACCTAACTGCGCTCGCCAACCCGCCTGCCAAGCGTGGCGAGTATTGGCAAAACCCCCCAGGAGGAGGCCTATGTCCAGCAGTGGACGTCTTAAATGATGGCTGATGATGTGTTTAACTTTAAAAAGTTTATAAATTAACAATTTAGGTTGGTGTTCTCTTTTAGGCATGAATTGCCTGTGGCAGAGGACACTGCTCTTCCAATTTTACACAACAATTTATATAATTATAAGTAACTATTTATGTTCAACAATCAGATCTTTACTAGGTACGTACTAACTTTACAAACCAATCAAACAAAACAGGACTAGATTAAGGTGAAATAAGTGTGTGTGTGTGCGTTTGCTCTCGGTTGTGTCGTATATATGAACGTGCGTGCGTTTGCTCTCGGGTGTGTCGTATATATGAACGTGCGTGCGTTTACTCTCGGGTGTGTCGTATATATGAACGTGCGTGCGTTTACTCTCGGGTGTGTCGTATATATGAACGTCCGTGCGTTTATATGTTTTTGTGTATGGGTGCATATGTAAGTGTAGTTAACTAATAATCTGTAGAAATACCTCAGTTTCATTATATGAAAAAACTTTTAACCAATTTGTAATGATATATTCACACTCAAAATTACATGTTCTAGATGTACTAAGTCTTTTATTAAATGTATACACCGAAAGTGTGTATAACTATAACGTGATTAATACTTAAAATATATTTATTACAGATCATGCAGTATATCCAAAATGTATTTGTTAATTCGTCCCAAGAAAGGGAAACAAATTCAACAAAGATTGGATGACTTGTTTAAAGAACCGGTAAGACAATTATTGATCGTATTATCTAGTGGGCATGGTAGACGTCGTCCTGCTCGGCTGCGGCGCCACCTACCGGGTCCAATTGTAAATCATAACCTACGAGGGATCCACTCAAACATACATAAAAATTTCATCAAAATCGGTACCTACATCAATAAATAGGAGTAAAGAAAATATTATATAAAATAAGATTAAGAAGTGATCTCTCAGATCTCAAATTCCGACAAATATTTTGTAATTGGATCCTTACGAATCGAACTAATTATATCCTTATAATAAATATGTAGTATGACATTACACGCCATCTGACCCCAAACTAAGCAAAGCTTGTACTATGAAAGTCAGATAGCTGATAGATTACTTAAATACTTTTTTTTTGTTTTGTGTTATAATATATACAGAACATTCAGACATAGAACAAACATTTTTGATTATACCACAAAATGTTTGTCCTGAGTGGGAATCGAACCCACGGCCTACGGCTCTTGAAGCTGACATACTACCAACGAGCCAACGGGGCAGTCAAACCTTTACTTATATTAGAAGAATTTGCTTGCCAAATATGTTTTTCAACGACTCAAAAAAGGAGGAGGTTCTCAATACGGTTATTTTTTTTAAATATGATTGTTACCTCAGACCTCAGTCATTTAAAAACAGATTTGAAAGTCTCCTTTATTTAAAGGTATAGATATACTTTAAGAGTAACCAATTTTGTAAAAATTGGTTCAGTAACTTGTTTTTTAAACCAAAATATGTCAAACAAGTTCCATTCCAGTCTAAACGTGCTTACCATCTTTGACCAATCAGTGTGGTCAAACATCAAGCCTGTCAAACATTTAAAAAAAAAAAACAAATAAACGAAACTGCGTATTACGATTGCTGTGAATTTTCAGTGGTGTTTGTGGTCATTAGATAAACTACCTACCTTCCGGCTTCATCATCAGAGGATGGTGAAATTGGAAAATAAGCACCAATAACCTTGCTATATTTGGCCTCAGTGGAATGGAGTTGGTCGTAAAAAATGTTATATTGATATTGTGTATTGTGTATTGTTATAGTGATTTGTGTTTATTCAAAGGTTTTCGATGCTTTGCGTAATATGCAGCCGGATTTTACCACAAAGATAGTACCGATTTCTGGAGATGTGGCTGAAATGAGACTTGGGATCAACGATGGTGACTGGACAACTCTTACTAAAGAAGTGAGAAATTTTCCATTTGTCAATTTTTGTAAATCCATTATTATTTTTGATTTAACCATTGGACTCTCGCCTCTAGCTTGAACTTTTCATCCACGAGATCCTGTATTATTTTTATTTATTTAAAAGTAATGAAATGAACGATAATCCTCCTGATGTTAAGAGATAACGCATTGCGATACACAGAACACAAAGTCCAGGGCATCGCTGCTTTGGCACTCATTACTTTGAGACATTCAATGGTTTTTTTATTGTTCTTATATTAATGCTTTTTTTTTGCCGACCGTACTAGCTCTGCGGCGGTTTATGTAACAAAGCGACATATAACTCTGATACCACGTTTTAATAATAATAATAATAAGCCCCCTAAAATCCAACCACACGTCCGAATCGAACACATGATCACGTGGGGGGGCGGGCAACGCAATGAGAAATTACTGGTGCGGCCAACGTGGCTCTGGAAGTTAGTAAGTAAGTTAGTAAGTAAGTTAGTTAGTAAGTACGTAGGTAAGTGAGTTAGTTAGTAAGTATGTATGTATGTAAGTAAATAATTAAGTAAGTAATGTAAGTAAATAAGAGCAGTGAAGGGAAAAGAGAATAGAAGAAGTTTAGTAGTGGAAAATTGAGGCTTGAAAAAAAGAGTAGATTTTCCGGCCACTCTGGGGCTCTTTGGCGTGAAAGCCTTAGCGAGGCCTAAGTGGGACAACTGGCGTCAATGCAGGATGTTAGTTTAGGGTGGCGGCGGAAGAGGAATTTATTAAAATCCCAACGGCGGCGCCCTTGGGCTTAGTTAGATAGCCTACTGCATGCTCACACGCTCTGGACCAGCGTTGTGAGTTAAATTTGTGTTCAACAAAAAACAAACATGAATAGAAAAACTTTACATTGTCCCCAAGTGCCCGGGGGCTCCAGGGGGAACGCTGATGACAGTAGGAAGGAACCCTGTGTGGCCAGGGGCGAGATGAATCTCCGGGCGAGATCGATTAACTGTCAGACGACCAACGCAAGCCAAACGGACTCCGATTTTAACCCTTCGTTACCAGCTGAGGATGTTGTACAGGAGGCAAGCGCCGACAACCCTGTACCCACCAAGGCTGCAACCCGTACGCGCATAAGATGGACAGATGCTATGAATGCCTTTATTATGCGCACATACTTCATTTTGACTATAATTGAAACTGATACCAAATCGTATCTTGCAGAATTACACAAACAATTTTCCGAACAATACCCTGCAGTTCAGGTTAGCCGACAACGAATCGGTGACCAGAGAAGAGCTATTGTGAACAAGAAATTACTGTCAACCGATAAAATAAATGAAATACGAAAAGAAGCTGAAGCTGTTTTACAAACTACCGCTAACATATCCAACCTGACACAAACTTCTGACGTGCAAACTTCAGGCCAAAGGATGAGGTGGTCAAACGCAATGAACGAGACTATTATTCAGGCCTACTTTAAGATAACTCAACTAGACACAAACAAAACAGCTTATAGGCAACCGCTTCATCGCGCTTTTATTAATCAGTATCCACACCTTTCACATATTTCTGAGCAAAGGATTGCAGATCAAAGACGTGCCATAGTAAACAATAAATTTATCTCAGATGAACGGCTACAGCAAATACGTGACGAAATTTCCATGGAATTAGATAGCACACAAAATACACAAGATACAAATCCTATAAACATAAACCACGATATAGGTGCTTCTACACCAAATATACATGATAATCTCTCAAACACACTTACACAAAATACAACACTGGACATTTCTGCCGAAACAATATCAACAAGTGACGAAGTGCTTCTTACTACACGAACACAATCAAACTTACTAGAAACTAATACAAGAAACCCGACACGGCCTGAAATAGTAAATAACATATCACAAGAACAAGAGCAACAAATTAATGACACCTTCATAAGAGTCTTGAATATCTTTAAAACTACCGAGCCGATTTCAAGACCCTCTTTACCTAAACAAAAATCATCTAGGAAGTTTGCAGCAATAGTACACTATATTAATAGTGATATATTACCCAGGCATATCACACTAGAATCAACTTTTGTTCACACGCAAACAGCTATTTACTGCGCAGCATATACTGCTGTTGTACATAATGGAGGTAAAATTAAAGATGACAATAATATAACTAACACACAATCTAAAAACACTAATCAGAATTATAGGGACCGCACTCCGCCTTGGCAAAAACGACTAGAAAAAAGAATTCAAGACATTAGAGCGAATACAGCTAGACTAACTCAATTTATCAAAGGTAATAGGAGTGAGAGAATAAAAAAGGCAGTAGAGAATATAAAAGCAAGATATACAATACACTCACAGTACGAAGGAACAAACATTAACTTATCACATTTTCTAGACACACTGAAGCAAAAACTCAGCGTCCTTGCAAGCAGGCTCCGACGCTACAAACTCACTACCAAAAGAAAAACCCAGAACTCAATGTTTGTCAATAATGAAAAGCAATTCTACAGATCACTTAAAGAAGAGCAAAATAACAATTATACCGTGGAGGCCCCTGAACCAGAAACTCTGAAAGAGTTTTGGTCTAACATCTGGTCTAGGCCTATAGAACACATAGAAGCAGAATGGATAGATGATGACAAACAAACGCTCCAAGACGTATCTGACATGGATTTTAGAGAAGTAGATTTAGACACACTAAAACACGTAATAGGTAAACTACATAACTGGAAAGCAACAGGCTCAGACAATATCCATAACTTCTGGTATAAAAAATTCACATACCTTCATCCAATAATACTTAACCACATAAACAACTTTATTAAATCGCCCGAATCAATGCCAGAATATATAAATCTTGGTACTACCTATATGCTTCCTAAAGACAAAACCGACACTAAAAATCCGGCCAAATATAGACCTATTACTTGCTTACAGAATATCTATAAAATAATCACTGCATGCATAAACGAACTCATTTATAAGCACACAAACACACACAATATCTTAGCTGAACAGCAGAAAGGATGTAGGAGGTATAGCCAAGGTTGTAAAGAACAACTGACGATTGATGCAATAGCTTCCAAACAGGCACTGGGAAAAAAGCGAAATATTTTCACAATGTATATTGATTATAAAAAAGCTTTTGACTCAGTGCCACACACCTGGCTCTTGTACATTCTTAAACATTACAAAATACACCCCACAATCATAAATTTTTTGAAAAACACTATGTCAAAATGGAATACTGTACTCAAACTGAGATTAGGAGACACTTCCCTGGAAACTGAACCTATACCAATTCGGAGAGGCATCTTCCAGGGAGACTCACTCAGTCCACTTTGGTTCTGCCTTGCTTTAAACCCGCTTTCTAACCTTTTAAATAACAGCAAAACTGGATTTAAACTAAAATACGAAAACACATACTATACACTCTCGCATTTAATGTACATGGACGACATCAAACTCTATGGCACTAACTTGAAAGAAATAGAACACCTTGCAGACATCACACATTCATTCTCATCAGATATACATATGGAATTTGGTATAGACAAGTGCAAAATATTATCAGTGAAAAGAGGAAAAATAGAAGAAAATACATACCAGCTGAATAATGATGAACAAATAGAACCCGTTGATGTAGATAGTGGTTATAAATACCTAGGTTATCAACAATCCAGACAAATACACCAAAAAGAAACAAAAGCGACAATAGAGCTTAAATTTAAAACTCGTTTACACAAAATCCTTAACACACACCTTAATGCTAAAAACACTATAAAAGCAATCAATACCTATGCCGTACCTATCTTAACATACTCATTTGGAATTATACACTGGTCAAAATCGAACCTCATAAAACTGCAACGAATGATTAACACACACATGACAAAATACCGGAAACATCACCCACGAGCATGCTTTGAGAGACTTACACTTCCTAATATAGAAGGAGGGAGAGGTCTTATAGATATCCAAAACTTACACAATAAGCAAATCACGTCCTTACGTAGCTATTTTCACGAACAAATCCAAAGATCTGAACTGCATAAAGCATCAGTTACAGCAGATATAAAACTAACACCACTAAATTTAAACGACCCCAACACTCAAAAAAACGAAGTGATAACTACAGACACAGAAAAACTCAGTTCCTGGCTTCAAAAATCTCTTCATGGGAGACATCGCCGTGACTTGTTGGACCCAAATGTCGACAAAATTGCGTCGAACGCGTGGCTCAAGTCGGGTGATCTTTTCCCAGAAACGGAGGGGTTCATGTTAGCCATACAGGATCAAATTATAGACACACGCAATTACAGGAAACACATCATCCGTGACAATACTTTACATTCTGATCTCTGCCGACATTGTCATAGCAACTCCGAAACTATCCAACACATAACAGGAGCCTGTAGAACAATCACACAAACAGATTACAAACACCGCCACGACCAAGTGGCAGCCATTATTCACCAATTTTTAGCCATTAAATACAAATTCATACAAGAAAAAGCACCTTATTACAAATACACACCTGAAATAATACATGATTCCACTAACTACAAACTGTATTGGGATAGAACTATCCTAACAGACAAAACCATTCATTACAACAGACCCGATATTACTCTCTACGACAAACAAAATAAAATAGTTTATCTCATAGATGTAGCGATTCCTAATACACATAATCTGACTGCTACACATACTGATAAAATCACAAAATACACAGACCTAGCAATAGAAATTAAAACGCAATGGAAAGTAGACACTGTCAAAACTATCCCGATTATACTATCCACTACAGGCGTCATACCTTACACACTATTCACAAGCCTAGAGACACTAAACATACATAGAAACACATCCATTCAATTGCAAAAAGCAGTTATCCTGAATACCTGTCGTATTGTTCGGAAATTTTTGTCACTAAACCAATAAAATAATATCAGCTTTTCGCTTGGCCAAAAGCCCGTGAAAAGTGTAGCCTCCTCGTCTGACGAGAGAAAAAAAATGTAAGAACATAATAATAATAATAATAATAATAAAATTTATTGACAACAATTAAAAACAGAAAAAAAAAATATACATATGTGACTTATAAATAAAAATTAATTAATGTTGCCAATGGGGCAAAATCAGCTTTATGCTGTAAGAATTAATTCTTACAGCGCTGGTTTACATTTTGCCCCTACTCTCGAATTCAGGTCTTGGTCGAGTAACATAATCGTATGTGCGTAACATAATAATACATTAGTATGAAAATTTTGTGTATATGTTTGTGTGTTTGTGTGTGTGTGTGTGTATGTGTGTGTGTGTGTGTGTGTGTATGTGTGTGTGTGTTTGTGTATGTGTGTGTGTGTGTGTGTGTGTATGTATATATGTGTGTGTGTGTGTGTGTGTATGTGTGTGTTTGTGTGGAAGTCTGTCGACTCTGCAATGCACAGGTTCTCGAAGAAACAGGCTTGGGCCGACGACGCGTTGGTGCCAATGAGTGAGGTGTTATGTTTTACGTGTGCGTGTGTTTAGATTTTATGTTTAAAGGATGCTTCAACATTATGTTTTTGTCGTTCTAATAATATGGTCTTGTACGTTTTTTTAAATGTCGTGTTACTGATTCTCATTCGAAGAGGCGGTGGAATATTATTCCATATTTTTGAGGCGCTGTATTTGAAGCATCCTTTAAAGTTAGTGGTCTTGTGAGAAGGGTAAGATAAAATATTAGTTAGCTTAGAACGAGTATTGGCCTTATGGGTGTCTTTTTAGGCCTGCCCTTCTGATTGGCTGTTGCTTTGTCTTATTTATTAATGATTATCAGGTGAACGTGATATTCCACGCGGCAGCGACGACTAAATTCGACGAAACGATCCGCGTGGCGACGCTCATCAATGTGAGAGGATCGAGAGAAGCTCTGGCTTTGGGAAAGTCTTGCAAGAATCTAAAGTAAGACATGTTAGACTTATTTTTAACTGACTCCAAAAAAAGGAGGCACTCAATTAGACTATTTAAAAAAAAAAATGTTACCTCTGAACTTCCGACTGGGTGAACCGATTTTGATGATTTTTTTTTATTGGAAAGCTGGTGCTTCCCGTATGGTCCCAGTTTATTATTTTATTTGCGGTACCTAAGTAGGTATAGTACATTTTTGCTAGACGACCTCCTGCTAAGGCCACCTAGCAAAAATGTTAAGAAAATAATGTAGCTCCGAAATTCAAAATGTTTCTTTTCCTTCAGATCTTACGTCCACGTCTCAACTGCCTACACTAATGCGACGACATTGACCATTGGGAAGGAGGTACCAGAAGAATTCACCGAGACTCCAGTCCCTCCAAATACCCTCATAACGATGGCAGAATGTATGGAAGAACAGAGACTAATAGACATCACTCCTGGGTCAGTAATACGAATAAATTTTGCGTCATAATTTGCTTACGAGATTTCATCACCACATCTCGATTACAGGCTTCTATATTTCAATCTTTACTGGGTAAAAGAAAGCCTTTTTACAAGCTTTTATTCAACTTGCAATGTTTGTTCGGGTGAAATCTTGCAAACTGAATTTGACTCAGGTTTCCCGATGTCAGATTACACTCAAATTTAGTGTACTTTTGTATCTTCGGTAATAATAAAGCAGAGGTTAATTGAAAAAGCCTACTATAAGGTGGCTCATTACATGGCAGACAGGAATATATGGTTGTAGTAGCTTCTCTCTGCACTTGCATCCCCCTGGCTAAGTGACAATTGTAGTAAGCATAATGTATTAATATCTATAACTGTAAACTGTATAAACTGTAACCTAAAATGGAAAGAAAGATCCACAAAAAAAATGCCTTGCTGAGTTTCTTGCCAGAGTCTTTTCAGTTGAAGTGTAATTACGAGCCGGTGGTAGATTCAAACATGTAACTTAAAGTTTATAAGTGCCTTACCAGGGCCTAAACTGAATAAATTACTTTTTGATTTTGATTTTGAATACAATTATATGGAGCCATGGAGCTGATCTGACGATGAAGACGGAAAATGGCCTTAGAAACTTCTGAACTAAACAAGGTAAACCCTTCTAGTTTGGGCACGATTGATTCGTCTTGAGGGGCATTTTATGCCTAGATGATATCCAGGGTCTGATGATAAAGCTAGAAAGTGGCCACAGCATCTCTGTGATAAAACAACATAACCCCACCGAGTTAAGGCTTGATTGATTCGTCTTGAGAAGCAATATCTAAAACACGTATCTACGAAAATGTTTTAAAAAAATCTGGAACAAGGAAAAAATATATTCTAGTAAGTATTTGGCGTGTAGGTTACCTTTATGCTTAAAAGCTTGAAGATTGTTTCTTAGATAAAAAATAATAATTAAAGTAGACTAATGTGACGATCCAGACGCTTTTCTGATGGAAAGAGATAAAGCAGGTCTCAAACTAATAAGCACCTAAGCAACGATACCCAGGACTTGGTTTTGCTACTCAAGTTCTTGTGTGCCGCTGCAATGGTCATGGTCATGCGTTATCTCTAATTAAAAATAATCTTTCCTTGACAGTGGGGTAAAAAAAGTGATTGAAATATTTGTTTTCAGAATGATCAAAAACTGGCCTAACACATACACCTTTACAAAAGCAGTGGCTGAAGATTTAGTAAGAGAAACTAGTGTCGGTTTGCCGATTTGTATTGTGAGGCCTGGCATAGGTGAGTTTTACTTTATTTTTATATATAAACATAATGTGACGCTCTCCTGATGGCAAGAGATAACGCCTGTCCATGACCATTGCAGCAAAGGCAAACAGGAGACAGACAGAACTTTGAGTAGTTAAACAAAGTCCAGGGCATCTACGTATTTTGACTTTAAAACTTATTCACCTGTTATTAAATTTATAATCTTGATTTAATAACTTACTTTAAATGCGAATGTGATTTTGTTTGTTTGTTACGCCTTCACGCGTAAACTACTCAAAGAAACTGGGTGAAGTTTTGCATGCAGGTACTTTAGGCCCTGGAATAAGACATAGGATACTTTCATCATCATCATCCATCACCACGCGGGTAAAACCGTGGGACGCAACTAGTACCTATGTTATAAGCCCAATAATAATATTCTATTGTATCTTATTTTATTCCAGTAATATGCTCGTACAGCGAACCTTCTCCTGGTTGGATAGACGTTAGTTGTGTCTACGGTGCCACCGGGGTAAGTACAATTCTTGATGGACAGTATGTCCACCACATATTTATACACTTTGGGTAATGTCTAGCAGCAATCTGCTGATTAGGCTCTTTTTAGTTGAAAATATCCCATCTCTCTAAAATTAGAATGAAGGTAGAATTATCAAAATCAAAAAGTCATTTATTCAGTTTAGGCCCTACCACCGGCTCATAATTACACTTCAACTGAGAAGACTCCGGCAAGAAACTCAGCAAGGCATTTATTTTTGTGGATATTTCTTTTCATAATAAGTCACAGCTTATACAGCTTATAGTTATAAATATTAATACATTATGCTTACTACAATTGTCACTTAGCCAAGGGGATGCAAGTGCCGAGAGAAGCTACTACAACCATATATTCCTGTCTTCCACGTAATGAGCCACCTTATAGTTAGGCTTTGTCAATTAACCTCTGCTTTATAACTTCTTTGAATTTATTATAAGACATTTTAGTTACCTCAAGTGGGATTTTATTATAGAATCTAACGCAATTCCCGAGAAAAGCCTTATTAGCTTTAGATAACTTGAATCTAGGTGTCACAATTTTATTTCTCGTGTTTAAGTTATGGCGGCTACTATTAATTTCAAATGAATTTTATTTTTTCCGGGCAAACATAACATTTTCGTAAATGTACTGTGACGGTAACGTTAATATCTTAAAATCCTTAAATCGATTTCGTAGTGATTCGCGAGGACCCAAACAATAAATTGCACGAATTGCAATTTTTGGCAGAATAAAAATAGTTTCAAAGTCTGCAGCTGAGCCCCACAGCAGTAGACTGTAGGACATTAAACTATGGAAATAAGCAAAGTAAACCAACCTGGCTGTAGCCACATCTGTTATTTGTCTAATTTTTCTAATCGTGAAGGCGGCGGAACTCAATTTACTAGCTAACTTTTCTATATGAGGACCCCATTGTATTTTACTTTCTAATGTTACGCCGAGAAAGACTGTCCTATCCACTAGATCAAGTCTTTTACCATCGACTAAGGTATGAGTGTCCCTTAGCAACATTGGGGAGAGAAAACCTTATATATTTAGTTTTACATGAATTAAGCATAAGATTAATGGCGGCAAACTATTTTGATACAGCTGATAAGGTGTTATTGAGCTGTGTAAGGCCTGTATCTTTTATATTGACTTTGAAAATTAACGAGGTGTCATCAGCAAATAAAACTATATCGGACAATTCCTTTCCCATATAGGGCAAATCATTAATATATGCCAAGAACAAGAATGGGCCTAAGATTGATCCTTGCGGTACGCCCGTTTTTACTAAGGACCCTGGGGACGTAATACCGCTGATATATATATTTTTGGTAACTTGATAGATAAGATGATATAAGATCAAGTGCCACTCCACGAACTCCATAGTGTTGAAGTTTTAGAACTAGGGTGTGATGATCCACGCAATCGAACGCCTTGGAGAGATCACAAAATACGCCAACCGCATCCTGTGAATTTTCCCAGGCCTCAAAAATATGCTTTAAAAGTTTAGCACCAGCGTCAAAATATCTACAGAAAAAAAACCGGCCAAGTGCGACTTGGACTCGCGCACCGAGGGTTCCTTAGAAACCTGTAGGTATATAAATAAAAGTTATGGTATTTTTAATGGTAATTTATAATTTTTGCAATTTTTCCTTTATTTGTGCTATAAGACGTTTCTTCGTACCAAATTTCAAGATTCTGAGTTCACAGGAAGTACCCTGTAGGTTTTGATTCCCTTGCGAGTGTCGAAAATTTGCAGCATAAACAGTTGTATCTTTTGATTGCGTTGGCTTAGAAGTTTGATTTTTTCACAGCTCCAAGGGACAGTAGATTAGTAGAGTTAGGTGTTTGACTACAGCTCATCTGATGTTAACTTACGGTGTTATCGATGATGCTAAACTGGCTCTTCAGTGAGGCTGCTGGAATACACCGTTAGGTGCTTAGCGACAGATTTTTAATTTCAGCTGGCAGCTACCATCTTCAAGTTAGCGCAGTTTAATTTACATTACACAAAAAATGATCCCATCGCTATCAAACTTCATAGAATCACCCGCAGGTCTAATCTGAAGATTGCCTAGAGATTTCATCAAAATTGGTCGTGCCATTTCGGAGTCCATATGAAATATTTAATTATTTTTTTTATCTAAAAGTCGTAATACGAATGAGACGCTCATCCGATCTCTCTACTACCAAGTAGTTCTTTATATTTAAACATAATTATATAACTATATAACATCAACAACTGTGTACAACAATAATAGTGTTACAACATTTCCAATCTGTTCTTAAGCTGCTGTTTTCCATTCTTGGTTGCCTGGAAGAGATCGCTCTTAGCGGCGAGGCCGCCATTTGTGGCACTAGCTCATAAGATATTTTTATTTTTTGTACTTTTTTCTATTTTTGGTGTGTTAAGAGAAATCATTTTTTTTTTAATTTATTATTTAATACTACTATTATATTAATACTACTATAATAAATTCAAAGATTTTATAAAGCAGAGGTTAATTGACAAAGCCTATTATAAGGTGGCTCATTACGTGGAAGACAGGAATACTTCTCTCTGCACTTGCATCCCCCTGGCTAAGTGACAATTGTAGTAAGAATAATGTATTAATATCTATAACTGTAAACTGTATAAACTGTAACCTAATATGAAAAGAAAGATCCATAAAAAATCTGTTAATGCTTTAGAAATTTGTTTTATGTCATGAATAAAATGTTGTCTATTGTCTATTATTGTTTATTTATAAAATATAGATTATTTTCTTCTTTTCTAGTATTTACTCGGTTTGGGTTTGGGGTTAGTACACACTATCTACTTATACCCTAGCTCAGTTCTCGGTCTGGTGCCATGTGATATGGTGAACAATGTTATTATCGCTGCTGGTAGGGAAGCCGTCACGAGCCAGTCCAAAGGCGGGACCGATACAAGGATATACACTGTCAGTACTATATCTCGGAACCCTATGACGTTGTGTGAGTATACGTAACGTAAGTTTTCTCTGTAGATTTATAAGTTATCTAACAAAGAAAGGGATGATAGCTCAATGGTTAGCGCGGTCGGTTCACACGCTGAAGGGCGTGGGTTCAAGCCCCAACAATGAGCTTGAGCTGCTGGTAAAGGAAAACATCGTGAGGAAATTATAGCGTGGTGGTTTCTAGTACTCGACTGGCAGCACCTAACAGTGTATTGCGACAGCTTACTTAAGAGCCAGTTCCAATCAAGGCTAGGTGTGTTTACCATCTTCGATCACACCGTCACTTAACATCAGGCGAGCAGTGGTCAAACACCTAGCCTGTCAACCATAAAACAAAATATTTTTAAAGTTTGCCGAAAATTGGCCTAAAAGAACAACATTATAGAGTTCATGTACGTATAACTAAGATGTAGAGTATTTATGACTATACTAGCTGCGCCCCGCGGTTTTACCCGCGTGGTGATGGATGATGATGATAATGAAAAGTATCCTATGTTTTATTCCAGGGCCTAAAATATCTACATGCAAAATTTCATCCAGATCCGTTGGCGTGATTGAGTAACAAACATCCATCCATCCATCCAAACTTTCACATTTATAATATTAATGGGATTACAGAGCGGTTTGGTTGCTGATTGATAAAGCCTTTTAAATAAAAAATAAAAAAAAAGTTAAAATATTTATAGCAAATACCATTGTCTAGCGCTTCGTACAATGAACACAGATTCGTACCGTTTAGTTCGAGATTTTGGAATATCGACCATGAAGTGGTGTCGCTTCTTAGAGCTCCTGGCTGTCCTATAGTAGAATGGATGGAATATTCTGTTTGTATTATACGACCGTATGTATAATTAAAAAAAATACATAAGTGTTCCATTAGTTGTCTGGTTCCCGTACAAAATTTACTTAGTTTGGGGCTATTAAAAAGTGTTAAATTGTTAAACAGATTGTTGTTTGCTTGATATGGATCAACGCCATTTAGTTAATTAAAATTAATCTAGATGGCGTTGATCGCCTTCTATCTATCTATATTCTTCGCTATCTCGCTCTGTATCAGATTACGAAGTTGGGTTTTGTACAAAATGTTTAATGTGTGAAATATACTTTTTTCAGCACGAATGTCAAAAATTTTAGAAAACATGGGTTCGTCATTGGCTTCCCCATCAGCAGTTTACTACGCCTTCGGACACGACACGAGCAGTCGACTCGTGTACTTGTTGCTCACACTTTTTCTCCACATCATTCCAGCGTACGTAGCTGATTTCGTCTGTCTGCTTATTGGGAAGGAGAGAAGGTAATAACTTTTACTTGATAGGTAGAGAGATCAGGAGGTCGTCTAAGTAGGTACCATCGCAATACCAGATATTCTACCACCAAGCAGTAGTGTAAATTACCGTGTTCCAGTACTGCAGCTAGCGAAATTAAAGGACTGTTGAGACTAACCATGCAGTGCCCTAAAGTAATGAGCGCCAAAGCAGCGGTGGCCTGGACTTTTGTCAAACTCAACCCTTAGTAAATTTGAATGCAATTTTACTCTGTGTTTTTGCAAAACATCATCTGCTGAGTTTCTCAACGTGTGATCGGATGCGATTTAGGCGTTTAAGAGCTAAACGCCTAACGTAATTAATGGATGGCCCCATTCATCTTTTCAGATTTGCCAAATTAGCCAAAAAGCTGTACAACGTGTTTGAAGTGCTGTCATATTTTCTGATCAACGAATGGAAATTTGACGATAAAAATTTGCTCAAGCTCTACAACGGTCTTTCAAAACAAGACAAGGCGATATTTAACTTCGACATCCCTAGTATAGACCTTGAAGAATATGTAAGACTCTGGTGTATAGGGACAAGAAAATACATAGTCAAAGACGGCCTTAAAGATACTCTGTATGCTATCAAGATGCAAAAAATTCTAAGAGTTGCCCATTACGTATTTATGACACTATATTTGTATGGACTGTGGAAGTTGTGTTGCTTTTCTTACTATGTGGCAAGCAGCTTATTTACGACTGTAATAAACGTTTTCTAATTACTCCACTTTTTTATTTGAAATCGTTCATCATCAGCCTATCGTAGTCCACTGCTGGACATGGACTTTTAAAGCACACCATATTTTTCCCCCGGGGAAAATTCTTGATGAATACCACCGGCTCCGGGGAAGCATTATATAGGGCTATTAGCCTAAGTGGCGGCCTAATCACTAAAAATTCTGGGGTATTTGCTTGGCGCCTATATGCCGGAGCTATTCGCTGGTTCTTTCTCTGTTAAGAATGAAGCTAGAGAGACTCCATCCCTCTTTCCGTAAGAGGCGCGTGGGAATACCACGTGCGCTACCTCAGGTGCTAATCTTCTCGGGTGTCGGAACCGACCGTTTTATGTCTCCGGTGGCGCATTGGGAGGTTTTTTTATGGCAGTCTAGGTGTTTGACCACAACTCACCTGATGTTAAGTGACGGTGGGTCGAAGATACGATAGAAAGCACACCTAGCCTGGAATAGAACTGGCTCTCAAGTGAGGCTGCCGGAACACATTGTTAGATGCTTAGCGGTATATTTTCAACTTGAGGGTGGTAGCTGGCCAGCCGAGTACTAGAAAGTACCTTACCACCATGCTATGGTTTCCTCACGATGTTTTCCTTCACCGGCAGCTCAAGGTCATTGTTGGTGTTTGAACCCACGCCCTTCGGCATGCGAACCGACCGCGCTAACCACTGAGCTATCAGCGCTACAAGAACATACCTGGCCTGGAACAGAGCTGTTTCTCAAATGAGGTTGACGGAACTAGATGGCAGACTTGATGGCAGACTTAAAGTTCTGTGCATCACTGCAATGGTCAAGGACATGCGTTATGTCTTAACATCAGGAGAGCGTCGCTTTCGTCTTATTACCTTTACTTAAAAAAACATCCTAACTAATATTACGCCTTCACACGTAAACTACTTAACGGATCTGGATGAAATTTTGCATGTAGGTACTTTACGACCTGGAATAAGACATAGGATACTATTCATCATCATCATCATCCCTCACCACGCGGGTAAAACCGCAGAGCGCAGCTAGTCGTAAATAGAAAAGTATCTAGTCTCAAGTTTTTTTTTTTAAAGGATACCTTTGCGACAGTTCAATAGGATTAAAACTATATTAAGGACCTTCGAGTGACAGGCGGTTATAAACATTGTGTAATAGAGATAACGTGAGGAATGCGCGGGTCGGCAACTCCAAGCCAATAGGGGATTAGTTCTTTTTGTGTTGTCAATATGGTATGATTATGTCGTATCACTGATTTATTAGCTCTGAACTGTGTATTTATTTTCTGTATTAATAAATAAATAAATATCTTATGACATTACACACAGAGCCTTCTGACCCCAAACTAAGCAAAACTCGTATGATGGAAGTCAGTTTTTGTAAATACATCCAAACACAGTACAAACATATAATTATGCTCATCACATAAATGTTAGTCTTGGTTGGAATTGAACACACGCCCATAAACTTTTGTAGCTGAACTTTACCAAATGAGTTAACAAGGCAGTTGATGACTTGAACTTAGCTTTTTTGTGTGAAATACTCAATGATTATTTTTTTCGATTAAATCGGTACCACCGTATAAAATAATAGTAGTACTTTTGCGTCACGTTAAAGCATTTATTTCGGTACAGTGCAGGACAAAATTAAGGCGCCATGTTGCGAGTTGCCAAACTGGGCATAATCTTATTGGCAAAGGACGAGACGGGATTACTAATGTTTACGAGTACAAGATTTCTGGAGTCTTCTATGAAGAAACAATGTTTTGGTAAGGAGCTCTTGAAGATAGGATAGGAATGAAGAGAAGATTTAAAAAAAAATCTTATCCGAAACTATACTTTATGTTTAAAACTAAAATTTGACACAAACTTAAAACAAATAACTAAATTTATACCTTGAACACCTATGATGCTATCTGACTGCCCTGTTACCTGATTTGGTAGAATTTCAGCATCAAGAGTGTAAGGCGCGGGTTCAAATCCCACCGGAACAAACATTTCTATGATGATAAATGTTTGTTCTGAGTCTGGATGCTTTGTATGTATTATAAGTATATAGTACCTGGATGACCAGGCTTCGCTCGGTTTTTTTGGGAAACGATTTCTAGAAATGAAACCTAGCTAGATCGATTTATCGCCCCCGAAACCCCCTGCATACTAAATTCCATGAAAATCGTTGGAGCCGTTTCCGAGATTCAGATTATATATATATTATACATGAATTGCTCGTTTAAAGGTATTAGATATATTTACAACAAAAAAAGTAAGAAGAAAAAAGTATGTATTCTATCAGTTATCTGGTGATCATAGTACAAGCTTTGAGGTTTGAGACTAGATGGCGCTATATGAAATATCCTACAATATTTATTTATTTGTGAATTACGTTCAGGCAGACAACTATTCTACTGGGTGGCAAATTTTCTTAGCAGGAGGTCGTCGTCTAGATAAGTACCAACACATTATCAAATATACTGCCACCAAGCAGTAGTGTGTCAACATTAGCTTGAGTAAGCTGTTAAAACTAACCATTGAATGTCTCAAAGTAATGGCCGCCGAAGTAGTGATGCCCTGGACTTTGGTTTGTTAAAGCTGCAATGGTCAAAGATAAGTGTTACGTCTTACCATTAAACAACGTTTTGTTCGACTTATTACTTTTGCAGATAAAATATAACCGGGAATCGTCCTTCTGACTAACACGAAAATCTCTTTTTCAATTTTGATTTGCCTGTCTTTTGTACAGTCGCACAGGGCGTTAATTTTTTTATTTATGACAAGGGTAAGGCCATCATAGACCACTATGCTGGCAAGATTGGCAGAAGAATATGTATTTATTAATATTTTTAGTTAATGTACATACATATTTTTGCGTGGTGGTAGGGTGCTTTCTAGTACTCGGCTGGCTAGCTACCACCCTCAAGTTGATAATCTGCCGCCAAGCATCTAACGGTGTGTTCCGGCATCCTCACTTGAGAGCCAGTTCCATTCCAGGCTAGGTGTGCTTTACCATCTTCGACCACACCGTCACTTAACATCAGGTGAGCTGTGGTCAAACAACTAGCCTGCCAGTCATAAAAAAAAAAAAAATATGTTATAGTAAAAAACATCGATTCGATCAAACCAGTTTAGTGAAAAAATTCAAAGACAAAAATTATTCTGGTAAAAGCGAACGACGCCCCCCATTAAATGAATAAATGAAATATTTCCCACCCACATTTATTATTATTTCATCACAATACTACAATTAAATCCATAAAACCCATGTTCAACTCGGAAATAATTTACTTTTAAACGCCATAAGTGGATATAAAGATCACTAAAATACCGATTTACGTAAATTAAAACAAGAAATTAAGTAGGGCTGTCTCGCAGAGAATCAACAGATAGTTTTATCATTTGTGTTTTTTTTTACTCCAAACTAGAAAAAATCATGTTTGATTGATTCAGGCGTTACTTTGCGGAAGTTCATTTTGAATGTTCAAGGTATATATTTAGTTTATTTCCGCTTGACAGTCGGTTTAGTTACAACAGTGATGAGGATGTTGTAAGTTAAGCGGAAATATAATATTCCGCCTTTATTTAAAACCTTTAAACGAGCATTCATATATACATATATAGCATTATTATATATTTTCTGATTCGCGGATACGGCTCCAACGATTTTCATGAAATTTAGTATGCAGGGGGTTTCGGGGACGATAAATCGATCAAGCTAGGTTTCATTTTTAGAAAACGTCGTTTTAACCGTGTTTTCAGGCAATGAAGAACCGAGCAAAGCTCGGTCATCCAGGTACTAATATTAGTGTGATAGATATATCTATGACTGTTTATTGTGCTCACCTAAATAAAATAAAAAAGTACAGAAAATAAAATTATCTTATGAGCTAGTAACAAATGGCGGCCTTATCGCTGAAAGCGATATCTTCCAGGCAACCAAGAATGGAAAGCACGGTACAGCTTAAAAACGGACGCATTTTTAGCTAAAATCTAATAGACGTAGAAAAAAAAACAATTAAAATAATTTGGTAAGCATACGGGCAACCCTGGATTTAACGGTCCACCAATCCCGACGACGTTTAATCGCCCATTCCACATTCTTCCATTGTCCATTTACATTCTAATGTGGACCGCGCGATAAAAGATTGACGGAATGATACCTTCCCTCCCTCCTCCCCGCTTCCTAGCCCTGTCTTATAAAAGATGGTG
The DNA here is from genome assembly GCA_950106695.1 of Biston stratarius. Classification (NCBI taxonomy): domain Eukaryota; kingdom Metazoa; phylum Arthropoda; class Insecta; order Lepidoptera; family Geometridae; genus Biston; species Biston stratarius. The sequence goes on from OX467116.1 coordinate 9,000,067, forward strand.
TAAGGGTAACATGGCACTACGCTTTTGCAATTTTTAATGGACATGGTATAAATCTTACGTTCTGAGGATTCTAACATGAATTCTATCAAATAAGTTTAGATACCTAATGGGAGCGACCGATTCACCGAACTGTACCGAATGTGAGATCGTCGATGACGGATAGAATGGCCGACACGAGGCGTAAAGGCGAGAGATGATTAGTTTTTATAATAATATAATAAATCGTTATGTAGGGCTGTGTAACAACATTTTCGCTTCCTCCGAAGCTGGTGAAGTATATAAGAGTTTTAATTAGAATTATATTAAATAAAGTTTATAATATTAATTAATAATTATAACATTATGATCTTGGGTGGTATTTTTGGGGTTGTTTCACCTGTAGGTACTTCTTCCGACACCTATCGAGGATATAACCTGAACATCTCCTTACACAACTTGCTATGTTATATTGATCGGCTAGTTTGACAACCTTAAACAAATGTCAAAGCTTCTTTTTTTAGGAAGGAAAAAATGGAACCCTTATTGGATCAATTTGTTGTCCATCTGTCTGTCTGTCAAGACCTTCTATATCGAGAACGCGTGGAGGTATCGAGATTAAACAAAAACCATTTACGCAGATTGCAGCTATAAAAAACTTCTCAGTTATCGTAAAAAAAAATACAGTCGTTTTTGACGCAAAAACAACATATTTCGACACTTACAAGGGAATCAAAACCTACTTCCTTCACGTCGGTACTTCCCGTTGACCTAAAACTATGAAATTTGACAAGAATCATTGCCTTATAATACAACTAGAAGATAGAATGAAGATAGTTCTAGAACTATCTTCATTAGAACTAACTTCAACACTTCATTCCCGAATCTACCTACCATACCTACTAGTTTGTATGGAACCCTCGGTGAGCGAGTCAGACTCGCACTTGCCCATTTTTTTTTGGTGGTGTTATATGTATAACCTAATTATCTTTCCTGTTGACATATCTTTGCTGGGCGGAGGCCTATAATGGGATGTTAACAGAATGTGTTTATCGAGTGCTTAAAATACATATCTACAAAAATAGGTATTAAAGTGTCAAATTCAGTGCACGAGTGTTCAAAAGTGATATAGTGAGGTAAAATATTCGTTTTTCTGCCAAAACCTTGTCGAAGCTTCTAGTAAAGTTGACACCTTACAAGGGCATTCTTGGACTTGATTCTGACTTTGTATGACATTAACTGTGACTCAAACTTATTTAACCCTTAATTTGGCAAAAAAATTACAGTCTTTTTAAAAAAAAAAACTTAAATGGGCCTCATAATTGGACTATAGAGATAACAGAAAAAATGTATTAAAAAAATTTTTAAATATATATTTGCGAAAAACCTATGTTGCATTTTTACAACGTTGCCAATTTAAGGTGTGGAAAAGAAACACTGAATATATAATTAACTTTTTATTTCTTCATATGAAAATCATAGAAACTGTTGCGGTTTCTTGTCAAGCATAGTCGGGTATTGCATTTTATGCATACCATAGTAGAATATCCCGTTTTACATAATCGACAGCGACTTTTATTTACAGTGTTGGGCAGATGGCCCGTCCCGTCAAACCTTACGTCATCAATAGGTCTACAGGATTTTTTATGTTTTCCGTTGGTCGTGGTCCTGGCATGTCTCTATCTTCCACAACAGTTTTTAATGACAGTGACAGAAAATCTGGCATCGGAACTCTTTCAAGCTCAAAAACTTCTTTTGTTTCTTTTGGTCGCAATGTCGGCGGTACAATAATCAGGAGTTATTGATGCATATATCTAGGATTTGAGCAAAAATGCCCATATACCATCTCCTGGTTCTCATTTGAGTCCTATATAGTGCGATCAGCATGTTTGCTAAATCCACTCTGACTCAAGCAAAGATTCAAATCCGCGCAAACGATTGGCTTTGATTCTGCCAAGGCTAAATATGCCCAGTTCATTTCGCAAATACATGACCAATTCCAAGGATGTGTAGTAATTGTCGAAATAGACCAAACACGGTTTATTTTGAATTGATTTACAGAGCGCCACTACGACTTTTTGAAAATATTGGCGTGGTGACATCTCATCAGAAGGTGGATCCGAAAATGGGGTTGGCTCGATCGAAGCTCTGTGCTGAAATTGTGTCTTTTTCCAACGGAAGTTTATTGCAATGCGTTTAGATCTTTTTGCAACTAAACGTGGTTGAAGACTGCCAGGTTTGGGTCTAGTTGATCTGGTGACTTTTTTGTGGTGTTTAATGTGGATGGGATGGCAAAGGCAGAATGTGGTGACTGAACTGTTGGTGACGGTAAAAGTGGAATCGCAGGTAGAGATGGAATGGATTCGTAGTTAATTTTGTTTGAAGAAGGAAATATAGTTCGTACAACAGGGGGTAAATATACTTCGTGATCTGAATCGAAATAATGGGTCCGGTTTCACTGCCAAGCAGGTTCATACGTTCCAACGATGAGGCAATTGAAGGTGCTGGAGAGCTGGAATATTCATCATGGTCCGAGAGATTATATGGTGGTAATGCCTGATTTTCGTCGATATCCAAATCATCATCACTTTCATCAGATCGCGTATTAGCAACTGGAACTAAAGCTAATATCCGGTTAGTTCTAGCCCGTTGAAGCAACTATGAACAAAAAAGAAAAAAACCACATGCAACCAAAATTCAAAACCAAGCACATAAAGCATAACAAACTATAAAAAAGCAATAATTTAAAAAAAAATGCGTATATAACACACAAACAATCGAATTTATAATATTTGTATTAGGCGTTAGGACTTTCGCAATGTTGCTTTTTTACAACAGCCACAAAATGCATAACAATGACAGTTCTTTAGCAGTGTTGCTTCTTTACCACATTTAGGTTAGGTAACCATATCATGGGTTAGTAAGTATATTTCCAGGTGAGATTTTTAGTGATAAAGTTAGTTTGCTTCAATATTAGTTATTTTGAACAAAATCACAAATATTTAAAGCAAATAAATAGGCAAATTAATAAAACTTACGGATCTGTTGATGACGTTGCGCGACATGCCGGTTGAATGACGGAAATAGTGTTGTACAATAGTCAAAAACCAGAGCCGATTATTATTTCTAGTGTTGTACTTAACTCATCCTTGTAACTGAATCAATCGATTTTGTAAAAATATAATTACTGAGGCCCGTAGATTTTTTTAAAGTGGTTGTTGCCAAAAAGTTGCAAAAACAAATTAAGGGTTAATTTTATTAACATTATATTTGTATGCATGTCGTCGTCACCTATAAAACATTTAGTTTTTATGTTGATCACCGTGATGAATGTTGTAATGTTTAGTGTTGGTGATCGGAATAAATAAATAAATATGTCAACCTCACCTTGTGGAATAAGAGCAAAAAAAAAATTATGATTTGTACAATGGTCTTAGAGTTTTTGCGTAAGTCGTAGTGGAGTATTGGCCTAAAGAGGAAATGTGCAAAACCGATGTCAAGTGTAATATGAAGAGTCCTTTACGAAATATCGGTAGCTGGTTTTGTGAAGATTTCTTTGAAGAACAGAATTTCAACTTATATGTCTTTTTATATTGTTTTAGATTTTTATTGTTTTTTGTAAAAATAATGAAACGAAAAGAACGCTCTCATGATGGTAAGAGACAACGACTGTCCATGATAAGTAATACACAAAACTTTGAGTAACAAAACAATTTTATGGCGCTCATTACTTTGAAACTTTTGATGGTTAGTCTCAACAGCGTTGTAATTCGGTATGTAAAGTTTTTTTTTGGTATTTATTTTATATTTTTTTCTGATAGTAAACTTTATTTCATGAAACTAATTTGAATATTTTGGCTTTTTATGCGGTAGTTGATTTTTAATACGTTTTCAAACTTTCGATAGCGATGACGTCATAAGGTTGACTGAATATCCCTAGTAGGCCTTTGCCATGTAAAACAAAAAATAATATTTTGACACATTTGATTGACTTTGACAACTGACATGAAATAAAGAATTTTGTTTATCAAAGCTTCTTAATGTTGCTAATCTATTACTTTTTTGTATGGATTATTACGCTATTACGCCGCTGGCAAATCTATTAAGATTTAAAAAAATATATGGATCTATTACAGCTGTTTTACAGAAACATTAGAACTGATAGAATGCACAGAGTATGATGCCAAAAAGAAAAAGGACAAACCCAATGAACTTTTTTTTTACGTGATTTGGCAATGCACGGGTGTTATATTTACCTATTTTGGTATTTTATAAATGAAGTAACGAAATTATAGTATTTTTCCGTACTATCCTTAGATATGGATAGTATCTAGTACGGAGCATGAAATAGTTGTACAGATACTGTAATTATAGTACAAAATCCAACGCTGCGTTGACTTGACATTGACAGTTTTTGTTTAGGTTCGCCATTGCTTTTGCACAGCGAACTACATGACGTCATTATGGGACTCATTGAAAGTCAAGTTTATCTTGTGTATTTTATTGAAATATACCCCATCTCATAGTTTAGAGAGTTTTAAACGTCAAAATAATGTACAGGAATGTAATATTTCGAAATGGTTTTGGAATCAGCAAAGTATTTTTTTTCTTTACATACCGAATTACGCTAGCTGCAGTAGGTACCCACTATTGCTTGGCGGCAGAATATCTGGTTGCGGTGGTACACCTAAACGCGATCTACCATCAAGTGAAAGTAAAATAAGAATAAATAAAATGCAAAATATTTTACCACAACACAATGTTTAGGTTTTTTTATTCCAATTTAGTTAAGGGACTTTTGTGACATCCACTTAGCAGTCCCATTGTAATTTCTAGAATGTTTTTTTACAAGTAAAAAAATAATATCTAGATACAACACATATACACACTCTCTCATACACACATTCACTCCCCTGCATACACACTAAAAAATCAAGGTAGGTCACTTGAGGCGACTCATATAAATGAAAAGCTCCCTGGCTGCTTCAGAACAGGGGTCGGACAGAAGCCAAAGTCCAGTCTATTCAAATGGTAAGTCACCTCAAGCGCCCGTCTCTCACATTCCACCAGGGGTGGTACACATCCTCTTCAACTACACATGTGTCACAATTTGGAGTCTCAGCTTTGCTCATCAGAAAGGCACAATGTTTAGGTTAAATTCGGTCTTGAATTTGAGTAATTATGCACACAGCTAATAAAACTTACCACTCGAATATCTCAAAAGGAAAAATATGCCAGATGCCATATTTAATGTGCTAAAACTGCAATGCTTTTGCTGGGTAATGGGTTATTTCTTATTAACAAGAATTAGTCTCATTGATTATTATTATTGTAAAAAAGCGATTCTAATAACGATAAATTAAACATGAGTAATGTCGCATAAGTGAAACATAAATATTTCGATACAAAAAACAGAATACAAATTTTACATTAACATTATGTAAATGACAAAAAAGGTTCGATCTAAATTACATAGATATGTTCCTTGACAAATGTGTATACAACATAAACATTATAAATAAGAAGCAATACTAAATATTAATCAGATACATATAAATAATGCAAAGATATACAAACCAATTGCCGTAGTGGTGCCGGCGTAAGAATTGTACCCCACCCTCTACCCGTGGTTGCCGTAAGAGTCGGCTAAGGGATGTAATCCGGAAGATGGGCAGCAGCGTCTTCCTTGAACAATCACACCTAACTGCGCTCGTCAACCCGCTTGCTAAGCGTGGCGAGTATTGGCAAAACCCTCCCAGGAGGAGGCCTATGTCCAGCAGTGGACTTCCTATGGCTGATGATGTGATACTAACCATATAAAAATGAGTAATGTTAATGACATAGAGAAACAGACACGTGGTGGTAGGTACTTACTAGCTACCACCCTCAAGTTGAAAATCTGCCGCAAAACATCTAACGATGTGTGTTCTGACAGCCCCACTTAAAAGTCAGTTCCATTCTAGGCTACGTGTTCTTGCCATCTTCGATCTCCAAATTAACAGAGATAATTTGTCTGTAGAAGGGTAAGGCCATAGTCCATCACGCTGGCCAAGAGGGCGTTGGTAGACTTTACATATCACCAAGAACTTTTTTATGAACTTGGCACGTAACTTAGAAAAGACAGATGTGCTTGCCGTGGGATTCGAACCTAGAACCTCCAGATTAGAAGCCAGAATGTCTCTTAACTAGGCTGCCGAAACCTCGACCTCATCGTCACTTAACTTCAGATGAGGTGTGGTCAAACACCTTTATCAACAAAAAAAAAAAGTTTTTATTCATTGTTTGCAAGTATAGAAGTATTAAACAATTATCACACTTTCAAACATTCTTCTATTTGTCTTGCAATTCATTGATCTTCCTCCCTCCTTCAAGTTAATAACAAATACTTACAACTATACATTTAACCGCCCCCATTCGGTTCTTTAATGCATCTCACGTACTCGTTAACTCAAATTGACGTTTTAATGAATGTTTACACTTAATAATGTCTCGCACTATATCGGCTCGTAGTGTCAACATAGATTATGCAAAGGGCCAGAGGTATAACTTGGAGTTTTGGCGGTAATACGTAGAAATCATGTCATTATATTTTTTTATAGTGTTTGTGTTTCAGTGTTAATCACAAAGTGCCGAATAATATACATAAATATCAGCTGGCAGCTCTGGCATCGGTGGACCGACGTACTATAAGGCCTATACTTTGTATAATAGACGTACTATAGCTGTTATACCAAAAAAAGTTTACTCGCTTTTTTATTCCAAATTCGGTCGTTATTTCTACACCTGACGCTAAGCAGTAGTGGGATCTAAGATGGGTCACGCTTAACTGGAAAAAACTTATTTAACTAACACTATTTGAAGCCTATACAGGGCTTTTAACTTGGGGTGTATTAAAATTAAGCAGTTTTTACTATGAACTGTATCACTCTATAATTGCCAAAAAAAAAAACAAACATCGTCAGACATTTCACACAGCGCCATCTAGCTTCAAACTAAGCAAAGCTTCTAAGGGACTAGATAACTGATAGAATACTTATATACTTTTTTGTGTAAATCCTTACTTATAATACATACCGTACACCCATATACAGAACAAACATTAATCGTTATCTGGTGGGAATCGAACCCACGCCATACAGCTCTTGTAGCAGATGCTCTACCAAATAAGCTAAAAGGGTATGTTAAATGAGTACAAGTATACTCTTAAACGTATTATAACTCTGTATAAACTTATCTCAACTCTATATAAAGTCATTCTGATTTCATGACAAAATTTAACTAACAAATAATCCTCAAGTTTGAAAGTTAATTCTCTGTTACTTCATTTATCTGTACAGTGAATGTCAACAGACATAATTAAGTGCACGTTTTGTTTGTTTACCGTTATAACCAACTTAATAACAAAAAAAAAAACATGTAGGTATATACGAAGTATTCGGAGTACACTAAACTGACTCCTACTCTTTATATAAGACTAGCTGACTGGACAGATATTTTTTTTATGGTTCATAGGCTAGGCGTTTGACAACAGCTATCCTGATTTTAAATAACGATGTGGTCGAAGATGGTAATCACATCTAACCAGGAATGGAGCTAACTCGCTAGTGACTCCGTCCTATCCAAATTTTTTATAAATTTGTTTGTGATCCTACTATCCTACTTCCTACTATATTATTGATCGATATTATAAATCTGAAAGTTTGTATGTTTAGATGTTTGGATGTTTGTTACTCAATCACGTAAAAACGGCTTAACAGATTCGGATGAAGTTTGGCACACAATTACTTTATTAACTGGACTTTATTGAGGAAATAAATAATAGATGAAACTGTTGCTTTTTGTTACTTACACAATACGTTTCTCTATGAATTCAATTCTGAAGAATAAGCTGGCTCCCGTCCGCGTTGTTGAAAAATGTGTTGCCTAGGTGTGTGTGGGCGACACACCTAGCCTGAATGGAACTGGCTTTAAAATGAGGCTAACGAAACACACTGTTAGATGCTTGGCGAAAGATTTTCAACTTGAGGGTGGTAGCTAGCCAGCCGCTTACTAGAAATCCACCATGCTATTGTTTTCTTACGATTTTTTCCTTCACCGGTAGCTCAAGTTGGGGTTTGAACTCACGCGTTTCGGCGTGTGTACTAACCTCGCTAACCACTGAGATATCATCGCTACAATTATATATACCTATATTAATATAAATGACATAGAAATAAGTTAGTATGCGCAACTCCTCAATTAGAATCGGAAGTGACACAAAAACATGAAACGCAGAACATTTTCGTTTCAGATCGTTTCAATGTACGTTGTGCTTATAAAAGGACTTTCAGTCCTTTAAGCTCATGATCCCTTTTAAAAGGAAAGGTAGACGACAGAGACAAAGAATTTATAGAATGTGCAGAATTGTAAAGTTGTATGAAGTTATTCGTAGCACTTTTTAAATGTGAGAAACAGATTTCAATTTTACTGCGTCAGTTTTAACAAATTCTAGATAAATACAATTCAATTAGAAGAAGAAGATGGAATTGCCATTTATTTTGAAATACGAATATGTACACTCACATCACAATTTTGTGTATCTAAAGGCAGAAAAACATTGTTTTTTATTTCTTATAAGTTTGTCGGTTTTTGTTTTAAATTAAAAAAATATTTCGGTAGATAATTAAAATCATCAAGTTAGATAAATATTAAATTAAATTCTCATCACTGTTGTAAACGGAACGGCTTTTAAGCGGAAATATTTAAAAAATGAAATGAACACTCAAAATGAACTTCCGCAAAATAACACCTGAATCAATCAATGGTCTGTTAATTTTTTATTTGTTTCAGAAAGCAAAAACTTTAAATATGCTACAAACACAAAATTTTGATATGTTAGCAACCTTATACAGCTCAGGTTGTCTATTACGATTGTTTATATCTCTAAGTCTGTGGCAACTCACGAGGTTCATTTAAAATATCATAAGTCCACGGTTTTTGTTAAATCTACTTTAATACTGCAGGTGCTGTTTAGCTTTTAAATAATTTAATTCTACGCGAAAATTCACGCATACATAACCTCGTTTTCCCTTTTATTTAGGCACGTACTTACGTGAGTACGTAGGTATTTCTTATGAGTTATGGAAAAATGGTTTGAGTAAAAAAGGTAGTAAGATTAATTACACTAAAATTATAAAGGCGAAAATTTTGAGTGTGTTTGTATGTTTGTTACTTTTTAAAATGGCTCGACTAATTTTAATGAAATTTGTTATGGAGGTAGCTGACAACCTAGTTTAACACATAGGCTACTTTTAATCGGAAAAAGTGTAGCGGGTAAGACTGCGGGGCGCAGCTAGTTTACCATATAATGCTTAATATCTCTATTAGACACTAAAAATTTAGTTAAAATTTGTTTTATTTAAGTCCCCTATCCGGTTACCCGACAGGGAAATTCGACACAGCAGCGTTTAGAAGAGAGGAGGGAGCATTATTTTAAAAGTCAAAATTTATTTATAAATTTATTTTTAAAAAGTCATTTCACTACATATTATAAAACAAAGTCGTCCGCCGCGTCTGCCTGTCTGTCTGTTCGCGATAAACTTAAAAACTACTGAACGGATTATCATGCGAGTTTAACCAATAGATAGAGTGATTCATGTGGAAGGTTTAAGTATATAATTTGTCTAGGTTTTGTTTAAATTAGTTGAAATATGATGATAATTGTTCGAAGTGTCGGAAAAAGTCAAGCCACCTGGGAGCTTTCATCGAGAACGCTGTCTAATTCCTTTAAGATATACTAAAACAACGCATGGTGGGATATTCCTCTTTTATAGATCTACAAAAAAGTCCGCGGTGGCATACCTATTCTTGCTATCCGTGCGAAGCCGGGGCGGGTTGCTAGTTTATTGTAAATAGTGTGTCTCATCTTAAATGTGCTTTCCGCGGCCTTTTTTTTCGTTCAGGCGGTTCTGCGGCACAGTTCACGCAGTCTGCCGTCATGCCGCTTACTCTGTACAGTTTCCAAGTGTTTACGGTATAATTAGCTAGTACGTGGTTGATCAAGCTTTGCTCGGCTGAAAACACGGATAAAACGACGCTTTCTAAAAATTTAACCTAGCTAGATCGATTTATCGCCCCCGAAACCCCCTGCATACTAAATTTCATGAAAATCGTTGGAGCCGTTTCCGAGATTCAGAATATATATATCATGTCTTACAATAAACCAAACTCTAGAACACGCCTACTTCAGCAGTTGTCGGTACACGGTCATTACAAGCAATAACATAAAGTAATAAAGCCAATATAAAAAAAAAATAGTCAAAATATTCACTTAGGCCTAAAAAAAGCTTGTTGTGTCTTTGACGATCAATTCAACTGATTTTTTTAAATTTAATCCGATTTTTTTAATGCAGCATTCTATAGTATTTTTTTTCTATATTAGGCTAGGTGTTTGTGCTTAGCTTACCTGATGTTAAGTGACGATGTGGTCGAAGATGGTGAACACACTTAGCCCGGGATGGAACTGGCTCACAAGTGAGGCTGCCGGAACACAGCGTTAGATGCTTGGCGACAGATTTGGCGAATGGTTATATTCACTGGCAGCTCAAGCTCATTGTTGGGGTTTGAACCCACACCCTTCGAGTGAACCAACCGCGCTAACCACTGAGCTATCATCGTTAGAAATATACCTACCCCAAGGAAAAGGTCTATGAACTACCACTGAATACTGTTTTCCGTTTACGTCAGTCAATTAAAAAGCTCTATAACCGGCAAGGTTTGCAGTATTTGCTATGAATTTTCTAAAAGGATCATTACATAAACACTATAGCAATAAAATCATAAAGTTGACATTACACAAAAATTCCCTTCAGACGTTTGGACTTTTCGGCGATCGACGAAGGCTTTTAAAGCTAGTTTTACACGAACTAACGCAATGCGACGTACGTCGTTTCGGCATAGACGAACAACCATGCGCAAAAGGCACTCAGTCCTTCTTCACCTCGGAGAGCGGCTGTGTCGCGAGCACTCAACATAAAAACACGAAAATTGAACGCAACGCGCGCGATTCGAACTAATCAAACTTTTGAATTTCGTATGTGATTTTTGACAGTGAATTATTGGAAAGTGAGCTTTGAATTTTTTTTTGTTAAGTGTTCTGTGCCAGTGTTTTTGTGCCGGTGTTTGACAGTAAAAGCTGTCTTGTTGTTGTAAAGCTATAAATTCGAGGTATTGCCATAAATTGTGAATGTTGTGCTTTCCTTGGAGCGTGTTGCGACGGGAAACGGTTAGTGGTTGAGGATTTTTTTATTATGTCTGAAATTTGTCTAATTTTATAGAGTCCTTAATATTCCTTAACGTTACCTGGTTTTAGTAAATTTTCTTCTTATTTAGCTTAGGTCAAAATTTATTAAATTTAAATACCTATAAACCTAAATACATATATTACATTTTTACGCTGATATTTTAACTTACATATGTATTTGCATAAGTAATTAACTATGTGTTTATTGTCTATTATTATTAATTTAACTCAAAATCATGTCAATTAAAAATAACAATAAATATTTGTAATACAAAATTATATTATAAATAAAATTAATATAAATATGTCAAAATTAGAAATATAATCATATAGGAAGAATTTTATTTATCTCAACTTAATCAGCTTGGATCCGGAATGCTCAATATGTCAATTAAATTCTCAATGCTCAATCTTTGTTTGATTAATTACGTATGTTATTATGCATTAACAAAAACGGTAAAAAAATTGTTTATACCTACAAATCTAACTAGGTACGTAATTTTGTTTTATCTCTTAGCACTGCAGTAGATTGTGCTTTTCGCCAGTGTTATGAAGAACATTTTGTATCGAAACGCGTGCTATTTAAGAATTTAATAAAATACTAGGTATATCATTTTCACAAAAACGGAAGAAGAATTTTCATAGTAAAGTTACTTTAAAGTTTGTTTAATTCGCCAGAGAACTAAAGTCAAAGACATAGCTCAGCGTATTAGCAAGCTGAAGTGGTAATGGGTTGGACATATCTGTCGCAGAACTTTTAGTTCGATTGCTGATTTAATATATTCTTAGTTATTATATACGTATTTAGTTACATAAAGGTTTTTTTTAACTTTCTAATAAATCTACCGGCTAAATATGCAGCGAATTCGAGGAAATCTGCGAAATTTCGTATAACACACTAAAAAAAAATATTCTTCTAAGAATAAAATCAACATATTCAAATTTTGTAATAATTTTGTTTGAAATGCAATGCAATTCTAAAATTACGCGCAGAACCATAAGGTTTTAATTTGGTTTTGTAGCGATGTTAGCTCAGTAGTTAGCGTGGTCGTTTCACACGTCGAAAGGCGTGGGTTCAAACCCTAACAATGAGCTTAAGCTGTCGGTGAAGGAAAACGTCATGAGGAAACCATAGCATGGCGGTAGGATATTTTCTAGTACTCGGCTGGCTAGCTACCACCTTCAAGTACCTAACGGTGTGTTCCGGCAGCCTCACTTGAGAGCCAGTTCCATCCCAGGCTCGGTGTGCTTTACCATCTTCGACCACACTGTCACTTAACTTCAGTTGAGCTGTGGTTGACCTAGCTTGTCAAACATTAAAAACAAAGGTAGAGAGATAGTTATAAATTAAATCAATAGAATTAGCTACATAAACCCAATTAAGACAAAGCAAAGCAAAGTTTAGATTGTTTCCACGAAATTCTCGGACAAAAGATTCCAGACAGCTGTCACTGTCACTCTCCCTGACACGCTTATCGGAGTGACCGGGATAAAAACAATTATCGGAGAATAATACAAAAGGGTTAGCGAAGTCAGTGGAATGCGTGAAAACCTCTGAATTCTTGGAATGTCGGGAATTTCTAGAATGTAATGTCGGGCCGTTGTCCGAATGTCCGTGTTTTAGTTTGGACGGGCATTCCTTGGAGTTGCGAAAATCCGGATGGAAATTTCCGGATCTGGAATCTAGAGGAAATTTAATTAAGTGGCTTATTATGTTTATTTTAATAGAGATTGTTTGATTTGTTTCTTTAATAAGATATATATTTCTTACTTGTAAAACGCAATTCAGTTTTTTTTTGAGTTTTGTTCGTTTTTCCTGTGTACATATAGAAAACTTCCGGTTTGTGAGTAAAATTAATTTTCTACTCTTAATTTTTTATGTAAAAGTAATGAGACGAGACGCTCCTCTGATGGTAAGAGATAATGCATTACAATGACTATGACCATTGCAGGGTTATATAGAATTTCAAGTTTTACTTCATTTTTCCAGTCCAGTGATGGATATTGCGATGTACCAAGCGGAAAGGGAATACTCATTATTATGTTTTTTTTTTGCTATTAGCACAACTCAGAAATCGCAAAAAAATGCTGCTTGATTAAAGTTCCTTGACCTTTAACCTTTTTTTTTAAACTGTTTTTTGACCACATTTCACCTGATGTTAAGTGACGGTGTCGTCGAAGATGGTAAAGCACACCTAGCCTGGAATGGTACTGGCTCTCAAGTGAGGCTGCCGGAACACCGTTAGATGCTTGGTGGCAGCGGTGGTAGCTAGCCAGCCGAGTACTATAAAATACCCTACCATCATGTTATGGTTTCCTTACTATGTTTCCTTCACCGGCAGCTCAAGCTCAGTGTTGGGGTTTGAATACGCCCTTCGGCATGCGAACCGACCGCGCTAACCACTGAGCTATCATCGCTACAAAAGCGTCAGTTCAAAAGCGTTGAGTAACAAACATCCAAACATCTAAACATACAAACTTTCACATTTATAAATACTAGCTGTTACTCGCGACTTCGTCCGCGTTGAATTCACTAAAAAGTTTGTTCAGTTTGCAGTTTAAAAAGTATCCTGTATGTTAATCCAGGCCATAAACTATGTGTATGCCAAATTTCATCCAAATCCGTTCAGTAGTTTTTGCGTAAAAGAGCAACAAAAATCTATCCATCCTCACATACTTTGATAGGATAGGATTAGTAAGATTGAGATTCGGGACCATTGCGGAAATACTGTTTAGCATTTAAGCGTCATATTTATGCCAGCCATAACATGTATCTTTGAAGTCTTCAATGCAATAAGAATGTCTGCTGGCGACAATACGGAAAGTCGCCGCGGAGTTCCGTGAAAGACGCGCGACGGTCACGACACCACATACCACGCATTAATGTGATGCGAACCTCAAATACTAGTATGTAATTTAAATTAACAGCAAAGAATATGCCGTCGGAATTCTCTTAGATATGACGAAAGCCTACGATAAAGTTCAATACGACATATTATTAGATAAATTACATGACATAGGAATCCGTGGGGTTGCACACGAATGGTTTAAATCTTATTTGACCAACCGTAAGTAGTATGTAGAAATTGAAAGCTTTGATTATGACACAAATACAATAAACATAGATCCACTTCCACGCAAATAAACCACTCGATTCCCCAGGGTAGTGTCATTGGGTGTATCCTATTTTTGATATATATAAATGAACTCCCTAAAATTATAAGCGAGTCCTGCATCCTTTTCGCGGACGATATTTCAATATTGACATCTTGCAAAAGTAATATAATTTAAAACAATAATTTTATGACATTTTAAATACTATAATTAATTGGATGAATGACCATAACCTTGACTTGAATTTCGCAAAAACAAAATTAATACAATTCAGACCCCACCAAAAACACCCCTGTGACCGCCAGGTAGGGTAGGATTCGCAATCAATGCATATTACTTTCTTACACATGGTTAATGAGCGATTGCTGTCCTTCTCACTCCCTATTCATATTATTTCCAACTACCGCCATAATAGTCATCAACGAGCAAGTGCTACGTGACCGATCATCGGCGTCACTCGTGTGCATAAAATAATATAAATTAACCTACGTGAATAAAGAAAAACGAAAACTAAACTGAAACATCAAACATTCCTTCTACCGCGAGTGTGTGGAGTGCATTACAAAGTGCATACTGTGCTGCGCAGCCAGGACTATTTACGAGAGGAACGAGGTCAAGGTGCGTGGTCTCCTATTCTTCCTTTTCCTCTGTGTTATCGCTCGTAAATTAATTAATGTGTAATCAGCGTGCCTAGCGAATTAACAAATACAGTCCACTAAACATATTGACGCTATGAAGCCTTCGGGCACATAACGCATCCCGCTCCAGGAAGTCCAAAATATTTTGGCGCTTCCAACCCCCTTGACGTTAACTTTTCATATAATAATATTAAATTAGAATGCGTGAACGCGGCCAAATTATTAGGTTTAGGACTTGACTCAAATTTGAATTGGAAAACTCACATACAAAAAGTAAAATCTAAATTGCATAGCTTCTGTTACGCACTAAGGGAACTAAGACAAGCTACCGACCTAAACACATCTATAGCGGCTTACTACGCGCGCGCCTGCTCGTGGCTCCGATACGGCATCATACTTTGGGGAAACAGTGTCAATGCTTCCGACTTATTTACTGCTCAGAAAAAATGTATCCCAATTCTCGCCAATATAAAAGCGCCTGACATTACTGTACCTAAATTCCATAAAACTTTCTATATCAAATTTAAAATTTTATCTGTGGTTTCCATCTATGTACTAGAAATATGTAAGTTCGTAAAAAAGTATCCCGCTTTCTTTAATAAAGTTACGAGCCCGAGGCTAGCCTCACCATGTATAGTTCTGGCCCTAACTCGATGGCTGTAAAAATCTATAACAAGCTGCCTAACTCACTCAAGGATATAGAAGAGGAAGATCTTCTTATTTATCAATTGAAGTCTGTCCTAAATAATAGCCAAGTGTTACTATACTCTTGACGATTTTTTCAATGATGACATTATTTATAAGTAGTTTTATAATTGTAATTTTTGTTGTTAGTTTATTGTTGTAATTTTAATCTAAATATTTTTCTAATTCTAATTTGATTTAATATTAAGACATCTTGTAATTCCAAATAATAATAATATTTTTTTGCCATACCCTAATGGGGTCATATGTATAGGCATAGCAATGTAATATATTTATTTATAAAGTGTCTACTTAAAATAACAAGACGTCGCAAAACAGGTGCCATTTTTCCTGTGCAACAGTTTAGGTTTACAAAAACCAATAGTCAATTTCCTTTTACTCCCGCTGGAGGTAGAATATTACGCTCTAAAAAATAGTCAATATTGATTACCATTATCAACTCTTAATTGCCTGCTGGATCTCTATTACATAGACCTTTCTTTTATACAGATTCTTTTCACAACTGTTTTTTCGATCGCAACTCGCATTTTACCGATTCCTGCGACACCTATATTTCAGATGTCGTCGGACCACCTCATTCTCTATCGAAAGAATAAGTACATAATATTTTATCCGGCATTCGTTAATTCAATTGAACAAGGAGGAAAAGGAAGATATAGGGGGAGATGGGGGAGCGGATCCTTCCCCCCTTTCCAGGGTAGTGCGATAGTGTTCGTTTGCCAAAAAGCTGGATATTTATGTGTCGTTACAGAGTTATTTATACTAGGCCATTCCTTTAAGACTAGACAGGCCTGCTCAAACTTTGGAAATCTGGAGCCGCACAATAAGATTTTGATGAGTCAGTGTATTTTTTAACCGACTTCAAAAAGGAGGATATTCTCAATTTAAATGTTTTTTTGTTGTTGTTATTATTACTATTCACATTTTTGTTTTACTTATGCAGGATTACCTACTCGTATTTAATTGTATTGGGTACTCAGACTATAATTTCCCAAAAACAAAAATGTGTCACAAATCAAGTCTGTTTCCATAGTATTTTTTAAAATGTAAAAGCAATAAGACTAAAGAAGCACTCTTCTGATGAAAAGAGATTAACGCCTGTCCATGACCATTGCAGCGATACACAGAACTTTGAGTAACAAAACAAAGTCCAGGACATCCCTGATTTGGCGCTCATTACTTTGAGACATTAGATGGTTAGTCTCAACAGCCCAGTAATTCTGCTAGCTGCAGTGCCCTTCAAACCGGAACACAGTAATGTTTATACACTACTGTTTGGTAGCAGAATATCTGGTACTGCGGTGCCACCTACCTGCTAAGGAGACCCACCAGCAAGTATACTACTACTCACTAAGTTGTTAGTTTGGTAGGTTACCACTCATTAAAACACTGTAAGTAATCAAAGTTGTTTTGCGATATATTTTAAAGCAACAAAAATAAAACTTTAAATTTTTGGGGGGATTGTTATTTTCGGAATACGATATTGATATTGATTTGTAGCGATGATAGCTCAGTGGTTAGCGTGGTCAGTTCGCATGCCGAAGGGCGTGGGTTCAAACCCCAACAATGAGCTTGAGCTGCCGGTGAAAGAAAACTTCGTGAGGAAACCATAGCGTGGTGGTAGGGTACTTTCTAGTACTCGGCTGGCTAGCTACCACCCTCATGTTGAAAATCTGCCGCCAAACATCTAACGGTGAGTTCCGGCAGCCTCACTTGAGAGCCAGTTCCATTCCAGGCTAGATGTGTTTACTATCTTCGACCACACCGTCACTTAACATCAGGTGAGTTGTGGTCAAACATGTAGCCTGTCAAAGATTTAAAAAAACCTGCCGAGTACTAGAAAGTATGGCTATAAATAATGGCTAGCTACCACTCTTTTGAAAATCCGCCGCCATGTACATAACGATATATTCCGGCAGCCGGTTCCATTTTAGCCCTGGTGAGTTTACCATCTTCGACCACACCATCACTAAACATCAGGTGAGCTGTGATTAAACGCCTAGCCTGGCAACCATTAAGAAAACAATAGTTTTGAAGCAATCAATTATTATATAATTAAGTTTGAAGATTGTAATGATTTATTGTCCGTTTTAAATACTTGATTGTGGTCCGCAACAAACAAATTCGAGGCCCTCCAGTTGACCACTGCTGCTGAAGCCAGACTAGACCAAATTAAACAACTTTATTAGTCGCTCGCCAAAAGCTATTTTCGGTTGTACGAGTAACTATTATTTCAAAGGTTATTTTAAATATTCGAATTTAACTTTAAGCTTTGTTGTTTCTAACATAGTTTGCATAAATCAGAATACTTAGTTCTGAGGTTTAACAAATCCTTTGATAGCTAGGCTAAGGTTGACTCTCAAAGGCTTATTTGTCCTCAAAATTAATCGAAAGGTACCTTATTTAACAAACTTTTACATCTAGTACAAACTTTCCAATTCGGTAAATGTGAAGTTAGAAATAATGTCTGTTTGTGTCGTGGACACAGACGTGTTCATTTTTAGGGTTCCGTACCCAAGGGGTAAAACAGGACCCTATTACTAAGACTGCGCTGTCCGTCCGTCTGTCCGCCTGTCAGCAGGCTGTATCTCATGAACCGTGATAGTTAGACAGTTGAAATTTTCACAGATGATGTATTTCTGTTACCGCTATAACAACAAATACTAATAAACAGAATAAAATAAATAAATAATTAAAATAAGTGTCGTAGGACATTTCACACAGCGCCATCTAGTCCCAAACTAAGCAAAGCTTGTCAATGTCAAAGTTAATTATCCGACTGCCAAGGAAGGGTTATGTTTTTCGCGCATATCTTGTATATATGTATATTTCTATATTACCTTGTAAGTTCCAAGCGGCTGGATGGATTTCGATAGTTAATATATCGTTATATTCGTTTTAAAAACCCGAGTGTTTTTAGGTGGGTGTTTGAGAAAAAACAATATGGCGGATTTTTGCCGCGAAGTATAATAATTTAAGTGGCTCAGTGGTTAGCGCGGTCGGTTCGCACGGTTCGTAAAGGGCGTGGATTCAAATCCCAACGATGAGCTTGAGCTGCTGGTGAAGGAAAACATTGTGAAGAAACCATATCATGGTGGTAGGGTACTTTTAGTACTCTGCTAGCCAGCGTTTGACAAGTTGAAAATCTGCCGCCAATCATCTAACGGTGTATTCCGGCAGCCTCACTTGAGAGCCAGTTCTATTCCAGGCTAGATGTGTTTACCATCTTCGACCACCTCAACATCAGGTGACACGTGGTCAAACACAAAGCCTGTCAGTCATTAAAAAAAAGCAGTAGTTGGTAAACATTGCTGCGTTCCGGTTTGAAGCGTACTGTAGCTAAAGAAATTACTGGGCTTTTGAGACTGACCATCGTATATCTCAAAGTAAAATAAGCCAACGCAGCGATGTCCTGAACTTTGTATTGTTACTGAAAGTTCTAAGTACCGCTACAATGGTCATGGACATGCGTTATTTTTTACTATCAGGTGAGCGTTTCGTTCGTTTAATATAAAAAACAAGAGCTAAATAGTTTTGTTTTAAAAGCGATTGAAAGTCTTCATTGTCTTTCATCGCATTGCCTCTCTGATATCAGTTTGGGCCTGATAATATAAGTGACCATAGTTAACCACACAACGACCGGCGTAGTTAACCCTTGTATGTCAATATTAGCGAGGCGGAACTAGGAGAAAGTTTGACTCCCATTATCAACCCATCAAGCTCCTTAAGAAGCGTTTACACTACGCCATGCAATGGCTTGAGTCCACTAGGAATAAAATGGATGAACTATAGTTTTTTTTATAATTAATCATGACATGTAGGTATTGTAATTTGTGTGTATTGAAATTTAAATTTAAGCTGATGTAATTATTATTTTATTATGTAAATTTATTTTTATTGGGAATTTATTATTATTATTATCTATTGTATTGATATGTAGCGATGATAGCTCAGTGGTTAGTGCGGTAGGCTTACACGCCGAAGGGCGTGGGTTCAAACCCCAACAATGAGCTTGAGCTGCCGGTGAAGGAAATCATCGTGAGGAAACCATAGCGTGGTGGTAGCATTTTTTTATGTAAACGTAATGAGTCGCTCTCCTGATGGTAAGATATAACGCCTGTCCATGACCATTGCAGCGATACACAGAACTTTGAGTAGTAAAACAAAGTCCAGAGCATCGCTGCTTTAACGCTCATTACTTTGAGACTTGCGATGGTTAGTCTCAACAGCCCTGTAATTTCGCTAGCTGCAGTACCTAAGCAAAGCGAATATTAAAATAACATTCGTTTTCGTTGTAATCTGCCTTAAAATAAGATAACTTTACTGTTCACATGAGAAATAAATCATAGTGCAAAATAATGCAACAAATGGCTGCTTTGTCGTACCGATATCTTCCAGGCACACTAAGTGCGGAAAGATTTTTTAGAATAAAGATGGCGCGTGCTAATATATAAAATACCAACCAATATCTACATATATAATACATAAAAACATGCATACAATTTTACACACATCTTAAATAGTATAAAACAAAGACGCAGTCGCTGAATCTAATAATGTCTAATCCATCTAATGTCTCAAAGTAATGAGCGCCAAAGCAGCGATGCCTTGTACTTTATATTGTTACTCAAAGTACTGTGTATCGCTGCAATGATCATGGAGAGGCGTTATCTCTTATCATCAGAAGAGCGTCTTGTTCGTCTCATTACTTTTACATTTAAAAAACATATAATTGTTTCATTGTGTATATGTATTTATAAAAATGTATGTTTTACCACGGGTTGCTTGCTAAGCGAAGCAATAGTGTGTATTAGAATAGACATACATAAAATATGTCGTGTGGGTTAAGATGCCCTAATAATTTAAGTGTAGTCTAGGGATTGAATACCGGGATCCCGGGATCCCGAAAACCGGATACCGGACCGATTTTTCTCCGGTATTACAATACCGGTATTAGTAGACAATACCGAAATTTCGACTTTTAAGAAAAAAGGTTTCATAGACAGATTTCACCTTTATTGTTTCATTCAAGTCTCGACAAATGAACTTTCTTTCATGTATTGTTTTCTAAACTCGACGAAGTTAATCTCATTGCTTTAAAAATAACTTCACTCAATTAGGGATTAAAATTTTCGATAACATAACAATGGTAGAAAATATACATAATCCTTTCGGAATAACTCGAACGTAATTCGGGGGTTTTTCTTCAGATCTGAAATTGATTTCAGAAATTTTAATCGCTAAATTGACTATAATGTCATTTAAAAAAAAGTATTGAAAAATACCTCCGGTATTGCAATACCTAGTGTCGTCTGAAAACGTACTTCCACAATCAGACCACAGATCAAATAACAGTGACTTGGAGCCCTTTCAACCTAAGTAACTTTGAAGCGTAATCAGCAACTTGAGTTTAAGTTATCTGCGACTTGAAGTTAGAACTAGTCCGAGCTATTATGGTAATATGATAAATGCTTAAGTCCGTTTGACCTCCGTTTTATAATCTCATCATCATTTCAGCCGTATAACGTTCACTACTCGACGTAGGCCTTCTTCCGGTCTTTATGAGATCGTCTGTTCACCTTGACGCTGGACGTCCTATGCTGCGAAAACTTGATACCTACTTGATTATCTACTAAATAGTTAAATAATGTTTTTTTTTTTCTTGTTATCTGGTTAAATGCGAGATTAATAATAAGAAGAGAAATAATAACAATAATTATTTATTTATGTGTATTAAATTACAAAACATTTGGTATACAAAACATTTTGTTTTTATGGTTGACAAGCTAGGTTGACCACAGTTCACCTGATGTTAAATAACGGTGTGTTCGAAGATAGTAAAGCGCACCTAGCCTGGAATGGAACTGGCTCTTAAGTGTGGCTGCCGGAACACACCGTTAGGTGCTCGACGGCAGATTTTCAACTTGAGGGTGGTTAACCAGCCGAACTTGAGTAGCCAGCTGGTACAAGTACATTGTACAAGCATTACGTTACCCTTCATTGTATTTACGTCAAAGTTTACCACGCCTTTATTAATAAGAAAATCAAGTACGGAGTATAACTTAAACTTACTTAGTATTCCGCTCATTCTAATCATAACTGAATTATGATTACTTAAGTACAGCTTAATTAATTAACAGGTAATAAGGATGGACGTCACGTTGGTGACCCAGCACTTAGAATGTACTTAATGGGCATTATAAATTATAACTTGGTAGGCTACGATGTAAATAGCGTGTTTAAGGAAGCAGGTATAATGATACATTGAACCTCTTAGTTATGTACACTAAAAGACTTAAGACTTTTGATGGTTAGTCTCAACAGCCCTGTAATTTTGCTAGCTGCAGTGCCCTTCAAACTAGAACTCAATAATATTTACACATTTCTGCATGGCAGTTGAATATCTGGTACTCACCTGATATTTGAAATACCAGATATTTGATCCAGGTCCAGTGCATCGCTACAATGGTCATGGACATGCGTTATCTCTTAACATCAGAAGAGCGTTTCAAACGTCTCATTACTTTCTTATTAAAAAATAAGATAAACCACATCAAAAACTATTCCGTTATTTTCGATATTTTGGAGATAAATTAAAAGAAATGCGCTATACAAAACAAATGGCTACCGCCATATCTCTACATAGTATAAAACAAAGTCGCTTTCCGCCGTCTGTACGCTTAGATCTTTTAAACTACGCAACGGATTTTAATGCGGTTTCCATCAATAGACAGAGTGGTTCAAGAGAAAGGTTTATATGTATAATACATGCATATGCACCATATTAGTATCTACATTGCAACCAAGCGAAGCCGAGGCGGGACGCTAGATTTTTATAAATAATTTAAACTGAGAACTAGACAGCACATAAAAATCTTATATTTCTATTCCAACAAAGTTTTATTGAGTCATTCGAGTATCTCATAATTACGCCTATTTCAATAAAAAAAGGCTGTACAGAACCTTTCCGCTTTCACCGGGCTCTAATCCCCAATCCTTTAGATAAACATCTTGATAACTGATGCTGAAAGTTAAAAAAATATACAGTATGGACGCCCGGTGGAACGGTAAGTAAGTTTGACGTCTTGTGGCTGACCTCTCAGGATTTTTAATCGACTTCAAAAAAGGAGGAGAAGGTTCTCAATTCGTCAGGTTTTTTTTTAAATGTATGTTCCCCGGTTACTCGAAGACGCCTGGACCGATTCGAGAATTTTTTTTTTTTGTTTAAAAGTGTATAGGTACTTCCCATGTGGTCCCATTGGCACTAAGTCAGTATCTGATGATGGAATCCTAGAATAATTGAGGGCAACCCTCAAATTTTATAGACGCATATTGTGTTTTTTTTATTTTTTTTTTATTTAATATATTCGCTTCACAGACACCGAGGTCCGTGACTTTTAACAACTTTTTAATTACAGTTTCTTTTTAATTTTATATAAAATACAGGGAGAGAAAAGTACGTTAAAATAATTTTAATCTAAGGTTAAAGTAGGTACTAGTTCGTGTGTATATCGCAAGCAGACCAGCGGCCCGCAAGCAGCACCCGATCACGAGTATGACGCATGTGCCAGCCATCTCCCTCCTCGACCATATCTGAGGGAAGAGAGCGCCCGACACACGGCGCCGCCGCAAGGAGCCTTCGATGGTGAGCATAAATGCTCGAGGCATACACAGTTACACACAATACTTATTACTAATGATTACATTTGCATTTTAATCGCCTTCTCTCGGCTTAGGGCTTCCATCACCGCCACGTTCCGATCTTTGATAGCCATCTGCAGGTTGTACACCTTGATGGTCTTTGGTGACGCAGCCGACGCTCGACGCACGAACCGACTGATGGCATCGTCTTCAATATCGTCGGCGTAGTAGACGAAGGTCCCGGTGTGCCACTATACTGCAAAGACCGCGTGCGACACGCTCTCGTGCAGCTTAAAAATAAATAAATATCGTACGAAATTACACACAGCGCCATCTGACCCCAAACTAAGCAAAGCTTGTACTATGGCAGTCAAATAACTGATAGAATACATAATATATATGTACTTTTTTTTTTGTTGTAAATATATACTTATAATACATAGAGAACACCCAGACACAAAACAAACATTTTGTTTATACCACAAAATGCTTGTCCTAAGTGGGAATTGAACCCACGCC
This sequence comes from Biston stratarius, assembly GCA_950106695.1. Classification (NCBI taxonomy): domain Eukaryota; kingdom Metazoa; phylum Arthropoda; class Insecta; order Lepidoptera; family Geometridae; genus Biston; species Biston stratarius. The sequence goes on from OX467116.1 coordinate 9,023,941, forward strand.
CTACAGCTCTAAAGGCAGATATTCTACTAATGAACCAATAGGGCTGTGGGCAGTATACACTTTCAGATTGGTCTCTTTAGAAATTACATGAAACATTGGTTAAGTAGTTTGATTTTTAAACCATAATACTTAAAGCCTAGCCGTGTTCGAACTTAGTGGAGTTTTTTTAAATTGTATATTTATGAACATTTTTAAACACTGAGAAGCAGTAGTGTGTAAACATTGAAGTTGTATTCCGGTTTGAGGGTACTGAAACTTGAAACTTGAGGGTGGTAGCCAGCCTGTCAAATACTAAAAACTACCACGATTTGATTTCCTCACGATGTTTTCCTTCACCGGCAGCTCAAGCTCATTGTTAGGGTTTGAGCCCACGTCCTTCAGCGTGTGAACCGACCGCGCTAACCACTGAGCTATCATGGCTACGAATCTTACTAGTCCTTACTGAATGCAAAGTTAATAAGAACTGGACTGATAAAGGCTCTGCGTGTTTTAACTCCGTCTGTCAGCGTTGAGGGGTTAATTAACTCCAATACCTACAAATACCTTACTATAGTAAGTAGTCACCCTTTCTTACGTATAATTAGATTAGCTGGTTTCACTCTCCCACCTGCACTATTTTTAATGTTAAAGTAATAAAATGAATGATGAAAAGTTGAATAAGAGATGCCTTATATAGCGATGATAGCTCAGTAGTTAGCGCGGCCAGTTAGCACGCCGAAGGGCATGGGTTCAAACCCCAATAGAGATTACAGTTGTTTTTGAAAAGTCCCATAATGCTCACAAATCACTTGTAAACAAACTTAAAAAAATAAATTAAAACCGACTTCAATAAAAAAACATCAGCACTAAAAAGCAAAAAATAAACTTACTTTACAAAGTATTATTATACCTGCTAGGTACCTACTGATCTGTTCGAAGTCTGTGTTTAGCGTGCCGGTGTTTAGCACCAACTTCAAACAGAACAGTCATGATTTTTTTTAATTTTATTTTTTATTGCTGACAGGCTAGGGTTTTGACGACAACTCACCTGATGTTAAGTGACGGTGTTGTCGAAGATGGTAAAGCACACCTAGCCTGGCATGGAACTAGCTCTCAAGTGAGGCTGTCGGAACACACCGTTAGATGCTTGGCGGCAGATTTTCAACTTGAGGGTGGTAGCTAGCCAGCCGAGTACTAGAAAGTACTCTACCACCACGCTATGTTTTCCTTCACCGGCAGCTCAAGCTCATTGTTGGGGTTTGAACTCACGCCCTTCGGCATGCGAACCGATCGTGCTAACCACTGAGCTATCATCGCTACAAACTGTCTTCTTAAGCTGCCGATAAAGAAAAAAAGGAGGAAATCATAGTATGGTCGTAGGGTACTTTCTAATTAATGTTCGGCTGGCTAACTACCACTCAAGCTGAAAATCTGTGTGTGTTCCGACAGCATCACTTGAGCGCAAGTGCCATTCTAGGTTAGATGTGTTTACTATCTTCGACCACGCCGTCAATTAACATCAGGTTAGTTGTGGTGAAACACATCGCCTTAAACCATAAAAAAAGTATCGACGTTTCTGTAAAAAAAATGGGACAATTCAGCGTCCTGAAACTTTACCGTGAAAATGGGACAGTCCCGTTTAAAACGGGACATATGTTTACGTTTAGGCTGATCATGATGATGATGTATTTCAATCGGTGTTTAGTCGCGAAGAACAAAGTCTTAAACTTATGCTATGAAACCCCTTTAAACCGTTTAAAAATTCCTGAAACTACGTCGTGTTGTTTTCTCTAATTGTTCACAACACGCTACGCTCCGAAAGGGGTTTTAAGGGTACTGCTGTGCTAGTTTTACACTAACTACTGTAATAAACGGTTTACTCCTTTCGTAATGCGTTAAGTGAATGTGTATTTAGGCCAGTTAGAGATGAAATGAAATGAAAATTATTTAACATAGAGTTGCGTGTCTTGGTAGAGGCCTAAATTCATCAGTAGACTATAGTTGCTGTGTAACACTAATAGATGGCGGTGTAAGGTAATTTATTAACTGGATTGAGTAAGTATCCAATAGATGGCGTTACGTTAAAAGTCCAAACGTTTCATATGCGCTACAATTTATTTCACGTTACACGCGTGTGTTCAATTTGGCCACAGCAACGCGTGGCCGGGTCTGCTAGTTAATTATATATACATCGATACTGAATTGAATATAGAAGTTAATTTTATGAGGAACGAATACATTAAACACATAAAATCGTTCCTACAAAACCATTGCCATAAACAAACCAATTATCGTCACCCAATGTAAGTTAAATTATGATTATAGGATGTTACAATCTCGACACGATCGAGTGATCTTTATCTCTAAAATTGCAAGATTATTTAAATTCTTTCAAATGTTCAGATGTAGGCTCGGCGTATATGCGCGGCGACTAGAAAAATCCCGCGTTTCTCATCGTACGTTCGTGCGATGAATTATCGCAAACATGCCTTTTATGTTTTGACTGCTCTGTCAGATCATTTGATCAGTGTATCTGCTTTAAGATCTGTAGGACGTGGGTTCGATTCCCACACAGGACAAAAATTTGTGTGATGAGCAGAAATGTTTGTTCAGCGTCTGAGTGTTCTATTATAAGTATGTATTTACAAAAAGAAAGTATATAAGCTTTCTATCCGTTATCTGGTTCCCATAGTACAAGCTTTGCTTAGTTTGGGGCTAGATGGCGCTGTATTTAATTTCGTAGGATTTTTATTAATTTAAAAAGGAGGTACTCAATTGGTCACAATTTAAAAAAATATATTACTCGATTTCTCAAAGATGACCGAAACGATTTGATAAGTTATGTTTTTGTTTAAAAAGATATACTTTCAGATTAGTCCCATAGAAAGTTCATCAAAATCAGCTCAGTAGTTTGATTTTTAAAGCATAACAAGTAGAAAAAGCTAAACGAAATTGCGTTTTGCTTCCCTGCGACTTTAAAGTGGTATTAACGGTCATTAGAATAATTCCAACGAACTACTTTCCAGAAATTAGGAGATCCGTAGACGACCTTAGTTACCGACATAGCTCAGCGGATTAGCAAGTTCATAGAAAATGTTCAACATGGTCTTCATGGAAATAATTGAGGGAGCTCTAACAGCGTAATCTGATCCCAAACTAAGCAGAGCTTGTGTGATGGAAGTCAGATAACTGATAGAACACATAGGTACATACTTTTTTTTTGTAAATATGTACTAATAATACATGCAGCACAACCAGATAGAACAAACATTTATTTTTACGTATTATAAGTCGTAAAACAAGATCTATAGCAGCCAAGACTAAGATAAGATAAGATAAGATTCTGAAGCACGCGGTGGAAGGTGCATCCCGGATGGAAGGTTGTACATCGCGAATAGATTATAATATACCTACATGATTAATATACCCACCTTTGCAACTTGATAAATCGGTGCTACGGCGTTACCAAGATACAAGTAGGTCTGACAAAAACAAAAAAAAATTGCACAAAATGTGAGAAAATAATTTGTAATTCAGTTTTTTCAGCACTTTGCACACCTAACCGTCAAACTCACATTTTCTGTTGCCAAGTGACGAACTTTAATTTGATAAACCTAAACCTCTACTAAACACTTAAAGCAGACTAAGTTTCGTAGCCAAGTACACTATTTTTGAACATACCATACAGTACCTACTTCAAAATGTCCAGCTCATCAATTTTCATGATTGCCCCAATATATAGTCTGTGCCATGAAAGGGGCTAAAACACGCCCAGTATTTCAATAAAATCAGCCGCATATTCCGCGCCGTCATGGACGAGCTTGGTAATAGACGTCGCATCTTGTTGTACACGTACAACGTGCAATAGTATTTGCTTTTACATACTTGGTGGTAGATTTCCTTAGCAGGAGGTCGTCTAGGTAGGTACCACCGCAGTACTAGATATTCTGCCGCTAAGTAGTAGTGTGTAAGCATTACTGTGTTCCGGTTTGAAGGGTACTGCAGCTAGCGAAATTACAGGGCTATTGAGACTAACCATCTAGTCTCAAAGTAATGAGCGCCAAGGCAGCGATGCCCTGGACTTTGTTTTACTACTCAAAGTTCTATGTATCGCTGCAAAGATCATGGACAGGCGTTATCTCTTAACATCAGGAGAGCTGGTTCGTCTCATTACTGTAAAAAAAAAAACTAAATAGCATCAAACGAAGTCGGTGTCCATGTTAGTTGGTTTCTAGCTTACTTTGGTGGTAGATTCCCTTAGCAGAATATCGTCTAGGTAGGTACCACCGCAGCACCAGATATTTTTCAAGCAGTAGTGTGTAAACATTACTGTGGTGCGGTTTCAAGGGTACTATATCTGGCGAAATAACTGGGCTGCTGAGACTAACCATCGAAAATCTTAAGGTAATAAGCGTCATAGCAGCGAAATCCTGGATTTTCTATTTGTTTCTTAAATTTCTGTGTATCGCTGTAATGGTCATGGACATGCGTTATCAATTACCGCCAGGAAAGCGTCTTGTAAGTCTCATTACTTTTACATAAAAACATACCCCTCGCGTTTGCTTCTCCGTAGTCGGGTAAAAAGTCATGCAACAGATTTTGATATGGTATCCACTATTATATAGAGATTTTTTCCGGTAAGCTTAAAGTCTTTGCGAAGCTGGGGCGTGTCACCAGCAAGATGTAATTGAATTAAGTGTAAGTGAAAAAATACCTGATGGACATTTTGGATGGCCGCAAATTAAACAAAACTATGGAGCTGCATTATGGGATTCAAATTAATAAAAGAATACTTTTAATACTTTTTGCTGTTACCTTTAATAATTTTTGTTGTTACTTTTAATTATTTTTCTTAAAATACATTTTAAGCAAGTATTTTCTACATTACATTTACATTTAAAATACTCAGACACAGAACAAACATAGTTATGTTCGGTACACTAATCAAATGTTTTTTAGTTTTATTTTGGCTACCAAATAATAGTGTATCTATTTTAAAAGATGAGGGGATGATATTTTTATAAAGAAGGTAAATAATTTTAGTTCTTTAAATTTAAAAAAAAATCTAATTAGTAATCTAAAAAAAGAGTATATTTTTTTCAGATTCCACAAAATCTACTATACAAAACTTTTATCTATATACATAAGACTTCTTAAAGGACGCTAGTAAAAATATTTTTGTATTATGTATTTATTGAGATATCCTAAGTTGGCGCGGTGAGAGTGGGATGTCTATTGACAATTCGTCGACGATTTCCTTAACGTAAACGATTATACTGAAATTCGATATATTACGAACGTATGAATAAATTCACAGTTTATAAAATAGGCGTCACTCTATAACACATTTAGATGTTATCGTTCAAAAATATCGCCACAATTTAGTTTGAAATTTGAGGAAACCCGTTCATAAACAGATTTACGAGGCGATATAATTAACTCAGATATTTATTTAAGTTAAAATGTTTAGTTTAAAATGGTAATAATGCATTCTAAATTTTATAGCCAACCAAATTTCGGCCTCGTACGCGTCTCAAATTTATTGTTACGGCATTCTGAGTCGTATATCAAGTTTGTTAATGACGATTTCGAAGTTTTTTATGTGTAAGAAATAATATTGTGATTTTTATCTCGCCACCGTGAAATGGAAAGTGCAGGCCTATCTCAACATGCCCGCTTCATATCTAATTACAAAATCGATATTTTATTCGTTTTACGATATAGGGCGTCTGTTCGGTATGTTGTCTGGGGCATAAAGTGACCGCGACATGGCCTATGGGTTAAAATTGAATGTGAAATGTAGTAGCGTTGTGGTTTTTTGGTATTACTTTATTAAAATATAAGTCTGAGAGTAGTATAATGGTAGTAAGTTGAAAAGGTCACGTTGCCTGCTGAGTAATGGCATCATTACGGGCGGGGTAACCTAGTTTTGACGTTTCGTCTAAATCATTAATTTAGGGCGTAGACATTTTGGATAATATAAGGTATGGGAGTTTGATCATCAAATTATCAACTTATTTGAAAACGTATTTAGATTTTTTTGTCATTACCTTTATAAATAAATAATCATTGTAATTTAAAAAACACAAGTTTAATTGGCAGATTGAAGTTTCGGCAGTCTAATTGAGAGATCGTCTGGTTTCCGATCTGGAGGTTCTGAGTTCGAATCCCATGGCGCGCATTTCTGTCTCTTAAGTTATTTGCGTATTTATTATAACTTCAAACGTTGAAGGAAAAGATCAAAAAAAGTTCTAGAAGATGAGTCAAGTCTGTTAACCCGCACTTGGCCAGCGTAGATGCTTATAAAAACAGGTGTGACTCCGAATTGGCAGGTTTTAATTTGTATATTAGTTTTTACTGGTAATTCGTCCCGGCTTCGCTTGCACATTGTAAATGAGAAATTAATTCTCCAAAGGATAGTGGAAATCGTTTCAAAACCCTTTGCGTAGTTTAAAAGATCAAACAAACACACGCACGATGCCACTTCTATTAGTATATGTATAATGATAGTGATGTATCTACGTCGTGTAAGGGTACAGTAAGCCATTCAAGTTAGGCGCAAAAAATTGTGAACCTTGAGTGGGAATACGATTTCTGTTGGCGTAGATTTTAGGTGATCGCCTAATTTGAGTTGCAATAAGAACTAACGGTAACCTAGTTAGGAGACGCACCACATAAAAAATTAAGTTACCACTGTTTTTTGAACTGATTGACATTTTGTTATTGAGCTCATGATATAATTAATTAATCTAAAATTAACATCCCACTAATATTATTAGGGCAAAAGTTTGTGAGTGTGTCAATATGTTTCTATGTCTGTTACATGTTCACGCTCAAACGGCTCGACCAATTTTGATGAAATTTGGTATAGAAGTTAACACATAGGCTTTTTAAAAATGTAACACCGCGGGGCGCAGTTATTTATTAAGTAATGATTTTATTCAGTTTTTGCACACCCAATTCTGAGCGACCTTTTAATTATGTACCAATATTTTTGACATTTAGCGAATAAATAGAGTATTTTTTTAGTTGAAAAATATCTTTAGGAAATTCAACCTAAGAATATATAAATCCAATGACGCAAAATGATCCAATTATACTACCAACGATGATGCAGTACAAATTTTTAATAATAAAAAAGCTAAAAGTATAAAATATATTCGCTGTAGGTATTTAGCATAAATCTTCTAAGTTAATATCGAAAATAACAAGCGGGATTCGCAAAACAAACCGACTTATTCCGGCTCTAATTAGCAGAAATCATATTTCAGATGTTCCTAAACGTTGCCAATTAGTATTCCGTTCAAAAAGATTTGCGATTTCGTTGCGGGCGGTGCTGCTATGAGTCGCTGACGTTCTCGATCAATACATTGATGTCAGATCGTTATACTTTTAGCAATCATTCGTTTTGACTAGCAATTACCTTTGGCGAGGAAAAACAACGGGAATTGAATGAAACCTTGTACTAAGTTACGTTTTTTAATAGTTGACAGGCTAGAAGTTTAACTACAGCTCACTTAGGTGACAGTGTGGTCGAAGATAGTAAACTCACCTAGCCTGGGATGAAACAGGCTTTTAAGTGAGGCTGCGGGAAACCATTAACTTGGCCAAAGATTTTCAACTTGAGGGTGGTTGTTAGCCAGCCGAGTACTAGTAAATTTTTAATTACCAGCAGCTTAAGCTAACTGTTGGGATTTGAACCAACGACTTTCAGCGTGTAAACCGACCGCGCTACCAACACCGCTGCAAAGAATCACATTAGCAATAGATACTATACATTGTCTCATGTACACCAGCAGAGGGGGTAGCCGTCGGGCATTCGGGCGTTAGACACCGTGCAGATAGGACGTGCGCCTACGCTCAGGACTGGTGTAGTTGTGAGCCAGTGATACAATACCTACCAGTTGTTACTAGCTTTTGTCGTGATAGTGATCACTACAGTAGGTATCACCGCGATAACAGATATTCTCCCGTCAAGCAGTAGTGTGTAAACTTTACTGTGTTCTGGAATTAAAGGTACTGCATTTAGTGACATTACAGGGCTATTGAGACAATCGAATATCTCAAAATAATGAATTAATGTTTGTACTTTCTTATGTTACTCAAAGTTTTGGGTACTGCTGCGATGGTCATAAGCAGGCGTTATATCTTACCATCAGAAGAGCGTTTCGTTCGTCTCATTACGAAGTTCCCATACCAGATTACGACATCTATACTGTTAGACATAAATACTAACTTAATATTATAAATGCGAATGTAAGTTTGTTTGTTTACGTACGCCTTCACGCGTAAACTGCTCAACGGATCTGGGTGAAATTTTGCATATAGGTACTTTAGACCCTGGAATAAGACATAGGATACTTTTCATTATCATCATCTATCACCACTCGGGTAAGCCTGCGGGGCGCAGCTAGTATATGTATAAAAAATTGACGCTTGGTTTTGAATGCAGAAAGATTTGGAAAGATTTGCGATTTTAATAAGACAAAAAAAAAATTGTCTAACCAATTTTTAGTTAGGCATATCTTCTATGCCAATTATTATTATTATTATTATTATTATTATATTATATTTCTTTATTTCAGACCATATCCTTAAAATTAAAATACTAACGAATAAATTTATAATAGAATTATATAATAATAATAGAATTGAAATAAATCTAATCGTCTGCTCTTTATTTTATATCGTTTTTCCATTATTGGTTGCCTGGAAGAGATCGCTTTTAGCGATAAGGCCGCTACTTGTAGCACTAGCTCATAAGATTCTTCTGTACTCTTTTTGTTTTTCAGTGTGCACAATCTATCTATCTATCTATAAATATTGAATCAATGGAAACTTTTTTTGTTAAAAGCTGACGTTACCCGCTTTTACATTCGTCTAACGTCATTATCAGCCCTTTGCTGTCCACTGTTGAACGTAGGCCTCTCCTAATGCACGTCACTGAGCTTGGTTTACAGCTTTCTGTACCAAATTTTTGGCCGCCGCTTTATGAAGATTGTCACACCACCTGGCCGCAAGGTGCCTACACTACGTTTGCTAACACGTGTTTTTTTTTATGGCCTACAGACTAGGTATTTGACCACAACTCACCTGATGTTAAGTGACAGTGTGGTCGAAGATGGCAAAGCACACCTAGCCTGGAATGTAACTGGCTCTCAAGTGAGGCTGCCGGTACACACCGTTAGATGCTTGGCGGCAGATTTTCAACTTGAGGGTGGTAGCTAGCCAGCCGAGTACTAGAAAGTACCCTACCACCATGCTATGGTTTCCTCATGATGTTTTCCTTCACCGGCAGCTCAAGCTCATTATTGGGGTTTGAACCCACGCCCTTCGGCATGCGAATCGACCGCGCTAACCACTGAGCTATCATCGCTACAAACTCCACTCTAGAAGTCGTCTACCCCACCGGTTAGTCCAGCGTAGCGCGTAGCAATAGCATTCAAGGCGTAGCTCGTAGCTTGTTTCGATGCTATTACAAAGTACGGAATTGAACTGTACTTTACGGACGGTTCGGTCTGTTTTCGGATGGGTGAGCGCGGGTTGTGTTACCCGATTGAATGCTATCGTAGGTCGGAATCGTTGATTTATTTCTCCTGATTGCTTTTCTTATAACAACCGTTAAGACAATTCTAATCTCGTCGGAGGTCTTACAGCTTCTCAGATTTTACGTAGGGCTTATTTTATTTGGAAAACATACAGTGCTAAATATTTTAATTACCAACATTATTAAAATCGCTGCCGTGCCGTGGTGGTGCCGGCGTGAGAATAGTACTCCACCCTCTCTACCCGTGGTTGCCGTAGGAGTCGGCTAAGGGATGTAATCCGGAAGATGGGCAGCAACGTCTTCCTTGAACAATCACACCTAACTGCGCTCGCCAACCCACCTGCCAAGCGTGGCGAGTATTGGCAAAACCCAGGAGGAGGCCTATGTCCAGCAGTGGACGTCCTATGGCTGATGATGATTAAAATCGGTGATGTTAGTCACAAAGTCGAACTGAAGTGGGATTGGGCCACATTTATCGCGTGTCAAACGACCGCTGGGCACAGGTCACCACAGTTTGGACGCCAAAATCATTATTACTGTCTTTTAACATCACGAAAGAAAAACCCAAAACCAAAACGAACAAAATATGAAAAAACCACGTCAGTTCTAAAATATCTTAACACCTTATCAGTTTTCGTATTATTATATTTATAATGCCAGAAATTCGCTGCTTCCATTCCATTCCAGCTAGGTGTGCCATCTCCGACCACGATATATTTTTTTGAATATTATCGTTTGGACACCAATTCGCCTGATGAAAAGCGGCGGTGCGGCTGAGGATGGCACGCCGATCTGGAAGAAATCTTTTCACACTAGCCAAATTCTTAAAAAACATCCAAATTTTTCAAATTAACACTATAAAATTATGAGCTGTGAACACCGACCTGTCAAACAGCAAAAAAATTGCACCTTTTCTTTCTTCCACGTATAACGAAAATGTTATATAAAAAAAAATTGCCAGTAAATAAAAACATTACCTATATTATATTATGGTAGGCATGGAAACGTTTCCTCAGCTCCGTAACTTTATCGATAAATCATAAATACCGTTATCGATATCGACATCTCCACTCGAGATACATCACTGCGAAACCCAGCGAATGCTGAATACGGAATGAAATAAAAGCTTTTCAAAGGTTTGGGTAGGGCGTGACATTTGGGATGAATTTTAAGAGGGAAGTATAAAATATTAACCCTTTTTCCTTTGGCATCCCGAGTGGAAGGTGGGAATCGGACGGGGACGCACTCAGGGCTGCGTTTGGGCAAAGTGAAATTATATATTAAAAATTAATCGTTTGTTGATTTGTAACAACTGAATTTCAAATATCTGTACCTTTTTCTATGTAAATCAGATTTTTGAAGCGTTGTTGCAATCCTTCTAAAGTAGTTTAAAGCTCTTTTCAATTACGAAAGCAACATTTTTCAAAAATGTTGAAACTCAGTGTGTTCTGAGTGTATTATTATACTAGTTTATGCCCACGACTTCGTCTCCGTTAACTTTAGAATTAGGTTCAGAGAGAAATGAAATATGTGTAAGTAATAAATAAGCAATATTCATGAACTTGCGCTATTTTATTATTAGATTAAGATAAAGTATATCTTTTATCCTGGAACAATGTTCCATAAGACACATCTATTCCAAATTTCTAGTGGATATGTCCTGTAGTTCGTTTTATATAATCCCATAGAAACCTAATATGTTTCTGATGTAAAAAGTATCCTTTATGTTAATCCAGGTAATAAACAAGCTTTTTTAGCGATGATAGCTCAGAGGTTAATGCGGTAGGTTTGTGGGCCGAATGGCGTGGGTTCAAACCTCAACAATGAGTTTGAGTTGGTGGTGAAGGAAAACATCGCGAGGAAACCATATGGTGGTAGGGTATTTTCTAGTACTCGGCTGGGCAGCGACCCTCAAGTAGAAAATCTGCCGCCAAGCACTTAACGGTATATTCTGGCAGCCTCACTTGAGAGCAAGTTCCGTTCCAGGCTAGGTGTGCTTTACCATCACTTAAAGATGAGCTCGAGCTGTTGAGACTAAGCATCTAATATCTCAAAGTAATGAGCGCCAAAGCGGCGATGCCCTGGACTTTGTTTTGCTACTCAAAGTCTTTTGTATCGCTGCTATGGTCATGGACAGACATTATCTCTTAGCATCAGGAGAGCGTCTCGTTCGTCTCATTACTTTTACATAAAAGAAAAAGGTGAGCTATGGTCAAACTCCATGCATGTTACAAAATATGTACGAGAATAATCCATTTATAGTTCTGCCTTAAGTACGTCCACAAATCATGCGAACTTTACATTTAGATTTCTGATGAAAAGGAATCGTGATATGTATGTAATACTCGACGTATTTTAGGGATTTTTGTGAGGTTACCTCATGTTTGTGGAATAATGATATGATGTGAGGTCAATATTTATTTATACCTTACTTCTGCCGTCTATACATTCAGTGAATTTACATTTAAAAGTGTATTTGTACGTGTCTTTGATTTCTTTTTGCTGGACGCACATTCGTGCTTGGACATACACTTCTCGCGAGAAGAGGTAGTTATTTTAATCAGATATTTGTAACTAATTTAAGTTTTAGATATTAAAATTTGTTTATTTCAGATTAGATTAGTTTAGTAGTATAAGAGGCGTGGGTTCGATTCCGACCCAGGAGAAACATTTTGTGGTATAAACAAATATTTGTTCTGTGTCTGGTATTCTGTCTGTATTTACAAAAAAAAAAGTATTTAAGTATTCTATCAGTTATTTGAGTTTGGGGTCAGATGGCACTGTGTGTATGTGTGCAGAGTCCTATGACATTTATTTATTATTATTTCGGATAAATATTGTATATGAATGATATATATATATATATATATATAATATAGGAGGACATTTCACACAGCGCCATCTAGCCCCAAACTAAGCAAATCTATGGGAACCAGATAGCAGACAGAATATTTAAACACATTTTTTTTAAATACGTACTTATAATACATACAGAACACCCAGACACAGAACAAATATCTATGTCAGTCACACTAATATTAGTTCTGGGAAGGAATCGAACCCACGCCCTTCAGCTCAGAACTTTACCAATTGAGCTTACAGGGCAGTCAATTCATACAAACGGGGAGATTGGGAAAATAGACAAGTTTCGTGTTTGGCATGTCATGTGAAATATTTATAATTCCATATCACTGTGCCAAGTGCTTAAATTTTCATTAGATATTTAGGGCGGCTCTGTCCTAACATAATTCAATTAAGTATATTAATATCAAACCAGAATTTATGGCTTGGATAAGTAGGAGGGCTAATTTAATTTTCTCCGAAGGTTCAAAGCCCATTGGGTAGACAAATATTTTAAATAGGGCTTTGCCAGAAAATAATCGTTTGAGAACTAGTAATGTCTTCTGGTTTTACCCGCTATCTCGTAAAAACCATGTTACTCAACAAACAAGTAATAGTTAAGTTTGAACTGCCGGTGAAGGAATACATCGTGAGGAAATCATAGTATGGTGATAAGGTACTTAATTGCACTCGGTTGGCCAGCTACTCAAGTTGAAAATCTGCCGCCAAGCACCTAACGTGTCTTCCAGTTACCTCACTGTCTCTCACAGTTTCATTCCAGGCTAGGTGTGATTTACCATCTTCGATCACCGTCACTTAAAATCAAGTGTTTTTTTAAATGTAAGAGTAAGGAGACGAACGAGACGCTCTCTTGATGGTTATAGATAACACCTGTCCATGGCCATTGTAGTGATACACAGAACTTTGAGTAACAGAACAAAGTCCAGGGCATCGCTGCTTAGGCGCTCATTACTTTGAGACTTTCGATGGTTAATCTCGACAGCACAGTAAACTTGTTAGTTGCAGTACCCTTGAAACCGGAATACACAGTAATGTTTACACACTTCTGCTTGGCGGCTGAATATCTGGTATTACGGTGGTACTTATCTAGACGACCTTCTGCTAAGGATATCTACCACCAAGTGGTTAAAATGTAATTAAAAAATAACTTGTGTCTTTAGTACACGTCGTTGTTAGTTGTTGGAGTCATCTCGTGACCACGGCTATTGCAACATGGTCGAAACGTTGAGGTAAATAAACAAAACTAATTGGTCCGGTAATAAACATAATTATGTGTTAAAGTTGCGAAAGTTTAAAATTTACCAAAAAATTTACTCGTCCCGATAACTTATTTACTAATATAACCAATTATACTAATTCAAATTAATACCATTATTTAGGAAGAGAGCTCCCAAAAAGCGAAGATATATAATTCAAACAAAACCATTCAAAATATCAACCGAATTAAAATTATTGCACAGGATATTCTTTAAAACGACAAGAAACGCGGCTAAATTTTAATTCTGTAGGTAAAGTTAATTTTGGGGACGCCAATTCAATTTTATATAATTTCGCGATGCCCAAAGGATAAAGGGATAGCTTTAATTTTGTATAAAAAGGTGCTTCTGTCATCAGAATTAAAAATACAAGATAAAATGAATGGAATTATTGTACAGTCTGCGCCTGGCTGGTAATTAAATATAACATTGAAATGTAACAGAAGTATTGTCTTATAGAAATCCATTATGACGATAGTACATAAATTTAATGGGTGTCAAAAATAAAGAGATCAAAATCAAAAAGTCATTTATTCAGTTTAGGCCCTGGTAAGGCACTTATGAACGTTAAGTTACATGTTTGAATCTTTCACCGGCTCGTAATTACACTTCAACTGAGAAGACTCCGGCAAGAAACTCAGCAAGGCATTTTTTTTTGTGGATCTTTCTTTTCATATTAGGTTACAGTTTACAGTTATAAATATTAATACATTATGCTTACTACAATTGTCACTTAGCCAGGGGGATGCAAGTGCAGAGATAAGCTACTACAACCATATATTCCTGTCTTCCACGTAATGAGTCACCTTATAGTAGGCTTTGTCAGACTAAAAACTGTCTTCAGTCCGCAGTTTTACTTAGGATTTCCGGGATAAAAAGTAGTCTATTAAAAGTCTGACGCAAAAGTAGCGATGATGGGTGGTTAGCGCGGTCGGTATACACTCGGAATGGCGTGGGTTCCAATTCCAACAATGAGCTTGAGCTACCTGTGAAGGAAAATATAGTCAGGAAACCATAGCATGGTGGTAGGGTATTTTCTAGTGTTCGGCTGGCTGGCTCCCACCCTTAAGTTGAAGATCTGCCGCCAAGAACTTAACGGTGCGTTGCGAAAGTCTGGTAGCAATTTTAACACGGTTAAGGTACTATGGTAGCTTGAACTTTTTGAAGATGCTCGAGTGTGTTAGAGCACAGTCAAGGCATGTGGCGCGGTAACCATTAAAACCCCTCAAGTGGTCTTGGTGCTTGACAGAGGGTTCCGGGATCTCAAGTAGAAAACACCGGAACCCTCTATTATGCATTTCTGCTTCTCTCAAGACATCAGCATGCTGTTCCCATCATCGCACCCGCCAATATCTCAAACTAAAATCTGACACAAACTAAATAATTTCTCGGCCAAGTGCTCGAAGAATCAACTTGTTCTGAGGATGCCTCATGTTGAGGCAAAACACGTGTCGGCAACTGGTTAGCGAGAAGAGGATATAGACTTTTTTTTTTTATTCCAATTTAGTTAAGGGTCTTTTGTGACATCCACATGGCAGTCACATCGTATTTTCTAGAATGTTTTTTACAAGTAAAAAATTATAAAATAATACCAGACACAACACATACTTATACACACTCTTTCATAAACACATATTCACTCCCCTGCATACACACTAAAAATCAAGGTAGGTCACTTGAGGTGACTCACATAAATGAAAAGCTCCCTGGCTGTTTCAGAACAGGGTTCGAACAGCAGCCTGTTGTAGCTACCAACGTCCAGTCTCTTCAAATGGTAAGTCACCTCAAGCGCCCGTCTCTCCCGCTAGAGGATATAAAGACTTGTAGTTATTTTAATTAGATATTTTAAATTTATTTATATTTATTTATTTATTTTATATTCGGATCATTACACACAGCGCTATCTGACCCCGAAACTAAGCAAAGCTTATACTATGGAAGTCAGATAACTGATAGAATACTTAAATACTTTTTTTTTTAAATTCATACTTATAACACATACAGAACACCCAGACACAGAACAAACATTTGATCATACCACAAAATGCTTGTCCTGGGTGGGAATCGAACCCACGCCCTACGACTCTTGAATCAGAAATACTACCAATGAGCCAACAGGGCTGCCAAATTAATTTAGAATTAATGTCGGATTTTAGTTTTAGATGTTGAGGAATAATTCGGATGGATATTTAAAAGTTGTCGTCTTGTTAGATAAATTTTAATTTAAATCTTCATCACTTTTATTAAACGACTTTCAAGCGGAAATATACTAATTATACACCTGGAACACTCATCCTATGACAGCTTGCACTTAATATAATATCAGTTTCAACAGAATATTACATTTGTTAAAATTAATTCAAATATTACAAAACTGGCATCAATAGTGTGATCGTTAAAACAACAATTTAATTTCGATAACATCTAAGCGTCACCGCACACTCCGTACTATATATTTATATTGGTTAAGCGACACGATTTTTATGATCGATATTTGACGGCCACAAGTTTCGTCTACTGCGCTATCTTAAAATTGGGATGATGTGACGCCATTGGCTTTAGAGTGGATTTTACTTTTAATTTGTGATAGATCTCCTTAGGTCGTTTAAGTAAGTATCACCGAAGTACCAAATATTCTGCCGCCAAGCAGTAGTGTGTAAGCATTACTATGTTCCGATTTGAAAGCTTCTGCAGTTAGCGAAATTACAGGGCTACAGTTGCTACTAACCATTGAAATTTTTAAAGTAATGAGCGCCAAAGCAGCGATTCTTTGGACTTTGTTTTGTTACTCAAAGTGCTGTGTATCGCTAAAATGGTCATGGACGTGCGTTATCTTTTACTTTTATATCAATTCCATATTTCTATATTATAATAAGCGTCATCTACCTTAAGTTAAGCGGGTTAAATATTTGTTTTATTTTAATGTAATTATTTATTTTTAAAGTGTATACATATAGGTAACTAAATATTCTGTTAATATTTCAAGCGTCTGCCTGTTACCGTTATCAATATCGAGCAAAAGCGAGAAAACAAATCACGTTTGTTGTTTGGGAGCCCCCTTAAACATTTATTTTATTCTGTTTTTTAGTATTTGTTGTTATAGCGGCAACAGAAATACATCAACTGTGAAAATTTCAACTGTTTAACTATCACGGTTCATGACTATAGCCTGGTGACAGACGGACAGACTGTCGGACGTACAGCCGATTCTTAGTAATAGGGGTGATAGGGTTGACTTTTAAGAGTACAAAAATTACTTTAAGTTGTTGTCTTAAAAATATAAGTGTGGATGCAGCGCTCATAAAAATCTCAAGCGCTCGACGATACTTAACAAACAATTTAATTCAACATAATCTAAACGACTTCTACTACAAGACAAGTCGATTTTCGTTATCGGCGGTAGGAAATCCGCGATACATTATTAATGGACAGTCCCTTCGTATGGTAATCGAAATTCAGTGTTTGACCCTTCGGAATCTTGGGGGCTACCATTTGGCGACGGGAATCGAAGACGATTCACTCTGTGGTATATTTTCAATATGCTAATTTTACTAGTTCGCGTTTGCCTGCCCTGTTAGTGTATTTGCTTTAAGAACCGTATGGCGTGAGTTCAATTCCCACTCTAGATAAACAATTGAGTGAGTTTATAAATGTTTATTTTGTGTCTGGGTGTTCTGTACGTGTTATAAGGTAGTACCTGGATGACCGAGCTTTGCTCGGCTGAAAACACGGATAAAACGACGTTTTCTAAAAATGAAACCTAGCTAGATCGATTTATCGTCCCCGAAACCCCCTGCATACTAAATTTCATGAAAGTCGTTGGAGCCGTTTCCGAGATTCAGATAACATATATATACAAATATACAAGAATTGCTCGTTTAAAGGTATTAGATTTTATCAGGTTCGCATAGTAAAAGCTTTGCTTAGATTGGGGCTAGATGTCGTATAGGTTTCCTTGCTATTATTTGTGTAGTTGTCGCCAGATGTCGAGCGACGGTGTGGGTAAGTTTTAATCTTCATCGTAAAAATAAAAACAAATAAAACGAACGCATGAACAAAAACACGCTGAAAAATGTAATGTTTAAAAAAACTAAACAAAAATAAAATATAAATACTAACAGTACTTGAAGCAAACATATTTCATGCAATATGTAATAGTTGTGGATTCTAGTGTTAGTGATTTACAATCGAAAAACCTTAGTAGCGTTCTCAGGCATCACTGCCGGAGTTGTACGGAAATAGGACAAACATTCAGACGAACAATTAATTATTAAATCGTAGTACCTACCATTTCTATTTTTATCTATAAATTATAAAGTACTTAAAATAATAAACCATGAGCGCTATTTCATAGTTAAATTCTATAATCATTATAGTGCCGATGAACATTTAAAATGTTAGAAACATCATAAAACACAAAATCTCACATAAAAAATATTAAGAACATGCTAGGTATGTCAAATAATATAAGTAAAAAAACACCAACACAAAAAAAGCTATTGCTATTTTTGCTATTGCTTTTGACGGTCTAAACTCTAGCCCAATAGAGCTAGAGTTTAGATAAAATAAAAGAATCTTATGAGCTTGTGCCACAAATGGCGGCCTTGTCGCTAAAAGTGATCTTTTCCAACCAAGAATGGAAAACACGTTACATATTAAGAACAGACGGGAGATATTGTAGAACTATTAAGTTCAAACTTTTAAAATAATAGATATAGTACGTATGTAATATTTAAATAAAACTAGACATACCTATACATACAAGTATATGCATATATAGCAGCTCAATGTTAAGTGATAGTGTGGTCGAAGATGGTAAACACACGGAATGAAACTGGCTGCAAGTGAGGCTGCCGGAACACATAGTTAAGTGCTTGGCGGCAGATTTAAATTTAATAGACATGGAGGGTGAAATCTTCCACCGCCTTGGAGACCTTGACTTCATGGAGCACGTGGGAGTGGTCGCTGATCTGAAGACGTTGCAGCTCTGTGTGCTACTCCTGACACCGTAGGAGAGGACTCCGGTCAGCTCAGGAAGGGTTCCAGAGCTACCCGCTCCCACTCCCGCGCCCGCGTATCAACCGCTGTCTTCACGTGCGGGCATTGCGAAGCAAGATGAGACAACGCGCGCGTGTTGTACTCAGCTTTGTCTCCATGAAAAAAGCCACCGGTATGGCCGAAACTATAGTCGGACTATCAGATATATATAATTCAACGTGCGTAAGCATAATTGCCGTGGTGGTGCCGGCGTAAGAATAGTACCCCACCCTCTCTACCCGTGGTTGCCGTAAGATACGGCTAAGGGATGTAATCTGGAAGATGGGCAGCAGTGTCTTCCTTGAACAATCACACTTAACTGCGCTCGCCAACCCGCCTGTCAAGCGTGGCGAGTATTAGCAAACCCCCCCAGGAGGAGGCCTATGTCCAGCAGTGGACGTCCTATGGCTGATGATGATGATAACAGGTCATGTCATATAATAACATATGTATGTATTGAATATATCTTAAAAAATAATCAACATAACATTTAATTAGCGGTAGTAGGGGAGCGAGGGGCTTGTTGTAACAGGGGTAAGTAGTAACAGGCGATTTTCACTAGGATCTTAAACTTTATTAGAGTATTTCTTTGACTCGATTTGACCTATAAACCGCGCCGCATCATGTTGTCATAGCCAGTGTCCCACCGGCCGGTGCAGTGAGCGAAAGTGTGCACGCGCTTCATTTTTGCCAGGTAATATAAAATTGCACTGTCGTAGAATTTTGGTTTGTGTTATTATTATCGACTAATTTCAAACTTTCTATATCTTATTTACATTTAAATTTATCTATCTCTTATAATGTGTAACAGTTTTTAAGATTGCTAAATTGTTTAAATAGTTATCTTGATAAATGTTAAAAATTATACCATGGGGTTAGTTGTAACAAAATCCCGGGGCTTGTTGTAACGTGTTATAACATGCCCCAAGTTATAATGTAGATACCTACTTATTTTTTTTTGCTTTCTTCTGGAATGAGAGTGCATAAAAGAAAGTCAGAGCGGGCGACACAAAGCCAAGAAGTGTACGAGTTAACGGCAGCTAAAGTTTTAGAAAAAAATGCAGTAATCGGAAAGCTAGTCAGACTTTCGGATTATGTCACGTCTCTCTTTATAGATACATAAAGAAAAAGAAGTATAATGATTGTTTAAGAGTTGGTTATGTTAAGCCTAGACTATTTACTGCAGAAGAAGAAGGTAAGATGGCTTCCTACCTACTCAAGGGCGCAGAAATATATTTTGGACTACTTCCTATGGAAGTAAGGAAACTAGCTTACCAATGCGGTGTGCAGCTTAATGCTAAAAACATTCCTCCTTCTTGGCATCAAAATAACATGGCTGGTACTGACTGGTTCCAAAATTTTATGCACAGAAATCCACATTTATCTTTAAGGACACCAGAAGTAGAATAAGTAGTGTTTAAGTAAATAAAACTGTTAATTACTTAATTTTTAGGTGTTAATTAGTTAAAAAGTGTATAAGAATAAATGATTAGAGGTATTATTTTTGTTTTTTTATGTCGTTACTACTTGCCCCGGTAGACGTTACAACTTGCCCCAAGCACGAGGTAAGTTGTAACACCGCACTTCTTCTAGAAAATAATTGATTGTAAAATAATGACCAATAGTTATGGTATTATTTTTACTTGATTTGGTAGAGGATGAGTTACTGCATCCATCCATTTTTATTCAATAGCAATTTAATCAATGGATCTCAAGATATATTAGTTTTCATGAAAACTGTTACAACAAGCCCCTCGCTCCCCTACAACCTGAAGCGATTTCTTCCAGGCAACCCTTGGATGTACAATTGTACATGACAGAAGGCACAGCTAACTTGGTCGGCGGTGGTGGTATTATTATTTCTTTTAATTTTAAAATTACTCCTTTCCAACTTACTCTGTTTTCTAAGCTTTGGAGCGTGGGTCCAGCAGTGGACGTCCTATGGCTAATGATGATGATGATGAAGCATAAGTAAAAGAAAAACGTAAACCACGCCATTCCAGATGTACTGTATACAGTTGACTCAAACGCTGAGGTTTTTAGGCTTTTGTAAAATATCACCAGATATAAATTCTAGTATTCTCTGTATGTCGTTCTAAGACATCCCTTACAATATTAGTATTCCTACAAGAGGGGATGTTGATAACATCTCTATTACTTAAGAGTATTCAGCGTAGGTACATACACTGCTATCTATTCTTGGATCACGCAGACAAAGCAAGTACTTATATTGTCTATAGTGACTAATATTACAAATGAGTAAGTTTGTTTGTTTTTGACTACTTTAAATTTGCTAAGCAAACTACCAAACCGTGTTACTGTTAGATTTAAAAAAAAAGAAATAGGCTTACGCTTTACCGTCATCTCACCTGATGTTAAGTGATGATGCGGTCTAAAATTAGATTCTATAATAAAATCCCACTTGAGGTAACTAAAATGTCCTATAATCAATTCAAAGATTTTATAAAGCAGAGGTTAATTGACAAAGCCTACTATAAGGTGGCTCATTTCGTGGAAGACAAGAACAGATGGTTGTAGTAGCTTTTCTCTGCACTTGCATCCCCCTGGCTAAGTGACAATTGTAGTAAGCATAATGTATTAATATTTATAACTGTAAACTGTAACCTAATATGAAAAGAAAGATCCACAAAAAAAAAGCCTTGCTGAGTTTCTTGCCGGAGTCTTCTCAGTTGAAGTGTAACTACGAGCCGGTGGTAGATTCAAACATGTAACTTAACGTTCATAAGTGCCTCACCAGGGCCTAAACTGAATAAATGACTTTTGATTTTGATTTTGAAATGGAGCCTAGAAGATATCGATTCACTCTCGCCTTGAAGACACCCAGATTGTATCCAACGGGGAACACATCTCAGCTCAGGTTTTGTAGCGATTATAGCTCAGTGGTTGGTTCGTTCAGTTTACACACCAGAGAGCGTGGTCCAAATTCTAACAATATATTTGGCTTGCTGTTGAAAGCAAAATATTGTGAGGAAACCATGACATGGTGGTAAGGTATTTTCTATTTGTTAGTTACTACCAAAAAGTTAAAAAAAATCCGCTAAACACCTAACGGTGTGTTCCGGCAGCCTCACTTGAGTGCCAGTTCCGTTCCAGGGTTGTGCTTTACCATCTTTAACCATACCGTCATAAAAAGAACAAGAAAAGGAACAATTTGAATGTTTTCAAATCCCGACTAATCAGGTTTCTTCTAGGTAAAACATTCTAGACAGCATCACTGCCAAGATGTAGTCAAACGCAAATTTGTCAAAAAACTCTAAAAAAATTTGATCAACAAAAAAGTTTTTAGTAAGCAAAAGTCTGAAAGAGAAACCGCAGAACAAAGCTTGTATTGCATAGACAAGGGTAGTTCACCCCAAGGGTTAGCGACATGCGGTAAACATGTCTATAACTTGTTACTGTCTTCGATCGCTGCATCCCCTTTGTATAGAGTTGTTTGTGTTCTATTCGTGGTAGACATTTTCATCATATAGGGTTAGACAGATCGAGTACGCTGCGTATAAAGGAGGTAATAATAGTCGTTTTTAGAACTTTTACGATTGAGTTTTTAATGGGGAAGTTGTTATCTAACGAATGGATATGCTTGTTGCAGCATATATTAGTGTTTAGAATACAGTGTCCGAAGGGATATTATTGAGACCCTATTAGTAAGTATATAGAACAAACATTTATCGTCACATATTTGTTCTGGTGGGAATCGAACCCACGCCCTACTTTTACTGCTCTTGGAGCAGATATTCTACCAAATGCGTTAACATGGTAGTCAATACAAAAAATGATGTACACTATTACATTAAAAATTATTTTTAACCGATTTCAAAAAAGTAAGCGGTTCTCAATCTATTTTTTTTTATGGTTGACAGGATAAGTATTTGACCACAGCTCACCTGATGTTAAGTGACAGTGTGGTCGAAGATGGTAAACACACTTAGCCTAGAATAGAATTGGCTCTCAAGTGAGGCTGCCGGAACACACATTTAGGTGGTTGGCGATAGATTTTCTTCTCAAGGGTGGTAACTAACCAGCCGAGTACTAGAAAGTATCCTACCACCACGCTGTGGTTTCGTCACGATTTTTTCCTTCACCGGGGCAGCTCAAGCTAATTGTTAGGGTTGAACCCACGCCCTTCGGCGTGTGAATTGACCACGCTAACCACTGGCCTATCATACTTCCCAGGATCCATTTAAATGTTATCAAAATCGGTCGATTAGTTTTTAAAAAATCTACATAAATCTAAATCGATGATATTTTCGTTTATTCCAACACTCGCTGTTTCATTGGAACAGTGCGTTTAGTTGGCCTAAAGGTCATGGAGTCAGTTTTTATTAAATTGCAATAATATTTTTTAAATTATAATTATAAATGAATGTAACTAAAATATGTTTGCCGTGGTGTTGCCGGCGTAAGAATAGTACTCCACCCTCTCTACCCGTGGTTGCCGTAAGAGTTGGCTGAGGGATGTAATCCGGAAGATGGGCAGCAGCGTCTTCCTTGAACAATCACACCTATTTGCGCTCGCCAACCCGCCTGCCAAACGTGGCGAGTATTGGCAAAACCCCCCCAGGAGGAGGCCTATGTCCAGCAGTGGACGTTCTATGGCTGATGATGTGATTTGATGTGATGTGTAACTAAAAAAATAATTGCAGCATTCAATCTATACTCAATACATTATTCAAACACTTACTCGGCTGAAATACAATTCTCAACTTCCGATTCTTTAATCCGATGTGCTGTTGCTATGCAACTAAAAAAATCGTAAAATAACAATTACTTAAGTAACTAAATCGAAACAATCGAATATCTATTACGATTTAGGGATTTGTATCAAAATAATAACATTAAATTGTATTTACATCTTCCTGTATCCTAATCTCGAATTGGCAATTCAAAACGAATTGTTTTCGAAATTCAATAGCATTTATTGGGCCCTTTATTATTGGACAAAATGTTTGTATTTTAAATTACTATTTAGATTTGCCTTGCCAAATACTTTTTATTTTTCTTTGTATTTGGGTTCTTTTTTGTGCATTTTCGAGTGTCAAGTTTAAGTGAACGTTATAGTCAAAGTCACACTATGTAAGTCAAATTTGAGTCCGGTCATGCTTTATTATTCTAGTTCTGACTTTAAGGGAGTTTTAGAAGCAATACGAAAAGTCATGTTTCACACATTGTTATATGAATTTCTCATGCTCACGCATATAATTCGACACTTTATGAATAAAACTCGACTTATATAATACGCAGTTTAGTCCAGTCAGTGAGGATTTTTACCCTACAAAAGGTATATAACAAATTTTGTAATATGTCGTTTAGGTTTGTTCTCTATTTAATCCAAGTTTGTGACCTTAAAGAGTGGTTGTCCGGGCACCAACTTGAGTGTAAGATGCTAAAATATGGGTTTTTTTTTCGTTGAGGATGAACCGTTGAGGTTTATCTAAAACTTTCACTGCAAACTTGAAGAGAAAAGAATCACTCACATTTTTTATTTCAAATTTTTTTTGTAAGTCTGACATGTATTGAGTTCTAGAAGAGTAAAAATTTAAATTTGTCTACAAAATCAAGAAATTATCAGGTAAAATCTGTCTTAGTCAAAATCACATAAAGTAAGTCATGATCAAGTCCAGTCCATGTCCTAGAAAAGTAAAAGTGATTATACTGAAAGTTTTCACTGAGTTTTGGCGACAATAAAAAATATTTATGACATTGTATCACTTTTTAGCCGACTACAAAAAGGAGGAGGTTCTCAATCAGGTTGCATTGTTTATAAATATTTGTTATCTCAAAAGTCCGTATTTATTTTTTTACTTTCAGATTGGTCCCACAGAAGTTTCTGTTTCTTTTTGTAGTTATTTATTTGTAGCTAAATAGACCTTTCCTGTGAAAGCATTCAGTCTAATGTTTGCTTATTTTAAATTGGCCGACTGGACCTTTCGATCGAGATTGATGGATTGACTCAAAAGGCTTTTTCTGGGAACGCTGACAAATCGTATCTCTGTAATGTAATCTTTTCTTGTATATTTTGAGCGTTTAATCACAATGTGCCGAATTATACGCAAAATTGTAGATGATTTCATTTACTTTGAAGTCATATTTTATCACGTCATTGTGGTTTAAAAATCAAACTACCTAACCGATGGTTAGGTAGTATGATTTAACCGATGATGGTTTAACCGATTTTAATGAAATTTTTATGGGACTAATCTGAGAGTATATCCCACTAATCCCGCTAATATTATAAATGTGAAAATTTGGATGGGTGAATGGGTGGATGTTTGTTACTCAATCACGCCAGAACGGCTTAACAGATCTGGATGACATTTTTCATGTAGATACTTTAGGCACTGCAATAAAACATAGGATACTTTTCATCATCATCATCATCACCATCATCATCATCATCATCATCATCATCATCACCATCATCATCATCATCATCATCATCATCACCATCATCATCATCATCATCATCATCACCACCACCATAGTTTTGTGTTCACCGTGTAATTCTAATTATTAATTCTTAACAAGGAATACGTTTAATTACGGAGCGTATCGATCAATGAAGCCCATCAAATATTCAAAGATATCCACTACCCATGAATATAAACCATGGCTCGTAAACCTCCCGTCCCATCTACCCACGACGTGGATACTGATATTATTGTTCCTAACTTTGTCTGTATATAGATACTGACTACAACAGTAACGGAATTTAGTTTTTTTTAGAAGCGAAATTGTATTAAACACTTTTTCTTCTTTTTTACAAGCTTTTATTTAACGTGCAATAGGTGGTGGTGCCGGCGTAAGAATAGTACCCCACTCTCTCTACCCGTGGTTGCTGTAAGAGTCGGCTAAGGGATGTAATCCTGAAAATGGGCAGCAGCGTCTTCCTTGAACAATCACACCTAACTGCGCTCGCCAACCCGCCTGCCAACCGTGGCGAGTATTGGCAAAACCTCCCCAGGAGGAGGCCTATGCCCAGCAGTGGATGTCCTATGGCTGATGATGTGTGATGTGATATTATGTAACTTTGTTTGTTCGGATGGAATCTTGCAAGTTAAATTTGACACACTTTCCGATGTCCGATTGCACTCAAATTTCAAAATCTTCGGTGACAATACAATTATATGGTACCATGAAGCTGGTCTGATGATGGAGACGGAATATGGCAATAGGAACTTTTGAACTAAACAAGATAAACCCACCAACTGATTCGTTTTGAAGAGCACTTTATGCCCAAATGATATCCAGGGTCTGATGATGAAGCTAGAAGGTGGCCACGGCATCTCTGTGATAAAATAACATAACCCCATCGAGTTTGGACTCGATAGATTAGTCTTGAGAAGCAATCTCTAAAATATGTACTTACTAAAAAGTAAAAAATATTTTAAAAACAAGCTTTTATCAGGGACAATAAAGTAAAAACTTAAAAATTCATTCTATTATTTGGTGTGTAGTTACTTACGTATATACTTAAAAACTTGAGGCACTACCCGTTACATTATACAGGTTAGGTACTATTCTTCTGTGCCTCAAGCTTTTAAGGATATAGGTAAGTACCTACACGCCAAATACTTACTAGAACTTATTTTTTTTTTTCTTCTGACAAACCTCACCTGATGTTAAGTGACGGTGTGGTCGAAGGTGGTAAAGCACACCTAGTCTGGAATGGAACTGGCTCTCAAGTGAGGCTGCCGGAACACACCGTTAGATGCTTGGCGGCAGATTTTCAACTTGACGGTGGTAGCTAGCCAGCCGAGTACTAGAAAGTACCTTAACACCACGCTATGGTTTCCTCACGATGTTTTCCTTCACCGGTAGCTCAAGCTTATTGTTGGGGTTTAAACCCACGCCCTTCGGCATGCGAATCGACCGCGCTAACCACTAAGTTCGCGCTATCATCGCTACAAAGTTCATTTCCACCCTTCAACCCAGAACCCAGTAATGTTTACACACTACTGCTTGGCGACAGAATATCTGGTGGCGATGGTGGTGGTTTCCTCACGAAGAGTGAAGTTTATCTTTCTTATTATTATCATAATAAAGTTGGAGTAAAACCGCGTGTTCAACTAATGCTAACAGTATATCGGTCACTCCCCCCATCTACCCTTCTATTTGGGGTGAGACTATTACATCCGAAGTTTCAGCATTTACTATCATAGGAAGGGATGAATTAATAACTAATGTATCCGGGTTACTGATGATTTATCCGGCTAGTTTTTTGATCCGGCCAGTATCTAATTTATTTTCAAATCACTCACGCGTGTCCAGTTGGGAGTATTCTAATAAACAAGTATAATAATAAGAATTATTGGAAATTACAACAACTAAAAAAATTACAATAAAAATACCGGCCAAATGCGAGTCGAACTCGCGCACGAAGGGTTTCCGTACCATTATCTATAAAAACGGCAGACCGCTGGTTGTGGCCAAAATTATTGTTTTACAGTATCCGACCTAATCACACGAGAATAATCCCGTCTAAGCAAAGCAAAAACGTGTCACACACATCATCAGCCATAGGACGTCCACTGGTGGACATAGACCTCCTCGTGGGAGGGTTTTGCCAATACTCGCCACGCTTGGCAGGCGGGTTGGCGAGCACAGTTAGGTGTGATTGTTCAAGGAAAACGCTGCTGCCCATCTTCCGGATTACATCCCTTACCCGACTTTTACGGCAACCACGGGTAGAGAGGGTGGGGTACAATTCTTACGTCGGCACCACTACGGCAACGAAAACGTGTCAATAGCACGTCAATTTTCATTATAAAATAATCATTTGTTTTTTTTAATTGTAAATTCGGATATCCGGTCAAAACTATCTTTATCCCATTTCTAAACGATCCTTTCGTAAAAGGAGCCGTAATTGTTACGGACATGTTGCTAATTATCTCCTTTACAAATCGACCAGCTTATATATATACTAAGCTGGTGGAGCCACAAGCTCATTTCCTACGCAAATATGGTATACTTATATATAAAATTCTAGTTCCATAATTTGACCATATTTCTAAACAAAGTGGCCGGTTTTCGTAGAATATGTTATAAAGACATTTGACAAGGATAATCTTGAATGGAGCTCATTTAGGTTATGGTTAGGTTAAATGCTTGGCTCTATTCTGTTCCACATGTTTAGGTGTGTTTACCATTTTCTATCACACCATCACTTAACATCAGGTGAGCTGTGGTCCAATATCTAGCAAGACAAACATTAAAAAAAGCTTTCGTCTCATAACTTTTACATAAAAAGACTGTTTGACTTCGGTGGACCATCCGCACCGTATAACCAACAAGACAAAAAAAAATGTTTCTCTACCTTTTGCACTAATTGGTAGGAGAGCTGTAATTTTCACTGTGGCAATAAGAGCTGCAATTTTTATTGTGGTAATAAGGACTGCAATTTTCACTGTGGTAGTAAGAGTTGCAATGTTCACTGTGGTAGTAAGAGTTGCAATTTTCACTGTGGTAGTAAGAGTTGCAATGTTCACTGTGGTAGTAAGAGTTGCAATTTTCACTGTGGTAGTAAGAGTTGTAATTTTCACTGTGGTAGTAAGAGTTGCGATATTCACTGTGATAATAAGAGCTATTATTTTTAGTGTGGTAATAAGGAGAGACACTTGCTCTATGATTGTTAACATCCAAGGTTACACTACTCAAATAGGCGTCAAAGCTCTTCCTTTGATTATAGCTGTTGGAAATTTCGCTGTTGCTATATATATACATACATGCTATTACATTTTCATTTTTTTTTTGTAGAATAGCAGCATTGTTTAGTTATGTTCATCCAAAAATCTGGTCTCACAAGAATATAAATCGACATTTTGTTATCCACAGACTATAGACAGCATCGAGAGTGGTTCTTCAGATTGTAAAGAAACTCCAAAGGATAGCATATTTTAGGTTCATTATTTTCGAAGCCACAATGTAAGCTTTTAAGTAACTTTGAAAGTTTTCGAGAGACTTCTCGTGTATACAGTGAACTAGAATTGATATCCACGCAATTCACTTTGCTGACACTGTGAAACAGTATACTCGAAAGATATAACCAGAATATAGATATATCAATAAGAGTAAAAGTACATACAGAATTTTATTTTTATTTTTTTAATATTTTAGAACATTTCACACAGCGCCATCTAGTCCCAAGCTAAGCAAAGCTTGTCTATAACATATGACAGCACTGTTGGCTCATTGTTAGTATCTGCTTTAAGAGCTGCAGAGCGTGGGTTCGATTCCCACCAGGACAAACATTTATATGACGATAAATGTTTGTTATATTTTTTTTTCAGTTTAACAGGTTATGTGTTTGACCACATCTTACCTAATGTTAAGTGACGACGTGGTCGAAGATGATGGTACACACCTGGCCGGGAATAGAACTGATTCTCAAGTGAGGCTGCCAGAACGCACCGTTAAAATTTTGTATGAATGTATTATATGTTTAGATGTTTGTTACTCGATCACGCAAAAACGGCTGAACGGATTTGGATGACATTTAGCACACACATGGTTTATTACCTAGATTATCATATTTCATAATACACAATAGTAAAGAATATTTTATTAAATTAACGACATCTGGTGGTGGTAATTTTTTTTGTTAAATTCCACGCCGATGAAACAGCGGGTCACAGCTAGTCTATTATTAAAAAAAAACCGCTTACTCAGCTATTTTTTGGGAACCCGTCTATAGATCTTGAGCCTATTCTCACTAAACATAATGCAAGCGTGCCACGTCCCAGTTTAAGACTGACCACACACGTGTCATGAAAGGGTTTAACTTGAAGGCGTAAACATTGCTTGGCATGACGTCACCGGTTTGGCGTCATGTCTTACAAGAAACCTACAAAGCTAAGATAAATAACCTAGCTTTGTTTTATGATGTTCTAGATTCTCACGCTGAGATTATTTATGTTCACATTTATTGATGACATGTAATTCTGGAAGTCAGATTGTTTTTACAGTCAATATGTAATTTTTTAATTCTCAATGTTGAGTGAAATCTGACAATGCGACTTTTTCCAAATTTATTACACTAATATTATAAAGGCAAAAGTTTGTGAGTGCGTAAGTGTTTATATGTTTATTACTTCATCACGGTCAAACAGCTGAACCAATTTTGATGAAATTTGGCATGGAAGTAGCTGATACTCTGAATTAACACATATGCTACTTTTTATTCCAAAAAATGTACTGGATAACACCGCGGGGCGCATCTAGTGGTTTTATAAACAACTAGCTGTGGCCCGCGACTTCATGCACGTGAAATTTAACAAAAAGTTTGTTCGGTTTGCAGTATAAAAATATATATGTTTGTTAGTCCAAGTTATAAATGATATGTGTGTCAAATTTCATTCCATTCCGTTCAGTTGTTTTTGCGTGTAAGAGTAACAAACATCCCTCTATCGTTACAATTTTTCACATCTCTACATAGTATAAAACAAAGTCGCTTCCCGCCGTCTGTACGCTTAGATCTTTTAAACTACGCAACGGATTTTAATGCGGCTTCCATCAATAGACAGAGTGATTCAAGAGAAAGGTTTATATGTATAATTCATGCATATGCACCACATATGTATCTATATTGCACCCGTGGGAATGCTGAGCGGGTCGCTAGTTTATAATATTAGTAGGATTATTAATAATCCAGGGTATTAAGTTTTAATATCAACGTATAAAGCTATAAAGCGCATCCAACCTTAATTTAAGTAGGTATTTTTGTTATTTCTAGTTTTTTTTATATAACAGCAATGAGACGAACGAGACGCTCTCTTGATGTTAAGAGATAACGCCTGTCCATGACCATTGCAGCGATACACAGAACTTTGAGTAGTATAACAAAGTTCAGGGCATCGCTGCCTTGGCGCTCATTACTTTGAGACTAGATGGTTAGTCTCAATAGCTCTGTAATTTCGCTAGTAGCTTAGCTAGCTTTTTCTAGCTGTGTACCCAGAGCTGTGTTCAAACCGGAACACAGTAATTACACACTACTACCTAATACTACTAGTGGATATAATGAGCACTAGAATATGTGTGTGTGTGTGTTTTCAATTTAAATGTTAACAAACTGGACGATCATTACACAATATAGCAAATTGCGTGAACAAATATTCAACTTGACATCGTCCCCGATCTGTGTTCAGATGAACAACATCCCCATGTTCAGATGGAACAACAAAAGAACGGCGGACTAAAAATACGAAGCATTTTTTCCGCACAACCCTTCACAAAAATAAAGGCTCATTACACATCCCGACCTGCTGGAGAAAGACACACGCGATGATAAACAATGTATTTCGAGAACAATCTTTTGAGTGGAAAATTCTCGCTGCTCGTAGTTGCGTTGAACTCATGTGGGACAAGACTGCTTGTAACTTTAACGAGGGGTGTGGTGCGAGTAGTGGCTGCGAGCGAGTTAGATATCTACTTATTTTAAAAACTGCCGTGGCGTGCCGTGGTGCCGCCGGCGTAAGAATAGTACCCCACCCTCTCTACCCGTGGTTGCCGTAAGAGTCGGCTAAGGGATGTCATCCGGAAGATGGGCAGCAGCGTCTTCCTTGAACAATCACACTTAACTGCGCTCGCCAACCCGCCTGCCACGCGTGGCGAGTGTCGCCAAAACCCCCCCAGGAGGAGGCCTATGTCCAACAGTGGACTTCCTATGGCTGATGATGTGTGATGTGATATGATTTTAAAAACTAAATTAAATCAATTTACTTATAAATCTTTGACACGTTATAATAACAATCAATTGGCTCTGAAGTAGTCTTTGCTATGGTAGACAAGCTAGTGTTGTGACCATAGCTCATCTGATCTTAAGTGACGGTGTGGTCAAAGATGGTAAACACGCTTGGAATAAGAAGTGGCTCTCAAGCGTGGCTGCTGGAACACACCGATAATTAAAAAAAAAACGTTATGTTTAATGGTAAGAGATAACACCTGTCCATGAACATTACAGCGATACACAGAACTTTGAGTAGCAAAACAAAGAAGTCCAGGGCATCGCTGCTTTGGCGCTCATTACTCTTTCGATGGTTAGTCTCAAGAGCCCAGTAATTTCGCTAGCTGCAGTACCTATTAAACCGGAACACAGTAATGTTTTTAATACTACTGCTTGGCAGCAGAATATCTGGTACTGCGGTGGCAGTTACCTAGACGACCACCAAGTAAGTTGCTTGGCGGCAGATTTTTAACTTGAAGTAGTCAATATTGTATTGTAGCTAATGCTTTCTCCTATAATCCTCCTCCAGAAGAAAACGTTATTAAAGCACTATTTAAACAAAAAACAATATTATAAGCAATCACATACATAAAAAGAAAATATAAATAAATAGTTGACTTCCAGCGTGGCGACGCCGCGGAGCTTTATGGACACTTTTGGGCAGAGGTCTTTACGTAGGGGCCTTTTTGACTAGGTAATTGTTGACTCGCATCAGCGGATGGGACATTGATGCGCGTCAACAAACCCATTATGACATTAATTTAGTAATTTTTTATTATTATTGTAAGGAATACAACGAGTGTATGACATAAAGTACTTATGTGTAATTATTACTTGACGAATTATATATGTACACAGTAAGTAAAAAAAAAGTAATAAACAGTAATAAAAGTAATAACTCAGTAAGTAAAGTATGTTAAAAGTTGCACACAAAAAGCAAAACATGTGGCGTGGAGTGGGGTTATTTGGAGTGAGGTGCCCCGCGATTTTTATGTTTCTGGAATAAAAAGTCATCTAATCCAGGGTATGTGGTTACTGCATAAGTCGATAGTTACAATGAGAAGTGGGACGGATTTCGATATAAAAAAAAAATTCTTTACAAAAAAGAAGAATGAATATTATTTTACGCGCTGTCATTTGGACCAAACCCCAAACCGGTGGTGAGTTTTCAACTCGCTCATACAAAGGGCTTTCTTGAGAAAATTTTCATATTACTTTAGCGGCAATAAGTGTAGCCACGGCTTCGGAAATAACGCAGTACAAACACTGTGCAGTAAACAAACTTAAAGTATTTTTTTCTAAAAAAAATAGATCTACGTTTGATCACAAACTCACCTGATGGTAAGCGTCGGTGTAGCCGAGGATGGAACACACCGATCTAGAAGAAATACAGGATAAAAAAGTCTGTACCAGAATTCAACCTTAACATAATGTAGTAAAAAATTATATATGATTGATTTTATTATTTCATTGATACACCAAAGTTATAAGACATATTCCAATATATGACAACAACATAAGAAATGACATAAATAACAATATAGATAACGAAAAACTAATGAGATGTCAGTTTGATATGTCAAAAATAATATTTCAAATAATTTTCACATGTCTTTCAGAGTCATTTAGATAATCTGCCGCCAAGCATCTAACGGTGTGTTCCGGCAGCCCTCAAGTGAGGCTGTAGCATTTCAGGCTTGGTGTGCTTTACCATCTTCGATCACACCGTCACTTAACATCAGATGAGCTCTGGTCAAACATCTAGCCTGTCAAACAATAAAAAAAAAGTCAATAGCTCTTCCAAGCGCCACTCATGCGCCACGGTACCGCTCGTTATGCTTCTGCTATGTCCAGGTCATTCCTTTGCTCAACGACCTGCTTGCTCACCGACCACAATTAGATATATTCGCCGACAAATTAGACTTTTCCATATACTCTGTTGTTGTCTTCATTAAAATAAAAATAAAAATATCGTAGGACATTACACACAGCGCCATCTGACCCCAAACTAGGCAAAGCTGCCAAACATTTGACATCCAAACATTTTTGATTATACCACAAAATGGTTGTCCTGAGTGGGAATCGAACCCACGCCCTACGGTTTCTGAAGTTCATTTGCGATGTCATCATTCTGAATTCATTGGCGATAGTAACAATATTAAATAATTAGTATAATTAAATTTATTTTAAATTATACGTATATATATTAACATAAATAATGTTGACTCCTGTGCGCTTTGGAGTAATCTGTAAGCATAGGAAGTATCTGCTGTAAAATGAAATAAAATAAAAACTATAAATGTAATAATATTTTAGTTTTAAATACAGACCTCTAGGAGCGCAAATAAAACTCGCAGTCGACTGGTTTATTAGAGACACGCCGAGTTTATTGTCCATACTGTCGTTCCCGTGTATGTTTCCTACCCAATCCCCGAAGAGATTTTATTATGGCCCGAAAATAAGATGTTTTTATTAGTTGGGATTAGAGCCCATCTACTGCGTAGCTGTTTTTGTACATAATTTGATTGGCGGAGTTTTTCCGGTGAAGAAACACTTGTAAAGGGAAAGATCACAAGATTAGTCGGTTTATATGTAAATAACGACTTGTTATTCTTTTATGGATTCTGAGATTCAATTATATTGGAGTAGCTAAGGAGTCAATTTTGTCAAGTCAAGGTTTCGTACCAAAGTCTTGCAATTTCGTTAAGTACGCTTGTTAGTGAAAGTTGATTTCAGAATCAGCCCTGTTTTTAACCGGCTTCAAAAAGGAGGAGGTTCTCAACTCGATTGTTTTTTTTTTTAAATGTATGTATACCGATGACTTTGAGATTTATGATCCGATTTACGTGATTCTTCTTTAGTTTGATGCGGAATATACCATTTGTCATTTGGTCCCATAAAAATGTAACATAGTTTGGCCCAGTTGTTTTCATTTTATGAACATTTTTTAATGTTTTTTTTTTGTTTCGTGGACGATGTAATGTAATTGTCTTTGGCAAGACGATTTTGAATCTTAGCGAGTCTAGGTTGAAGTGTTTAATGGCATGAACATAAATTAACAAAAAAATTGAAAAATAAACACATCACACATCGTCAGCCATAGGACGTCCACTGCTGGACATAGGCCTCCTCCTGGGGGGGTTTTGCCAATACTCGCCACGCTTGGCAGGCTGGTTGGCGAGCGCAGTTAGGTGTGATTGTTCAAGGAAGACGCTGCTGCCCATCTTACGGATTACATCCCTTAGCCGACTCTTACGGCAACCACGGGCAGAGAGGGTGGGGTACTATTCTTATGCCGGCACCACCACGGCAATAAACAAACTTTAAAAAAAAAAGTACCAAGCACCGACTTCAAACAGATCAGTATGTACCTACCTAGCAGGTGTAGTAATACTTTGTAAAGTAAGTTTATTTTTCGCTTTTTAGTGCTGATGTTTTTTTCTTGAAGTCGGTTTTACTTCTTTTTTTTAAGTTTGTTTATTGTACATTATCCCATTGCTGGGCGTGGGCTTCTTCTCATTGTGAGTAGGATAAGTTGATCAAGTGCAAGTTGGCAGACTTCACACACCTTTTTTTAGGGTTCCGTACGCAAAGGCTAAATCGGGACCCTTATACTAAGACTCCGCTGTCCGTCCGTCTGTCTGTCTGTCCATCCACCAGGCTGTATCTTATGAACCGTGATAGACAGTTGAAATTTTCACAGATGATGTATTTCTGTTGCCGCTATAACAACAAATACTAAAAACAGAATAAAATAAATATTTAAGGGGGCTCCGATACAACAAACGTGATTTTTTTGCTGCTTTTATAGATAAGTACCTGGTTGACCGAGCATTGCTCGGCTGAAAACATGGATAAAACGACGTTTTCTGAAAATGAAACTTAGGTAGATCGATTTTTCGCCCCCGAAACCCCCTGGATACAAAATTTCATGAAAATCGTTGGAGAAGTTTCCGAGATTCAGAATATATATATATATATATATATATATATATATATACATACATATATATATATATATATATATATATACAAGAATTGCTCGTTTAAAGATATAGATAGTACGGAGCGCGCGCCTTCGTGCGCGAGTCCGACTCGCACTTGGCCGGTTTTTTCTTGCCCTTGTAGGTTTCCTTACGATGTTTTCCTTCACCGTTTGAAGAAGTCAGCAGCAATAAGCACATAACTTAGAAAAGAAAGGCGCGTGCCTTGGGATTTGAACCTAGGACCCAGATTGGATAAGTCTTCCAACTAGGCTGGCAAAACTTTTTCCGAAAGTTGATTTATATGGATTTATTCCAGAATTCGCATTACAAAGTTGTTGGATTTTTTGTCCAGGAATTAGATTCATTCTTTGTAGTTTGGTTTTTAATCAAAATGTTAGAATTGCCTTTCATCACTTGAGTCCATAACATTATAAAAATTATAATTTTTGGTATTTAAACAAGTGAGCACCTACTGTGTAATGGTAGTAATTCAGTTGTTTGTTGAGATTGTAGTGATTTATAGTGACGATAGCTCAGTGGTAAGCGCGGTCGCTTCGCATGCCGAAGGGCGTGGGTTCAAACCCCAACAATTAGCTTGAGCTGCCGGTGAAGGAAAACATCGTGAGGAATCCATAGCATGATGGTAAGGTACTTTCTAGTACTTGGCTGGCAAGCTACCACCTGAAAATCTGCCGCCAAGCATCTAACGGTGTGTTCCAGCAGTCTCACTTGAGAGCCAGTAGCATTCCAGGCTAGATGTGGTTTACCATCTTCGATCACACCGTCACTTAAAAGATAAGATTTTTTGGATTCGGAAATATAATATGTTTCCTTACGATGTTTTCCTTTACCGTTTGAAGTCATCAGCGATAGAAAAAACAGACAGAAGTGCATACCGTGGGATTTGAACTTAGTACCTCCAGATTTTTCAAATCTCTTTACTTGGTGGTAGATTTTCTTTGCAAGAGGTCGTCTAGGTAGGTACCACCGCAGTACTAGATATTCTGCCGCCAAGCAGTAGCGTATAAACATTACTGTGTTCCGGTTTGAAGGGTACTGCAGCTAGCGAAATTACAGGGCTTTTAAGAGTAACCATTTCCATCCTAAGGTTGTCTGGAAGAAATCGCTCTAGGCGATAAGGCCGCCCTTGTACACCGTTTATTTGTTGTTTCTATGTTGTATTTTTTGTTTTGTTACTTTCTTTCTCTTCTGTTTTTAATTTTTGTATGTATTTTTATAATGTTTGGTGTATAATAAAGTTGTATTGTATTGTATTGTATTGTAAAGTCTTAAAGTAATGAGCGCCAAAGCAGCGATGCTCTGGACTTTGTTTTGTCACACAAAGTTCTGTGTATCGCTGCAATGATCATGGACAGGCGTTATCTCTTACCATCAGGAGAACGAAACATTCGTCTCATTACCGTTACATAAAAAAAAAAACTTGAAATCCTTATCACACTGCACTAAACCAGTGTCCGGTACTTAGGGTGTGCTTGGCCATAATTATGTTCCTTTACTGTAGTCACTCTTACCTTACAAATACTCTCTGAATAACTAGTTGTGCTCTAGGGTTTCTCTTGCCTTTTCTAGCACAATATATCCAATAAGCCGGCTAAATAATCCGTAATAATCCGTCTATTTCCCATCTTAAGGTTGTCTGGAAGAAATTGCTATAAGCGACAAGGCCGCCATGTAACCATTTATTTGTTATTTCTGTTGTATTTTTGTTTTGTTACTTTCTTTCTCTTTTTTATGTTTTTAATTTTTGTATGTTATAATATGTTTGGTGTATAATAAATTTGTATTATTGTATTGTAAATAAAACCTATAACATTTAATAAGACACCCAGGGATATAAGAACAAAAAACAATATTAACATTTTTTTTAATATGTTAAATAATTATTTAATAGAAAAGGGTTATTACAATCTTAATATTATGTTCTTAAATGATAAAATTTAAATATTTGTTTTTTTATTTTGCGACCTTCTCACTTAATTTTATTGTTTTATGTTGACTTGTGATTGTAATTAATGTTTTTAGTGTGATTTTAATTTGGTGTAATTTTGTCATTTTTATTTTATTGTAATGAACTAGGTATTATTAGATTAAGTTAGAAAATAATAACCATGTCTGTAAACCTTTCCAGCGTAGAAACTAGAGAATATTTTAATAAAAATAACATTATGTGTACCTAGTCTCATAGACAAATAAAACTCATTCATTAAAAAAAATGTCTATAAATAAATACTTGGATATTTCACACAGCGTCATCCAGCCCCATAAATGTTTGTTAAAGAAGAAGTATCAAATACGAGTAAACACACACTTAACATTGTATCTGAGTTCTATTAAGACTTTAACAATCTATCTTTCCCCTCATTTATTATTAACATTCTATTTCAAACAAAGCTTTACCCAATTCTTACCAAAATCAATTGGCAAACTTTTACCTTTTCAAATTACCTATTCTACCTTAACCTTTGCAAATAAAGGGCTGGAATTATAATAAAACTTATAATACCATGTAACAAACATATTTTAAATGTTATGTGGGGGCGCCACTATTGTAGATTTGAAAGAAAATTGACAGCACTTCATTGAACATTTTAGTTCGTTAATTCGACCAAGTCTTATTGGTAGTTCTGAACGAAATCTGGAAACAAGGGTAAACTTACGTGGTCGTAAGGAAAAGCCTCATCGTAAGTAGAAGGCCTTTGATCTTTTCTTGGAAGCCCCAGGCAGGGCCCGCTTTGTAGAAATCTGCCAATTCGTTATTGCAAAGCTTGAGTTATTATTATCAGGGGTGGTTACTGTTGAGGTTGTAGTAAATTTTTGTGCGACCCACAGAAATTTTATTGTTTTTATTTTTTATTTTTCCCCATCTTAATGTTGCCTAGAAGAGATTTTTTTAGCTTTTAGCGATTAGTTCGCCAGTTGTAACACCTATTAATTAAGTTTATTTCTTCTGTATTGTATATTTTTAGTGTGTTCAATAAAGAGTAAATCAATTAGTTAATAAAATTATTTTTATGTTTTAATACTTAAATTAACTAATTATTTGTGGCAATTTCAATTTATTAAAAGTATAGTCCCATATTTAATTCGAGTGTTTTTTTTGATAGGTATTACTTACATCAAAACAAACTGACTTAGGATATTAAAAGTGGAATTATTCCCGTAAAGTACAATTTGGGTATTTAAATAACAAATTCACACAAAAGTACACATAGAAAATAATGAAAATAATTTATGCTAAAAATGTCTTAAGAAATTTTCATGCTGCCCTTCACCTAAGAACCTTTAGAACGGTTTCGAGAATAAATACTGATTGACAAGCTTACTACGAAAACTTAGTTTTTGAAAATTGTTTAAAGGTTAAAAGAGCTTCAGGGTAAAGATAAAACTCAACTTAAAGTCAAGTATTTTTTACTTAAAATACGAGTTAATAAACCCGACTCTGTTCGTTCAAAATATCATACATAACCTATTTTGGTCTTCCTATCGAATCTAATTACTTATTTGTCTACCGAACCTTACTAGTTACATATTTATTGGTCTATAAAGTCTGTTTACGTATTTGTCTATAGAATCGTACTACGTATTTTTCTATCGGATCATACTACGTATTTGTCTATCGGATTTTAGTATGTACATATTGTTCTTTTGAATCTGACTACGCATATAGAATGGAACTATGTTTCTGCCTATCGAATCGGATTTAGTATTTTTCTATCAAATTGTACTACGTATTTTTCTATCGAATCGTACTACGTATTATATATCGAGTCGTACTACGAATTTTTTTAGGAATCGTACAACGTATTTTTCTATAGAATCGTACTAGGTATTTGCCTATCAAATTATACTATGTATTTATATATTTCTGCTGATTTGTAGGATAGCGGGTGAAACCGAGAGGTTCTGTATACTATTATTTATAGCCTTCAAATCACTTAAACCACCGTTTCAATCTTAAATAATTATCAACTTCGAGAAGTTTCCAAAGGTAATAAAATCACAAAACAATCTTATTTACGCTCTAAACAATTAATTTAAACTTCTCGATTAAACAATACCTTTCAAACCGTTTTCTAACCGCCGAGTTTGGTAGAATTTCAAATGACAGATTGGACTCTCTGAAGACGTCGCGTGTCATCAAAGTTTTCTACAATAGAGATGTAAAAGGTATCCGGTATTTTTTTTTAGGTCCTTTATAAAATTAGTATTTTGACCCCAAACTGTGTTTTTGAGACTCATGTATCTTGATAATCCCTTTATCGATTTTAATTATGTATTTAATTAATACTTTATAGCACACTTATAAAATATTTTTTTTGTAGCGATGATAGCTCAGTGGTTAGCGCGATCGGTTCGCATGCCGAAGGGCGTGGGTTCAAACCCCAATAATGAGCTTGAGCTGTCGGTGAAGGAAAACATCGTGAGGAAACCATAGCATGGTGGTAGGGACTTTCTAGTACTCGGCTGGTGTGTGTTCCGGCAGCATCACTTGAGAGCCAGTTTCATTCCAGGCTAAGTGTGCTTTACCATCTTCGACTACACCGTCACTTAACATCAGGTGAGTTGTGGTCAAACACCTAGCCTGTCAACCATAAAAAAATAAATAAAAATAAGTACAAAAGGAGGACTTAATGCTAAATCATTCTCTGGCATTTTTTATTTTTATAGATAAATAAATATTGTAGGACATTTTGCCCCAAACTAAGCAAAGCGTGCACTTTGGGAACCAGATAGCTGATAGAATACTTGTATTCCTTTTTTTTATAAATATAGTAGGTACATACTTTTACAAGACACCTAGACACAGGACAAACATTTAACTCGGAAATGTTTGTCCTGGCGGGAGTCGAACCCGCACTCTTGAAGTAGATATTCTACTAAATGAACTAACAAGGCAGTTGAAGTCGTAAATAGAAGATATTCTTGATACCATCACGATTGTCTCTAAGGTTTGATATTTTCGTAAGTAATCCGGCTAAAAGTTACCCCATTTCTAGCTAATACCCTTGACGGAAGGGGTAAAACTTTGATACAATTAAATATTCCCTTGAATATAGCCCCTTGGAAAATTTATTAGACCCTCAGCTCTAACCGTTACTAATTGTTTCTGGCGTACGTGACGTTTTTGTGGGATGAACTCGATTCTGTTTAGTTGAGAGGATTCACTAGTGAGGGAAATAGGAGAACATTAATATCGATATTATAAGATCGATTGAGCACAAACTACTAAGACAGATTGTTGTAACGCGAGATTGTACAAGAAATAGTTTGAATCGTAATGTTAAATTTTTAGTAAAAATAAACAAGCATTTGTCGAATTAATTAAATACGCAGAATTGATGGCCGATGGGGCTGCAAAGTTCTGGAGTAGGGACCAGCAAGCGCAGCGTAGGACATCCACCAACAAGGTGGACAGACGACCTAATAAAGACCGCAGGAACGCGCTGGATGCGAGCCGCTTCCAACCGGTCTTTATGGAAATCAATGGGGGAGGCCTATGTCCAGCAGTGGACATCATACGGCTGAGATAATGATGATGATGAATAAATATATATACAGTATATATATTTAATTAATTGGGTATTAAACCCTCTGGATACCTTGGCGCTTGACGGTAATTCGTCCGAGATCTTCAGTACGACACTAAGGGGTCCTCAGACCTATACACCACAGATCCAAGAAACACCACTTGTACCTAGGTACCGATAAAATTCGATCGAGTTTTAACGTCGGACCCGTAGTAGGGGCGATGGGGGTCCAGCAAATTACAGTAAGTGCACCCCTCCCAGTAATTGACGTGCTTTTTGTGTTATTAAAACGTTTCGAGATTGTTTTGCTTTAATCGTTCGACTGAATCCGGTACGTACCTGACGCAGTGCTGGTATTTTCGTTTAATTTGACAATTTCTGATGGAGTTTTGATGGGATTGAGCTCTTCGTTCTGTTTATGTTGCCATTTTGAAAGAAATGCTCGACATTGAAAATTATTGATTTTTATTTGTAATTTAACTGCTTTTGCGGTTTATAACCTCAAAATGTTGTCAGTGGGCAAAAGAACCAGCGACGAGCTTAGATCGACCTTCTGTGTAATTACTTATCCCCAAATCTGAAGCATTATAAAGGAAAAGTTCGTGAGGAAACTATATATGTATTTATAATTATCTGGCAAGAAAGTCAATGGCTAAAACTAAAATATATAAAAAATAATACACATTTTCCGATTACCCAATAAAATTATTTATTAATGGCATATGATTGTGTGTTTTCTAGCTCGCACCGGGCCAGGGTGGTAAAAAACCGTCGAGTCATCGTTCGAGGGACTGTGCCTAGAAGTAGGTTGTATATTGCTAACTGACATTGATATCGCAGATGATAAGGATGTTACAAATTGGCTAATGTTATGGACTTTATATTGACTTTATGGAATAGTATTATAGTTCTTCAAAACACAATTACGTAGAGAAACAAAGTTCTAACCAACTTGTTTGAAGGGTTCATTATACGAGTTATTCCAGCGAAAGATATGTGTACTACTAATGTGTCTAAATTATCGATATCGACTGCTACTACTATATTATTAATTTCTTAACATTTTTTTTAATGGTTTGATGGTAAGATATAACGAATGCCCAATGTCCATTGCAGCAATACATAAATTTGAATAATAAAACAAAATCCAGGGCATCGCTGCTTTGGTGCTCATTACTTTGAGACATTCGATGGTTAGTCTCAACAGCTGTGTAATTTCGATAGCTGCAGTAGGTAACCTTTAAACCGAAACACAGTATTACGACCTTCTACCACCAAGACTTTACTAGGTGGTAGATCTGCTTAGCAGGAGGTCGTCGAGATAGGTACCATCGCAGTACCAGATATTCTACCGCCAAGCCAAGTGGTGGGTAAACATTACTGTGTTCCAGTTTCAAAGATATTCTTCTTCCTAGTTCCTTTTGCTGAAGGTCGTGTCTAGTTTTAAATATATTCGGTGTAGTATACTCCTCCACGTGTTTCTGTCCTCGGCGGTCTTAATAGCTGAAGTAAATTGCAGCGAGCAAAATTACAGGGCTAGTGAGACTAACCATTAAAAGTCTCAAAGTAATGAGCGCCAAAACAGCGATGCCTTTTACTTTGTTTTGTTACACAAATTTCTGTGTGTCGCTGCAGTGGTCATGGAATGGCCATGGTCTAAAATAAAAGTTGATTTATTTGAAAATTAACGACCGCGTTTGCACGGTTGTAATTTATTTAGGTCATTTGATTAATTATTTATAAGACATTGGTTTTCCTTAAGGATACCAAAGTTTAATTAGAATATAATTATTATAAATGAATACCTTTTGTAAAAATATCTTAATGTCAGCGAATCACACTAATATTATAAAGACGAAAGTTTGTGAGTGATATTGTGTGTGATAGAGTGATAGACGAATTTAGATATAGCTAGTACTGTATCTGAATCCGTTGCATGGGTTAGAAGTAAGTAGACAAACAGATAGAGAACTAGAGTAGAGATAAGAGATATTCGATGAGATTCACAGTTTTCATGAACTTTTTGGGATGGTCATTTTTTTATGGCTGACAGGCTTGGTTTTTGACCTCAACTCACCTGATGTTAAATGACGGTGTGGTCGAAGATGGTAAAGCACACCTAGCCTGTAATGGACCTGGCTCTTAAGAGAGGCTGCCGGAACACACCGTTAGATGCTTGGCGGCA
This sequence comes from Biston stratarius, assembly GCA_950106695.1. Taxonomy (NCBI): domain Eukaryota; kingdom Metazoa; phylum Arthropoda; class Insecta; order Lepidoptera; family Geometridae; genus Biston; species Biston stratarius. Next base: position 9,067,081 of record OX467116.1, read on the forward strand.
GATTTTCAACTTGAGGGTGGTAGCTAGCCAGCCGAGTACTAGAAAGTACCCTACCACCACGCAAAAATAAAAGCTACTAATTTATTTTTATCGATTTTAGGTTATCGTAACTTCACATGTCTAAAACATCGATAGTTCAATAAACAATCAAGTTCATCCTTATTATATGTTTGCCAAAACTGTTCCCGTTTGCTGTGTATTTTACGAGACGCTACTTTATCGTAAATAAGCGAGAATAAATGTTGTTTTTCTCGCGAGAAATATTTCTATGTTTACTTCGAAGCAGAAATTGGGTTTTTGACATTGAACGTTTTGCGGTAAGACGTTTGTTTCGCCGAGTTGTAATAAACAATTTTATGAGAAACAGTTGCTGGGCAGGCAACGTTACGAGTAAATTGTTATCTTATTGTGTTAAAATAAGTGCTTTTTGTAACAAATAAAATCTTGTGTTGGAAGCTTTTGGGCGTTCTTCAGCGTGTTGTATCGTATCTGACAATAAAATAAGGTACGTAGATTTTTTTTTATGTATGCAAAAATATTGAAACGAACGAGACGCTCTCCTGATGGTAAGAGATAATGAATGTCCATGACCATTGTAGCGATACACAGAACTTGGAGTAGGTAATAAGAATCCAGGGCATCGCTGCTTTGGCGCTCATTTATTTGGTGTTGGGGTTGATAGACATTTTGGTCCAGTCTCGGCTGCAAAGATAAAGATAAATTTATTTCACAGAAAGGAGTAAAGAGAAAAGAAATACATTAAACTTAATTAATACTAAAAGTGACATAACATTTTTCAGAGTATTAACCTGTAAACATTGGACCCCAAACTAAGCACTTGTGTCTTGGGGACCGAGTGCGTTTTTTCTAGAATATTCTGTGACAAAATTCTGTTAATCAATATTACTGAAAATGGCACAAAAGTTAAGCACTTAAAGTGTAGTGTAATACATAAATTACTAACCATTGTACAAACTAATAATAAGATTTTTAGTCTCGTTGTAGTTTAACGTAAGTAATACGAAATTGATAAGATATGGGTTTTGGGAAATTTTCTTACTAATATTATTGTAAACGCACGGAAGAGAGTAGGCTGGACTGCGTTTAGCAATTGGGGAGTGAGCTCTTGCAAAGCTTTGAGTATCGACGTAAGGTCTCCTGGCTTTCTACCGGATACATTTCGGAGATTGTGCTTTGACGTTGCACGACTTGGTTCCCCTCGCCCCTTTTTACTACCGGCCAGTTAACATGGTGGACGTTTCCCATCTCACCACCCCACGTTTCTGTGTTACCCGAAAAGTACAATATGGGTGTTTTTAAATCAAGAGTAAATAGATTCCTTCCATCCTTGACCACATCGTAGCTTAACATCGACCAGGATGTGGTCAAACGCGAATCTAGTAGTACACAAAAAGTTTTTATTTTTATATTTCAACTTCACAAATACCAAGTTCCGTGTTATTTGTCAACATAGCAAATTTTATTATTAACTTTAAATAAACTTTGAACTTAAACTATTAATACATGGAGAAGTGGTAAGGTATTCTATTTCAAGTTGTGTGTGCATACCACGGACCAGCGACCCGTATGCAGTACCCTTTGAGACATTCAATGGTTAGCCTCAACATCCCTGTAATTTCGCTAGCTACAGTACCCTTCAAATCGGAACACAGTAATGTTTACACACTACTGCTTGGCGGTAGAATATCTGGTACTGCGGTGGTACATAGACGACTTCTTGCTAAGGAAATCTACCAGCAAGTAAAATAGTTTCGGGTATCGAAAACATGTAAAAAAAGAGGTCAAGAACAAGATGGACTTACGCTCCAAGGGTTCCGTGAAGGATAAATTTATTAATCTTAAAATTGTCTTAGTATAAGTCAGATAAGCATACCGAAAGACATCACCCAAACTATATTTAAAAAAATCATTTTTTTTTTGTAGAACTTCATTGTTAGTTCGTGAATAGTTATTTTTTACGACCGGTTTTATTAAGGTTGTGATCAGTTAAAATTTGGTTATATGTATAAAACAAATTTGGAGCAGTTCGAGCATGGAACCATAAAAGCGTCATATTGTCGTCAAAATACATTGTTTGTTATTTCTGAAACCTATCCCTTGAAGTTATTAATAATTGGTAGTAATTTATCGATATCGACTTTTTTTTTTTATTGATAACATCAAAGTTAGAAGTCAAATTCCGTAATATCATTGCAAATATTGTATATCATTAAAAAAAAAAAACGCAAAATCGCCAGTACGCACTCGTACTGGCGATTTTGCGGAAAGCGTTCGCATAATGAACCAATAAAAACAGCATCATATTGAATCTTATTCTAGCAGATTTAGGTTCTAGAGGATTTAGGTTGAGGGTAATAATGCACAAAAACTTCTTCTTTTGTGCGAGAAAAGAAAATCTACTTTACGCCTGTTGTAAAACCACCAACTTATAGAAAAGTTAGTAAAAAGAAGTACTAAACATTTCTATAAACAAAATCTGAACTTACCTCATCAAATGCGATGGAGGCGCTTCTATCCAAGTTCACAGTGATGTTGGTTGCTTTGTATATCGCTGGGTCGATGTCAGGGTTGTCACGGTTCCAAAATTGGAACGGAAGTTTTAGTAAAAAAGCTAGCAAAGGCACTTAGGGATTGCGTCAATTGAAAAGACGTACCCTTATTTGTCTATATTGTTTTGGAGTTTCTCAGTGATGGAAATGGAGTTGAAGTTACTAGGAAAAATATGTTGAAAATATGTGGAAAAATATACGGTATAGAATAACTTGAAGAAACGCTTAAATAATAGGATACTATATTGTACTGATATACATATGTGAACTACTTCTACTATTGGACCGATTCTGGAATTGTAAAAAATAACTACTTTTCTATAGAAAAACTAGCTGAATTCCCCGGTACTCCGTACTCAGCACACGATTGCAGCGCCACCTACAGTAAATTTTTTCAAAGTTGTTTAGCAGAAGCTTAGTGAACGTATAAATAGAAAAAAAAAATATAGATTTTTTTTAAATTCATTATACGTGTATGTATATATCAAAACAATGTTAATTTAATCTAAACGTCATAAGGTTTTATTATTTGACTAAATAAAGACGCAATACAGCGATAATCAATAATAGTCAATGATCCCGCCCCTGATTGTACCTGGTACAAAGGTAATAAGGCTGACATATATATTTAAATATATATATGCCAGCCTTATTTCAGAACCAAGCGAAGTTTGTGGCTGCTAGAGATCTTGTTGTACGACTTAGATGTTTATTTAAAACTAAAAGTTTATTATAATTTGTTTATTATTTAATAAAGAGCCTGAAACAAACACTTTTTTGCAATTTCAGAGTTCGCCTCATAGACATGTTCATAGATATAATAGGGATGTACCTTATTATTAAGTAACTAATAAGTTCAAATATTAATAGAGTCAGGTGACAGCCCTAATTCTGGCCGGAGCAGAAGCGCGGCGCCCGGCTAGCGTAAATTGTATTAGACTGGGTGCGCCGTGACGCTATACAAATATTGCTGCAGTATGGACTAAATAACTTTTTAAGTAATGAAACTAACGAGACGCTTACCTGATGGTGAGCCTCACATCACATCATCACACATCATCAACCATAGCTGCTGGACATAGGCCTCCTCCTCGGAGGACTTTGCCAATACTCGCCACGCTTGGCAGATGGGTTGGCGAGCACAGTTAAGTGTGATTGTTAAAGGAAGACGCTGATGCCCATCTTCCGGATTACATTCCTTAGCCGACTCTTACGGCAACCACGGGTAGAGAGGGTGGGGTACTATTCTTATGCTGGCACCACCACGGCACACATGAGTAGCCTCACATGTGCATGTCCATTGCAGCGAGTATCAAAACAAAGTCCAGGGATTGTTGCTTTGGTGCTTATAATTTTGTGACATTGAAAGGTTAGTTTCAACAGCTCTGTAATTTCGCTAATCAGTACCCTTCACACCGGAATACAGCAATGCTTATGCACTACTGCTTGGCGGCAAAGTATCTGGTAGTGCAGTGGCACGTGCCTATACGACTTCCTGCTAAGGAGATCTAACACTATTTAAAATTTTACAAGTAAATTTATATTTGAAGATTTTGTAGCGTTAATAGCTCAGTGGTTAGGACGGTCGGTTCACAATTTTCAAATTTTAATAATAAGCTTGAGCTTCCGGTGAAGGAAAACAGCGTGAGGGAACCATTGCGTGATGGTAGTACTTCCTAGTACTCGACTGGCAACTACCATATTCACGTTGTAAATGTGTTGTGTTCCACCGTTCCCACTTGAGAGCCTGTTCCATTCCAGGCTAGGTGTTTTTGTCTTCATCGACCACACTTACCGTTACTTAACAGCAAGCTGTGTCAACACCTAGCCCGTCAACTATATAAAAAAAGGCTTAGTAGTAAGGTTTTCGCACATGGAATTGTAGTAACGGTCCAACATCCCATACTGCGTCTTCGAATTTACGAATTCCGTGTCCGGCGCCGTCGAGTCTGTACCTTAAAATTGTATGTGTTTTGGCAGCGACGACCCGACTTAAAATATTTAGAGATAGCCAAAAGTTTCGTTTTAAATATTTATCGTTTGGCAATGCTGGAGTACAATACAATATTTAAATAATATTTCACGTTGATTTGTTGGAATTATTTCTATTAATTTCGATGAAATATCAGTTCAACTGTGAATAACCAAATTTTTGATATTATCAGTAAAAACATTCATATTTCTTAGGAATTTGTCTCGTCTTTTCAATAATACGAAACCTAGTTTATAGAAGCAGGGCTGATCTAAAGAGGTCTAAATTTTAGTGTAATTTAAATATAACTATATATTTGACATAATTATTATTACATTGAGATTTCATTTTATGAGAGACATGTGTCGTTGTAGCGATGATAACTCGATGGTTAGCGCAGTCGATTTAAACGTCGCAGAGCGTGGGTTCAAACACCAACAATGAGCTTGAGCTTGAGCTGCCAGTGAAAGAAAACATTGTGAAGAAACCGTAGCATGGTCGTAGGGTATTGTCTAGTATTCGACTGGTTAGCTTATCGTTATAAACCATACATCGCTCTATTTTCCAATAGCACGTAAAATGTCGTTTTAGCTTTTCCAATCTCTTCTATCATATTGGAATATCTCCTAGGATAGAGCGAGACGCAGGATCCGGACAAAATAGTCCGGTAAACACGTCCGAACTGACTCTAGATAATGTAATTCACAAGTTAGGGTTTTAATGCATCGGGACGGAAACCAGGTCCATGTTAAATTCTTTACGGTATTTAAGTCATAACGCAAAAGATTGCGTTTTTGCGATCTATAATCCATGTTTATTGGCCATAAAATAACAATAATATCACAAGCAAGTCACTTCTTACAAAAATATCTTACAATTACACTTCAAAGAAATGAAGTTATATAATCTATCTAATCTAATCTAATACCTTTAAACGAGCAATTCGTGTATATATATAATCTGAATCTCGGAAACGGCTCCAACGATTTTCATAAAATTTTGTATGCATGAGGTTTCGGGGGCGATAAATCGATCTAGCTAGGTTTAATTTTTAGAAAAAGTCGTTTACCAAATCTAATGCCTTGAAACGAGCAATTCTTTTATATTATGTATATATATAATTTGAATCTCGGAAACGGCTCCAACGAATTTCATAAAATTTTGTATGCAGGAGGTTTCGGAGGCGATAAATCGATCTAGCTAGGTTTAATTTTTAGAAAACGTCGTTTACCAAATCTAATACCTTTAAACGAGCAATTATTCTATAAATATGTATATATATAATCTGAATCTCGGAAACGGCTCCAACGAATTTCATAAAATTTAATATGCAGGGGGTTCGATATAATCGATCTAGCTATGTTACATTTTTTAAAACGTGGTTTACACGTTAAAAAAAAAGGTCATCCAGGTACTTAATTATTAAGTTAACAACAACGAACATACTTCTATTTACAGTGCAGACTCCGTCTATGTGTTACATAAAAATAAGGATTCCAAGAACCTCATTGTAAGATTTAATTAAGATTAAGATATAACATTTAAGATTCTTAATTTGTAAAATGGATTGCTTTTAAAGAAATGTTTAAGTGTTTTTATAAATTCTGTATGATTTAATTTTGTAATATACCTAGGCAATTTATTATACATTAATATTTTGGCGTGAAGGTTCTGCTTTTCAACTTTATCTAACCTAGTCTATGGCACAACCAGCTTTTCTTTGTTTCGCAAGTTATATTGATGCTTATCTTTGTTCTTCGGCAAATTAGCTCCAATTAGTTTAAGCTCAAATTAGTAGTAAAAAGGGGATGGAAGTACAAGATCATATTACTCAGTAGCACATTATACGAAATGAATTTTGTAAAAAAATTACAGACTTGCTACTTTTTCTGAAACTGTTTTATGTATGGTGGCATCTTGTCATGTCTGTGTCGTATCTTGTCATATTTTGCGGCACCGTGTAATTCCTGTAACTATGGTGTTATTAATAAAATATTTGTATTTGGATAGACAAGTCTCCATATTGTATTATTTTCCAAAATACTGTTTATGTATAAAAATAGTTCTACGTACACAAGTGTGCGAAAGTGATATAATGTAGCGAAACGTCTTTTTTTTATTTTTATTATGGCTGACATGCTATGTGTTTGACCACAACTCACCTGATGTTAAGTGACGGTGTGGTCAAAGATGGTAAAGCACACCTAGCCTGGAATGGAACTGGCTCTCAAGCGAGGCTGCCGGAACACACCGTTAGATGCTTGGAGGCAGATTTTCATATTACTCCTAAAAATATTTCGAAGCTTCGTGATGGACTGGATTCTGACCTTTTAGGGTGACTTTGACCGTAACTTGACTTGCTAGAAAGACACCTCTAAAAATGTATTTTTGTGACATGCTAAATTTAAAAACATGCGAATGTTATAACAATAAATAAGTATTTTTATTTTTCAGAACATCGTAAGTCAGAATAATACCGTAAAAATATTAATTCTGGAACCACTCTATAATAATAAACACAATATGAAAAAAAAAATACGTAAATTTTATTTATAACTATTTTTCAAGTTGAAAATCTGCCGCCAAGCATCTAACGGTGTGTTCCGGCATGCTCACTTGAGAGCCAGTTCTATTCCAGGCTAGGTGTGCTTTACCATCTTCGACCACACTTAATATCAGGTGAGCTGTGGTCAAACACCTAGCCTGTCAGCCATAAAAAAAAACTAACTGTATACAAAATAAGGATGCAGTGTACATTTAATTGGGTTTAGCTTTTCTAGTAATGTGAAATACACTTCAATAATCGAAGTTTGACACGCAAGTACTCGCGTGCTTTTGGTGCGCTAAATATAATCTTATATACCATAACATTATACAGATAATATACATCAGTAATAGACAAATAGAATCGTTTATTGACTTTATAACACTTTCAGTTACACAAGGCAAGTCATATACACACAAAATTGTCTTAATTAACGCTATATTTATATTGATCAATATTTATATTTAAAAAAATGACAATGCCAATTTTCTAACAATTATTTGACGTCAAAATTTGGAATACAGTGCTAGAAAAATAAAAAAGTTAAGTGTAAAGAAATTAATATAAGTAATTGGCAGTAAAACAATACATGTTTTCTCTGCGATTAATAATCTTTGATCTAGTCTAAGTAGTACCAAGCGTAGCCGCTAGAAGGCACTAGACGTCGGCTAAAGTCGCTACGGTCTATGTTTTGTCAAAAATAGTGGTGTTTTATTTATTATTTTAATTTAAAATAATAAATAAAACACCAAGCGCCGAAGTTAAACCGAATTACAAGCGCGAGTGTGGGAGAATGATATAATGTAGTTAAACATGACTTTTCGTGTTGCTTCCAAAACTCCATCCAGAAGCTTATAGTAAAGTCAACACTACTTTACTAAGGCATGACTTGATTTGAGTTGGACCGACTGGACTTGTTCAAGACTAGACTTTGACTGTAACTATAGATGATAAAGAAGCTGAAAAATGAAGACTACTCATAAAATATAGAAACATTGAAACTGGCAGAATGCACAGAGTGCGATGCCAAGATGAAAGAGAAAAAAAATATGACACTAAAGGATAAAAAAAGTAAGTATTTGAGACGCTATCTCTATACGTGCATAGATGATCCTAGTGAGTTTTTACCATTTTTTCCCTCAGGGGGTAGTTACAGAGGACATGGTCCGTCATTCGCATAACGTATGGATATAGTATGACCCGTATACTTACGTATTGATTTCGCTAAATTATTATGTTATATATATGTATATATGTTTATAAACAATAATATTTTAAATAATTTTTTTTTACACCGCCAACCGTAATAGCCCTGATATATATTATGGCTATCCGAAGGTGATCTGGATGAAATCGCTCCAGACGATAAGACCACCATTGTACTACTATACCATTATAATATGTGAATTGTTGGTGTACAGTATAGTTTACTTGGTGGTAGATATCCTTAGCAGGAGGTCGTCTAGATAGGTACCACCTCCAAGCAGTAGTGTGTAAATATTACAATGTTCCGGTTTGAAGGGTACTGCAGCTAACGAAAATACAGGGCTGAGACTAACCATCGAAAGTCTTGAAGTAATGAACGCCAAGCAGCGATGCCCTGGACTTTGTTTTGCTACTCAAAGTTCTCTGTGTCGCTGCAATGGTCATGGGCAGACGTTTCTCTTACCATCAGGAGAGCGACTCAATCGCCTCATTAATTTTACATATTTTTTTTAAAAATCACATAGGCTTGCGTTTGACCGCCATCTCGCCTGATATTAAGCGAAGATGCGGTCTACATTAGAGTACGCTTACCTTTCTTTATGGTTGACAGGCTAGGTGTTTGACCACAGCTCACCTGATGTTAAGTGACAGTGTGGTCGAAGATAGTAAACACACCTAGCCTGGAATTGAACTGGCTCTTAAGTGAGGCCAAAAAATGTTATATTTCATCTTTTTTTTCTGTTCCGTGCCGTGTTCTGTGCTGTGGTGGCGCCGGCGTAAGTATAGTACCCCACCCTCTCTACCCGTGGTTGCCGTAAGAGTCGGCTAAGGGATGTAATCCGGAAGATGGGCAGCAGCGTCTTCCTTGAACAATCACACCTAACTGCGATCGGCAACCCGCCTGCCAAGCGTGGCGAGTATTGGCAAAACCCCCCAGGAGGAGGCTTATGTCCAGCAGTGGACGTCCTATGGCTGATGATGATGATGTGTTTTCTGTTCATTGGAATAATCTTGCATCTAAATCTCTTATTTATAAAAGTAAATAGCATATTATATTGACACTTTTAATGTAAATAAGTAGGCCTATAATAATTTATACTTCTAGAGATAACATGAAAACGGCGTTCAGAAAATATAAAGGACCCTATTCAACTTTATTGTCTGGGCAGGCATTTATTTCGATAGTGTATAAAATGTCTAGGTTTATTGAAGATAGTCATATTTAATATTTATTACCTGTAGTTTCAGCTATACAAATATAACTCACGTTTTCTACTATATTTTTTTCTAGTTTTCTAATTTTTCTTTTCACTTAAATACGTATTTAAAGCTTCCATTGTGCGTGCGACAGTGGGGCAATTTAGAAAACTAATGATAAAAAAATCAGGGGATAGGATCTATCATCTATATCGAAAATGAATGTTTTTTTTTTATTACAAATAGGCTTGCGTTTGACCGCCATCTCGCTTGATGTTAAGCGAAGATGCGGTCTACGGTGGAGCACGCTCGCCTAGAAGAAACCGATTCAAACGCGACTTGAAGGCACCCAGATTGTGTCTATCGGGGAACACCCACTTCGGCAGCAAATTCTATTGATTACCGGTTTTTACGGTGAAGGTGGAATGGAACCTAAGTGGTTCGGGTACGGATTATGGGTATATCAACCATGAAGTGGCAGATATTTAGAGCTCCTGGCTATCTGATAGTAGAATGGGAAGGGTAGAATTAGGTCATGCAGATTTGAAGCACACTCTCCAAAGTGTATCTGGTAGAAAACTGACAGAAAAACTTTTTCTGAACAAGCGAATTGTTGCTTAAGTTTCTTAGCACGTTTCTCAATACACTATAACGCCTTTAAGCTGGTACTAGCCGTCCCAAAGGTGAGAACAGTACTCCATGCATGATCGAACTCGTGCTTGACTACTTACTGGTTATTTCTTTCGGCATTGACGCTGCAGGGCTACCTATACTGTTGTTCCCGATTCGGAATTCCCCCCCAGCGTATTTCCCTCGGAGCAGAACTCCACAAACTGTGACGTCGAACGCTCGATGGAATCCAGACATGTAGAAAATATTGGACAAGTCGGAGCGTGTATTTTATTACTTTTCTTCACGTGAAACTTTTGCTACGATAGTTTTAGTCGCAGAGGAGAAGCGGCGTTAGAAAACTCTATACTTTACTATCATTTTCCTTGCCTTTTTTTTTAAGCAAAGCTTAGACTGAGTTGTCTTCTAAGAAAACTTTGCGTTAACCACACATTTGTGTAAGTCTTAGTGAAGCATAATCTCTGTCAACTGTCAAGTATGTTTGCTCTTTGGTAGCTCTGCTTTATGATTTGTAGGGCGTGGGTACGATTCCCGCCTACGACCATTTTAGCGATGATAGCTCAGTGGTTAGCGCGGTCGGTTCGCATGCCGAAGGACGTGGGTTCGAACCCCAACAATGAGCTTGAGCTGTCGGTGAAGGAAATACATCGTGAGGAAACCATAGCGTGGTAGTAGGGTACTTTCTAGCTTCTTTCCAGTTTGCTTTACCATCTTCGACTACACCGTCACTTAACATCAGGTGAGTTGTGGTCAAGCAACTAGCCTGTCAGAGATTAAAAAAAAAGACTTTTTTCCATCATTCAGCATTTAGCTATCATCGCTACATCGTTACTCAAAGTTTTGGGTTTCGCGGAAACGGTCATGAATAGGCGTTTAGTATCTTTTAACACCAGGAGAGCGCTTCGGTCTTTGAATTACTTTTACATTAAAAATATATTCCTGGAATACTTTAAAACCATAGGCTATTGTATTGTATTGTAGTGGTCTCTAGAGTACGGGTTCACTACACACGAGTACTGAAGAAAATCCTCATTTTATTAAAGCTCGTGAAGTTCCCGCAGACAAACTTCAGCAAACTTCAGCTGTTGTGATGGTGATTTGTGCTTATGATGAGGGATGCGCGAACGAATGGGTTAGTTACTATAAAGTCTAGTTATTAACTATATTTTACTTCTTGTATTTTGTGTTACATTCCAATCTTAGAATTTATTGACATGTTGGTACCTAGAAATTGACTGTCATTTGTTTTATGTATAGATACTCGTAAGTAAAAATTTGTTTAGTCATTTATTTTCTTAAAATAGCATTTTGGATTTTTAATTTCCGGTTTAAATAGTAAATAATTTTTTGCAAATAAAAATGTTGAGAGATAAAAACATGCTTAAGAAATCTGTCTTTTTTTATTACGGAAAAGTTGGGTGTTTGACCACAACACACACTCACTAGATACACCTAGCCTGGAAACTGGCTCTCAAGTGAGAATGCTAACACACCGTTAGGTGCTTGGCGATAGATTTTCTACTTGAGGGTTGTAGCTAGTCGAATACTACCACCACGCTATGGTTTCTCACGATGTTTTCCTTCATCGGCAGCTCAAGCTCATTGTTGGGGTTTGAACCCACGCCCTTCGATGTGTGAGCCGACCGCACTAAGTACTGAGTTATCATCGCTACAAAATAAATAAACGGCAATATATACATAAATATCTACGAGATTGAATCAGGAATGAAGAGATCCGTAGACAAACCAAAGTTACCGACATAGCACAGCTGATTAGCAACTTGAAGTGGCAGTGCGCAGGGCACATAGCACGAGGAACTGATGGCAGTAATTTACATAGCTCAGCGTATTAGCAAGCTGAAGTGGCAATGGGCTGGACATATCTGTCGCAGAACCGATAACCGCTGGGGTAGACGTGTTCTGGAGTGGAGATCGCGAATCGGCAAACGTAGCGTAGGACGCCCTGAGACTCGATGGAGTGACGATATACGTAGGACAGCTGGCGGTGGATGGAAGCAAAAAGCCGGAGATCGGGCTGAGTGGCGTGTCTTGGGAGAGGCCTGTGTCCAGCAGTGGACTTCGATAGGCTGATGATGATGATGATTTTAGTTTACACATTTTTTTTTTAATGTAACAGTAATTAGACGAACGAGACGCTCTCCTGATGTTAGGAGATAACGCCTGTCCATGACCATTTCAGCGATACACAGAACTTTGAGTAGTAAAACAAAGTCCAGGGCATCGCTGCCTTGGCGCTCATTACTTTGAGACCAGATGGTTAGTCTCAATAGCCCTGTAATTTCGCTAGCTGGAGTACCCTTCAAACCGAAACACAGTAATCTTTACACACTACTGCTTGGCGGCAGAATATCTGGTACTGTGATGGTACCTACCTAGACGACCCCCTGCTAAGGAAATCTACCACCAAGTAAACATTAGGTTTATACAGTTTTGAAATATTGCGTTATATATGTAGCTGTTAGTGATTATGTAGGTGTTACGCTCGATATAGATTCGTCCTATCGACTGGCGCTCGCTCGAAGTGTTTCACGTTTGCGACACAGTTAAGGCTCTACACACTGTGACCTTGCTCTTTTCAGTTCTATTTCAGACTCAAAGCTTTGATTTATACTCGTTCAGCACCCGTTTACAAGCTGTTAAGTTTGCGTCGATAAACTGCGAACTTAGAATGTTATTCTATTCAAAAACTTGAAAAGGTGTTTAGATAAAAACACACGAGTATTATTAGAATTGGAGGGTTTTGGGGCGATTCACCTCTGGTGTGAATAACCCAAGAGTTCGTATATCATTGGAGCTTTTGGGCCACAATAGAAATCGAGTTTTATTGGGTTTATTCGGACAGTGGTGTGAAACGTTTAAATAATGTATTTTTTTGATTAGGTGATTTGTATTTCTGTCAAATATTTATGCTTCGTGGTTCTTTGAGCTCTTTGTAAACAAAAGTTAAAATGATAACTTTTTAAATACCGAAATACACACGGAACGGTCGGTTTGTTACATAAATATATCTTTCTTTTTTCGTATTTTTTTTATCCATGTTTGTTGTTTTTTTTAGGGTTCCGTAACCAAAGGTTAAAACGGGACTCTATTACTAAGACTTCTCTGTCTGTCCGTCCGTCTGTCTGTCACCAGACTGTATCTCAAGAACCGCGATAGCTAGACAGTTGACATTTTCACAAATTATGTATTTCTGTTGCCGCTATAACAACAAATACTAAAAACAAAATAAAATAAATATTAAGGGGGGCTCCCATACAAGAAACGCGATTTTTTGCCTTTTTCATAGATAATGGTACGGAGCCCTTCGTGCGCGAGTCTGACTCGCACTTGGCCGGTTTTTTTGCTTGTATATTGTTTTTATGTCACAAATAAGATGTTGTCTAATTGTTATTATTGTTTATTATTTTTGTCATACTTCTAAAATCAAAGTACTCGTACAATGCGTTCCCTCGTACTCTACTTTGACTCCTTGAAAAAGGTCATCGAATATGACCAAAAATTATGATCTTAGTATTCGACCTTATCAAACGAGTATTCTCGTATTAGTAAAACAGAAAATATGTAAAAAGCACTAAACCATTTTATAAGACATATGAATATGCCTCTATAGTGTGGGGTAATTCAGAAAACTGATGATAACAAAATCGGGAAATACAGTTTGGTGTTGCAGCTACATATATAAAAATATAATTTCACCACTCGATGAGGACTTAAAACATGGAAATTCTTAGTGTTCAAAAATGTACACATACCTACACATGATCGTGTCCACGACACTATTACACTCAAAATAGGTAGCTAATACTGCTGGTTACGCCCAGACGTTCTCTTACCATCACGTAAGAGCGTCGCATATGTTTCATTACTTTTTTTTTTATTGTTGACACGCTAGGTGTTTACAGTTCACCTGATGTAAACCGACAGTATGGTTGAAGATGGTAAACACACCTGGAATGGAACTGGCACTCAAGTGAGGCTACCGGAGCACACCGTTAATGTTTGGCGGCAGATTTTCAACATGACATCTTTGACTAGCGACCCGCCCCGGCTGCGCACGTGTTTACACTGGGCTCTATCTCAAAGGGATAAGGCAGCGTTTTCAATGAAAGTTCCCAGGTGGCTTGACTTTTTCTGCTATTTCCAACAATTATCATCATATTTCAACCAATTTACACAAAAAAATTACAAATTATATACCTAAACCTTCCTCATGAATCACTCACACCACAGTGAAACTCGCTTGATAATCCGTTCAGTAGTTTTTAAGTTAATCGCGAACAGACAGACATACATACATGTAGACAGACGCGGCGGACAACTTTGTTTTATTATACATATGTAGTGATAATATCTTTAGTATACAAGTAATTTCCAACAACACATCTTATATAATCTTATATATCTTGCCAGAATGAGCCGCCAATACGATGAAATCCTAGTCTCTAACAGACACATCGATATCTTTCTCTTAAATCTATACCAGTTTTAAAGACAGCATTAGATTATTTTAGATTTCAATTTTAAAATATATTAGTTGAAATTTTTATTATAACTAGCGACCCACCCCGGCTTCGCACGGGTGTAATATAGATACTACACAAAACTTTGACAAATTATACATTCCTCACGAATCACTCTATCTATTGGTGAAACTCGCATGATAATCAGTTCAGTAGTTTTTAAGTTTATCGCTAACAGACAGACTAACAGACAGAGAGACGCGACGGACGACTTTGTTTTATAATATGTAGTGATTAATCAATGACTTAATTAACTTACAAATAAATTCTGTAGTGACTTTATAAAATGTAATGAAATTTTTTAATGGAATTGAAATTAATATTGTTACATTTTGTTTTGTGTGGGGTATGAAATAAAAATGAAATCGTCCAGTCGAGCACTAGAAAGTACCCAGCCACCATGCTAAGGTTTCCTCACGATGTTTTTCCTTCACCGACACCGACTTATTACAAAAAAGAATAATCCAAAAGTCTCGAATCCTCCAAGCCTATCAGAGGTCCTCGCTACAAATATGAGACATAAATACATCCCAATTTTCCTCAATATCGTACGTTTCGTTAGCAGCAACGCAATTTAAATTTGCCTACAAATCGGCTGCTGCGAAATGAGACGGTTTGGAAACATCCCTCGAATATTCTCGAAATATTTTGTCTCTTGGGCTTGAGGAAGGGTTATGTCAAACAGAAAACTTGTATTATCGTCTCTGAATAACAATTTGGTGTTTATTATTGCGCCTAGTGGTTTCTTTTGGATTTGTCCGTTTTATGGGTCATTACGTGGAAGACCGGAATATATGGTTGTTGTAGCTTCTCTTTGCACTTGCATCCCCCTGGCTAAGTGACAATTGTAGTAAGCATAATGTATTAATATTTATAACTGTAAACTGTAACCTAATATGAAAAGAAAGGCCACAAAAAAAATGCCTTGCTGAGTTTCTTGCCGGAGTCTTCTCAGTTGAAGTGTAATTACGAGCCGGTGGTAGATTCAAACATGCAACTTAACGTTCATAAGTGCCTTACCAGGGCCTAAACTGAATAAATGACTTTTTGATTTTGATTTTGATTTGATTATAGACACTTTTTTTTTGAGATTACCTATTAGAACCTCTAATCAAAGTAAGTAAAATATTTGTAAGTAAAACATCTTCGCGATAAATAGGCGACACAATTTTGTCTCGTATTTTGAACGGTGGCAAGAAAACGTACTGAAACGTAACAAGTAAGGAGAGGGGGAAATTCGCATGAAATTACCCATATTTTTGGGAGTTTCATTGGTCGGATTTTGAAATAATAAATAACAAGTTATAATTATTTGTTTATTCTTTATTATCACATATTATCGTAATGAAATCATACAAAAAAGTAATAGATTATTAAAATTGTAATAGATCCATCTACTTTTCGCAAATCGTAATAGATCTGCCAGCGGCGTAATAGCGTATTAATCCATAAAAATATAATAGATATATTACAATTGTAATAGATTGGCAACACTGGGCGACACAAGCGGGAAGAGGCGGTGCGGTGGGGGCAGAGGACGATTGCCGGCGTTTCGTTCGTCTCATTACTTTTGCAATAAATTGCAAAAATATAGCAACTTGCGTTTTTTACAATATTTAAGATCTCTGCTTACTTGTTTACCATCTCTACTTTTAATAGTATCTTGTATAATGTTAAACGCTCAAAATATTTTATCCTTAATTTTCTGTTCGCACCGTCCAGGGTTGTCCGAAATATTTCCGTAAACGTAATTACGAGAGCCCTTCGGAAAGTCCGTTAGGGTGGAGCGGTGGCTGGTTTTTGTCCCGATTGTTGCTAATCGCTGCTTGTTTGGTGAAGTGCGGTGGGGTAAGGGCGCGGTGCCACATCTAGCGGCAACAAGTATAAATTTATAATTAAAAAAAAACGATTTCATGACTCTTAGGGATACTAAACGCACTGATCCAATGAAATAGCGAGGTTTCAGAGCAAAGGATAAATCAATTTCGATAAAATTTATATGAAACCACCTCTGAAGAATGATCTACCAAACAAAAAAGATTCATCAAAATCGATTCATAATTGGCGAAATGATCACGAAACATACATTTAAAAAAAAACATAGTCGAATTGAGAACTTCCTTAGTTTAAATTTTCTATAATAAGCTTTTAGTTGGTCTTATGAGTACTACTGAAAAGACAAGTGTTTTAAGACACTTAATTTAGACAAAGAAAAAGAAATCTTTTATGTCACAAACCGGCCTCAATCCAGCAAAATGTCAACTGTACACAACCATGACGTCACGCACGTGTGTTACGGTCGTTAAAAAAATGTACAATAAGTTGCCATGTATTACCGAATTGAATCATTTATTTATATAAATAGTCAGCGCTTAACTTGAGAACGGCTGAAGTTATTTAAGTGACACTTTTTTAAACAGCCGTGTTACTCCGAATAAAGTTTTTTCTCTTTCTATCAGAAGACTTTGATGTTGATGTTTTGTTCGTCTCATTATTTCTACATAAAAAAGTAATTATTATAAAGTCATTCATGTATTAATTTTTATTTCATTTTGTGATATACAATGTCAACAATGTATAAAAAAATGTATTAGTGTATTATTTTAATTAATATATATTTAATTTTTCCAGGTACTTCTTTGACGTCACGATCACATTGGATAAGAATAAATTAGAAAAGGTATTTATTGATTAATTTTATTACATGAATTATAAAATGTGTTATCGAAATAAAAAGATTTATTACAGCACATTTCAAATCCCTTCATTTTATGTATACGCGACGTTTCTTTAGAAAGTAGTTCACTTTTTATTATTTAGTCTATTTGATGCCGATAAAACTGGATAAATGTTGAAGGAAATGAAATAAAATATTTGTATTTGTCACAATTGAGAGCCAGTTCCATTCCAGGCTATGTGTGTTTATCATCTACGACCACATCGTCACTTAAAATAAGGTAAGCAGTAGTCAAATACTTAGCCGGTCAGCAGTAAAAAGAAAGCTGTAGGAATCTCAAGAAACAGAGCTATTAAATCAAATAAGGTAACAGGGCAGTCAAATATTGTTCAAAACTCGCTATCTGTTCTCGGTTATCTGACCACACCCTAAACCCAGCTGACTCATTCAAGGGCCCAGAAATAGGTACACAGGGCGTACAGTCAGCGCTTTCAGTTTGTACACAAGTGGGTACATTACTGTACAATGACTAAACAAAACCTGCTGTGTGTATTGTATTATGCCTTTTAGGTATTTGCACGAAATGTTGACCGTTCTGTTATAACGTTTTGTTTTAATGTACTTTTTCGATATCAAAACTTCTAATGAAATTGAGTCAGCAAAATATATATTTGTACTGTGGGAACCGGAGAACTGATAGAATACTAATAAGTTTTTTTTTTTTGCTAATATTTAGATACAGAACAAACATTTATATTCTAGCAAGTCTTCAGATCGCCCAAAATAAAATAATAAAAATGCTTTTTAAATACCCGTACCTTACAAGGACCACCAAAATTTACAAGGACACTAAAATAATGAATATAAAACAAATATACATTTTTAACGTATGCCTTTTCGTTCGAAAAACTCTTAATCAAAATATCCATACAAACATAATTATTTACAAAATACAAACAAATGACCAAACGTAGCACTCGACGAGCTAGTTTTCCAGTCTTACCAAAGGTGAGAACAAACTGTGGCAAAAAAATGATAACATTTGAAGGAGCGTCGCTTTATAATAAAACTTTATATTATATGAATACCCTCACACATTAAAAATATGAACTCATTTAACGCGTTCAAGTCTAAACTAGGTCAGTACATAATAGCAAATCATTCTCTTTTGGACAAATGAATGCGTTATGTGGGTAGTTAATAAATTTATAAATTTTCTAACAATTAATTTCAATCATCGACGAATGTTTTTTGTAAATCCATATTTAAGTAATCCATTGTTTCTCAAGTAAGTGACAATTGTCTTATTGAGAATAAATTCTTTAATCCTAAACCTATATTCCTCACACAAATGCTAGTTCTGGTCTTTTTGTCCGACTGCCAAGGAAGGGTTATATTTTTCGCGCGTATCTTGTATGTATGTATGTATGTCTGTATGTATGTATGTAAATTTCTTTATTACCTCGTTCTTCCAAACGACCGAATGGATTACGACAATTAAGGTACCGTTAGATTCGTCAGCACACGTCGGTTCTAGTTTGCTCTCGCTGTATCGTCCTTGTGTACCAACAAATATTGCTTGCATTGTCCGTTGGTTGTAAACTTTTATCACTGCAGTTCTATTACTAAAACTGAACACAAAATGTACGTTATGACTTCCATTTCGTTTGTTATTTTCTGTGATTAGTTTTTTGTGTTAAAGGAAATCAATTCATTTATTATTTGCATATAAGTATACGCTCATGAATATCATGAAGCAACATTTCATTTTACCAAAATTAATAAATATTTACCCGACTACTTTAGTGTTCTAGGTATATATTTAGTTTATTTCCGCTTAACAGTCGTTCCAGCTACAACAGAAATAAGGTTTTTTTTTTAAACTTTAACTATAATTTAAAAAACTTGACGATAATTTAAAAACCTATTCGAAACTTTACTTAGTAGGTATCTAAAACTAAATTTGACATAAACTTAATAGCTTTTTTTTTTATTGCTGACAGGCTAGGTGTTTGACCACAGCTCACCTGATGTTAAGTGACGGTGTGGTCGAAGATGGTAAAGCACACCTAGCCTGGAATGGAACTGGCTCTCAAGTGAGGCTGGCGGAACACACCGTTAGATGTTTGGCGGCAGATTTTCAACTTGAGGGTGGTAGCTAGCCAGCCGAGTACTAGAAAGTACTCTACCACCATGCTATGGTTTCCTCACGATGTTTTTCTTCACCGGCAGCTCAAGCTCATTGTTGGGGTTTGAATCCACGCCCTTCGGCATGCGAACCGACCGCGCTAACCACTGAGCTATTATCGCTACTGTTTATCATCGTTTTAGATTTAGCGCGTGATTTTGACAGCCGGAGATATTTTTTAATGTTTCTATGCAGCCATGAAAACACTTATACTCTTAGCAGAAAGAAATGTTAAAATGTCGATTTCCTTCGGAAGTTTTGAGTAAAAAAGAAATTGCTTTTTAACGCGTAAAACCCGCATTTGACCATTAACTTTCCTGATGGTAAGCGCTGACGCGATCGAAGATGATGCACGCATACTTAGAAGATACACCTTGCCCTTAAAGAATACATGCAAAGCTGAACTTAGTTTATTGCATGTCGTAGTCTTTAGGCATAAATCTACAGGGTTCAAATTCAAATTATTTTATTGAAATAAAAACGGTTAATCAATTACATAAATGTCACAAAATTATATATTAATCAAGGAGAAAAAAAAACATGTCAAATTCAAATATCATGTCAAACTCAAATACAATGTTAAATTCAAAATAAAATGTCACATTCAAATACCAAGTCATACTCAAATACAATGTCAAATTCAAAATAAAATCTCAAATTCAAATTAAAATAGAAATTTAAATTCAAATACCAAGTCAAACTGTGTAAAAAAAGTATCTGTGAGCTCCATCAAATTCTAATAGATGGCGGTGTAAGGTAATTTATAACTGGATTGAGTAAGTATCCAATAGATGGCGCTTCGTTAAAAGTCCAAACGTTTCATATGCGCTACAATTTATTTCACGTTACACGCGTGTGTTCAATTTGACCACAGCAACGCGTGGCCGGATCTGCTAGTACATATATAAATATTATATTCTATATGAACCCCGTTTCATCTCCTAATACTTTATATATTAAGCATAAATAGAGTTACCCTTATAAATATCAGCTCTAAACACAGAAACAACTTTCCTCTCGTCCTTCTAACCTCTTATAGCAGAATACATCTTTGTAGCGAACCCTTGTACTGCCCCAACACAAAAGGGATGTCCCTTGTCCATACAAATCGCTACTTAATAAGTATAGCTTTAATATAAGTAGTGCTTAACATCACTTAGCGTTTGGGAGGGCCGTATGGTGGAGTTAAGGGCGAGAAGGAAAATGGATGGGTTCCACTTGCTGCTTCGTACAATTCTTGTTATTTGAAATTACTGTATACTTGACTCAGCGATGTAAAAGTAACAGTCAGTCTTTGTATGGGTGACCGCGAGTGACATTTCTTTCTAAACGCTACCGAGTACATTACTTGGTGGTAGATTTGCTTAGCAGGAGGTCGTCTAGGTAGGTACCACCGCAGTACCAGATATTCTGCCGCCAAGCAGTAGGGTGTAAACATTACTGTGTTCAGGTTTGATGGGTTTTTTGAATTTCGAATTAAATTTGTTTAGAAGAACTATCCAAATGAATACACACGAGAAATAAGGATTATATATCTTATTCATAATAAGTCATTATTTCAGATCAAGGTCCATATAGGGGTCTATATTTAATAATCATTTATTACGTAGGACGATTTTTGACATTTTTGGATCCCTCCCCCATTTATCTAAGAAAATATAAGAATAGGCCGATCCCCTCCCCCATGTTTGATTTTTATTACGTAAGAATCTAAAGGAAAAAATGAGTCACATCACATCATCAGCCATAAGATGTCCACTGCTGGACATAGACGTCCTTCTGGGGGGGGGTTTTGCCACTACTCGCCACGCTTGGCAGGCGGGTTGGCGAGCGCAGTTAGGTGTGATTGTTCAAGGAAGACGCTGCTGCCCATCTTCCGGATTACATTCCTTAGCCGACTCTTACGGCAACTACGGGTAGAGAGGGTGGGGCACTATTCTTACGCCGGCAACACCACGGCAAAATAATAAAAATAAATATAATCAACTTTGGTTTTGCTTTAAAGTTTTTCTTTATCGCTTCGGCACCCGCGCTTTACAAAGTATAATTCTTGCACTATTAACTCTTCTGTGGTATAATCTTAACTTTGCGCATATTTGTGATCTTACGCAAGAACTATCGAGAACCCCTTTCATCTCCTCGTAAGTAAGACATGATCGGCAAACGGGCCCTTCCCCCCAAATTCTCTAATAAATGAGTGGCCCCTATACACACAATCATATAAATAAAAACAATTATATAAATTAATACATCAGGTACGTACATTTAGTAACAATATTTTAACGAAATTATTTATGTGATTTTTTTTTTAACCGTACCAATCAATAAATAACTTGTTTGTTAGTATTAGATATCCTTGAAATCAGGATTGTGTTTTATAAATAGACTAGCTGTGTCCCGCGGTTTCACCCGCGCTAGTTGCCTACGTCATAGTAGCTTTATGCATGCAAAGTCTCAGCCCGATCGGTTTAAAATTGACAAAGTTACATACAAATTTTCATCCCCTATTTTATCCCCTTGGGGGTAGAATTAATCAAAATCCTTTCTTAGCGGATGCCTACGTCATAACATCTACTTGCATGCCAAATTTCAGCCCGATCCGTCCAGTGGTTTGGGCCGTGCGTTGACAGATCACTATGTCAGTCAGTCAGGCGGTCACCTTTGAGTTATATATATTTAGAATAGAAATAGATTATTGTGTTCATTCAATGTTGTTACCGACTGTACAAATAACTACTCACTAAGTTGTGTTATAATAAGTGTCTTACAGAAAAGAAAACAAACGGTAGAGAATTGTCTGCGGAGCTGTACAAAATCGTCAAGGGAGTGGAGAGAGAAATGGAGGGGTTCCGTCGATGACAACCAAACTTTGTCGGTTACTTTTTGTACGTTTGCTTCTTTTGATAAATGTGAGAAAGTTTACGTCTTTATGGATATCACAAATTTGTCACGTACGTATTCTGTATGTTATGATTTCTGCGAATAAAATAAAATTCTTTCAAGATTTTTATCGTTTGTTTGTAAAATCAGGAACTTATTAAAATAGCTTTTTTTAATTAATGTCACGCATCTATCTAAATATATATAACTCAAAGGTGACTGACTGACTGACTGACATAGTGATCTATCAACGCACAGCCCAAACCACTGGACGGATCGGGCTGAAATTTGGCATGCAGGTAGATGTTATGACGTAGGCATCCGCTAAGAAAGGATTTTGATTAATTCTACCCTCAACGGGATAAAATAGGGGATGAAAGTTTGTATGAAACTTTGTCAATTTTAAACCGATCGGGCTGAGACTTTGCATGCATAAAGCTACTATGACGTAGGCATCTAGCGCGGCGCGGGGCACAGCTAGTATATATATATATATACTTTTTTGTAGCGATGATAGCTCAGTGGTTAGCGCGGTTGGTTCGCATGCCGAAGGGTGTGGGTTCAAACCCCAACAATGAGCTTGAGCTGCCGGTGAAGAAAAACATCGTGAGGAAACCATAGCGTGGTGGTAGGGTACTTTCTAGTACTCGGCTGGCTAGCTACCACCCTCAAGTTGAAAATTTGCCGCCAAGCATCTAACGGTGTGTTCCGGTAGCCTCACTTGAGAGCCAGTTCTATTCCAGGCTAGGTGTGCTTTACCATCTTCGACCACACCGTCACTTAACATCAGGTGAGTTGTGGTCAAACCCTAGCCTGTCAGCTATAAAAAAAAAAAAAAAAAAAAAATACTTTGTCTAATTTTTTTTATAAACTGTCCCACACAACTGTCTCTTCTGCTCGTGAGAAGGGTAAAGCTATAGTCTATCGCGCTGGTCTGGTTGTGTCTACCATCTTTAAGAACACCGTCACTTAACATAAGGTGAGCTGTAGTCAAACAACTAGCTTGTCAACGACAAAAACAAAACAAAAAACCTTCTTCACTGTTATAAAAAACGGCTTTTAAGCTGATAAAAAAACCCTTGATTATTTTCACTATTACAATATTAGAAGATAGGTGATGGATAGAGGGTACCTGGCAAGCGTAAATATAGATAAGGTTTTCAGATAAAAAAGGTTTACGTTAAAGGGGATTTTGAAACATTTGAGAAACGTATCAACGTAACGTAACTGAGTAAATACCCAATTTGATATAATCATTTGATTATATCGAAGCTGCTTTGGTTAAGTTTTTGTAAAACATGAAACGATTATTCAAAACAAAACACAGGCATTCCTGCTGGTTCAGTGGTAGTATATCTGCTCTAAAAGCTGTAGGATGTGGGTTCGATTCCCACCCAGGATAAACATTTTGTGGTATAAACAAATATTTGTTCTGTGTCTGGATGTTAATATTATATAACCTATGTATTTAGAAAAAAAATATATATAAGATTTTTTATCAGTTATTTGACTCCCATAGTACAAGTTTCCATACTTTGGGGTCAGACGGCGCTGTGTGTCGTCCTACTAATGTCCTACGATATTTATGTACTTATTTATTAAAAATTTAAGACAAAGAAAAAAAGAAATCAATGACTAGGCTTATCGAGCAGGCATTCTATAGGTTCGATGACATGATGTGATTAAAAGTCGTATAATTTTGTTTTTATATATATTTTTAAAATAATTTGACTTATATTTTTTTTGTAATTTAATTTAATTAAAGCCGGACGACTGAAATGGGACTGGGCGGGCCACGTTTGTCGCATGTCAAACGACCGCTGGGCAAAGGTCACCACAGATTGGACGCCAAAATTTAAACGACCTCAGGGTCGACCCAGACGAAGGTGGAGTGACGAAGTAAATCATCACGATACTCACTGGACCACCAAAGCCGAAGACCGGGCAGTCTGGAAGGAGGAACGGGAGGCCTTTGCCCAGCAGTGGGACAACGGAGCGATGATAGCTCAGTGGTTAGCGCGGTTGGTTCGCATGCCGAAGGGCGTGGGTTCAAACCCCAACAATGAGCTTGAGCTGCCGGTGAAGGAAAACATCGTGAGGAAATCATAGCGTGGTGGTAGGGTACTTTCTAGTACTCGGCTGGCTAGCTACCACCCTCAAGTTGAAATCTGCCGCCAAGCATCTAACGGTGTGTTCCGGTAGCCTCACTCGAGAGCCAGGCTAGGTGTGCTTTACCATCTTCGACCACACCGTCACTTAACATCAGGTGAGTTGTGGTAAACAACTAGCCTGTCAGCAAAAAAAAAAGCAGAGGCTGATAAAAAAAAAAAAAAAATTGACTTGTAACTGATGTTATCAACAAAAAACTATGACTATATAAAACCTGCGAGATTTCGTACACTACTGCTCAGTCATCATAATGTAATTTGAAAAACTGTCAGCTTACTTGAACACACGTACGGAACCCTAGCGTTCATTTCTCGTTTCGCAGCAAACAAGCGAGCCTCGTGTTTTCGTGTTATTTTCCTCGATTTTTCGTGAAAAACACTTTTTTCTTCTTAAAACGTTTCTTTTGTAGGTAATCGTTCTCGTTGTGCGTTCTTTCGAAATGCTATGTTAGATTGCCAGATGTAGGCACCTATATATTGCTTTGTGTGTTACTGTAGGTCTACTTGCATGTGTGAAATGTTTTTCTTTGTACATGTAGCGATGATAGCTCAGTAGTTAGCGCGGTCTGTTCGCACGCCGAAGTATGTCGGTTTAAACCCCAACAATAAACTTCAACCACAAACCACAGTACCGTTGTAGAGTACTTTCTAGTACTCAGCTGGCTTGCTACCACCCTCAAATTGATAATCTGTAGCCAAGTACGTAACGTTGTCTTCCAAAAATGTGTTTATCATCTTCGACCACTTCACGCCACTTAACTGAGCTGACTTAATAAGCTGTGGCCAAAAACCTAGCCTGTCAACCATAAAAAAAAACATGATCTTTGAAGCCTCAAACTATGCCCCTATAAGTGATCTTATGGTGCCAAAACTCCATCGCATAACTTTTATATTTGGATCATAAATAATTTAAATTTAAAGGAATGACAAGGATATGACGTTTTTTTTTCATATAAAGATTATTTTCATACATCGATTCGGCCTAATTTTGAACATTCAATAAAATAATGGTTGCCGTGTTCCACGGCAATGGAGAGGGCTATGCTCGGAGTTTCTCTACGAGGTCGAATCAGAAATGAGGAGATCCGTAGACGAACTAAAGTAGCCGACATAGCCCAGCGGATTAGTAAGTTGAAGTGGCAGTGGGCAGGGCACATAGCACGCAGAACTGATGGCCGATGTGGCTGCAAAGTTCTGGAGTAGAGGCCACGGACCTGCATGCACAGCGTAGGACGTCCTCCCACAAGGTGGACAGACGACTTAATAACGACCGCAGGGACGCGCTGGATGCGAGCCACTTCCTATTGGTCTTTATAGAAGTCAATGGGAGAGGTCTATGTCCAGCAGTGGACGTTCTACAGCTGAAATGATGATGATGATGATGATGATGATGATGATGATGATGATGATGATGATGACGATGATGACGATGACGACGACGACGACGATGATGATGATGATGATGATGATGAATAAAATAAACAAATTGAAAAACTCGACTGTCATGCCAAAAACGAACTAAATAAAGTTAAATTTACTTTGTTTCATTAACACTTGACATTATTAACATTTGACACATTAAAATTTAATAATGGAGCCATATTGTTAAAAAATGTCTAACTAGTGTCACTCGGGATGATGTAAGAATTCTAACGGTACTCTATACATCCAAATATGTTCAGGCAAATAAAATTTATGCTGGAATAAAGAAACTCACATACATATATATCAATACTGCCTTGTAAATTACATTTATCAATGAATATGAATATGAATATATGAACGCTGAAAACAAACACTCCTTTTTTGGGCAGTAGTATATTAAGTAAAAAGCGTCACTACATCAAATCTTATAACCTTAAAATTTTTAATCGAAAGACTTATTAACCCTGTAACTACACAAGCTCCATAGCAGTATACTTTAAATTGGAACACGAAACTTTATATCTTTCGTGTAAAATGATTAGAAAATTGTGTTAAAATAAAATAAACAAAATTTAATATTTTTATTACGAAACAAAGAAAGCAAACGAAAACACCGAAAGGAAAACTTTATCAATTCTGATAAGAATCTTCCCTGTCAACAATCTGTCAAGCAAGATAAATAACCAACACTGAATATCTAGGCGAGTATAAATATATTTCTGTTTTCTAAGGGTCTATGCACACTAGCGGTTTTTAGCCGCGGTGATCAGTGAATCAGTTCCTTTTTAGGAACCCTATTGACAATTTTAATGGTCCATTCATAAACAGTAAAATCGCCAAATGCAGCAATTGCTTCTTCTTTTTTTTTTGTCCAATAGGAACTATTAATAAATAAATAATTACTATTATTACTTGCCGTGGTGGTGCCGGCATAAGAATTGTACCTCACCCTCTCTACCCGTGGTTGCCGTAAGAGTCAGCTAAGGGATGTAATACGGAAGATGGGCAGCAGCGTCTTCCTTGAACAATCATACCTAACTGCGCTCGCCAACTCGCCAGCGTGGCGAGTATTGGCAAAACCCCCCCAATGGGGGAGGCCTACCCAATACGCCTAATGGAGTACGCTTGCTTAAACAGATTCACTCGCAACTTGAATTCTCTTAGATTGTATCTATCACAGAACACCCACTCCGGCAGCAAATTTGATTGCTTACCGGTACGCTTTCTTATGATGAAGGTGCAGTCGAATCGTTTAGTTCGAGATTTTGAAGCATTTACTATAAAGCGATTTACTTTTTTAAAAGTTCCTATCTGTTTGATTTAGCAGCTATCTGGCCCCTATATAACAAGCTTTGCTTAGTTTGAGGCTAGATGGTGCTGTGTGAAAATTACCTAGAATAATTATATAAGAAAACTAAAATAGTTTTGACAGATTTTTGGAAGCAAGACGACACCACGCGCGCTTTGTATTCAGCTTTGTTTCCATGAAGAAGGCCACCCAATATGGCTGAAACCATAGTCAGCGTATCTGATATAATTAAACGCGAGTAATTCCGCATAAGTAAAACAAAAGTATTTATATAATATTTACTTACCTATTCTATTAGCTTTGTCTCTGTCAATACGAATAAAATGGATCTATCATTAACACTTTTAAAATATGTGATTTAATATCACGACGTAAAGACCTAAGGTACCAAATTGCTACACTGCATCGATGCAGTCGCAAAATCGCCGATGCTTAACGCATCTTGTGTGCTCAGGCCCTAATAAACATAAACTTTTCAATCTGATCCATCCAATAAACTCAGTTTACTTTATCTCAAAAACATTTTAATATTTCAGTTAAACAAGCTTTATTATATTTGTTCATTCAACGTTTTTTTAAATATATTGACTGTTCTGATTTATTACTCTAGGATATAGCTCGCGGCGTTTTGGTGTTAACGTGTTGGTTCTTGGGTGATATATAGTTTATAGTGGATACGAACGATTAATGGTGCTTATTTAAGATAAAATCTAGAATCAAATTCGTGTTTTGAATGTCACCGTAAAATCGTCAACCTTAACTCGCAATGCAACCTTACTTCACCTGTCATCACTTAGCATAGCAAAGTGTCCTGCCTAGCTCCACTTGATTACTAATTCAATTAAATTATTGATATATGTCTTTCTATTTTGATTTTGTCACGTAAAAATATATACCATAAAACGAAGATAATTTGTACAGTGTGACGCTGTTCGGTGATTTATGAAGAATATAATCTCTGCTTGTCTCCTCGAAACCAAAACTGTTATATGTTACTATAAAACGAACACAAACACATATAAGTAAGGATTTGTTAAAATATTATGCTAAGTATCTATTTATAATCCTATTTTATTTTGTTAAATATATTTACATATATATACATACAACGTCAAGCTCTTGATTCGGTAGAGCGGCGTGCTGTTCGACATATGGGTAAAGCAAAAATTAAAAAAAAGTTTTAAGCCTTGAACACAACCGGAAGGTAGTAAGTCTGTCAATTTTATACAGGATTAATTTCGGAGAATGTGCTACTTAGATGTACGACCTTGACCATCCCCTTTATATTACAGGACTAGAGTGCCACCCATACATAGTGGAATTTCCTTGGGTACGTACCAAACGTTTTGACTCTACGTTTCTCATCCGTACGGCCAAGGAATGGAACAAGCTGCCGGCTTCCTTGTTTCCTGGGAGATATAATTTAGATATTGTTAAGCTCAGAGTGAATAGGTATCTTTTAAGTCTGCGTGCTTCGTCTTCTGCCACATCATCGTTTACCATCAGACGAGTTGGTGGTCATACGCGGATTTATACGTGTTAAAAAGAAGGTTATCCAGAAGTTTCCTTCAGCAAACATACCGGGTATCGTTTAAAATGGACAATAATTCACCAGGATTACAATTATGAGGCAAACAGGTATTTACGAATTTAATTTAATTAAATCCGGTTGGAACGTGTTAAAACGTACATAATTATCAATATTTGTCTTTTGTGTTCATATTTCTGCAATATTGACAATTTATCAATGATTTGGTTAATTTGCTACCGGATACATTGCAATAATTTATTTATCGGTTTTATCTTGATTTATAATTAACACGTGGACAATAAAATGGAATGATATTTAATTTTACAATGAACATTGATTACTAAGGTTGCCTGGAAGAGATCGCTTTAAGCGATAAGGCCACCAGTTTTTGTACTTTTATTAAGCTGTTTCTGATATCAATATTTTGTATTAAACCACACCAGTGAACAAGAAAGAGTTATTCGTTAGCGATGACAGCTCAGTGATCAGCGAGGTCGGTTCATACGCCTAAGGGCGTGGGTTCAAGCCCCAACAATGAGTTTAAGCTGTCGGTGAAAGAAAACATCTGTGAAAACCATAGCATTTTCTAGTACTCGGCTGGCTAGCTACCACACTCAAGTAGAAAATCTGCCGCCAAGCACATAACGGTGTGTTCCGACAGCCTCACCTGAGAGCCAGTTCCATTCCAAAAAAAATAATTATGCCAAAGAAAAAAAAACATTGAAATACGATAAGACTAGATATTACAGAGAACATAGACAAAGTAATATTCAATTCAACGTAAGCTGTCGATATGACACGTGGATAAAATTTAATCCCGTACATTGGACTTTTCCATTGGCGTTATCGCTAATCGGATGCTATTTTATCTAGGCCCTCAGGACTAATTAAGTTTTGACACAGAACGTCACATTCGCAAAATGTCATCGTCAAAACAACGATAAATTCTCAAAACGGTACTTTCCCAGATAATGTCTCAAATTAATGAACGATAGTAGATTGATAATTGTTTTTGTAAAGGTCGTTCTATTATGAAATGCTTTGTCTGTCTCCATCAGACAGTCTATTAAATATTTTCAAAGACGTAAACTTGCATTATTTGTCACATGAGTTGGTATTGCTGTTAGTCGGAACAGACATCATTTTGCACCTCGCCGCTGATGTTGGTATTCTTGGTTGTTAGGAGCAATTCTTGTATAATTAAAAAATTCTTGGAGCCGTTTCCGAGATTCAGATTATATATATATATATATATATATATATATATATATATATAACAAAGACCTTAATGATATATGGACCTAGCTCGGTCATCCAGGTACTATTTTTTTTTAACTTAATAGTGTTACAACATCTCCCGCCTGTTCTTAATCTGTCCCTGTAGTGTATTTTTTTTCATTTCATTCTTGGTTACCTGAAAGAGATCGTTCTAAGCGATAAGGCCGCCAACTCTGGGACTACCTCATTAGATTCTTTTGTTTTCTGTACTTTTTTTTTTCTATTTTTAGTGTGCACAAATATTTTCTATCTATCCATCATTTCAGTCAATTTGTAAAGTTACACGGATTCAGGAAAACGTAAACAGCTAAACGTTCACTCGTTTATCCTGGTTAGAAGTTGTAATTACATGTGCCAAAATAGTTGGGTCGGCCAAATAGACGGGCAAACTAGATTTAGGTAATGACTTATTTCTACCAATTACAGTTCTGGAGCAACTTCATCTTGTTTGCATGTAATGTAGTTCATTTTGAGGTGGTAGATCTTTTTAATAGGAGGTCAAGTAGGTGTCAGTGCAGTACCAGAAATCTACCATTAAGCAGCTGCATGAGCTGCTGCTCATTACTTTAAAGCTCGATGGTTAGTTTTACCAGAAGTGTAATTCCGTTAGCTCCAGTATCCTTCAAACCGGAACACAGTAATGTTTAGACACTACTGCTTAGCGGCAGTATATCTGGTACTGCGTTGGTACCTACCTAGACGACCTTCTGTTAAAGACATCTACCACTAGATTACAAAGTCCAAGGTATCGCTGCTTTGGCGCTCATTACTTTGAGACATTCGGTGGTTAGTCTAACAACCCTGTAGTCTCGCTAGCTGCAGTACTGTTCAAATTGGAACACAGGAATGTATACACACTACTACATTGCAAAATATATAATACTGCGGTGGTACCTACCCAGACGACTCCCTGAATCTTTTACTTAATAAAACCATTTACCAAGTAGCGGGGCAGAAACGTGATAGTTGCGCCCCCTTCTCCAGTAGCTAGTAGTAGTATTATTTGTAGCGATGATAGCTCAGTGGTTAGCGCGGTCGGTTCGCATGTTCGAAGGGCGTGGGTTCAAACCCCAACAATGAGCTTGAGCTGCCGGCGAAGGAAAACATCGTGAGGAAACCATAGCGTGGTGGTAAAGTACTTTCTAGTACTCAGCTGGCTAGCTACCACCCTCAAGTTGAAAAGCATCTAACGGTGTGTTCCGGCAGCCTCACTTGAGAGCCAGTTCTATTCCAGGCTAGGTGTGCTTTGCCATATTCGACCACACCGTCACTTAACATCAGGTGAGTTGTGGTCAAACACCTAGCCTGTCAGCCATAAAAAAAAGTATTTGTAATAAATAGTTTAAAAAAATACAAATATAATAAATTAAAAAAAAAAAAAAAATGAACTTTATACACAGCGCCATCTAGCCCTAAACAAAGCAAAGCTTGTACTACGGGAACCAGACAGCTGACAGAATACTTATATACATATTTTTTTGTAAATACATATTTATAATACATATAGAACACCCAGACACAGGACAAACATTTTTCATCACGTAAGGTTTATCATGGTGGGAATCGAACCCACGTCTTACAGCTCTTGAATATGGTTGGCATTTGGCATAAATTTACAATTACTTAGTACATGAGCAACCGAGCTTTGCTCGATGTACATATATGAAATTTAAATCTCGGAATATCGTGTTTTCCTAAAGATGAAACTGAGATCGATTTTGCACCCTCAAAAACCCCCATGTTAATACATCTCACTTGTAAGCCCCTAGTTCTAGGTGCAACGGTGATTCCCCGGAAAATTAAATTAGGATACTTCCATAACGTTGGATATGTTTCAAAACCAGCTGGGTGTTTTAAATTCAAATGAATAATCGATAGAACAGCGTGCGCTGGATGCTTGGCGCTTTGTGAAACAAGCTTTCATTTCAAGCATATTAGGTATATTATGATTTTGGCGCCCCCTGAAGCTGCCGCTCGGGGCAAATGCCCGGGATAGATCCGGAGATGAGCTGGCTATTGCAGTGGTATCCAAAACTTTGATAACAGTAACGGTAAAAATATCAAAATTAAGTCCAAGCCATCGCATTGGTGTTTATTTGGGACACTTTGATGGCAAAAGTTGAGAGTCCGTTTCGTTTTCTCTACATAAAAAAATACACAATATTGATTGCTTCTTATTCTTAAGTCAATAAGAAATGAAAATTACCTATTAATAATTATGTATTTATCAATAATTAATAAACTTTATATAGTGTGTATTTGACCGGGACTACCGGTTGACCTTAAATTATGCTCTAACCGCGCACTCTCCGCCCTCTATCTCGAAAAGGATTCAAGGATTTTTTTTTCAAATTAGGGTTGTAGGAAATTTAATCCTCTATAATATTGATAATCAAGACACATAGCGAAAACCCCACAGGAAACGAGATATTTGCAAAAAATGTGCAAAAAAAAATCGAATTTTTGTGACCTTTGACCTCTTTTTTTATGGCTCACACGCTAGGTGTACGACCACAGCTCACCTGATGTTAAGTAATGGTGTGGTCGAAGATAGTAAAGCACACCTAGGCTGGAATGGAACTGGCTCAATGTTTGACAAGCTAGATGTTTGACCACAGTTCACTTGATTTTATGTGATGTGGTCCACGGTAAAGCACACCTAGCCTGAAATGGATCTGGCTCTCAAGTGCCGGTTCACACAGAGTTCTAGGTACTGTAATAATCATAAGCAACAATACAATATTTTATTGATGACACAAAAGTTACAAGTTAACATTATCTCAGAACATTTCGTTCGTTTCATTACTTTTAACTAACTTTGTTGGCACAACGACCCAAAATGTGTTTGGGCCTCCGATACTAAAAATTCATCTTTCTCTGTCTTGAACTACTTCATGCCATTAAGCTTCAAGATTCCCAGCCCTTAAAGATCCTTAGTCACTTCATCCTCCCATACTTGGGGCGGTCGACTGATTTTTTTCTTCCGCTAGTATACGCTCTTTTAACAGCACGACCTTCCTACATCCCTTCGAAATGTCCAAGCCAACGGAACCTATGTGATGTAGTCTCACCAATGACGTTAGACTCCGTCAGTTTTTACGGACTCTTCAGCTGCTGTTCTCACATCTAATCGGACTTAGAATCTTTTTAAGGACCCTACGTTCAGCAACCAACAGAATTTTTCCTTCATTAATTTTATAATTAAAAAAAAAAATTACCAAACTAAATTATTGGTAAAAATATTGTAACTGGTCATGTATTTGTGTTTTCACCGTGTATTCTACATTATATCTGTCCAAATAAAAACTATGAAATAGAAGTGAAACGTTTTAAATATTAGAGTGTACTTTTTTGTAAGGTGACTTGAAACTATCGGCTACTTAGCAAAGCATGTCAGGGCGCAACAAGTACTATTCTACGAACATAATTTCCTAAGAACATTCATTCGTTAGTAGAGTTCGCTGGAACTTATGACCCTAACGAGTCTGCAGCCGATCTCTTTAATAAGGCTCCATTAGGCGACGGTGGGGGGGACGGAATAACACAGAGGGACAACTTGGCACAAGAAAAGGGTAAAAAATCAAAAAAATTGGTAGCTTTGGGGACGGTCGGAAGAAGTGAAAATTTAAAACACGTCATTTAAAGATGTCGGTGATGCAAACCCAATCATTTTGCCACTACACGACATAATTTTTTGTTTTTAAATTTAAGATATACACTCCACAAACTCTGGGGTCAATTTTGAATGAAAAATCTAGGGTTAAAGTACTAGTCGTACTAGTAGTTTGTCGTGGTTGTGCCGGCGTAAAAATAGTACCCCGCCCTCTCTACCCGTGGTTGCCGTAAGAGTTGGATAAGGGATGTCATCCGGAAAATGAACAGCAACGTCTTCGTTGAACAATCACACCTAGCTGCGCTCGCCAACCCGCCTGCCAAGCGTGGCGAGTATTAGCAACCCCCCCCCCGAAAGGGAGGAGGCCTATATCCAGCAGTGGACGTCCTATGGCTGATACTGGTTTGTGTGTATACCGCGAGTAGACCATTGACCCGCATTACTACCAATTTTTACACACTACTGTTTGGCGGTAGAATATGAATATCTGACATTGCGGTGTTTTTCTAAGCTGTTCCACTGCTGGGTTTGAGCCTCTTCACATTGTGAGAAGGGTAAAGCTCACTGGCCAAGTGCGGGTTGGCAGACTTCACACATCTTCAAGAACATAAAAAATTCACATACATGCAAGTTGCCTCACGGCGTTTCCTATCACCGTTGAAAAAAAGCGGCAATTGTCAGTCTGGAAAAAACGGCAATTGTCAGTCTGGAAAAAAGCGGCAATTGACAGTCAAATAACATAAAAAAGACATATGCGTGACAATAATATTCAAACAAACATAGATTGCGTTACTGTATATATACCACAGATTTATGTAACTGTTTACTGATGTCATTACAAATACAGATTAAAAAAAACCAGTCAAATATGACTCGAATTCACCTAGAAAGGATTTCGTACCTTCACATGATAATTATAAAGTCGTAACTATTAAAAAAACGCTTTGCTTGAATGCTTCAACAAATGTAAATAGAGCTTGAAGGATTCCATTTATCGTTGTTTTATTTCAAAGTTTGAACTTCCATCGAATTGTTTTACCGTTTTTATGATGGAACAAAAAGGATGTTTACTAAGTAATAACGCGTATTCTATGGAAGTTTCAACGGGATACCTAATACAGTTCAAGAATTCAGAGAAGTTTCAGCGAGTCGTGGAACTCTTTTTTTTGTGGAATTAATGTATATACTATACATAAGATAGAAAATATAATAATAACAACATATACATAATATTTGACCTTTCGGCATGCAAAATAATATAACCCTAAAAGTATGTATTTACATTTAAAATAAAGATTTTTAACTTACATAAAACGAGGTATATTAAAATAGAAAATGTCAATCAAACAATCTAGGCCAGTAAATAAAGCCGTTTTTTTTGGTCAACCTCGCACTAAATTTCCGATCCAATTTTAATTTTTTTTTTAGGTTAAGGGTCACTTACTGACCATAAAAACACAAAATGCTGACAGATCCAGGTGGAGCTTCGATCGCAATCTTGAAGTAAAGTTTTTCGCCGATATCTCGGAAACTATACACTTTAGGGCAAAAGTTATTTTGACTATTATTGTAGAGAATAAAATTTCGCATCTTTTGTTTCCTGTAAACTTTTTTGTAAAACTTACCCCTTACGATTTATGGCCCATTTAATGAACCGGTTTTTATATTTCAGTCAATAACTCTTAAAATATTGGATTAATCAATAAAATACATCTATTCAATTTTAAAGATCACTTTATTTTCTACAATTTTTGTTTAAAACTTTTTTTTCTAATGCCCATACTTTTCGAGTTATAGAACGTTTAATGTTGCAATGCTGGCGCTCGGCGGGTAACGCAGCAGCCCAAAGGTTTTTTTTTATAGCAGGTAACCGTTTCTCTATGTCTCTATACAAAAGAAGGGACGAAGAGGTCTAGCGTTGGATATTATACCTATATATTTGCCTGCTATTTCTAGTAATACATTTTAAAATAAAAGAGGGGATGGGATAATCGATGTAACGGAATTTTTTCGAGCTCAGTGTGCTCTGCGCTACATAACCATAAAGTTAGGAGTTCTATTTGTGTGTGCCACAATAATTTTGTTATTCAACCTAAAAAAATTAATTACACAAGTATACTAAAATGAACAATTGTTTTATTTGTGGTGGGTGGTTAGACGATGACAATTCTGTATTTGTAAAAAAAAAAACGGATACTAAGTCTAAGGAAAGCCAGCGTTGAACGTGGTGAAACTGAACATGAAAGCATGTTAGAAGCATGTTTTTTAAAAATAAATTTTTAATACATTTTTAAAAAATATTCTCTTTTCATTATCTTTAATTTTATTTTAGCATCCGAACATAAAATAATTACTTCATATTTTTTAGTTATTCGAAATATAATAAAATTAAATATAAAAAAAAATATTACTATTGCAGGTAAGGAAAGAAACTATTAATTTTTAAGTATATAAACAATCGGGATATCTTTTTTTAATTACTTTGTTGAATTTGTACCATTACATTCTATGCGTACCTTCAAATTTTCGACTTTACGCCCGGTAGTCCAACAGTAAACGTTCTATAACTCGAAAAGTATGGGCATTAGAAAAAAAAGTTTTAAACAAAAATTGTAGAGAATAAAGTGATCTTTAAAATTGAATAGACGTATTTTATTGATTAATCCAATATTTTAAGAGTTATTGACCGAAATATAAAAACCGGTTCATTAAATGGGCCATAAATCGTAAGGGGTAAGTTTTACAAAAAAGTTTACAGGAAACAAAAGATGCGAAATTTTATTCTCTACAATAATGGTCTAAATAACTTTTGCTTTTTTATTTAACCATAATATAAATTGTAAATGACAATTGATAAAATTATGTCAGTAGTAAGAAATATAAAATTAAATCAAACAAGTCTCTGCTTGAGTCAATGTTCCTCGAAAGGTAAATTTATGTATATTATGTCTATAAGTTATTTTTAGACAAGCTTCCTCTGTGTTAGACCTCATTACAACAGGGTGTAGTCAAAAGCAAAACTAATCAAACAAAAAAAAAAAGCCCCTTTTTTTGGTTAACTGGTTAGATTTTGAACACTTCTTATCTGATTTTAAGTGACAGTGTAGTTGAAGATGGTAAACACACTAAGCCTGGAATGGGAACTGGTCCTCAAGTGTGGCTATCGGTATTACTGTTAGGTGCTTGGCGGTAGATTTTAAGCTTGACGGTAGCTAACCAGTCTAATACTACAAAGTACTCTACGACCATGCTATGGTTTACTCACATTGTTTTCCTTCACCAGCAGTAGTAATACACACTCTTCGGCGCGTGAACCGACCGCGCTAACCACTGATCTATTATCGCTCGCTTCATTGAGCTACAATAGTTTTTAAAACATACAGAATATATACATCTGCCCTTGTCTATTCTGTGCATGAACACGACCATTCACTTAGCTACTACTATATTAGCTTTCTTACATTGGATAATTTCATTTAAGAAGCTTTTAGAGAAGAATCGTCCGTGTGGAAAATGTTGTTTACAGCCCTTAGTATGTGTTTAAGAGCTATGTATTCATTTAGGTCGATATAAAGGCTAATTATGATGGTGATAAATGTTCATAACCGTAGTAGCTTAGTGCTCGTAAGTACTTTTAGACTTAGTGGCCAGCTCTTGCGTCTGAGTAAATGTCCCGCCCGCTTCTGACATCACATCATCATTATCAGCCATAAGACGTCCACTGCTGGACATAGGCCTCCTCCTGGGGGGGTTTTGCCAATACTCGCCACGCTTGGCAGGCGGGTTGGCGAGCGCAGTTACGTGTGATTGTTTAAGGAAGACGCTGCTGCCCATCTTCCGGATTACATCCCTTAGCCGACTCTTACGGCAACCACGGGTAGAGAGGGTGAGGTACAATTCTTACGCCAGCACCACCACGACAATCTGACATCGGCTTCTGACATACCAACCGATATGTCTTCGAATTGGAGACTTTGTCTTGTGAGAGTGGTCGCGGATCTGAAGACGTCGCGTAGAATTCTGTGCTAGAATGATCCTGACACAGCAGAGGAGGACTCCGGTGAGGAATGTTCCTGAGCGTACCGGCACATTTCCGAGAACTTCCCGTTCCCACCCCCGCGCCTACGCACCAACCGCTGTCTTCACGTGTACGGCGCACAGCGACCTGCAGTACGAACCACGTTGTGCTTTGTCTCCATGAAGAAGGCCACTGGATGTGGCTGAAAGTATAATCGAAACATCCGATATACGGATCGTGCATTTAATTACAACCGTAGCTTAAGCTGCCGTAGAACGAACATTTATCGCAAAGAAACCATAGATTGTGTTTGGGTTTTCTGGCTAGCTACCACACGAAATACCACAGAAATCCTATTTGGAAGTCAGTTCCCAATACAGGGTAGAAATGTTCATCCTCGTCTATACCGTTAGTTAACATCAAGTTAGAAGTGGTCTTTCTTTCTTTCAACACGCACATAACTTAAAAAAGACAGGTGCATGCTGTGGGATTCGAACCCAGTACCTTCAGATTGGAAGCCAGTTGGTCTCCCAACTAGGCTGGCGAACCTTCAGTTTACCTTGAGTATCAAATTGTCTATAGTTTTCTATGTTTATACATTAATTATGTTCGTATAAAGTAACAAGACCACAGAATAAATAAAAGTTAGCGCTCTAAATGTATTAAAAAGGAATAAACTTAATATTATAAATTCAAAAAAGTTCTCTGAAAAGGAAGCAAGGCACTCTTTTTGATATCCCTAAAAATGTTTACCTCTCACGTTTTCCTTTTACGGGTATTTAGTTTCCTAAAATATATTTAGACAGAAAAAAACACAAACGCGTTAACCTATCAATCAATATTCACCTTTAACTTTTTAAAGATAGAGTAGGACATCGCTTGATTGGTTATTAAGATAAGTCGTTTCGGGATTGAGAAATTATTTGAGGATGTCTTTAAGGCGAGTTGGTATTGAAGTGCTATTGATTTCTACTAGGTTTGCGATTTTATTGGGGTCTGTAGATAGGAAGGCCTTCAGCACGTCGCTCCTTAACTCCCGATCTAATGAGCACTTCGAGTTTTATTAGTTTTGGGTGCATTTTATCAAAATTTATTCATCTTGTGTGTTTCAAAATGTTTCCTTGGTGGTTATCCACACAGGTACTGCAGTACCACAAATTCTGCCGCTAAGCAGTAGTGTGTAAACATTACTGTGTTCCGGTTTGAAGGGTACTGCAGCTAGCGAAATTACAGGGCTGTCGAGATTTACCATCGCATGTCTCAAAGTGATGAGGGTAATCGCTGCAATGGCTACATCTCCTTCGACTCATTACATTAACAAAAAAATTGTTGGTATATCTTCGAAGCAGATGGTAGTCTAGGTACTACTGCAATGTCAAATATTCTACCGCGAAGTAGTTGTAGTTGTTAAATTTTATCAACTGTTTCTTTCGTACTTCACGTTTTTTTTTATACGATGAAGGCTTGCGTTTTATAGCCATCTCACCTGATGTTAAAGACGGTGTGGTCGAAGATGGTTAAGCACATCTAGCCTAAATTGGAACTGCCTCTCAAGTGAGGCTGCTGGCACACAGGTCACAATGCTGGCGGCAGAATTTTACCTTGAGGTTGGTAGCTAGACAGCCTTTTTTTAGCACGCTCTTGCATGTACGTTTCCTCACGATGTTTTTCTTACCCGTTTGAAGTCAGTGGCCATTCACACATAACTCAGAAAATACAGAGGTGCATGCCATGGGATTCGAACCGAGGACCTCCAGATTAGAAGGTCTTCCAAATAGGCAACCGTAACTGCACATACCAAGTTTATATTTCCGTATTTTGTATCCCCGAAGTTGACCTTATATTAGCACTAAGTAAGATGCTCCAATCCGGAAGTATCACTAACGGTGTAACATTATTGCCTTCCCAGGATATATAAATCGACGTAACCTGGGAAGCTGTACAACCTGATGACATTTACGTTTCTTGTCGTTTAGGCCTTCTTTCTTTGAAATATTTATAGACGGTAATATACGAGTGTTTGTAGCGGCGAGTTTTATACGCCCCTTTATTGTGTTTTATTACTAAGTGCTGCAGATGGGACGAATAAAGGTATTAAATAGATAAGTATTTTGAAATAGGTATTATATAGATAGGTATTTTGAAATAGGTATTATATAAATAAGTATTTTAAAATAGATATTAGATAGATAAGTATTTTGAAATAGGTATTATATAGATAAGTATTTTAACATAGGTATTATATACATAAGTATTTTGAAATAGGTATTATATAGATAAGTATCTTGAAATAGGTATTATACAGATAAGTATTATATAGATAAGTATTTTGAAATAAGTATTTTAATATATATAAAAAAAACTGAGGTAAACTACTAAATAAATACCAAAACATATTCTGAACTTAATTTTCTATCACAAAGTTGTAGGTGTCGCTGCAATGGTCCCAGGCAGGCGTTATCTCTTATCATCTAGTGAGTGTTTCGTTCGTATCTTTATTTCCTACCATAATAATAAACATTTTTGTGTTAAACAATCAATGTTGATGCCTGAACATTTTCAGAAAATCCATATTTTAAACGAAATACATTTTCCTCAGGGTAAAATCTTTTTCGTCGTAATTGTGAGAGTGAATTTAGAAAATGCTATTCGATTGCTCAAGTTCATATTCTTTGAACCGAAGAGATCAAACAATGATCCCATCGGTTTGAACTCCAATGCGAGCGTATAGCTAGGTATATCTGCTAAAGGCAGGCTTAGACTGTAATATTTGAATACGAAAACGTACCATTAAAGATAATTTTATTCGGTTGAGTTCAGTACAAAAAATATCAAAAATAAAAAGCACACATAATTAGTCTGGTTGGTTTGCTATTGTCGAGCCTGATTTCCTTGTTGTAATGATAATATAATATGATGTAGTTGCAATTGATGAATCTAATACGGTTACAATGACTAAATATTATATGGTTGCAATTGCTGAATATGATTTGGTTGCGATTGCTGTATATGATTTAGTTGCAATTGTTGAATCTGTTATAGTTGCAATTGCTGAATCTGATATATTTGTAATTATTGAATCTGACACGGTTACAATGACTAAATATTACATGGATGTGATTGCTGAATATGATATGATTGCAATTACTGAATCTCATATGGTTGCGATTGTTGAATCTGTTTTGGTTGCAATTGCTGAATCTGATTTGCAATTGCTGAATCTGTTACGGTTACAATGACTAAATATTATATGGTTGCGGTTGCTGAATATAATATGGTTGCAATTACTAAATCTTATGTGGTTGCAATTGCTGAATCTGTTATGGTTGAAGCTTTGAAATATGATTAAGTCCAAACTGCTAGGTTTTAGCAAACTAACGAATTTAAAAAAATCTCCAAGCATAGATAAATTTACAGATAAAAAAAAATGTGTGTGAATTTGCAAGACATTTTCTACAAAGTTTTAAATATATGAACTGCATTCATTGTTATTAGCTAGTTTATAAAATGACCTGTCTACAATTGCTTCGCCATTCCAAGCTATAAAAAACCTTATAAATACGTACTCTATTTTAATAGCACATTAGCAAGATGCTGTTATAAAACTCTCGAACGATTTTTAGGTCAGCCAATTTAGGACCGATGATACGAGATTTGATGTTTTATCTTATCGTGTAAATACGGCTATAAGTTATTAAGGCGCGATCACGATAAGCGCTGACAAAATTTTGAAGCTGAATATATTTTAGTTTGTCAAACAGTGAAGTGTGTGAAATATATGTGAAAGATATTTCATGGCGTTTGTATAGGAAGCCTGCACCAGATCAGTCTAGGGGTATACCTATTGTTCAAGTGCAACCGTTCATAGACAAACCTACGCTAACCAATAACACTAAAATATCTAAGTTTAATCGCAAAGCTTTCCAATAGAAGATTACACACTTACTTATCTCTGTGACATTTAATGTCAAAGAAGATTGAGTTTTATTTTGTAATGTTAATAGACAATTATAAAACCAACTCAGGGTACAAGTTACAATGTTAGCCTTGGCTCAGTTTACAAGTTACAATTTTGTAGTCAGCTTAGTGTTCGAGTTACACTTATAGAGTCAGCTTAGTGTACAAGTTACAATTATAGAGTTAGCTAAGTGTACAAGTTATAATTTTATAGTTAGTTTAGTGTACAAGTTACACTCATAGAGTCAGCTTAGTATTTAAGTTATAATTATAGAGCCAGCTTAGTGTTCAAGCTACATTTATAGAATTAGATTAGTGTACAAGTTACAATTATAGAGTCGGCTTAGTGTTCTAGTTACAATTATAGAGTCAGTTTAGTGTACAAGTTATAATTATAGAGCCAGCTTAGTATACAAGTTACAATTATAGAGTCAGCTTATTATACCTACCTATAACTGTACAAGTTACAATTTTAGAG
This sequence comes from Biston stratarius, assembly GCA_950106695.1. Lineage (NCBI taxonomy): Eukaryota > Metazoa > Arthropoda > Insecta > Lepidoptera > Geometridae > Biston > Biston stratarius. Next base: position 9,109,264 of record OX467116.1, read on the forward strand.
TCAATTCAGTAAATTTTTAAAACTAGTTCAGTGTAGTCTTACCTTAAAGCTCCACTTTATCTATAGCTCGTTCTACGGAGTTTTTATTGGAAAAGTTGGAAGGCAAATTTAGCGGTCACTGTCTTCGACTCATGACTTGATAAAAACGTCCAAGTGGGAGTTGAGGTAGTTTAGTTCCAAGTTTGTGGGGTGAAATGGGACAGGGACGGAATGGGACGGGGTCAGGTGGGATGTAGTTTGAAAACTAACGAATGGTGGAGTTTTTTAATCCCCGATGCAAAGATTGAAGCCTGTCATGTCTGTCAATAGCATTATAGTTCTTAAAATCACCCAAAATTAACCTCACTACCATAGACACGTAGAGAGGTGCCAAAAAATTTAAACTTTTTCAGTCATAGTGGACGATACACTAATTCTCTACTAGTAGACAGCCAATAGACAAAAAATAAACAACTTAACACCCGAGACATTCCAATCGAATGCAAACCTGTAATAAATTGCCACGAGCAAAAACTAAGATCGGAATCGACTCGTTAAAATGTCCACCGACACATTAGCATAACAAATGAGACCAATTTAAATGAACGCCTTTAATGTGGCTTAAATAAGGGTAATTGCGATTTTGACAAAGAACTTTAAAATAAGGATTTGACAAACATTGGGTCCTAAAATTAGAGATCGTTTAAGCTGTAGATTATTTAAACAAAATCAAATCAAAATCAAAAAGTCATTTATTTAGTTTAGGCCCTGGTAAGGCACTTATGAACGTTAAGTTACATTTTTGAATCTACCATCGGCTCGTAATTGCACTTCAACTGAGAAGACTCCGGCATGAAACTCAGTAAGGCATTTTTTTTTTGTGGATCTTTCTTTTTATATTAGGTTACAGTTTACAGTTATAGATATTAATACATTATGCTTACTACAATTGCCACTTAGCCAGGTGGATGCAAGTGCAGAGAGAAGCTACTACAACCATATATTCCTGTCTTCCACGTAATGAGCCACCTTATGGTAGGCACAATTTATTTAAATAACTAGCGACCTGCCCCGGCTTCGAAAGGTTGCAATATAGATACTAATGTGGTGTATTATACATGTAAACCTTCCTCTTGAATCACTCTGTCTATTGATGGAAACCGCATTAAAATCCGTTGCGTAGTTTAAAAGATCGTACAGACGACAGGAAGCGACTTTATTTTATACTATGTAGAGATAAATTATGAAGTATTCTAAAAGTTATGTGTTTTTACACTGTTTGCTTAGTTTGAGGCTAGACGGCCTCGTGTGAAATGTACTTCAATACTTAATTCTTATTATTTAAAGTTTCCAGTATTTTAGGTGTCTTCAATTTGGAAGTGAATCGGTATCTTCTAGGAAAGTTTGCTCCATTTTAGACCGCATCATCACTTCACATCATTTTATTTTATTTTTATTATAATAGTAAAAATTACAATTGGGTATACATACACATACAAATACAATAAATAAGAATGGAAGACCAATTAAAAGTTTCCACAAGTAAACAGGAGTATATGGTAGGAGACGGATTCACAGAAATATACACAACATACTAAATATATAAATGCACATCATCTAGAATACACACTTGGAAACAAGTTAAAATATTGTTTATTACTAAGTCGTTTTAAATTTAGCGACGTAGTATTAAAAAGATCGATATCTAGTACATAGTAGTGTTAGCTGAAACAGTGGACAAACGCAAGCCTATCTTTATATATAAAAATTTCGTTTCACGTTGTTTGTCCGCGATAAATCCCTCAACTACTGAACCGATTTTTATTAATCCTTGCAAATCCAAAAATCTTGATCCAACTTGAGAGATAGGGTAGTTTATATCTCAATTTATAATCTCAAATTATTTTGCAACAATTAGGTATAATTATCTGTGAGTTCCACAAACTTCTGATAGATGGCGGTGTAAGGTAATTTATAAACTGGATTGAGTAAGTATCCAATAGATGGCGCTACGTAAAAAGTCCAAACGTTTCATATGCGCTACAATTTATTTCACGTTACACGCGTGTGTTAAATTTGGCCACAGCGACGCGTGGCCGGGTCTGCTAGTTTATTATAAAAAAGCGTTTACTTTAGGTTTTTTCCTCGATCTTGTTGTTTAATACTGTAGCTAGTGAAATTACAGGGCTGTTGAGTCTAACCATCGAATGTCGAATGTCAGCGATATCCTGATTTTTTTTAAGTGCTTGATGTTAAGTAGCTGCAACACAAAATTTTATCCCCTGATTTTGTTATCATTATTTTTCTGAATCGCCTCTCGCTATGAAAGCAATTTTAAAGACGTGGTGGTGCCGGCGTAAAAATTGTACCCTACCCTCTCTACCCGTGGTTGCCGTAAGAGTCGGCTAAGGGATGTAATCCGGAAGATAGGCAGCAGCGTCTTCCTTGAACAATCACACCTAACTGCGCTCGCCAACCCGCCTGCCAAGCGTGGCGAGTATTGGCAAAACCCCCCCAGGAGGAGGCCTATTGCCAGCAGTGGATGTCCTATATCTGATGATGTTGTGTGGACACTTTTAAGAATTCTCGCCTTATCCTTACGAAAACATAATATAAATCAATAGTTGTGCACAAGCGTCTTATATTGTGGTGTAGAATGGCTGCAATTGGGTTTTATTACTTTTTCATAGAAACAACGGCAAGTTTTATTTCAACTAATTGATTCTAACCATATATTTTCGCAACCCCTTGAGTAATTGGTCTAATATAACTTGCATTGAATTATAAATGTTATAAATTCTGTGTTTTGTCATCACGTAGGGGGAGTACGGATTTTCGAAACACAAGCTACTCTTAGCTTAGTTCGAAAATCCGAAGCTCAATGTATTGCATTTAATACACTGAATTGCAGACCATTGATTTATATTATTAGAATGTGCGTATTATGTTATTTTTGCCAAATAAATGATTTGATTTGATTGATTTGATAAATTTCGCAAATTGTACATTAAAATTTGTAAAATGGTACATTATAAATGTGTTTGTATATTTTTTATATTGTCATATTTCTACGTACTATTTTTTTATAACTGACTAAGCATGCGTGGCCATGATCTTACCTGATGGAAGGCAACGATGTGGTCGACGATGAAGCACCTTTGCTTAGGACCTATTTATGTTTTTCTTGAACAAACCCGGGTTCTACTTAGTTGGAAATACAGGCGCTGACAACGAGTTCCACACATCAGCAGTTCTTACAAGGAAGGAGGTCTGAAAAGTTTAGTGCGTTTACAACTTCCACAATACTATTTTATTAATATACGTATAAATATACATATATATACTGATTAAGAACAGATGGGAGATGTCGTAACACTATTTAGTGCTTTTTTTCATTTATCCGGTTCTCATAGCATAAACTTTGCTTAGTTTAAGGCTGAAAAAAAAGCCCGACGATATTCATTTAAGACGTTTTAACTATAAATGTGTAATACCTAGTTCATTTGGTTATCATTTAAAACGCAAACTCCAATCAAGCCGGCGATTCAATTATTTCTTTTCGAAATGCAAACTTAGAGATTCTGTCCGTTTTCGATAAAACTCTGCGAGTTTGGAACAAAGTTTTAATTGGGTTAAATGGTTAAATTCTGTTTGGGTCACGAACGGTTCAACTACCTACGTACGTAGGTGTTTAGCTGAAATTTAATAGTCGAGTGCTAAAAATCACAGATTACACCTTACTAGCGCCCCGCTCTGGCTACGCACGGGTGCTATGAGATACTAATGTGGTGCATATGCATGTATTATACATATAAACCTTCCTCTTGAATCACTCTATCTATTGATGAAATTAAAATCTGTTGCATAGTTTAAAAGATCTAAGCGTACAAAGCTAGCGGGAAGAGACTTCATTTATACTATGTAGGGATTAACACTGGGTCTCGTGGATTTAACTTCTTGTTAGAGTTCCGTACCTCAAAAGGAAAAAACGGAACCCTTATAGGATCACTTTGTTGTCCGTCTGTCGTATCGTATAAATAAATAGCGTATCGTATGTTTTTTTTTAATGTAACAGTAATGAGACGAACGAGTCGCTCTCCTAATGTTAAGAGATAACGCCTGTCCATGACCATTGCAGCGATACGCAGAACTTTGAGTAGTAAAACAAAGTCCAGGGCATCGCTGCCTTGGCGCTTATTACTTTGAGACTAGATGGTTAGTCTCAATAGCCCTGTAATTTCGCTAGCTGCAGTACCCTTCAAACCGGAACACAGTAATGTTTACACACTACTGCTTAGCGGCAGAATATACTGCGGTGGCACCTACCTAGATGACCTCCTGCTAAGGAAATCTACCACCAAGTAAAAGAGTATCGTTGCTTACAAAAAAAACACGATCATACTTCACAAATATATAATTAATAGAATCACGAGGTTAAATTCCGAAACCTTATTTTTATGTGTGCAACACTGTGTAACTTTTGTTCGTACACATTAACAGAAAACAGAAACAAAATAAAAATTAGACATCGAGCACATTTATCAACTCCGAGTTTATTTAGCGTTAACGTCGAACTAAACAATTGGTTCCGTACAAAATAAATAACGGGCAATCGTTCAAAGCGAACACGTATTGTAGAGCTCTCGCTGAATTGAGGAACGCCCGGGGAGAGACTAGTCGCGACTGCGAGCGAGTAGCGATTACAATATGCGTAAAATATTTAAATATCATACATGTATTTACAAAATGTATGTATTGTAAATGTATCTGAGATCACCAATACCGCTTACCAATATACCTAGCCGCTTAGTTTGCGTAGAGACGTCTCTGTGCGTATTCTACCAGATATATTCATTATGCTGACTTGAGGCCCGTTTGTGACATAAAATTTATTTCTTTCTTTTTGTTCTTTGTGCGTAATTTCTTTTTGTTTTATCTTTGTTTGTTATTTCTTTCTTTCTGTATACCCATATTATTAATGTTTTAGAAATTTGTTTTATGTCATGAATAAAATTGTCTATTGTCTATATACAACGGGGAGTGTTCTGAAGAATTATTTATATGATCTTATGCCGGCGACATGGTTCCATCACCGTACTAGCCGCCATCCTCTGAAAGCTCATCCACATATAATTTTAATTACGCTATACAATTGCAGATTGTGAAATGATTTTCCTTCCTCCGTATTCCCGCGGAGTTACAACATTGGGTTCTTCAAAAGTTTTAAAAGGTTGGCAACGTATTTGTAATGCCTCAGGTATTGCAGGTATCCATAGAAAACTGTGATAGCTTACCATCAGGCAACCCGTCAACTTGATTGCCACCTGAGGAAAAAAAAGGGTTTTGTTATAACGATTTAAATGTGCTTTAATTTTTTGTATAGTAAGTAGTACTTTAAAATACTCGGCTGGCTAGCAACGTTGAAAATCTGTTGGTGTGTTCCGTTGTAACCTAACTTGTGGTCCAGTTCCAGTTTAGGTTAGGCGTGTTATCATTATCGACCACGCTGTCACTTAAATTAAGGTGTGGTGAAAATATCTAGTTGGTCCATCATAAATTAAAAGTGCTACTTGAAAATAATAATACAGAATGCTAGATTGCTTAGTTAACATAAACCCAAAATTATCTGCGATCAAATTTTTAGCTTTTATTATTTTTGACTGAATATTTATTGAATGTTTAGCCTAAATTGCTTTCGACTAAATATTTGATTACAATGCATGCCATCTATGTCTAAAATGTAGTATGTATTTAATGTATTTAATGTAGTTATGGGCTAAATGGCCTAAAATGTATGAATTTTAATTTAATTTATGGCCCAACGTATTTACTGGTGATTCAGTGGGAGAATACCACCAGTTTCATGGGTACTTTTGGTGGCGGGCACGATCAGTGGAGTGGTGAAGTGGCTTAGATTTTAATTATGTTTATTGACTTGGTATATAATAATATTTTACATATAAATGCATATTCGTGACAATAATAAATAAACTTTAATTCAATTTAAATAAAAATGTAATTGCTGTGACACTTAACTTGTCATTTTGTAATTTTCCTAATTTAATTTTGAATGTATTGGTGTACACTATGTTGGCGGAATTTATAAATATTACATGTTCTGAGTCATGATCGTCGGGACCTGATCCACTTACGATTGTGAGCTTCAACTTTAGTACCCCACAACTGCATCAATAATGAAGTAACACAGAAACAGACTCTGTTCCGATTCGCCTGTCCGCCTCCCACCGCTCACACTTGCACCACACCCGAACGCTTTTATTGCAAAAGTTGGCCCCCGACCGAGGCAGCGAAACTTCCCCCATTTGTACCATACAAATACGAGAATTGAAAAACGAGAGTTCTCATAATTATTATAATATTGTTCTGGGATATAACGGTTTAACGCGCTGAGTTGGGATTTACTTGATCATTATGGTCTCCAGTGGTGATAAAAGTTTACGTGCTTGGACAGGCGTACTTGTAAAAATGTTTTGTTTAACTTTGTTTTAGTGGCAAAAGATGACTTTGGTACTACGACTGCCCAAAAAAGAAATGTAATGTTTCCAGGGTTTATGTATGTGAGTTTTTTTATTCCGCCATCTTCTAAATATATATAACTCAAAGGTGACTGACTGACTGACTGACTGACTGACTGACTGACTGACTGACTGACTGACTGACTGACTGACTGACATAGTGATCTATCAACACACAGCCCAAACCACAGGACGGATCGGGCTGAAATTTGGCATGCAGGTAGATGTTATGACGTAGGCATCCGCTAAGAAAGGATTTTGATTAATTCTACCCCCAAGGGGATAAAATAGGAGATGAAAGTTTTTATAAAACTTTGTCAATTTTAAGCTGAGACTTTGCATGCATAAAGCTACTATGACGTAGGCATCTAGCGCGCGTGAAACCGTAGCTAGTAACTTATAAATGTCTAAATATATTTGAATGTATAGGGTATCGTTAGAATCTTTGTAAAACTAGTTATAAATAATTAAGAAAATATTTTTTGCTGGGTATTCGTGTTTTACGCGACAGCCCAAAAAAGGAGTTTAATGTTTCCAGTCTACGTATAATCCATTTTTTGTTTGATAGGTGACTTGATCAATAGTGTTCTTAGCTATGATTAAAATAAATCTGTTTAGCTATTTGAAGATTATCAGGTCTTTTCTAGTCGATTAATTGATTTGTGTATGTCGCTGTAATTTATACTTGTGTTCTAAAAGTTCCAAGAATCGTTGCGATGGTCTTGGACACGCCTTATCGCCAATGTTACGTTTTTTTAATTACAACTGCGTACCCACTTCCATTCGGGATGCAGCTTCCATAGCGTTCTTCAGAAGCAAGCGAAGATCTTGGCTTTGACTTTGATGGTTATTTAAAAATAAGAGATTATTGAATATTGTTGTTGTTGTTTTGCCGTGGTGGTGCTTAAGAATTGTACTCCACCCTCTCTACCCGTGGTTGCCGTAAGAGTCGGCTAAGAGATGTAAATCGGAAGATGGGCAGCAGCGTCTTCCTTGAACAATCACACTTAACTGCGCTCGCCAACCCGCCTGCCAAGCGTGGCGAGTATTGGCAAAACCCTCCCAGGAGGAGGCCTATGTCCAGCAGTGGACGTTCTATGGCTGATGATGTGATGTAATGATGTGTTGTTGTTTTATTGTAATTTAATCATATTGACATATTTATATATTATTATATTGACATTTAAATTTATTGACACATTTTTAATGTTATTTTTAAACATGAATTGAAAAATGAACATAAAAGACCAAAGAACAAAAATGACATGAAATGTAACTGCTATCAATGACATACATAAGTATCAACATTTGTACATTTAAAAATAAAAATAAAAAACAACTTCTTCTTACACAAACTTTAAGTTAATATGAAAACATAAACCAAAATGAAATGAAGTTAAACTTTGTATAACTAAAATCTTTAATCAACGCAGATTTGTCTCCACGGTTGACACACTGTTTCATCTCCAAAATAAATAAAGGGATGTCGAGTTTACTCCGACATAACTACTGCTAAACAAGCAAGCTTCGAGCACAACTTGGCAATTAACTGGAATACTTACTGGGAGAATATAAACGAAGCATAATCATATTTTGGTATTTTTAGTTCTCAATCATATTAGAATAAGAATAGGAATCTGTCATATGTGACCGCGCTGTTGGCTCATCTTCTAAATATATATAACTCAAAGGTAACTGACTGACTGACTGACTGACTGACTGACATAGTGATCTATCAACGCACAGCCTAAACCACTGGACGGATCGGGCTGAAATTTGACATGCAGGTAGATGTTATGACGTAGGCATCCGCTAAGAAAGGATTTTGATTAATTCTACCCCCAAGGGGATAAAATAGAGGATGAAAGTTTGTATGAAACTTTGTCAATTTTAAACCGATCGGGCTGAGACTTTGCATGCATAAAGCTACTATGACGTAGGCATCCAGCACGGGTGAAACCGCGGGGCACAGCTAGTTGGTAATATATCTGTTTTAAGAGCTGTAGGGCGTGGGTTCGATTCCCAACTAGGACAACATTTTGTGGTATAAACAAATGTTTGTTCTGTGTCTGGTTCTGTACGAGTATGTATTTACCAAAAACAGTAAGTATTTTATCAGTTATACGACTTCCATAGTACAAGCTTTGCTTAGTTTGGGGTCAGTTGTTTTATGTCGAAAATAAAGTGTTGTCTAGTGTCTTATTGTCTATGTTTGTTAATGAAACCGGAAGGTAGGTAGTTTCTTTGAACTATCCTAGAGTCAAAGGGAAGCAAAATACGCAATTAAGTTCACTTAGATGACATATCTTTTCTAGTTATTTTGGTTTAAGACTCCTGAACTGATTTTCATAAAAAAATTGGAAATTTTCCTTTCAAGTAAAAAAGGTCATTTCTCGTCGTTTCAGCCTTCTTGGAATAATCGAGTAACGTACACAAAAAAAGTGACGAATTGTGAACCTCCTTTTTATTAATGAATTAAAAATTAAATTCTAACAATATCGTTTGTTTCATATTTTAAATATTTCTGTTTCTTTTTGAGTTCTGGTGTACACACGGTGTGGTCGAAGATGGTAAGTACTCCTTGGAATGGAATTGACTCTGAAGGGAGTCTGCTGGATTATAGCATTAGGTCCTTGGCGGCAAATTTTCAACTTGAGTACTCTACCACTACGCTGTGGTTTCCTCACAATGTTTTCCTTAACCGGCAGCTCAAGCTCATGCTGATGTCATTAGGGTGAGTGAACTACGCTCCTTTTATCTTAGTAGATATCATTGTTCCGCGTAAACCAGATATAAAAGCAAAAAATTTTAAATTATTTCACTATAGTAGGAATTGTAATAGAAAACAAAATTAAGTCGTTTTATGTACATTTCGTTGCAGGTTTTGCAAACTTTTAATCCGTGTGTCGCAAACCGAATGTTCGAAAGTTTTCCATCTTAACGTCCAAATGTTTATATCGAGCGAGAACTGTCGCCAAGTTCCCGTGACTCAACACTTTCACAGCTATTTTAATAAGGTGAGCAAAAACGATTAGATGTAAAAAAAAATTTTTTTTTAGTAGTGAGTTGAACGGGACGCTCTCCTGATAGTAAGAGATAACGCGTGTCTATAATAAAGCGATACATAGAACTTTGAGTAGCAAAACAAAGTCCAGGGCATAGCTGCTTTGGCATTCATTACTTAGAGACTTTTGATGTTTTTTTTTACGGCTGACAGGCTAGGTGTTTGACCACTACTCACCTGATGTTAAGTGACGGTGTGGTCGAAGATGGTAAAGCACACCTAGCCTGGAATGGAACTAGCTCTCAAGTGAGGCTGCCGGAACACACCGTTAGATGCTTGGCGGCAGACTTGAGGGTGGTAGCTAGCCAGCCGAGTACTAGAAAGTACCCTACCACCACGCTATGGTTTCCTCACGATGTTTTCCTTCACCGACAGCTCAAGCTCATTGTTGGGGTTTGAACCCACGCCCTTCGGCATGCGAACCGACCGCGCTAACCACTGAGCTATCATCGCTACAAAAGCTATGTCACACCTCTGTTAGCGATGAGGGTTAAAATTGTGGTGAAATTTGTACTAAAACGTGGCGATGCTTTATGCCTTATAAAACACTCATAGTAAAAATATCCAAGGTTGTGGGTCAGACAGAAAACATTAATTTGACGAATCGAGGCCAAGTGAACAAGCATACTTACTTACCTACTTATTTTATAGCTACTGTATTTTATTAGTTCTTGATTTAATAACTTGTTTATATATACGTTTATTTGTTGAAATCAAACGCAAACTACTTGTAATGGTGTAATCGATTAATGGAAATTCTGCTTTGAATCTAAGGAGAATCTTTGTACTGTAACATAGGTAGTAAATTAATTTTACAAGTTTGAAAGTCATACTTTTTTACGGGCGAGTTAAATGTCAGATTTTTTTAAATACCTAAAGTAGGTTTGTGTTTGTGCACGCCCTGCCTGATGTTGAGCAGGATGCAGTCTAAGATGAAGGAAGCTTGACTAGAAAAAACCTGTTTACTCTGGATTTGAAAGACGCACAAATTGTAATTAACGAGAAAAACAGACGCCGGCAGAGCATACACTTTTTTTTTATTGCTGACAGGCTAGGTGTTTGACCACAGCTCACTTGATGTTAAGTGACGGTGTGGCCGAAGATGGTAAACACACCTAGCCTGGAATGGAACTGGCTCTCAAGTGAGGCTGCCGGAACACATCGTTAGACGCTTGATTTTCAACTTGATGAGGGTGGTAGCTAGCCAGCCGAGTACTAGAAAATACCCTACCACCACGCTATGGTTTCCTCACGATGCTTTTCCTTCACCGGCAGCTCAAGCTCATTGTTGGAGTTTGAACCCACACCCTTCGGCATGCAAACCGACCGCGCTAACCACTGAGCTATCATCGCTACAAATGTCGTTCATAATGATGTGTCTCAGCTTTGTCCTACGGTTCCGTATAACCTTATACAAATAAACTATTAAGTAAGGATTGTTTATATCTGGTTAGTTTATTTCATTCTCAACCATAGAATTCGATTATTTCACGTTAATCCTCTTAGAACATTATTTATTGCGTACATTTAAATTTTATTATATTCTACTAAAACAAAAACAGTTCAATTAACATATTTAATCGATCCACAAATAGTTTCGAAGGCGTATTGTAAACACATACTCGTTCGTTTAATTTCGAACCCCCGTTGTTTTATTGCCAAGTTTTGAATTGATCTTGCCGATTCTGATATATAAATATTTGTCTAATTTAACTGTTTTAAAGTATATTTATTCTTGTCCAAAATAAGCGATAAATATATAAATAAAAATAAAAAAAAGTGAAATGTAATTGTGTTACATAATTATATATTTTTAATTAAAATTAATGAAAAACTTTGCTGTGGTGGTGCCGGCGTAAGAATAGTACCCCACCCTCTCTACCCGTGGTTGTCGTAAGAGTCGGCTAAGGGATGTAATCCGGAAGATGGGCAGCAGCGTCTTCCTTCAACAATCACACCTAACTGCGCTCGCCAACCCGCCTGCCAAGCGTGGCGAGTATTGGCAAAACACTGTTCAGGCAATTAAAAGTAACGGTGGAATAAAGAAAATCACATACATACATACATGCATACATACATACACATACACACACGCACACACACATACACACACACTCACACATTCACACACACAAACACACAAATTCATACATACATACATACATACATACATATATAAACCCTGAAATCATTACACTCCTTTAGAAAATCGTGTAAATAGTCTATGTGTAATACAGCTAGGATGAAGATGACATACTGTTCTTAGTGTACTGTGTAATAACTGCAGAAACTTAAAAATTAGCTACTAAACATATTTAAATGGTATGAAAAACTGTCACATAGTCAGAAAATTATTCAAACTAATTCGAGGGAAAAATCGAAAGTAGTTACGATGAAAACACTAGTAGTTACGGTATTTTTATGGACATAAAAAACTTGTTCAACATTTTACGGTGTTAAATTATGAATATATTAAAAAAATATTTAAAAAACTAATATTATTAATGTGAAAGTTTGTATGTTTGGATGTTGACTCAATTACGCAAAAAACAGCTGAACGGATTTTGATGAAATTTGGCACACATAGTTTACTAGCTGCGCCCCGCGGTGTTATTCCCTACATATTTTTTTGGGATATAAGTAGCTAATAGCTAGCGGTAATAGCGGTATGAAATATACTCTACGACCTATTCTCATACCTACCAAATATATACATATAAAATTTCATAAAAATTGGTCGAGCCTTTTCGGAGGAGTGCGACCACAAACTTCGTGACATGAAATTTTTTATATATACATATATTACCTAGATTAAAATATATGATACTTTTTATATAATAAAAATATAAGTTCCTGTGGGATTATCAAAAAACTAACTACAGGACGTATATTTGACACTTGAAATTTGGTATAGATACGTCTTATGGAACATTGTTCCGGGATAAAACGTATCCTTTATCTTAATCTAATAATAAAATAGCTAAAGTTTCATGGCTATTGCTTATTTGCTACTTAAACATATTTCATTTTTCGCTGAACCTAATTCTAAAGTTAACGCGGACGCAACCGCGGGCATAAGCTAGTTAAAAAATAAATTTAATAATTTATTAGATACCCTGCTATCTTAAATATTTTAAGCACCTATAAGTTAGCCGACATCAATATGTATGTTATTGTTTAAAATATATAAAATATGACCTCTCAAGCTATTAACTAACAATATGTTTAATGCATACAGACTGGAAATTATTATAATAAGTCGAATTTTTAATTTAATATCCACTTAATGGATGTGAGATGCAAAGATAGTAAATATTAATAAACAGAAAGGACTCTACGTCTGTTATACAACTGCCACAAGTTTTTTTGTTTATGCCATAGAAGGCAATCAAGCAGACGAGTTGCTTGAAGGTAAGCAATAACTGTCGCTTATTGATATCTGCTGTTACCGCCAGGTAGGGTAGGATTCGTAATCAATGCATATTACTTTCTTACACATGGTTAATGAGCGATTGCTGTCCTTCTCACTCCCTATTCCTATTATTTTCAACTACCGCCATAATAGTTATCAACGACCAAGTGCTACGTGACCGATCATCGGCGTCACTCGTGTGCGTAAAATAATATAAATTAACTACTAAGTGAATAAAGAAAAACGACATCAAAACTGAGACCTCAAACATTCCTTCTACCGCGAGTGTGTGGAGTGCATTACAAAGTGCATACTGTGCTGCGCAGCCAGGACTATTTACGAGAGGAACGAGGTCAAGGTGCGTGGTCTCCCATTCTTCCTTTTCCTCTGTGTTATCGCTCGTAATTTAATTAATGTATAATCAGCGTGCCTAGCGAATTTACAGATACAGTCCACTTTACATATTGACGCTATGAAGCCTTCGGGCACATAACGCATCCCGCTCCAGGAAGTACTTAATAAGTATACTATAAATTTATATATATATATCAATAAAAAATAATAAAAATAATTAGATAATACTCTTTTTTAATTTTAGATAGGCTTGCGTTTGACCGACTTCTCGCCTGATGTTAAGAGAAGATGCGGTCTACGGTAGAGCACGCTCGCCTAGAAAAAACCGATTCACTCGCGACTTGAAGGCACCCAGATTGTATCTATCAGGGAACACCCACTCGGGTAGCAAATTCTATTGTTTAGCTGTTCGTACAATGAAAGTAGATTCAAAGCGTTTAGTTCGAGTTTTTGAAAAATCCACCATGAAGTGGTGCCACTTTTTAAAGCTTCTAGCTGTCCGATATAAGAATGGCTAGTCTTATTGCCCTATTAGCTAATTTGTTAATGTATGATAGTTAAATAATGGAGCGCAGTTAGGCATGATTGTTCAAGGAAGACGCTGCTGCCTCTATTCCGTATTACATCCCTTAGCTGACTCTTACGGCAACCACGGGTAGAGAAGGTGGGGTACAATTCTTACGCCGGCACCACCACGGCAATATATAAAATTAGATAGAATAATTATATACTTTTTTTTTGTAAATACATGCAGAACACCCAGACACGAATCATAACGTCATTGTGATTGGAATATATTTTACATAAATCCCATTATTAAAACAAAACTCCAAAAGACAAAGGGCAATAAAATCCACTAACAAATTCAAATCGGATTAAAACAATAAAATGTTCACAAAAAAGGTCAAAACCAAAATTGAAGTTCCAAATTCGAACAAACTATTTCAAACCAATATCAAATGTCAGACGAATGTAAAGATGTTATCGAATCACGTATCGAATCAAGAGAATTTACATCGAACGTACTATTTTGTTTCGAGGTATCGATATCGATGTATCGAATAATTCCATATTAACCTCTGCACCGGAGCGGGCACTAAATAACACTTAGCCACCGTTTCACTAATTAAGACATCGATTGTGGGCTTGTGGGTTAGTGATTTTAAAATAAACGGAAGTGTTGGTAATTCTGCTGCCAATAGATCTGTTTTTTTTTTTGACAGGTTAGGTGCTTGACCATAGCGCACCTGATGTTAAGTGACGATGTGTTAGCTGCGCCGTGCGGTGTTACCCGCATTTCCCACGTGAACGTTTATGTGTTAATCTAGACTGTCAGCTATCTCCATGCCAAATTACATCAAAATTGGTCCAGCCGTTTGAGCTTGAAGAAGTAACAAACTTTCGCCTTTATAATATTAGTGAGATAACTCCGATATTATTAAAGCGAACGTTTGTCTGTTTGTACCTATGTATGCTTGTTTTTTTTTACTGAAATAAGTTTTGCCAGTTGTTGTTGCATTATATTATTAACCTAAACTTATGCACACAAAACACAATTAATAGCTTATCTCTCCCTGTATTGCTCATAATTTATTTAAACTAAAAAAAAAAGTGTAACTTTGACAAACGTCACGGACCGAATGTCTGCGGAGCTGAAATATTTAAAAAAACTTAACTTGTGTTTTTCCGAGTGTTCATTATGTTTTTATAGACAATAAAAGAGTGGTATTTTATTCATAAAGTGCTGAAATACGTACGCGAGTGTAGGAAAGTGTAATTGAAGTTTCTGATAAAGTTACTATTGCTTTACTGACTAGACTCGACTATGACTTACTTTGTGTGAAATACTCTAAAACAAAAAAAAAAAAAGCATTAGACAGCCCTGTTGGCTAATTGGGAGTATGCCTGCCTGAGCTGTAAGGCGTGGGTTCGATTCCCGCCAAGGACAAATGTTTGTTTGGTTTAAACAAATGTTTGTTCTGTGTCTCGGTGTTCTGTATGTATTATAAGTATGTATTTACAAAAAAAAAGTATTTAGGCATTCTGTCAGTTATTGACTTCCATAGTACAAGCTTTGCTTAGATAGGGTCAGATGGCGAAGTGTTTAAAAAAAACAAGACATTGACAGGCAAAAGGCAACACCAAAAACTAAAAAGCAGAAAGATAGCTTAACGATTTTGGATGAAATTTTGAATTTAAATAGCTTATACCCTGAAGAATTAATAGGCTACTTTTTACCCAAAAAAAAAAAACTAGAACAAGAGACGCAGTTTGTTTATATTTTGAAATCTTTTGAGAGGAAAAGTTAGTGGCTTCAAAAATAGATCATATCTCGTAAAATTTCTATAGTTATTAGTTTGGGTAATCTGGTTCGCATAGTATAAACTTTGGTTGGTTCAGAGCTAGATGGCGCTGATGTGAAATAACCGCTTAGCATAGCGCGGCGAAATTCCAATTTTTTTTTTAATTACAAAGATGTTTGTTTTTGACCGCCATCTTGCCTGATGTTAAACGAAGATGCGGTCTACGATGGAGCACGTTTGCCTAGAAGAAACCGATTCACTCGCGGCTTAAAGACACCCGGATTGAATATATCGGGGAACACCCACTTTTGCAGCAAATTCTATTGTTTAGCGTTTCGTACAATGAAGATAGAATGGATGCATTTAGTACGAGATATTGGAATATCTACCATTAAGCGATGTTAAAGTATTTAGTTAGATATTTTCTTTATTGCAATAGGTACTGCTACTATCGCCTCAGAACAGTACGGTGGTACAAAATTAACAGGAAATTAACTATTAAAACAAAAGGGTCACCATTCCAAAAAACTTAAATGTAAGAAGTTCTGTAATATACAAATATGTTTCTCTAAAATTGTCTGTATTTTTAACCGACTTCAGAAAAGGAGGAGGTACTCAATTCGACTGGTTTTTTAAATATTTGTTACCTCAGAACTTTCGACTGGGTGAACCGATTTTGATAGTTCTTTTTTATTTGAAAGATGATGCTTTCCCATTTCAATTTGGTCCAGTTTTGACAATGGCATCCATGAGAAAAGCATATTATAAAGTCGTTATTTTTTTGTTAAAATTTTACTTTTATGTTAGGCAACTAATCGATAAATAAGTTTACGTTTCTGCTCTGGCGTCACGTAGATATTTTTTATTCTTTGTCGTAACATAACTGAATTGTTAAATACCTAAAAAAATTAATGATTCCCGCATCGATATGTAAATGAACCGATTTATATTCGATATTAAATCGATTCTACTGACGAATAGCCGATTCTCAGTCTCTATTGGCTAATTATATCTCATTTATATAATTCGAATGATGTATTCAGAAACAATAAATTGTTTTTGTTGTGAATCTGTCAGATTTGTTTTGAGCGCCGATTATTTTTGTTAATCCTTTTTTTATGAGTTTTTTTATAGACTTAAGACCTATATTTTGTTATATTTCATTCTCTATCGATTATGTAAGATTAGTTACTTAATATTTGTGACACAAATTAAGTCATTAATATGTGCATAAATATTTAAATGGAAATTATTTTCTTTTTTTCGTAGTGTTTAATTAATTGTTAAATTAAATTAATACTAATTAAATTTCCGGTTTTTCATATACCCGGAAATACCCGGTGTACGATTGAAGCGACATCTGCCGGGTCCAATTGTAAGTCTAAACTATCTAGGGACCCATTCAAACCTCCACACAAAAAGTTTCATCAAAGTCGGTCCAACTGTTTTCCTAAATGGACTTTATTAACATACACACGTATAGTAGAGATACAAATATAAAGAAGATGATAAATATGCAGGGTTATGAGGTTAGGGTATACTAATCAGAGAGGGGGTTAATGTACTCATTATTATTAGCAACTTTATTACCCTCAAATCGCGAAAAATAGTCGAAAGTTGATCAAATGTATTGATTTTACTTTTGCAATTTCAACGTTGTGTTGATAATAAAAGTTGTTCATAAAACACAAGTATCCAAATACAAATACAAATATCCCCTTTCGGATCAGTGTATCCCAAGCTCATAGCCCTGTATATCTTTATTTAATATACTCATAACGAAAAGAAGATTTAACCATGTATATACAGAATATGTACAATTGTTTCTCTGAGGGATCGTATCCGGAACGGAGTAATTCGCCAGGGAACTAAAGTCACCGACATAACTCAGCGTATTAGCAAGCTGAAGTGGGAATGGGCCATATTTGCCGCAGATCCCGAGAACCGCAAGGGTAGAAGTGTTCTAGAGTGTAGACCGCGAATCGGCAAACGTAGTGTAGGACGTCCTGTGAATAAATAGAGTGACGATATACGCGTGACAGTGACTGGAAGCGGAAACTCGAAGATCGGGCTTAATGGGTTGCCTTTTTTATAAATGTTTTTAATCTTTGACAGGCTAGGTGTTTGACCACAACTGACCTGATGTTAAGTGACGATGTGGTCAAAGTCGGTAAACACATCTGAAATGGAACTAGCTCTCAAATAAGGCTGGCGGAAAACACCGTTAGAAGCTTGGCGCCAGATTTTTAACTTGACGGTGGTAGCTAGCAGCCCAGTACTAAAAAATACCCTACCATCATACTATGATTTCCTTATGATGTTTTCCTTCACCGGCAGCTCAAGCTCATTGTTGGGGTTTGAACCCACGCCCTTGTCTTAGGAGTAATAAATAGTGAATATATTTCTACTAGCTGTGCCCCGCGGTTTCCGCGCTAGATGCCTACGTCATAGTAGCTTTATGCATGCAAAGTCTAAGCCCGATCGGTTTAAAATTGACAAAGTTTCATACAAACTTTCATCCCTTATTTTATCCCCTTGGGGGTAGAATTAATCTACATCCTTTCTTAGCGGATGCCTACGTCATAACATCTACCTGCATGCCAAATTTCAGCCCGATCCGTCCAGTGGTTTGGACTGTGCGTCAGTCAGTCACCTTTGAGTTATATATATTTAGATATAATAAACCAAGTAGCGAAAAGGAAATATAACATTATAGACATTAAAAGAAAAACATCTCTTTTAGTATAGCGGATGAAACTACAAGGCTCTGCTTACTATAAAATAATATTATGTAATTCAAGTCTCAAATCTAAACCGGGGCAGACGAACTACCCTTTATTACACAAAATGAAAAAAATAAACAGAAAAATCTTGTACATTACCAACCAGGCCACGTCGGTTCTCGAATGAGACAAATAACACGTCTACGGCCCTCTGGAGCAAACCTCAATTTTCTAGTTTATGTCTCGACAAATGTTTGCGTACCAACCCTTATTTTCGCATCCTTTGAATGTAACGCAACTGACAGCCCTATTTGAAACTAACAATTAAACTTGGAACAAAAATGACGCAGTGTGTGGAGGTTACCGTCGTTTTTGAGTAAAATACAATATTTTATGGATAAAACCAAAGTTACAAGTCATAATTTACACACAGACTCAGAACAAAGATTTATCGTCTAACATTTATATGACGACTAGCTGCGCCCCGCGGTTTTACCCGCGTGGTGATGGATGATGATGATGAAAGTTACTAATCTTATATAGCCTGCATCTCAAAATCCTTCCTTAGGGGATGCCTACGTCATAGTAGCTTTATGCATGCAAAGTCTCAGCCCGATCGGTTTAAAATTGTCAAAGTTTCATACAAACTTTCATCTCCTATTTTATCCCTTTGGGGGTAGAATTAATCAAAATCCTTTCTTAGCGGATGCTTACGTCATAACATCTACCTGCATGCCAAATTTCAGCCCGATCCGTCCAGTGGTTTGGGCTGTGCGTTGATAGATCACTATGTCAGTCAGTCAGTCACCAAAAAATATATATAAAGTATTATACCGGATACGTCGACTTCGTCCGCATGGAATTTAACAAAGAATGTCACCACCAGATGTCGTCAAGTCATAAGTAAAATAGTCGTTACTATTGTGTATTGTGACACTTGACGCTATCTGGTGGTGGGTAGTGGTAGTACCCTTGAATATTTTTGGTAATCCCACAGGAACCTAACATTTTTCTGATATAAAAAGTATCCTAAATGTTAATCCAGGTAATAAACTATATGTGTGTTAAATTTCATCCAAATTCGTTCAGCAATTTTTGCTTGATTGAGTAACAAACTTTCACATTTATAATTATTATTAATAGCCGCGCCCCGCGGTATTACCCGCTTTTCCCACGTGAACACTAAATTTTTTTCGGGATAAAAAGTAATGTTCGTGTTAATCTAAGATGTAAGCTACCTCCATACCAAAATTTCATCGAAATTGGTCCAGCCGTTTGAGAGTGAAAACCTAAGAAACATATAAACACACTCATGAACTTTCGCTTTTATAGTATTAGTGTGATAGTAACATATATAAGTATAGATATATACTATCTCTTTGCTGTGGTGGTGCCGGCGTAAGAATTGTACCCCACCTTCTCTACCCGTGCCTTCTCTCTCTTGCCGTAAGAATCAGCTAAGGGATGTAATACGAAAGATGGGCAGCAGCGTCTTCCTTGAACAATCATACCTAACTGCGCTCGCCAACCCGCCTGCCAAGCGCGGCGAGTATTGGCAAAACCCCTCCCCAGGAGGAGGCTTATGTCCAGCAGTGGACGTCCTATAGCTGATGATGTGATATACTATCCCTTAAGAAAATTTTAAGAAACCTTACTCAATATAACCAAAGCTCTCCTATTTTCCCTTGTGTAGCATATTCGCCCGGAGCAGCGTTTAACTTTTACTGTGAACTATGTTTCACTATGCGAGTATTTACAAAGGAAAATTATTTATAAAAGTTAGACTACAATTTTCCACTTATCATGCATTTTCCGAGGAAAAATCTTCCCTAGATACTAGGTACTAGATTTAATCAAATACCTAAATAAGAAACGAAGGTTCTAGCACGAAAAAACAGACTTACCTTCTTATTAGGTAGACCACACATACTAACTAATATTATATATGCGAATGTGGATTTGTTTGTTTATTAGCCTTCATGCGTAAACTTAACGGATCTGGGTGAAATTTTGCATGTAAATACTTTAGGCCCTGGAATAAGACATTCATTATCCATCACCGCGCTGGTAAAACGGCGGGGCGCAGCTAGTAAATCATAAAAAAAATATAGAATTTGAGACAGCGCCTCTGGTGACGAAAATGAAAATTGCTGTTTTTCATACAATGAAACAAACAAAAAATGCGGGTACATAGCACGCAGAACCGATGGCCGGTGGGGCTGCAAAGTTCTGGAGTAGAGACCACAGACCGGCAAGCGCAGCGTAGGACGTCCTCCCACAAGGTGGACAGACGACCTCATAAAGACCACAGGAACGCGCTGGATGCGAGCCGCTTCCAACCGGTCTATATCCAACAGTAGACGTCCTACGGCTGAGATGATGAAATCAAAATCAAAATCAAAAGTCATTTATTCTGTTTAGGCCCTGGTAAGGCACTTATGAACGTTAAGTTACATGTTTGAATCTACCACCGGCTCGTAATTACACTTCAACTGAGAAGACTCCGGCAAGAAACTCAGCAAGGCATTTTTTTGTGGATCTTTCTTTTCATATTAGGTTACAGTTTACAGTTATAAATATTAATACATACATTATACTTACTACAATTGTCACTTAGCCAGGGGGATGCAAATGCAGGGAGAAGCTACAACAACCATATATTCCTGTCTTCCACGTAATGAGCCACCTTATAGTAGGCTTTGTCAATTAACCTCTGCTTTATAAAATCTTTGAATTTATTATACGACATTTTAGTTACTTCAAGTGGGATTTTATTATAGAATTTAACGCAATTCCCGATAAAAGACTTATTAGCTTTAGATAACCTGAATCTAGGTGTCACAATTTTATCTATATTTCTTGTCTTTAAGTTATGGCGGCTACTATTAATTTCAAATGAATTTAAATTTTTCCGGAAAAACATAATGTTTTCGTAATGATGATGATGATGATGAAACAAAAAAATAACGTTACGTTTTAAATATGTGTTAAAATTATATTTAATTGGATGTAGAACCTAGATACCTTAATTTCCCTAATAAATAACATACATTTATAGCATACAACTTTTCTTTCTTTCTTTATCATTAATGTAAAAGTAATGAGAAGAACGAAATGCTCTGATGGTTAGAGATAACGTCTGTACATGACTATTGCAGTAGTACGCAGAATTTTGAGTAAGAAATGTCCATTACTCTGAGAAATTCGATGGTCTCAAAAGCCTTGTAAATACACTACTTACCTTACTCCTACTTACTTTTGTTCAAGTCAGATCACGGTAATAACTACACACTACTGAATATCTGATTCTGTGGTAGTACCTACCTAGTAGACCAATTACTAAAGAGATTTTTTGGACAGCCAGGATCTCAAAGAAGCGACACCGGTCCATTTTCCAAAATCTTTTGCACGAACCGCTAAACATTTTGCTGCCCGAATAGATGCTCCTTGATGGATGCACTATGAGTTTCAAGTCGCGAGTGCATCGGTTTCTTTTAGGCTAGCGTGTCACATCCGTAGACCGCATCTTCGTTTAACATCAGGTCACATGGAGGTCAAACGCGAGTTTAATAAACAAGAAACAGATAAATTTGAGGGTGGTCGCTTCAGCTAGCCGAATACCTAATCAAATCGACTGATGTATTCCGCCCACTTCAGCAGTTATGTCGGCACCAGTCCTATGCCAGCAATTTGTATATAAGACTTGTTTGTTAGGGTTCCGTACGCTAAAAGAAAAAGAAAACCCTTATAAGATCACTTCATTGTTACTCACGTTTAATTTTATCGGAAACTCCGACTATAGTTTCGCCCACATCCGGTGGCCTTCATCACGGAGACAAAGCTAAGTACAATGCGCGCGCGGCCTTGCCTTGCTTCGTATTGCGGGGCGCAGCGCGCTTGATGCGCGAGCGCGGTGGTGGGGACGGATAGTGTACAGAAAATAAAGAATAATAAGAAAAAAGAGGAATACTCCAGTTTTTACTTTGTTGTTTATCAGTTAAGACCAAATAAATCAAAATTCATGGAGTTTTTCGCGTTGACCTAGAATTAAATTTGTCAAGAAACAAGTCCAAAAACCAATAATTTGTAATTATATTACAAACAATTTTTCCGGTCTGTACTGCTAGTGAATTGACAGGGCTGCTGAGACTAACTATCGAAAGTCTCAAAGTAATAAGGGTCAAAGCAGCGGTGCACTGGACTTTGTTTCGCTACTCAAAGTTCTGTGTATCGCTGCAATTATCAGGGACATGCGTAATTTCTTACCATAAAAGAAGCGTTATACTTTTACATAAAAATGTGTTTACTAATTGACATTTAAAGTTATGTATGGAAGTTTTTTTTCAACTTTAACTTTGAATTTGTCTTTCGATTCAATATTTTGCTTATAATGTTCGTATCCTTAGCGTTTGGTTAGCGCGGATGGTTCACACGCCGAAGGGCGTGGGTTCAAACCTCAATAATAAGTTTGAGCTGCAGGTGAAGAAAAACATTTCGTGAGGAAATCATAGCACGACTTTATAGTTTTCGGCTGACTAGCTACCACCTTCAAGTTGAAAATTTTGCGCCAAGCACCTAACTATATGTGCCGGCAGCCTCACCTGAGAGCCAGTCTCATTCCAGGCTAGGTGTGTTTACCATCTTCGACCACACCGTCACTTCAGATTACATGAGCTGTGGTAAAATACTAAGCCTGTCAACCATAAAATAAAAATAATCTTCGATACTCAATCCTCATGACAAATTATAAATCTAATACACAAGTTTCTATGGAACCCTAGGCGCTCCCGTCAGTTACGCACTTGTCCCTGTCTCTGTAATATTATAATGTTTGTGCATTAAACATTCGTGGAATGTTCGTAGACAAACTTGTTACACAGACATTCTATAAAAAGTAAAAGCCAATCATCAAAAATTATGATATTCATGCAAAACAGACACAACCCCATTCCCACTGTCAACAGAGGAGATAAGAATTATTCAATAATTAATTCAAAAAACAAACACACAGAAACTACATCTTAACGGCGAACTATAACAACCTATGCCCTTAAAAACATTAATATTGCGTTAAAACTTTCTACACAGAATTAATTTTATATGTATTTCTACAGAAAAATCTAATCCATAACTAAGAACCAACCAGGCTAACTTGATCTTTAAATAAAATTAAATGGCAACATTATGTGACAAAGTTGCTTGAAATGAAGTCCATTTTACGTTGGCGGTTTAGGGAGATACGTAAAATATTAGTTTACGATGCAGTTACGTTTGGAATTAAATAGATATCTTAGAATGAGGTCGGAAAATCCTCGATTCTGTACAAAACGGGTATTGTTGGCCGGACTAAACTGGTAATAACTTGTTAGTGGGTATAAAGAGGTGTTATTGAAATAACTTGATTTTTATTGCTATTCTGTCAGGGTTAGTTATGAAGCGTTGTGATTTTCCTTTTTTTTATTGGTCAAATTCTCGATTCAAATGTCGATTTTGATTTCTTTTAAAGCAAACTGATAGAGTGATGTACCAATTTGGTGTTGGTTTTTATCGGATTCATTTCATAACTTCATGGTCTAATTTTTTTTTAATGGTTGACAAGCTATTTGTTTGATACAGCTCACCTGATGTTAATTGACGGTGTGTTCGAAGATAGTAAACCACAGCTAGCCAGAAATGGAACTGGCTCGTAAGTGAGGTTGTCGGAACACACCGACAACAACAACAACTGCTTGGCGGCAGATTTTCAACTTGGGTGTGGTAGCTAGCCAGCCGAGTACTAGAAAGTAGATATTCTGCCGACAAGCAGTAGTGTGTAAACATTATGTGTGTTTGACGGATACTGTAGCTAACGAAATTACAGGGCTATTGGGACCTAACTATTGATAGTCTCAAAGTAATGTGCGCCAAAGCAGCGACTTTGTTACTCAAAGTTCAGTGTATCCCTGCAATGTTATCTCTTACCACCAGGAGAGCATTTTGTTCGTTTCATTACTTTTACATAAAAAAACCCTGTTATGATTTCCTCATGATGATTTTCTTCATCGGCAGCTCAAGTTCATTGCCGGGATTCAAACAAACGTTTAACTTGAAAGTAGTACAAATAAATTATTTAAATTTGTTAGGAGCATTGCTCAGCATTGGGCGATGCAAGGATGAAAATGATGATGATATAACCAGCCGGGTACTAGAGAGTAGGACGTCCACCCACAAGCTGGACTAACGACCTAACAAAGACCGCAGGAACGCAGGATGCGAGCCGCTTCCAACCGGTCTTTATGGAAATCAATGGGGAAGGCCTATGTCCAGCAGTGGACATCCTACGGCTGAGATGATGATGTACTAAAAAGAATCCAGCCATGCTATGGTTTCTTCACGATGTTTGTTTCACAATATATACGATTCTGTAACACGAGGCGCACGCATAGTTTCTTATTTATTAGTGACAAATATTTCTTATTGATATTAAAATACATCGTTGGGTCGTCAGACGCGCACGTAGTGTTGGTCCTATCCTTGACAGCTTTCATCTCTATTTTCTCGCAATATATCGTCCCGGTACAATATATTAATCAGAAGACTGGATGCTACATATTTTCTTCATATTACTTCCCGCCGTGCTCAGTACCTATTTCAACGGAATTCGCATTGGAATGTTTTGTATTGGTATTTCATGTTTTTGTTACATTGCTATAAGAACATAGAAATTTGCTGTCCGAGTGGGTGTTCACCGTTAGATACAATATATGCCTTCAAGATACGCTTTAAATTTGTTTCTTCTAGGCAAGCGTGCTCCACCGTAGACCGCATCTTCACTTAACATCAGGCGAGATGGCGGTCAAACGTAAGCTTATATGTAACTAGCTGAAAAGTTAAAAATATATATAACCCTACTACGAATATAATAGCTATAATTAAAAAAAAACATTTTAAACCAATTTATTATTCGTAATTATATTTTAACACAAATAACTTGAATATATTTTTGTAATTCCCTTTTTAATTTCCTTTATTTTGATACTCTGCTCGATAGGTTTGGTTAATCTTTTTTTTATTAACTTATTACTATTTACTATTGCCGTGGTGGTGCCGGCGTAAGAATAGTACCCTACCCTCTCTACCCGTGGTTGCCGTAAGAGTCGGCTAAGGGATGTAATCCGGAAGATGGGCAGCAGCGTCTTCCTTGAACAATCACACCTTACTGCGCTCGCCAACCCGCCTGCCAAGCGTGGCGAGTATTGGCAAACCCCCCAGGAGGAGGCCTATGTCCAGCAGTGGACGTCTTAAATGGCTGATGATGATGATGATGATGATTACTATTTCGCGCCAAAAACCTTTTAGTTTTTAACCTTCTTTGGCAGTCAAGCAAAAATCTATCCCGCAAAGCATCTAACAGTGTGCTCTGGCAGCATCACTTGAGAGCTAGTTTCATTCTAGTCTAGTTGTGTTTACAATCTTTGATCACACCAACACTCAAAATCATGTGAGCTACAGTCAAACACCTATCCTGTCAACCATAAAGCATAAAACTTCTAAGCCGTAAAACTTATCTCCAATCAAAGATTGGCTACCAGTTCTTCAACCACGAATTATTTCCTACCAAATCAAAATAATATGTAATCCATACCACATTAAAATTCAAAGAGTTAACATCATAAACTTTCGCATATAAATCATAAATGAATACATAATTAATAAACTACTGGACGTATTAAATTAGATTTTGAAATATTTAGCAATAAGATTGAACTTCATTATTTTTAGTAGATATTTGTCCAGAATAACTGTCGATGTGGACCTGATGGTATTTTTTTATGGTTGGAAAGTTAGGTATTTGACCACGGCTCACTTGATTTTAAGTGATGGTGTGGTCTATAACAGTATGATTTCAAAAATCTTTACATAAAATTTGTAAATATTTTGAAATTTATAGATTTATATTCCATTGTTTTTTTTTTAATAATTTGTTGAATTTTTGTTTTACTTATGCTTATGGAATGTATATATATATATACATATATATACATATATATATACGACAACGATTTTCATTTTCATAAATTTAGTATCACAATTTAGGGGTTTCGGGGGCGATAAATCGATCTAGCTAGGTTTTAAAAAAACATCATAATATCACGTCGTAATTTTTAGAAAACGTCGTTTTATCCGTGTTTTCAGCCGAACAAAGCTCGGTCATCCAAGTACTATTATAAATATATCATCTTATATGTCGACGCTGTTTTGTAACATAATTTACAAATTATTATAAAATACAAATTCAAAATCTAGTCATAATATCAATTTGCTTATTTATGCTTGTATTTTACATTAATTCCTTCAAATGGTTCACAAACTCAAAAGAAGAGACGTAATTCTGTCTACTTATGTTTTCACATAAGCTTTTAAGCCGATTTTATTTATTTTTTTATTTATGAACTATCGCATATGACGACCGACTTGTCGAAATTCATATTTATGAAGAAGAATTAAATTTTACTTGAAATTTATAAATATCCTTCAAATCTTCTGGAGTCGATCAAGAGGCGCGCTAAGAGACTAATAGGGGACGACACTCTGGCCACGTCTTAGTTGCAAAGCCTTGAGCACTGCCGTAAAGTCGCTTGTACTCGTATATCTGTCTTCTATCAGATACATTTCGGAGAGGGTGCCCTAGAATTGCATAATTTGGTTCCACCTGCCCCTTTTCATTACTGGACAGCTAGACAGACTCGGCCAAAGCGCCATCCTTATATGACGGATATTCCCAATATGTGGACTAAACGCTTCAATTCCACATTCTTCATACGAACAGCGAGGATGTGGAACTCTCTGCGGGCGTCTGTTTTTCCCGTGATATACAGTTTGGGTGTCATCAAATTCAGAGTCAAAACATTCATTTATCTATTTGACCAAAAACTTAAGCAATATATCAACAATTTTTCATTGTATATCTGATACACAATTGCCAAGTTTTTGCTATTAATTTCTGGCTTTTGTAATAAACTTAGATAGTTTTTCATAGATACGTGACCAAAGAAACTTTCACAGACCTACTTACATTAAACTAGATATAAACGTCCAATGGTTGGTGGTAGGTTTGACTGCCCTGTTGGCTGATTTGGTATCAACATCTGCTTCAAGAGCTGTAGGGCGTGGGTTCGACTCCCACCAGGGAAAACATTGAAATGACGGTAAATGTTTGTTTTTTAATGATTTAATTTTGTGTCGTGTTCTTTTCAATTACACTAGTATTATAAAGGCGAAAGTTTGTGAGTGTATTTGATGCTTCTTCACGCTCAAACGGCTAGACCACTTTTGATGAAGTTTGGTATAGAGGTAGCTGATACCCTGGATTAACACATAAGCTACTTTTTAACCCAAACATTTTGTATTCAAGTGGGAACAGCCGGTAACACAGTGGGACGTAGCTTAATATAAAAACATATAGGATTTTTGTTTTGTATGTATTATAAGAATGAATTTAAAAAAGTATATAGTTAGTAAAAGTGTATAGTTCTGGTTTGCATAGTACAAGCTTTGCTTAGTTTGGGGCTAGATGGCGCTGTGTGAAATGCTGTACAATATTTTATATAATTGTTTTAGTATGTACTTTTAATTAATATCATAGAAACGATATATTATGGATATATTATTAAGCAGTGTTGGTCGTCCAACCGCAAGATGGGTCGACGATATTGTCACCGTCGCGGGTCGAACCTGGACCAGATTGGCACAGGACCGAGGCAGATGGTATAACAAGAGAGAGGCCTATACCCAGCAGTGGGATAAAGAAGGCTGTGGATGATGATGATGATATATTATGTAGATTAGTTTAGAAATGTACGGGATTGATATAAGCTGTCACGTGGACAACTTACATTTTTGAATTTTTCTATTTTAACCGATTTTAAAAAAAGGAGGAGGTTCTATGTTCGACTGTATGTATTTACTTTTTTTTTTTCGCTAATCGAATGTTACTTTATCCAGGCCCTCTATTTAGTATTCGTATGGGTGACCGTGAATGGAATTCTTTCATTATAACACCTTGAATGGTAGGCGCCGGTTGTTTGTTTAGAGCATTTATCTACTTTAACTCTGACACTAGGGCTGGTAATTCGTACGATCTTAGTGAATTAGAGAATGCTATGCAACACGCACAGGTCGTTAGTTGTTTGCGCCATCTACCGCCACTAAAATATACTAACTGCGTAACTATTTAAATGAATCCAGGCCAACTCGGCAATAACTTAATCTGACGGTTAATTTACGATTAAATGAATAATCGATTGAGAATCGAGAGATTTTATTGGTCGGCTGGGCGGGAGGCGCGATGACAAGACTATAACGATTATTTTTATCGATGTTGAACAAAGAGGGTGGAATATTTTGGCAACTTGTCTGATTTTTTCCTGGAGGTTTTTTTTTTTGGATTTTAGCTTCGTACTTTTTGCGCATTATGTTTAAAACTGTTAATAACAAAGTTATATTTTAAAATATAAATATATGAATAAATATATTAGGTACTGGATTTTTCTAATATATCTATTTCTCTTAAAGTACTGGCGACTATTTATATTTAAAAAATCGCGGTTTGACGTAGATTTCTACCTCGGAGACCTCTAAAATGCGTTATTTTTCCCGTGTCTATTACAGTGAAAGCATTATAGTCCTATTTTATGTCCACTCTGACAAATTGGTATTTTACGGTACCCGCCGCGGGCCCAAACCACACGATTCTCCAAATATTGTACCTACCAGTCGCGACAATGGAAGGAATGTGTTATATTGTAGCGATGATAGCTCAGTGGTTAGCGCGGTCGGTACACACAATAAAAGGGCGTGGGACCAAACCCCAACAATAATCTTGAACTGCCGGTGAAGGAAAACATCGCGAGGAAACTATTATAGCTTGCTGGTTAGATACTTTATAGTAGTAATTTTTGGACATTTTATGGACATATTATATGGACAATATTTTTTTATATTGGCATATTTTTTATGCTGATATATTTTTGTATTAACATATTTTTATATTGACATATTAGCAGTATTTTTATATTGACAATATTCTTATATTGACATGTTTATATACTTTGACATTTTGTTTTTTTATTCCATTAACATGTAACCAGTGTTCTAAAAATCTTAAACGATAAAATGTAATGATATTACGGAATTGACTTGTAACATTGGTGTTATCAATAAAATATTTGTATTTGTATTTGTATGCGGCTGGCTAACTACTAACAGCCGTCAAGTTAAAATCTGCCGCAAAGCACGATGTGTTCCGGCAGACTCACTTGTGAGCTAGATTCATTCTAGGTTAGGGGTGTGCATGATCTTCTACCACACCGTCACGGAACAGAAAGAGAGATCAGAAAATAAGCTTGTTGGCGCTTTGATATTTTTTAGAGTGGCAAGAAATGGAACTGACAGTGACGGTTGGGGAGTTTTGGCGGGAACGCGGTGAGCGTCGTGTCGTCCCATTGTATTTTTTTCCAAAACTGGTGTGTTTTTCGAGTTTTTATGCATGAAAATAGTGGTGTTTTATTCATAAATTTATATTTTGTTACATTGGTAGTATTTTTAATATTGACATATTTTTATATTGATAGTATTTTTAATATTGGCATACTTTTATATTGACATACTTTACTTTGACTTTTTTTTTCATTCATTGACATGTAGAGTTTTAATACATAGAGTTTTAAATTTTAATACTTTTTTAAATTATATATTTGAAATGTTATTATGGGATTTGACTTGTAACGTTTGTGTTGTCTTCATCATCATCATCATCGTCAAAAAAAATATTGGTAATGTTTATTTGTCTTAAATCGAGTTAATTATGTAAACGCAACATCGCCGCGAGCTATCTTGATATGGGCGCCATCTAGTTTCATTTAACGATTCAAACTATCTTTACATTGGACATACTGTAGGGAAGCAATAAATATGTTGAATTTTGAATCGAAACCAATGTGTTTAATCAATCACTAATGAGTTGAGCTATCAACAGTGATCAGTGATTAATCAACACCGTAAAAATCGATCTACATTCCTAATTTCACAGCCATCGTTCGCCATAAATTATGTATTTAATGATCACATTAACAAAGTAGATCAGAAACCACCGACAGAACTAATCGAGACCCGATCAAACGATTCTTTAATTAATTTGTCACTATTTATATTGAAATTTTTGGTCGTTTACAGAATTAATGCGGTGCTTTCTAGGAAATTTTAAAAGTTAAAACCGTATTTGGAAATTAGAGTTGAGCTTTTACTTCAGTAAATTATGTTTTTGAAATTTGTTATTTATACACCTACACAAGGCACTATTGCGCCCCGCCTCACGAGAATAAAAGCTTAATTAAAAAATATGAAATGTTTAGTATATAGTTATATTCTACACTGAGGGTAGTTTGTGGGATATGAAAAAGATTTTATTTTAAAACTAGCGACCCGTCTTCGCACGGGTAGTATAAATGGGTATAGTAAGCTATTCTTAAAAGGCATCACCTATATGCCACTGCGGACTTTTTTGTAGATATATAAAAGAGGAATAACTCACCATGCATTGTTTTGTTATATCTCAAAGGGATTTAGGAAGCGTTTTCGATGAAAACTCTCAGGTGGCTTGACTTTTTCCGATACTTCCAACAATTATCATCAAATTTCAATCAATTTACACAAAGCATTGACGAATTATATACCTAAATATTCTTCATGAATCACACAACGCACAACGCATTCAGTAATTTTAAAGTTTATTACAAACAGACAGACAGACGCGGCGGGCGACTTTGTTTAATAATATTTAATGTATGTAAACTTTTTTTGTAAAAACGACGATTACAAACATATC
This sequence comes from Biston stratarius, assembly GCA_950106695.1. Lineage (NCBI taxonomy): Eukaryota > Metazoa > Arthropoda > Insecta > Lepidoptera > Geometridae > Biston > Biston stratarius. The sequence goes on from OX467116.1 coordinate 9,140,500, forward strand.
TTACTAATACTATAAATATTAAAGTTTTTGATGATATACGGATGCTTGTTACTCTTTTACGCAAAAACTACTGTTATTATACATAAACACTCGAAAAAACTAGTTTTGGAAAATAGTACAATAGGGTGAAACGACTACTTCCCGCCAAAACCAGTCATGACTCTTTTTTTTTTTCTCTTTCTTCTTGGCATCGCACTCTGTGCATTCTGCTAGTTTCAATGTTTCTATATTTTATGAGTAGTCTTCATTTTTCAGCTTCTTTATCATCTATAGTTACAGTCAAAGTCTAGTCATGATCAAGTCCAGTCGGTCCCAGTCAAATCAAGTCATGCCTTAGTAAAGTAGTGGCGACTTTACTATAAGCTTCTGGGTGGAGTTTTGGAAGCAACACAAAAAGTCATGTTTAACCACATTATATCATTATCCGACACTCGCGCCTGTAATTCGGCACTTTATAAATAAAACACCACAATTTTTATGCATAAAACCTCGAAAAAACACTAGTTTTAGAAAAAAATACAATGGGGCGACACGACGCTCACCGCGTTCCCGCCAAAACTCATCATGACTCTTTCCGTGTTCCCGCCAAACTAAACATTGATAATATTCTGCAAGAGTTGCCATGTTTAAAAAACTTTGCTCCAAAAAGTTTACATAACTAATGTAGATGTTTCCAAAGCAAAATGAGACCCAGTTACATTGTAGCGTATTCGTAGCCCACATAATTTTAATACAATGCCTGAAGCTAGGTCCAACCAACGAACAACACTTTGTAGACGACCAATATTAAACACAAATGTTAAAATATGATATAATAAGCACTGATATAATAATAGCTGGATAATTTTGTTCAAATACTTGGCACCTATTGATGCTAGGTTTTTGGAATTTTCATATATTTTTAGTTAATATTTGTTAACTGATTGATTCAAGTATTACTCCGAAACTTTATTCTAAAGTATTCTAGAGTTGTGTCTTAAAAAAATCCGTTATATTATAAGCGGAAAGACTTTTTTAATGTAAAGTAGTGATACGAACTAGATACTCCCCTGATGGTAAGAGACAACGCCTGTCCATGACCATTGCAGTGATACTCAGAGCTTTGAGTTTCAAAACTTTTTGGCGCTTATTACTTTGAGTCATTAGATAGTTATTCCCAACAGCCCCGTAATTTCGCTGGCTGCAGTACTCTTCAAATAAAGTTGTATTCTATTCTATTTTATTCTAAAACTGACAACCATAAAAACGTTGTTATATTTTAGACATTTGTATTTTTTTTTTTATGTGATAGTAATGAACCGAACGAGACGGTTTCCTGATGTTAATAGATAACGCCTGTCCATGACCTTTGCAGCGATACACAGAACTTTGAGTAGTAAAACAAAGTCCAGAGCATCGCTGCCTTGGCGCTCATTACTTTGAGACTAGATGGTTAGTCTTAACAACCCAGTAATTTCGCTAGCTGCAGTACCCTTCAAACCGGAACACAGTAATGTTTACACAATACTGCTTAGCGGCAGGATATCTGGTACTGCGGTGGTACCTACCTAGACGACCTTCAGCTAAGGAGATCTACCACCAAGTAAAATAGCATGCATTAGCATTTATGCCATTAGTATGATTTGTGCCAATGTGTTGCTTAAAACTGCTCATTGATGCCAGGTGCATATGAAGTGAAGCCATCGGTTTCCGCCCTCAGTATGTTTAACACGCACGCTACAAATCATTTTGCCGCCGCTTCTGTTGGTTAATATAATAAAGGTCTTGACAAGTCTAGCTTACAGCAGGTACTGGGGAATTAAGTTACATGAGCATGTAGGATTAGATTTATTTTGTGTGGAAAGCATAAAACATGTTTATTTAGAAAAAAATAAGAGCAGAAAATTCTGGCTAAAACAAAGAGACAGAATAACAAGTGACTTCGTAATTTGTATCACATCATCATCATCAGCCATAGGTCGTCCACTGCTGGACATAGGACTCCTCCTGGGGGGGTTTTGCCAATACTCACCACGCTTGGCAGGCGGGTTGGCGAGCGCAGTTAGGTGTGATTGTTCAAGGAAGACGCTGCTACCCATCTTCCGGATTACAACCCTAAGCCGACTCTTACGGCGACCACGGGTAGAGAGGGGGTAAGTAATGGGTAATTCGTAAAGCTATTTTAAACCAGAATAGACGTATGAGCTAATATTTTATTCTAAGAATAAAAGAAAAGTGTATAGATAAGTATGTTTACTTGGTGGTTGATTTCTTTAGCAGGAAGTCGTCTACGTAGGTACCACCGCAGTACCAGATATTCTACCGCCAAGCAGTAGTGTGTAAACATTACTGTTTTCCGGTTGGAAGTGTACTGTAGCTAGCGAAATTACAGTGTTGTAGAGACTTACCATCTAATGTCTCAAAGTAATGAGCGCCAAAGCAGCGATGCCTCGGACTTTGTTTTGCTACTCAAAGTTCTGTGTATCGCTACAATGGTCATGGACATGCGTTATCTCTTACCATCAGGAGAGCTTATCGTTCGTATCATTACTTTTACATAAAAGAAACAGCTAATAGCTATGAAGTCTGTTCTAAGCTGAAGCGGTCTCTTGTAGTAGCCGAGGTGGCGGTCTTAAATTTAATCGCTCCCAGGTCGGGCTTGGGTTGGTTCAACCTTTATTAATTGACTCAGACCGCTAGCTGTCTGACCACAGCTTACCTGATAAAGAAAAAGAAAACACTTTGATAAAGTTAATTGATTTATTTAGTTTTCGAGTAGTTAGATTTTGTAATTTTTAATTTTGATATTGTTTTTTGATTGTATAACTTTCTTTGTTTTTGTTTTGGTTTGTATAAAAATTAAAACTGTATAATAAAATTATTACTAACTTATAAAGCGTAACCTTCATTTGAATATGTTTTTATTTCTAGGATAAAATGAACTTTAGAAATGTACAACTATAAGAATTATATATAAATTAGCTGACCCGGCGAACTTCGTACCGCCTAACAGTCAAGAGACATAGCGAGAACAGCGCCACCTACCGGGTCAAACTGTGTTTTCAAACTTAATTGGAACCCATTGAAATAGACACACATAAGTACTCGTCATACGTCATACTCGTGATCGGGTGCTGCTTGCGGATCGCTGGTCTGCTCGCGGTATACACACAATCTAGTATTTTATCCCTAGATTAAACCCTAGATTAAGATTAATTAGACTAACATTCCTCTTCCCATATTGTAAAAAAAAATATGTAATTCAAAGTTGACAAAGGTCACGGACCCCAGTGTCTGTGGAGAGTAATTTTAAATAAAATAAAAAATATACACACAAAATTTCATCCAAATCGGTCCAGCCTTTAAGTAAGGGACAAACACACGTACAGAAGATTTATATACGTTATATTAAGAAAAAGAAATTTGGGTACTGAAATTGATTCTTACACCATTTATATGGTTTTTAACCCCAGACGCAAAAAGAGGGGTGTTATATGTTTGACGTCGATGTCTGTCTGCCTGTGTGTTTGTCTGTCTGTGCATCGTAGCTCTCAAACGGATGGACCGATTTCGATGCGGTTTTTTTTTTCATTTAAAAGCCAGTTTCCTTGCGGTGGTTCTTAGCTATGTTTGGTTAAATGCGTAGGGGGTTTTTTAAAATTTTTATTTATTTAACTGTATACAATATACCTAGCTTTTATCTATTTACTTCCGAACTTAAGAATATCTGACCCTTGAACAAGAACAATCTAAGTTAACTTTGAAAAACAATTCACGCGTCACACACGCCAGTAAATCCTAAAGAATTATGAATAAAGCCGTCTTCATATACTATAACGCAGAATGATTTGTTGTCGGCGTGCGGGAACTAAACTGGTTCCGAACCGACCAACCAAACCATCATGACAGCGGATGGTATACACGATGTAAGGAAAGCTTGGTATTTTACTAGGTGGTAGATCTCCTTAGCAAGAGGTCGTTTCACCTAGCCTGGAATGGAACTGGAAGCGAGGCGGTCGGAACACACTATTAAGTGCTTGGCGGCAGATTTTCTACTTGAGAGTGGTAGCTAGCCAGTTGAGTACTAGAAAGTACCATCATGCTATGGTTTCCTTCACCGGCAGCTTAACCTCATTGGGGTATGAACCAACGCATTTCGTCGTGTGAACCGACCACACTAACCACAAAGCTATCATCGCTACAAATGCTGTTTTGACTAACCATCTAATCTCTCAGAGTAAAGCTTGCACTATTGGAACTAGATAGCCGTTAGAATTTTGTAAATACATACTTATAGTAAATACAGAATACTCAGATACAGAACAAACATTTGGGAATTGATCCCACGCCCTATAGATTTCGAAGCAAATCCATTACCAAATGAGCCAACAGGGCAATCAATATAGTGGACATAATTAAATGATTTCTGAAAAATACTTTGAATTTGAATTATAAATTGTAGTAAACTAGCGACCCACCCCGGCTTCGCACAGGTGCAATGTATATAATGGGGTGCATATGAATGTATTATACGTATAAACCTTCCTCTTGAATTAATCTGTCTGTTGATGGAAACCGCATTAAAATTCGTTCCGTAATTCTTAAGATCTAAGCGTACAGACGGCGGGAAGCGAATTGTTTTATACTATGTAGAGATGTCGATTGCGCTGGCAACTAAGTAATGGAATGCGCTGTCCGAGTGGGTGTTCCTTGATAGATACAAGTCTCGTATTCATTAAGAATAAACGTCCCGCGACACATGTCGCTAGAGAAGTTGTACGACGTCGCAAAACAAGTCTGGTGATACCGGGCAACTTGTTCCATGTCGCCTTGTAGCTTCAGTTGAGATATAAAAGAAGGTAGGCGGGTGATTTTCTAGAATTGTAGCGATGGTAGCTCAGCGGTTAACGCTGTCGGTTCACACTCCGAAGGGCGTGGTTTCAAATCCCAGCAATGAGTTTGAGTTGCCGGTAAAGGAATACAGTTTGAGGAAACCATAGCGTAATGGTATGGTACTTTCTAGTAATTGGCTGGTTAGCTACCAGCAACAAGTTGATCTTTTTTTTGTTTATAACAGTCAGGCTAGGTGTTTGACCGCAGCTCACCTAATGTTGTTATTATTATTATTATTATTCACCGGCAGCTCAAAAGGGTCTTGACAGACCGACAGACGGTCAACAAAGTGATTCTATAAGGGTTCCGGTTTTTTCCTTTTGAGGTACGGAACCCTAAAAATAGCAATGGGGACTGTCGACAGAATTGAAAGCTTTGATAGCACCAAAAAGTCGCTCAGTACGGCTAACGAAGTTTTCAAATCAAAAATATGTGACAAATTCCGTTCAAGGTAAATAAATACCTACTCTTGATAGGACAGACACTTTTTCCTCATGGCTTGTTAGGGCGCTTATCCCGGAGTGTGGGTGTATGTGAAATGAGGGACGAAAATAGCACGTTCATTTACGATAGATGTACCCACGATCACGATTTAACTTTGTCCTCTTATTTTTTCCATATTTGACCGACTACAAATATATAGTGTTCTTTTTTTATTACAAAAAATATATAAATAATAGGGAACTTGTACTATGGAAGTCGGATAACTGATAGAATACATAAATCCTTTTTTTTTTAAATAAATACATACCTATATATAATACATATAGAACACCCAGACACAGGACACGCATTTATTTATACCACAAAATTTTTGTCCTGGGTGGGAATCGAACCCACGCCCTACAGCTATTGAAGCAAATATACTACCAAGAAGCCAACAGTGTTGTTAAATCAAAAATATCAAATAGGTTTGCGTTTGACCGCCATCTCGCCTGATGTTAAGCGAAGATGCGGTCTACGGTGGAGCACGCTTGTCTAAAAGAAACCGATTTTAAGGCTAGAGTGAATAGATTTCTTCTAAATCAGCGTGCTCCTTCCTCGGCCGCACCATCGTTTTCCATCAGGCAAATTGGTGACCAAAGGTAGATTTATTAAATAAAAAAAGCGTCTTAACTTTACATCAAATGAGATGACTCAAGCGTAAAAAGAATTCTTGTACAATTCAACCTATCTTTAATTATTATTAAAGCATTATACTATACATTTAGAGATAACCAATTCCATAACAATACTGGTATCAAACGCTAAGCCGTACTTAGCTTCACATAAGTCGCGCTTAGAAACTTAATACCTTAATTAAGTTAAGAATGGCACGTCTTACTGGCTTCTACGAGTCTTCCAATATTGCTTGAATATCTTCAAATGTTTTCAAGGTAACGTAGAGAATTGACATCAAAGTAAAATTATATCTAAGAGTGTTTTAATGAAGCAGTACTTAAATAGAAAACGTAAAATGGAATATATTTACTGGAATAATACAAAGATTGTTTTATACAATTTTGTTTTAAAGCTATTTTTGTTCATGATAGGTTTTCAAGACAACTTGTTTTTCAAAAAATACCTCGTTTCTACGAATGGACGAAACGAGGTATTTTTTTTCTTGTTACTCTGTAATTGTCTGTTTCAATCATAGTGTATTCCGATAGGAATCATTCATACTGTACTCGTTTCCGACACAGTTTGACACCCGTTACACAGTCTGGCTTTCAATATAGTCTGGTTTCTGACACACATTCTTGTTCCCAACACACTTTATTGGCTTTCGATGTTTTCTAGCTCCCGATACACATTCTGGCTCCTGGCACACTGTACTAACTCCCGATATACTCGTAATCTGGCTCCCGTCACACATTCTGGCTCCTAGCACTCTGTACCGTCTCTCGATATTGTCTGGCTCCCGATACACATTCTAGCTCCTGGCACACTCTACTGACTCCCGACATAATCTGGATCCCGACACACAATCTGGCTCCCAACACACCATAACTCTCAATATGATCTGTCTCCCGATACAAATTCTGAATCCTAGCACACTGTACTGACTCTCGATATAGTCTGGCTCGCGACACACTCTACTCGCTCCCGATACATACTCTGGCCCCAGACACGAAAACCGAGACTAGTTCATGAGCCTATGAATCATTATTATTGAAAAACAAAAAAGAGACATAAAAAAAAATGCATAATCATTTTTGATCACACCATTGTTTAACATTCCATAAGTTAAACGCAAGCTCATATAAAAATCATAAAATATTCTGCAGACAATCTTCGACCCTACAACTGGATGTCACCATGGTTACTTGACGTGGGAATCTAGGTTGTGAGGGTAAACATAAATTATTAGAATGTGCCAGACGGCCCTGGGTAGCCTACAAACTCACGCTAACTATCAATCTTAGTTTTGAATCAATCAGCAGTGCCTGGAACTTTGAGTAACAATAGAAAGTGCAAGTCACTATAGATTGGCACTTTTACAAGGCATACGATGGAGTCTCACCAGCCCTGTAATGTTGCTAAAGTACATTTAAAATCGAAATACAGGTTTATTTCTAACTGGTGACCCGCCCCGACTTTGTGCGTTTACTGTTTTCGTAGCGATGATAGCTCAGTGGTTAGCGCGGTAGGTTCGCATGCCGAAGGGCGTGGGTTCAAACCCCAACAATGAACTTGAGCTCCCGGTGACGGAAAACATCCCGAGGAAACCATAGCGTGGTGGTAGGGTACTTTCTAGTACTCGGCTGGCTAGCTACCGTCAAGTTGAAAATCAGCCGCCAAGCATCTAACGGTGGGTTCCGGCAGCCTCACTTGAGAGCCAGTTCTATTCCAGGCTAGGTGTGCTTTACCATCTTCGACCACACCGTCACTTAACATCAGGTGAGTGAGTAAAAATAAATAAATAAAACTACACAAATACTTAAAAAAAAATATTTTCCTCATGAATCACTCTGCCTGCCTGTAGACTGCCCTGTTAGCTCACTGGTAGTATGTCTGCTTCAAGAGCCGTAGGGTGTGGGTTCGATTTCCGTTTAGGATAAGCATTTTGTGGTACAATCAAAAATGTTTGTTCTGGTTTTGGGTGTTCTATATATATTAAAAGTATGCATTTACAAAAAAAAGTAATCTATCAGCTATCTGACTTCCGTATTACAAACTTTGCTTATTTTGTGGTCAGATGGCGCTGTGTGTAATGTCCTACAATATTTATTTATTTATTTATTAATGCATGACAATCCGTTCAGTAGTTTTTTAGTTTATAGCGAACAGACAGACAGACGCGGCGGACGACATTGTTTCATAATATTAAAAATAAAGTTATGGTTTTGAATAAGTTTAGAAACTCTTTTTAAAACTATAATTTTATTACCTTAATTCCTTTCTACTGCAAGCAATTTGTTAAACAAGCTGTGTATGCCTATAACTGGCATGTATCGGAACATACCTCTTTGCAATGTGTTAATATTTTTTTGCAATATGTGTGCTGTTGGCGTACCTTAATAAATAAATAATATGTAGTGGTAAACATTTTCACTCACTTATCTATTCCGCTTCTCAGCTAGAAGTTATTCAGTGTAGTCAACACCATTTCAATTAATGATACCAACTTAAACCAACTTAATCGATATTTATAGCGCAATTAACAGTTTTATGTCGTTTTATAGCCGATACTTAACTTTGGAGTTATGTTACGTAAATAACTTAGGTGTCTGCGATGACAAAATGGCTTGAGCTAAGCTTTATTTACGAGCTTGAGATGAAGCGGCTTGTTTTGTGGTATGTTATCTTTGATTAGGTTTTTTTTAATTGGTATTAGCTCTATTTTTAACCGACTTTAAAAAAGGAGGAGGTTCTCAATTCAGTTGTAAAATATTAATAAGATTTTTTTTAAGTAACTGTTTTTTTTTAAATTATTTAAAATAACGCTCCACAGACACTTTGTCAAGTTTGAATCCCGTGATCTTTGTCAAGTTTGAATTACAATATTTTTTTACAAAGGAAAGTAAAGTTAGTTAAATTAATCTTAATCTAGGTTATTTGGGTTTAAAAATCAAAACTACTGAACTGATTTGATTAGATGAAATTTCTACGGGATCAACCTGAGAGCATATCATTTTAAATTAAACTTTTTTTAAAATATTTTTTCATATCGGGTTATAAATGACGAAGTTCTCAGATAACAGACATTTTTAAAAAATGCATCCGAATTGAGAACCGCTTCTTTTTTCAAGTTGGTTAAAAAATTAATGCTATTGACTGTCCATAGTATTGAAAACGTCTCGAATTTGACATACATTTAAATGGTCACTTTAGAATACCAGTGTTTAGTGGTATATGATCGTATTCATTATCTCACAACTGTAAGGTACGCCTCCCAACTGCGCTACCATGATCACGATATCTTTTAGTACTCGCGTGGCTAGCTACCGCCCTCAAGTAAAACATCTGCCAAGCACCTAACGGTGTGTTCCGGCACCCTCACTTGAGAGCCAGTTCCATTCAAAGCTAGGTCATATGATGTGAAGTGCCGGTGTGGTCATAGATGGTAAAGCAATAGAATGGAACTGGCTCTCAAGTGAGGCTGTCGGAACACACCGTTAGATGCTTAAAGGCAGATTTTCAGAGCACTTGAGAGTCAGTTATATTACAGATTAGGTGTGCTTTATCATATTCGATCACACCGTCACTTAATATCAGATGAGCTGTGAGCAAACACCTAGCCTCACATCATCAGCCATAGGACGTCCAATGCTGGACATAGGCCTCCTCCTGGCGGGGTTTTGCCAATACTCGCCACGCTTGGCAGGCGGGTTGGCGAGCGCAGTTAGGTGTGATTGTTCAAGGAAGACGCTGCTGCCCATCTTCCGGATTACATCCCTTAGCCGACTCTTACGGCAACCACGGGTAGAGAGGGTGGGGTACTATTCTTACGCCGACACCACCACGGCAAACTCCTAGCCTGTCGAATATTAAAAAAACTTGCTTTTGCCACTAAAATATCACATTCCACGTTCAACACCGAACAAATTAAACATTTTATCTGGTTATCTCTCTTTATCTTTCATTATGCAATGCGAGGGGCATCAACCTTTACCGTTCAATGTAAACAGAACACTTAACGCTTATTACTGTTATCTGTGATTTAACGTCTGTAACCTTGTTTAGCAACGGACAAGTGCGAGTCTAACTCACGCACCGAAGGTTCAAAAAAAAGAGGTGAGGTCAAAGACCTAACCTAACGATTTTGTACTTTTTTAGTTAATTTAATTTCTGCAATTTTTGTCAGACGAAACGCTCTCTTGATGGCAAATGATAGCACATGTCCATGACCATTGCAGCGACACACGGAACTGTGTGTAACAAATCAAATTCCAGAACATCGTTGCTTTTGCACTCATTATTTTGAGACTTTCGAGGCTTAACCTCAATAGTCTTGTACTAGCTTTTACTAGCTGCAGTACCCTTCAAACCGGAACACAATAATATTTACACACTACTGCTTTAAGGCAGAATATCTGGTACTGCTGTGGTATCTAACTAGACAACCTCCTGCTAAGGAGATCTACCAACAAATAACACCAAGTATCTAGGAATTATAATGTAGGTGCGGATGTGCCGTGTCCCTAAGCGGCAACGCAAGCGGGCCTACAGCAAAACGCTACGGCTAATTCAGTGGATTATGGCCATTAATTTAAAGTACGCCGTTTAGAAGCGGGTGACGTCACGGCGACATGTCGCGAAGATTGATGACGATTTATGTACACTTGGAGCTCAACAAAAGGGCACATTTTAGAATATAGCCAGCTATCTCCGTATCAGGAGACCAGAGATCCAGTTTTTTTTGTTAGATAGAATTACAGCTCACTTGATGTATAGTAACGGTGTGGTCTTTTTAAATCTATGTTTTCCATAAAGAGTTTAATCAAATATGACAATATCAACCTCATTACAAAAATGAATAAAAATATGTACAACTTTTGTTATATCCTACGCTTAATATAAATATTGGTGATGCGAAACAGTATTCCGATAAGGGATTAGTCAGAACACTGTTGCACTACCCTACATCCACAGATGGTAAACCAACATAGCCTGGAATGGAATTGGCTCTCAAGCGAGGCTGCGAGATGACACCGTTAGATACGTGGCGGTAGATCAGATCAATTAGAGAGTGGAAGCCAGCCAGCCGAGTACTAGGAAGTACTCTACCACTATGCTATGGTTTTCTCACGATGTTTTCTTCACCGGCAGCTCAAGCTCATTGTTGGGATTTGAATTCAAGCCCTGCTTGTGATTCGACCGCGTAAACAGCTGTTATTACTACAAAAAGTATTAGAGAAGACGTAAGAGATAGGGAAAAGTAAAAGGAGAAATTTAAAAAAGCGGATCAACCCTAAATAATGGAGAAAGACTGTTAGAAGAAGGGAGATCTATGTATGTGTTCTGATAGATGGTTGTTTAAATAAATATCGTAGGACATTTCAAACAACACAATCTAGCCCCAAACTAAGCTAAGTTTGTACTGACTGTTGTACTGTTTGTACCAGACAGCTTAGAACACTTTTGTACCTTTTTATTCGTAAATACTTATTAATAATACTAACTTTGCTGGCACAGCGACCCAAAATGTATCTTGGCCTCCGATACTAAAATGAGCCAACTTTCTAGAACTTGAACTACTTCATGCCAAGTATTGACTTCCAGCTCTCGAAGATCCTCAACAATCTTTCCATCTATACTTGGGATAGTTGACAGGTCTTTTGCCTTCTGGTAATCCGCTACGCTATTTTAACGGCTTCCAAGTCAATGGACCCGATGGGGGGTTTTTGTCTTATCAATAATGTTCTGCCCCTGGCTCTTCATTCTCTCGCTTTTTACGGATCTTCCAGCTGCCATTCTCACTGATGAATCGCTGAATCTGATGATCGGATTTAGATTCTTACTAAAGTTCACCTCTTGAGTTCACCAATCAACGGAGTTTTCCCCTTCTTTTTGTGTTATACTAATAATATATAGGTACAGAACATTATCCGTTTAGCTTCATGTCATAGCACTAAAAAGTTCTACTTATTATAATATATTTTTAAGCCAGAACAAACTTAAATGAACAACGATCCTTTGACTACACATAAAGAATATTTCTTCAAATTAAAAACCCCGCTCACATACCGAGCAAAAAACGTGCCAGTTTTTCCGCCACCAAGTGTAATCCCCAGTAGATTTTTCCCAACGTTTTCGCGTGTCCAACAAAAAGGTAAAGCAAAAACGCATTAGTGGAACATTGTCTACAAAATACTTAAGGTCAGATGGGAATTAATGATCCGAGTCTTGCGTTTGACTTAGTTTTTGCGCGAATGTCGGGAAACTTGATGGGAAATATTGGAAATACTGAATGGAAAGGTTTGTGATACTTACTTTGATTTTAAAGACTGGTAGATTTTACCGTTCGGTAACCTTGCGTATGTACCGATAATAGACTTGCGCTCACCAGTAATACGAGTAGAGAGGACGAATTAGAATTTCTAATGTATAATCATGATATTATGTAGGTAGGCCGAAATAAAAATGTTACCAAATTTAATCATACATTCTTAGTTTTTGTGTAAATGTTACACAATTCCAGATCATATTAATGATAAAAATATATAAAATACAACTTATATTATTTTATTAAAATTTTCTAGAAGAGATTGCTCTTAGTGAAAGGCCGCCAAATGTTCCACTAGTACTAAGTTTATGTTGATATAATTGTTTGTAATTGTAAACATCGCAAGGAAACCATAGCATGGTGGTAGGGTACTTGCTAGTACTCGGCTGGCTAGCTACCATTCTCAAGTTGAAAATCTGTCGCCAAGTATCGAACGGTGTGTTCTGGCAGCCTCACTTAAGAGCCAGTTCCATTCCAGGCTAAGGCGTGTTTACCACCTTCGACTACACCATTACTTAACATCAGGTCGGCCGTGGTCAAACACCTAGACAGTCAAACGTAAAAAAATATGCTAACCAGAATTAGTATGAGAATTTCAAGTAGCAGAACCGTCGTATTAACTTGGAAAACTTGAATGTTATTAAGTGCCTCCTAACTTAGTATAGGCTAATTAAGCGGTTAAACAATGGCAAAACTAATTAGAGACGAGGGAAGTCTCTTATGGGGAATTAAATATGTTTGATATAGCAGGCTTTGCATGTTAAATGAATATTACTGTACTGGTATTTGTATGGAACACTACTAATTAGTTTATTAAAACTAGGTGGAAGATCTCCTTAGCAGTAAGTCGTCTAGATACCGTTCTGGTGTCAAACAGTTACGAGAAAACACCACTGTGTTTTAGTTAAAAGGGGTTTTAAATAAAAAAAATCTTAGGATATTACTCACAGCGCCATCTGACCTCAAACTAAGCAAAGCACTAAGTCTGATAAATGATAAAGTACTTTAAAAAAATTGTTGTTGTAAATACATACTTATATTACATACATAACACCCGGATACAGAACAAACATTTGTCGTCACATAAATGTTTGTCCTGGGTGGGTATCGAACCCACGCCTTGCAGCAGCTGGGTACAGCTGCAATGGCCATGAGCATATGCTACCTCTTACCGTCGGTTCATTACTTTTAAAAAGTTCTGGTTGTTCTTATGTTAAGGTGTGGTCGAAGAGTAAACAACACACCAATCCTGTAATGGGAAGTCCGCTTTCAAGTGGTGCTGCCGGAATACACCGTTAGGTACTTGGCTCTAGATTTTCAACTTAAGGGTGGTAGAAGATATTTATGTCATATTGTCCCATGATGTTTTCTTCCTCCAGGATTTTATTCTAATTTTTGGGCTTTCAACCTACTCCCCCCTTCATCGTGCAATCCGAGCGCATAAACCAATGAGCTATCATCGATAACACATATATTTCATCATTACATATTATCAAAGATTAAAAGCTTAATTAACAAAACATAGCTAAGCAAATTACGAAGGCTACAACCGGAGGATGTAAGAAAATGCAATTTATTATAATTTAATTTAAAATTTAAAAGTAATTAATTATTACAAAAAGTTCGATGTTAGAATATGAAGTAACCAAAAAAAAATTAGCTTCTGAATATATGTGGTCGCGCTGAGCAGGCAGGTGCGCCTCGTGACTTGGTGCGGTAGCGCAATGGTTGCCAGCAGAGTCGGCAATGTGTGCCTTGCAGTGTTAATGCGGTCGATGCGTTGTCATCGATTGTAACGATGCATGGATGTGTAACAAGCTTATAAACATATCAAGCATAAAATTGGCTTGAAAGTATACTCTATAATAATAAGTAATTGTAATCGGGTATCAGGTGAGCTATGGTGAAATATCTAGCCTGTCAACCATAAAATAAAATCCGCACAGCTCCGTCTAGCTCCTAAGCGAAGCTATGAAAATCGTATAACTGATAGAATATATAATTGTTAAATTCTTTAATATTACTTATTTTTAATGTATATTTAAAACACCCAGGACACATAAACATTACGAATTTTGTGTCCTGAATGGGAATCGAACCTACCCCTACACAGCTGACAACGCGGAGATATCATCAAAATGAGATAACAAGGCAGTCTGTTGCAACATAACTGATTATTCGGTCTAAACTAAATACAAAATAATTTATCACATCTTCAATGGAGTGTATTCCATAGACTACAAGCCAAAGCAACCTAATCTGTACAAGCGTTGCCGAATCAGATAATCCGACCCCACTTGCTTTGGTTAGTTGGAGCTGCGAATTGCATCTACCTACAACCTCTACGAATTCAGACGGCGAATGCAATCCGATATACATAAAGCTATATACTATCCTTGTATTAACTATTGTGTTAGCGCAATTAGGTACGTAAATAATAAAATTAAATATACTTTATCGATTACAAAACCATTTCGAAATATTACTTTTTTTCTTGTACATTATTTTTAAGTTTAAAACTCTTTAAACAATGGATAGGGCTTATTGTAGTAAAATACATAAAATAAACTTGACTTTCAACCGACCTCTAATGACGTCACATAGTAGGGCTACTTTCGGTGCCTAAATAAGAGTTACTTCCAAAACTCCATCGAAACTCGTATTCAAGTCATTACGTTACAATACGTAACCGGACTCGATCTTGACTTACTTTGTGTGACTTTGACTGTGACTGTAACTTGATTTTTCATAATAGTCCGGTCAATTTAGACATTCGAAGTTACCTAAATTCCCACCAAGCTGAAAATCGATTTTCAGCTTGGTGGGAATTTAGGTAACTTTACTCTTATATTTTGGTCTAATTTGACCGGACTATAAAATAATTCACAAATGCATAAAACGTACGATACTAAAAACAAAGAAAAATAACACCTAGACAAAGATGAAACGAAATAATCATAATTCATTAATGTTAATACACAAGTTTGCTAAATGACGTTCTCTAGACATGTGGGTATAACACAGGCCAATTTACACAGGAATTTTCTCGAGCCCTCAAGTATTAGGCCTTGTAGTATGGTCTAAGTACCTAGATACTAAAGATTGCTTGCGTCTTTCTTTCATAAAGGAAAGCGGCTTATGAAAGGAAGGGGGTAATAAACATTTCATATACCAATTTATTCTTTAAGGCGGTATTGTCTGACCTTAAGCAAGTTTTAGGGTTCCGTACCTCAAAAGGAAAAAAGGAAACCTTATTGGATCACTTTGTTGTCCGTCTGTCTGTCTGTCAAGACCCTTTTTCTCAGGAACGCGTAGAGGTATCAAGCTGCAATTCATATTAAATACCCAGGTCTACTGTCCCTTGGATCTGTGAAAAAATCAAAACGCAACACAATCAAAAGATACAGCCGTTTATGCTGCAAGTTTTCGACACTCGCAAGGAAATCAAAACCTACAGTGTGTGTGAAGTCAGACTACTTCCCGTGAACTCAGAATCTTTAAATTTGGTAAGAAGTAACGTCTTATAGCACAGATAAAGGAAAAATTGGGAAAGGCATAAATTACCATTAAAAAAAATCCATAACTTTTATTCATATACCTACAGGTTTGTACGGAACCCTCGGTGCGCGAGTCCGACTCACACTTGGCCGGTTTTTTATGGTCGACAAGCTAGGTGATTGGTCTGATTGGCGATTTTCGGAGAGACTTATGCCCAGTAGTGGACTACGATAGGCGGATGATGATAAATAAAGATGTGAAAAGTTCAATCAAAATTTATATTTTAGTAGATAAATGATCTTGTAGCGATGATAGCCCAGTGGTTAGCGCGGTCGGTTCACACGCTGAAGGTCATGGGGCCAACCCCCAACAATGTGCTTCAGCTGCCGGTGAAGGGAAACATCGTGAGGAAACCATTGCGTGATGCTAGCTACCACTATCCAGTTGAAAATCTGTCGCCAAGCATCAAATAGTGTGTTCCGGCAGCATCTCTTGAGAGCCAGTTCCATTCCAGTAATTTTTTTTTCGCCCTTAATGTACGCATTTTTTTTTCTGAACAAAGAGCAAGTGAATACAGTTGTTACCACAGTATACTAAGAACAGTAAGTCAACTTTATAGAAATTGGCCGCTCACGGTTTGAATGTGTGCATGAGTACCAGGCGCCGTGTACGTACACACTGCCACGCACACATTAGCATAATTTCGGGGTGACTCGGGTCAACTCGGGAGTCGGCAGTCTCGGCCTTGCCGTGAGTTTGGCTGCGCGCTTTCCAGTACACTGCACGCCCGCTCGCGTTCGCATGCTCTCATCGGCCATTTTATTATATACACTAGACCGGCCATTTTATTTAGCGCGTTTTTATATTGCTGCTCATAATACGAAAATAATATTTCACTAAAAATAGAAAGACAACCCTAAGCGTCAACGCTAGAGTAGGTTATTAACTCGCCTACTTTTCTGAGTGTAGGTACGTTGCAGTTACAGAACCAATATTATGCGAGCATCTGCTTATGGTCTGCTACGACGTAGATAGTCAAAATAATTATGACCCTTCAAATCAAGGGCAACTCAAATAATGTGGGCTGGAATTAGAACTCATGCTAAACACAATGAGTTGTCGTGTGAGCGCTCAAAATGGAAGCTGTGACACCAGAAATATGGATTCAATTGCCGTTTTAGATTTCATTTATGTACCTTAACATTTGAAGATAGCTCAGGTGTTTACGGGGTCGGTTCACACGACAAAGGGCGTGGGTTCAAATACAAACAATGAGTGTGGTAGCTGTGCTTGGTTGTTTGGTAGAACGTGGAGGGTTCTTTACAGTACTCGGCTGGCTAGCTATACTACTCTTAAGTAGAAAGTCTGCCGCCAAGCAGCAGTAACGGTGTGTTCCGACAGTCTCACAAGCCAGTTCCATTCCAGGCTGGGAGTGAATACCATTATCGACCGCTCTATAAAAAATTTAAAGTAAAAAAATATTTTTATAAACAAGCTATTTATCTAGGATAAGGAACTAAACATTTAAAAATAAATTCTAGTAAATATTTGGCGTCTAGGTATTCTTTTATCCTTTGGCTTAGTACTGATATTCCGCGTAACCTTGTATACGTAGGTGAAAGTACATATGTACTCGTACAAATAAGCCAATACTGTAATATGAGTTAATATTTTTATTCGAAATGATTCTTCTTAGGGACCGATAACCGCTTTTCGCTCAAAACTTGCGCCCCGCAAAGTTGAATCAGAGACATCAGTCACAAGTTTTGGCAAAATCCCTTATCTGTCAAAATCCTAGCGCCGCCAACTGCGGTCCGTAGGGTGGGGATGATTTAGGATAATAGCAGATTTGTGTAGGGTGTCTGGCTTGGTCTGGGTTTTATAGATCCACTCCAAATGTGCCGTTTCATTCAAATTTGTTTGTTTTTGTGATTATAATGTGTGTTTTATATTCGAGAAGAAACAGGCCATAATGCGAATGCCGCGATCTGGTATGGATTTTTGGGTGTGATATTTTTTATTAAAATTTGTTTCTTGTAAAAATATTCACGAATAAAAATTAAGCTTCGGCAACCCAGTTGGGAGACCATCTGGGTTCCAATATGGAGGTCCTAGGTTCGAATCCCACGGCACGCACCTCTGTATTTTCTAAATTATGTGCATATTGCCGATTACTTCAAACGGTGAAGAAAAACATAGCAAAGAATCCAACATGTTGGAAAGTTTAAAAAAAAATCTTGAGAATGTGTGAAGTCAACCAACCCGCACTTGGCCAGCATGATGAACTATGGCCTTTCCATTCTCACAATAAAAAGAAGCTCGCGCCCAGCAGTGCGACAGTTTATAAAAATAGGGGGTGATTCGGGGGAATGAAGTTGAAGATTGAAGTTTGCAAGCGTTACATTTATATTATCAGTGTATAGGGTTTGAGGTAAAGAATATTTTTATGAACTTTAATGTTTATCTATAAATAGTATAAAACAAGATCGCTGAACGCATCTGTTTGTTTCTCCATTTTTTGTTTTCTTACTTGTTCTAAGCCATGCAACGGATTTTGTTACGTTGTTGACTGTCTATATACAACAAGCAAATAAATTCAATGTTTTGTAATTATGTCGCCAAAATGAATTAGTATATCCGTGCGAAAACAAAGTGGTAATCAATAAATTTATTCAGAAATTCTACAATTTGTTAACAGGTGCAAATAATAAATTTAAAATAAGTATTATAGATCTCGCCAGTCCAGATCAAGTAATACTTACGTCTTAACTACTAACGGCACACTGCCACTCGTTTCTTGTGGGCGTTCCCAGTATTCGTACACAACGATTTTGCTCTACTTTCTTGATGCGTACGGGTTTTGCATGAAACTCTTGGCCGGGATTTTTGTTTTCTGTAAGCTACAATTTGGATTTTTGGTGTGAATAATTTTCTCCTAGAACAGAGTCCTTCACCCTTGAGTGCAAAATTGCTTTATATCAGGGGATTTGGTGGCCAAACGTAGATCTATTTCGTATAAAGTATATACGTATATGTTTACTGCCTTACTTGGTTATAAAACTTCGTTGAATATTAGAAGTGTCATACTCGACAGTAAAATAAATTATCAAATGTTTCTCTTCATTAAAAAAATATACAGTCATTTTTATATTAGGTCTTTAAAAAGTACAACACGTGGCCACCACACGTTTACACTAGGACGAATATTCGGTATAAGTCACGGTACGTAACCGAGGCGGCCGGTTTTATTGCCGGTACTTATCGGTTTTTATCCGGCATGGCAGTACTTTACGGTATTTTCCGGTATACATATTTGAAGTACTTTCTCACAAAAGCTTCTAACCATCGATCTTTTGAATCTATCGATGTGGATCAGATTTAAAACAAAAATACAACACTTTTATAAAAAAAGATAGCTGCATAATGTCGTGTAACTTTCCTAGTTTGCTTTTGATACACCGGTTTACTTAGATAAAGTATTGCCGTGAGAGACTTGTACCGCAGTAGAGTGACAGCAAAAACATTGGTGAAAAAAATATTATTTAAAATTTATGGAGCTGTTCTACCTATTGTTGATATATTGATGATTTTATCCAATGAAATAACATTGTCTACATATTTATTAATTCTTTTTTATGGATTTTGTGTCTGATTTATCCAATCATCGAGTATCATTATGATTTTTCTTGAAAAATAGTAAATCTGCTTCGAGACTGTGATTTAATAAAAATTATAAAATATATATATGTATTCTATCGGCTACCTGGTTCTCATATAAGTTTTGCTTAGTTTGGGACTAGACAGCGTCGTGAAATGTCTTCCAATATAAATTTTTCAAAAAGAGTTAGTGTTTGCACAATAACATTTTGTGCATGGCCTGGAAAATGGCGATAATAAAAATTGCGAACAAAAAAAATACTGTTGGAAATCGTGTTACTAAAATAATTACTAGGTTTTTACGTTATATTTGTGTTAGAGAATTTTGCATAATACTTCAGTTTCTGATAGCGGTACGTTTTATTAACGACACTTACCGGTTTTTATCTTTTCTTACTTCCGGTATGACGTACTTGAAAAATACTTTGTTACTTCCGCTTCAGGGTTTTATGTGTTGCTTTACAGCTTTTCAGGAGCTGACTTACATAAATTATATTTAATTTTTTATTATGTGTATTATTTTAGCAAGTGTTTCTGATAAGATAAAAAAATGTTGTTTTATTATTTGAATTAGTAAGTAAGTAAGCGACTTCAGAATTACCGTTTGAAAATTCTAAACTTATTTTTGATGTCAATATGCCATAGTAGGACGATAGAAACTTGATGATAACTAAAAAACTACTTGGTGTTGCAGCTATTTGTATGTATATATATTATATACACATCTATCCTCTATATCCAAAATATAATTAGCTCAATGGCTAAGAGATCAAAAAAAAATAACTTTTTTTAAAATAGTAATGAGACGAACAAGACGCTGATCTCCTGGTGGTAAGAGATATTGCCTGTCCATGACAATTGCAGCGTCACATAGAATTTTGAGTAACAAAACAAAGTCCAGGGCATCGCTGATTTGGCGTTCATTACTTTGAGACATTAGATAGTCTCAACAGCCCTGCAATTTCACTAGCTGCAGTACGCTTCAAGCCGGAACACAGTAATGTTTACACACTACTGCTTGACGTCAGAATGTTTGGTACTGCGGTGGTACCTACCCAGACGACCTCCTGCTAAGGAGATCAACCACCATGTAAACTCGAACTAGAAACATGGAAATTCGAAACACTTTTTTGTGTTTGATACGTACTCGTAAATGCATACGTAATGCATTCACTCATACTCGACACTAACACACCCCGATACTTTTTTTTTTAAATATTACTGAGACGCTATGTTATATGCACATGATCACAGATTATTGTTATTTCAAAAGAAAGAATATAATTATAATACTAAAGTAATAAATAAATCCCGAAAACTTATTTATTTCATTACTTGCCAATAAATTAAATCCCAAATGAAATTTCCACCAAACCAATCCGAAAAGTTTGCCACCTACAAAAACGTAACAAAAACAGCGCTGTTAAATAAGTGATTCGGGTAAAAGCTGGCAACATTATGACATATTGTTCGCCTGAACAATAGAAATTCCCCCCATTTTTCATACGCGCTGTGATAAAAAGGCGCCAATTCTGTAAACAGAGGGGCGAGGCGGCAGAATAAATAATCGGAAGCAAAAATCGAATAAAGGCTCGAGCACACGAGACAAATCTATTACTATTGTTTTGTGTGCGCGTAATCCTTTTTTATGTCGTAACCTTTTTCATACTGACGTGTGTACCAATCTTTTTGACTTGAATACGCCTTTAAATTTGCTGCTATCCGAGTCAGCCCTAATTTTTATAAACAGGCCGGCAGGAGCTCAACTATTGTTTCTTTCTATTTTTACTGAAATATAAAACACTGAATCCAAAAATATACAAATATAAAACTAAACCTGCACGATGTCTGATTTTAAGAGTGACGTTTTTTCATACGAATACTTAAATCTATCTCTCTATCTCTTTCTTTTTTCTCAACCTTCCTTTTCTCTCATGTAACGAAATGTGCTTAAACGTGTCGTGTCCATGAAATTTCACTCTCGATTTTCATCCAAATTATTTATCGAAATGCCGCCCAAAAACTTTCACTTCAAAACTTCAAAGCAAACGGGGTTTTTGTGTGTCTGTGTATGCTATTTTAGCTCCCAAACTAACTGCTGAACTATCTTCGATTTACTAGTTTTCTTTGTTTTTAAGATGACATGATCGAGAACGTTTTTAGTTATCTAAATATGTGTAGTCGTTTGAAGATTGGCAGCTCTTGTCTAGTTCATGTTTGTGGACATATTCTACAGGTTCGATCGAGATGAAATATGGTATTCTATTTTTTATTTATACTTGTTCAATATTTTCTACACAAGAGATAATTATATTCTATAATCAATAATAACCCATAACAAAGTGACAGCCGTGCGAGATGCGTATCAGCGTGTCGTGACAGCTCTCTAGAATGTGATGCCAATTAAAATCAACGCCAGTACGCCGCTCATTATGAATACTGTATTGATGTTGACTCGATAAGTACTTTATGAATACGGTGTTCAAGTTGACTCGTTACACCGTGATTGTTATCAGTTTTATTGAAGCCGTTGAGCTTGATTGACGTAAAATCTAAGCTCTAAAAGAAAATAATGTAGAAATACGTACTTTTATGCATAAAAAAAAGTTTATATGAGTATCGGTGTTTGTTTCTTATTTAAATTTGTTTTAAAGCTCTAACCGTAAGTCGACTTGACTTTTTCAAATATAATTTTATAGATTTTTATTTTAAATTTCTAGGTAGTGTTGACCAATACAAGAAGCAAACACTTCATTGTCATCATCATCTCAGCCGTATGACATCCACTGTTGGGTATAGGCCTCCTCCAATAATTAATATGAATACCGGTTGGAAGCGGCTCGCATCTAGCGCGTTCCTCCGGTCTTCATTGGGTCGTCTGTCCACCTGCCACATGTCGGTAACTTTAGTTCGTCTTTGGAACTACTCATTTCTGATTCGATCTCGTATGGAAATTCCGAGCAGAGCCATCTCCATATCATTAGAATTATGAAACTGTATCGATATCGATTATCTGCGGTGCGATGGTGAGAACGCCCCTTTATATCGAGTCGAGTGTGATTTGCGAGGATTTGCTCGTACTTTATGCGACTAAATAGGGATTTTCTTTTTGTCGATACAAAAGGGTAGCTTTTTGTATTGTTGATTTGTCAGAAATGTATTTGCGAAATGATAGAAGAATGTTTTCATGTTCGGACGGATTCGGGCCTGAAATATTGTATTGTTGAAGGGATATACATACCTGTTTTGTTTTATTTTATATTTAAAATGTTACTTAGTCGGTCATACTAACTTGTAGCGTGTTTTGTGTTTTTTTTTTGTAGCAATGATTGCTCGGTAGTTAGCGTGGTTGGTTCGCACGTCGAAAGGTGTGGGTTCAAACCCCCCAAAAACTATGTTTTCCTTTTCCGGCAGCTTGAGTGAATATATAATGTATATAACTTAGTTAATATGACTTACCATTGAAGTTGAAGTGGTTTTGACATATTTTTGTTTTACTTATTTGGGATTACTCACGCTTAAACTCAGCTCTAAGCTCAGTGGTTAGTGCAGTCGGTTCACACGCTAAAGGGCGTGGGTTCAAATCCCGACGATGAGCTTGAGCTGCCGGTGAAGGAAAACATCGTGAAAAAATCATAGCGTGGTGGTAGACCGTATCTCCGTTTAACATTGTCAGTTGACGGTCAAACGCACCATTAAATAAAGAAAAACCTCAGCAGTGATTTAAAAAACACAACTCTTAAACCATTTTACAAATAAAATTAAACGAGTCCACATCTTTTTCTGATCGTAAACTGAACTGTTTCATTTAAATATCTGTTCAGTACACGAGGTGTCAATAACGGAGAGAATACAAAGAGGAGATGGCAAAAGCAACTGTGCGCCGCGATTCTAAGGGAAGTCTGACGTTATTGTCAATGTTGACGTTTCTGTATTCAACAAAAGGCACCATGTTGCATACGTTTTACTAGTGAATGCCGTTGTATGCAACTTAAAAAATTATGTATTTTTTGACATGAAAACGTCTTTAAATTTGTTGCCATAGAATAAAATTGAATACAACTTATTAGGGACCATTCAAGTATTACGTAAGCAAAAATTTAGTGGTTATTAACCCCTCCCTACCCCTTGTCAGCAAAAGTAAGCAAAGCTCTTACTTCCCTCTCCTATGCTTAAGTAAATATTGGTTTAATTAGCAGCCATATCGCTAAAACGTGGTGTGTCGATAACAAGGAAACCAAACAATCAGCATAATTTATACGACTTTGCTGACGTTATCACCATTCAGATCGCCTCATCCCCAATGTCGTCAAAAATAAGCAAAGTAAAGACTCCCCCACCCCCCTTTGGTGCTTACGTAATACTTGAAGGGCCCCTTATTTGCTTGTCAAATGGGTGAACGTAATGTCTCTTTGATGACTTCAGTGGTCCAGCAGTAGCATGTTTTTATTAAGGGTAAAAGTCCTGTGAATATTTTTTGACTCGTGATCACGGCTATTATAAAACGACCGAAACGTGGAGGTAAATAAACAAAACTGCACGCTGCAAAGCTGCACGAGAGCGTGTCACACGCGGTGGTTGCAGTATCACGGCACACCGGGACCTTCGTCTACTACGCCGACGACATTGAAGACGATGCCATCAGTTGGTTCGTGCGTCAAGCGTCGGCTGCGTAACAAAGACCATCAAGGAGTACAACCTACAGGTGGCTATCTGTCTATAGAATGTTTGCCGTGGTTTTGCCGGTGTAAGAGTAGTACGCCACCCTCTCTACCCGCGGAAAGATGGGCAGCAGCGTCTTCCCTGAACAATCACACCTAACTGCGCTCGCCAACCCGGCTGCCAAGCGTGGCGAGTATTGGCAAAACCCTCCCAGGAGGAGACCTATGTCCAGTAGTGAACATCCTATGGCTGATGTGTGATGTCTGTGTGTCTATAGAATCTTGAAAATCCAAGTGATAAACTACAAATATGAAGTTTTATGTGCCATCTCCCCACTGCATACACTCTGTGGTTCAGAACTCGAATTGTCAACCCACGTGCTCGTTAACCGATCTCAATCTCGAGCATTCTGGAGCTATTTATGTTTGAGTGGTTTGTTTTAATTGATCGAGTTGGAAAGTGATTTTAATTATAGTTCGTGACGACCTTTGTTGTGTGGGGTAAATAACAGGTACTCATAAGCCCGCATGATGACAAAAAATAACTTTAAGGTTATTTTTATTTATGTAAAAGTAATATGACGAACGAGACACTCTCCTGATGGTAAGAGATATCACCTATCCATGACCATTGCAGCGGTACATAGAGCCTTGAGTTACAAAACCAAACCAAACCTATTTTAATCAAATTGGAACTTGTAAATAGCATTTGCACAAATTACTTACCTACAAACATAATAGTTGGGTATTATTGGGTACAAGTCACATCACACATCACATCACATCACCAGCCATAGGACGTCCACTGCTGGACATAAGCCTCCTCCTGGGGGGGGGTTTTGCCAATACTCGCCACGCTTGGCAGGCGGGTTGACGAGTGCAGTTAGGTGTGATTGTTCAAAGAAGACGCTGCTGCCCATCTTCAGGATTACATCCCTTAGCCGACTCTTACGGCAACCACGGGTAGAGAGGGCGGGGTACTATTCTTACGCCGGCACCACCACGGCAAACAACAAGTCAAGTCAGGTAATATAAAATGTCACAAATGATAATAACATAAAAATGTGAAAAAAATGACAATAATGAGTATAAATAAATAGAATATTATTTCGTTATATTATGTAGTTCGCCCCATTACTTTACAGAAAAAAAACCTCCAGGTTGAAAATCAGACGGTTTCCTTAGGCTGTCAAAACGTTAACCTAACGCTTAATTTTCCGAGTATTCGTGTGGAGGAACTAGTTTGTAATATCTTAGTATGTAATATCCCAAGTTATCGTGGAACAGTCGTGTCAGTATGTTTGTCTTGATCTGTCGAACACAATCCTAAGTCAACAGCAGCCCCTTTGAACTAGCCTCCTTTGAAACTGGCCTGGTAAACACAAAGCTTTGCTTCAAAAACTGTTATGGAATAGAATTATGGATACGGCAGAGAAATAAACATAACGGCTCAGGGAATGTGTACTTATGGAATAGTCGTTCCTCCACCACATGTGACCTCGCGATCTTTGTATCTTTTCAATGTCTGATTCGATTTAGATCAACCTAACAACAAACTAGTAGAGTTGACAGGCGAGGTGTTTGACCACAGTTCACCTGATTTTAAGTGACGGTATAGTCGAAGATGTAAGCACACCTAGCCTGGAATGGAATTGGCTCTCAAGTGACCAAACCTTACGAAATATATCAAAATAATGTAGTAATGTAACATTGCACTCGTGCAAAGTCGGGGCGGGTTGCTAGTTTGTAATAAAAAAAAATCTTCAAAACAACAAGCAATAAAATATCCATTTAACCTTTAAAACCAAAACATTCATAAAGCTCATTTCTAAGCATTTCCTAAGCTACAGATGCATTGACGAAGCGAGAGCACAATCAAGTTGTTACTTTGTCAAAGTAACAATAAAAAACTTAATGTATTAAATGCTTATAAATGTCCAATGTGACAAAGTTCTTCTATAAACTCTAGTGATTATGTTAAAGATTTTAGTAAACACAATTTGTATGTATGGGGAAGGTATTACAATGTATGCGCTTGGCAAAGGTGCGACAGTTGAAGTGTTTTAGGTGTTTGAGGTTTTGACATGGTTTTAGATTAAGTCGAAAAATTAGTTGCGCAACACAACGCGAGAGACCAACTGCTGTCTTTGGCGATGCAAGACGAAGCCGCGGGCGCGTCGTATTCAGTTTTGTTTCCTTGAAGAAGGCCACCGTACGTAGCCAAAACTATAGTCGGAGTATCCGATATTTAAAACAAAAAACCAAATTGTTCAAAACCCTTTTATAAAATAAACTCTTGCAAACAACATCAATCTCTTCTAACAAGGAGATTTATAAATAAACCATACTTCACCTCACCTTGACATAAGGTTCAAAGTAACGTAACTCCTCGTAACAACCGTATTAAGTTTGTTTATCGTTATTCCTCATTTTATGTACACAGTTAAGAAGCGAATTACGTACTAATTTGCCACAAGTTGTTGTCTCTCAAGTATTTGCAAGCAATTTGCTCGCAGAACCTGGCTTCATTTATTTGGACACAGACCTTTTTAGTGAAACCGAAAAAAATGTTTTATGTTCAACTTTTAATTGTTGATGTTTCAAAAACTCGAAGTAAACTTTCATCGTACGAACTGAAAGAATGAAACTTCCTGCCTGAGTGGGTGTTTCCTGATAGATATAATCTAAGTGCCTTCAAGTCGCGAGGGAATCAATTTTTCCTAGACAAGCGAGCTCCATTGTAGTCCGCATCTTCGCTTACCATCAGGCAAACCGTTTGTTTGTTTCTTACACGTGGCATAAAAATATTATAGTAATATAGTATAAGTTTTCCTCAAATACAAATATTTTATTGATAACACCCATGTTACAATTCAGTTCCGTAATATCATTTCAAATATGTCATTAAAAATGTCAAAATAAAGTATGTGAATATAAAAAATAATTTCAATATAAAATATGTCAATATAAAAAAATATTGTAAATATATTTCTCTTATTTTAGGAAACACTTATGAAACAAACTAAGAAAAAAAAAACTTAAACTGCAAAATTTATAGAAAAGAAAAGAACTCAAAGCAAAAGCAATTTCAAGAAAAATAAAGTAATCTTTATTGTATACAAGAGAACTCTTAAAATCAGAAAAATTAAAAATATAACACAAACAGAAAACTTAAAAGCTAGTACCAAAAATGGCGGGCTTATCGTTAAAATCGATATCTTTTTCTTCTTCTATCTAGAATCAAATACAAATATTTTACACACTACACTAATAAAAAGTATTACACTATTATAGGGTACGTTCTTTAGGGTAATCGCGCGCTCTTGTTAAAATCCGAAAGAATGTGTAAAGTCACACAGTGTTTTGGACCGTTTTCGAGCGGACACTCCATTTCTTACAAGTTTATCGACACAGATTAAAAAATTAAAGACGGGAAACTTAAACATAGTTATGTTTACACAATACTGCTTAAAAGCGAAATAAGTGTACTCCCAAAAAAACTATTTTAAAATAGAAAATGTTTGAAACTTTTAATTGTATACACCAAAAATAAAATACAACGAAAGAAAAACGTGTTTGGCGACCTTGAAGGCTGTTTCTTCCAGTCATACTTATCATATCGTGCTTAGACGGAAACTTGCTTCCGTATATGTATTTAATACGTTTTACATATACTTTTTTACAATTATTTTGTAGCGATGACCGCTCAGTGGTTAGCGCGGTCGGTTCACACGCCGAGGGGTGTGGGTTTAAATTCCAACAAAGAGCTTGAGCTTTCGGTGAAGGAAAACATTGTGAGGAAACCATAGCATGTTGGTGGGGTACTTTTTAATACTCGACAGGCTAGTTACTCAAGTTGAAAATCTACCGCCAAGCATCTAACAGTGCATTCCGATAGGCTCAGTTGAGGGCAAGTTTCATTTCAGGATCGGTGTGATTTATCATTATTGACCACACCGTCACTTAACATCAGGTGAGCTATGGTCAAAACACCTAGCTCTACAACCATAAAAAAGCTCCTGTGTTAGAAGTACTTACTGATCTACGTTAGCGCTGTGTGTCATGTCGTTCCGTGATACATCTGTTCATTAATATTCTGCGTTAAAAGTTACCACACTGTGGGAGAATGGTTTGTTTAAAGCAATGACATTTGAAATAACTTTGTCGTTAAATGAACGAGTTTTTACTAAATTGTTATGTTGTTTCCGCAACCAAAGATTATGGGTAATAAATTAGAGAAAAATGGGTTGTGCTATAAATTATATAAATTTAATAGAAATAGAAGCATGCAATTGACTGATTTGAAGCAATTTTTTATTTTGTACAACATAGTTCGCCGTTTCTATAGAAGTAACTTTGGTCCTCACAGAATTCCTCTGGCGTGACATTCAGGGCTACCATCACGAAAATACATGAAACTACATGACTGTTGGAACCCATCGAACTTCTCAAAATAATGAACGCCAAAGCACCGATGTTGTTTTTTAACCGACTTTAAAAAAGGAGGAATTTTTATGTTCGACTGTATGTATTTCTTTAAAATTGTTTTGCTGTTCAAAATTATGTGTATCGCTGTAATGATAACGGACAGGCGTTATCTTTTACCATCAGGAGAGCATCTCGTTCGTCTCATTACGGCTTTTCAATGAAATAAAACTAAGTAATTACGGTCTCATTAAAAAAATTACATTTCTTAACGTTAAATATTTCCCATACAACAAACGCCAATTTTTTGCCTTTTTCATAGATTTTTTTGTACGGAACCCTTTGTGCGCGTGTCCGACTCGCACTTGGCCGGTTTTTTGAGCAGATAAGTAAGGTCAGCCGGCCCTAGTTAGTTTACAATTCTCAAATTTTAGAGCCCATAGAACCGTATTCTACTTCCTTAAGTCAATGACAACTGGTAGCTTATTTTTATTGCCAGTTAAGTAAATACTTAAAACCGTTTAAGATAACGACCACTTACTTTTCACTTACGGTCGCTAGTTGTGTGGAAATCTATTTTTGTGTGTTTTCGGCTGTTTATTGGTACCCATAAAAGTTGGGATAAAATAGAGGTACTACTTAATGAGTATAAAATAGATTTTTAAGCGTGTTTTTTAAATATCTTTTGTCCAGAAATCCCTTTAGTGGACAGGCTAAAGCATTACCTACCCAGCTGTGGGACTGTCTGGTAAAAACAGGACTGGATTTAATAGAATAAAATTTAATATAATTTAATCGACAGTTATTTATCAATTCTCTATAGCTGTAGTTTTATTTTTACTTTATATTCTAATATTCTAATTTGTAATTTAATTTAATTAATAAAACGTTCTGTAGTTCGTTTTTTTTTTTTGTCGTACCGTAATGGGGTTGTATGTATTAGGCATAGCAGTTATATATTTATACAACTATACATAATTATGCTGCAATAAATGATTGAGTAAGGAGTTATAGTATTGAGTTGATACTTTGTTATTGTTGTCTTTTCGATCTAGGTATTGTTTTGATCTGTATCTTAATTTCTGGTGTTAATGTTTTATTTGATAAGACTTCAAACCTTATGTCGAAGCTAGATCGAGTTTGAACAAGTAAAATAGGGAATTCACTTCAGTAATAAAGACATAATGCAAGGGAAGGAAATTATGGTTAGAAGCCAGTTCAAAATATATAGCTTTCCTGCCCTAGGGCGCTGTTCATTTTACGCCTCAGAGTTATTACTTAACTTAGCCTAATAAGATGGAGTTCAGGGCTTTGAACCTACCGATTTACAGTTGCTACACTTGGGAAAATTCTGGAACTAAATATTTTCTATGAGTAGCTGTCAGTTTTGTTTAAAAAATACGACAACGTCGCTGCCATTCAACTCTAAAGACTACATTATTGAGTATTTTTATTTTTATTGTTGACAAGCTAGGTTTTCGACCACAGCTTACTTGATGTTAAATGACGTTGTGGTCGAAGGTCGAAACACATCACATCAAGTGGGCTGTGGTCAAACACAATATCTGTCAATCGTCAACAAACTGAAGAGTTTTAAAAAAATCTATAATCCGACTGCGACTAAAATAACTATACTTAAAGTTTTTTAATAAATTTAAACATTTGACTTAAATATATTTTTGTAATCCTCTTTTAATTGCCTTTATTTAGATACCTTACTTGATAGTTTTGGTAATTTTTTTAAATTTACGATTACTATTTCGCGCCAAAAATCCATCTTGTTTTTTTTTTAAACCAAACCCTCTGAGGACACTTAATTTATTGAGACGAATCTAACGATACCTTAATTGTCGTAATCCATTCCGCCGTTTGGAAGAAACGAGGTAATAAAGAAATTTATGTACATACATACAAGATACGCGCGGAAAACCCTTCCTTGGCAGTCGGGTAAAAAGAACACAAACGTTTATTTTGTTGTAAAAAAAATTTTTTTCGAGTTATCGCCAAGATATGAAATGTAAGTTTTAAAGGTCTATTTCATTAAACATTAAAACGTTATGATAAAGTTTTCCTTTCTCTTCAGCGGTCGCGTGTGCGTCAAACTATGTTTTTACTGTGTATTTGTGTTCACGTCTCGAAACTCAACTAACCGGAAAAATCCACACAAGAATCGCCAAACATTTTGTTAGATCTAATTCGTTAGATTCTTGTAACGAAAATCGGGATAGCGTCTAATCATAGCGTTTACTGAGTTTTCTCGTTCGCTGCGAAAAGTTAGCGATTTTGTGTAAATAAGAGTTTGTTCGTGGTACAAGTTATAAGAAACTAGTGTTTCAAAGTTATTGAGAAGGAAAAAAGTGACAAATAGTTATTTTATTTTACATGGATAACGAACAGCTGCTGTTGAATAAATAGGAGATAAGCGATAACACAAAAGCAAAAAAAAAATTCACTGTCTAGATTAAGTTTAGGTGTCCTGAGCCCACACCAGCGCGTGGACAGATGTAAGAATACCACACATCATCATCATCAGTCATAGGACGTCCACTGCTGGACATAGGTCTCCTCCTGGGGAGGTTTTGCCAATACTCGCCACGCTTGGCAGGCGGGTTGGCGAGCACAGTTAGGTGTGATTGTTCAAGTAAGACGCTGCTGCCCATCTTCCGGATTACATCCCTTAGCCGACTCTTACGGCAACCACGGGTAGAGAGGGTAAGTAATGGGTAATTCGTATAGCTATTTTAAACCAGAATAGACGTATGAGTTAATATTTTATTCTAAGAATAAAAGAAAAGTGTATAGATAAGTATGTTTACTTGGTGGTAGATTTGTTTAGCAGGAAGTCGTCTACGTAGGTACCACCGCAGTACCAGATATTCTACCGCCAAGCAGTAGTGTGTACAATTCTTACGCCGGCACCACCACGGCAAATCACGAATAGCCCGCTGTATCTTGTACTTTGCGCCGCAGCTTAAGGGCCAACAATCGTCACAGTTCGTTACCCATTTTTTTCGTGTCTGGCCTAATTGCCTCGGCACGCTACTCACGGATTATTCGGGAGTTTCTGGATGTAGTAACATAACTCAAGGGGTGGGCGTTATCATATTTTGTTCGAGTTTTGACCATTCGAATTGATCGATGTTTGTCGGTCGGAAAGCTATACATGTACTTTAATAGGTAGGTTGGTGGAATTTCCTTGGATATGTACCAATTTTGACTCTACGTTTTTAATCCGTACGGGCAAGGAATGGAACAAGCTGCCGGCTTCCTTGTTTCCTGAGAGATATAATCTAGAACTTTTCAAGACCAGAGTGAATAGATATCTTCTAAGTCTGCGTGCTTTATCATCGACCATATCAACGCTCATCAGGCGAGTTTGTGGTCAATCGCGACTTATACGTGAATTGTTTGAGTGCAATATTGTTTAGTAAAATAATCTAATGGAGTTTTCGAATGTATTTAACATAATTATGTGATGAAATATATGAAATTTTATATTTTACTCTTCTCTTTATGCGACTTTTTGGTTGTCATAATTGTGATGAAAACTTCTTTAGCCGTGTTGAGCAATTTTTTTTTTAGTAAGTGCAGATCTTATTGATTTGCATCACCGACATGCTAATGTGACCCCATTGCCGACATGCTGCTATCAAACTTTTTACTTCTGTTGGTCCCATGATTGCAAATTTTTTTAAATAAGGAAATACGTAAACTTTGATTTAATTCTTAATATAACTTAACTATAATAGCGATGAAAATCATTAAATTTTGGACAGTATCAATATTTCATTCTAAAATATTATAAATAAATATATATTACTAGCTGCGGATTTACCCGCGTGGTGATGGATGATGATGATGATGAAAAGTATACTATGTTTTATTCCAGGGCCTAAATTATCTGCATGCAAAATTTCCTCCAGATCCGTTCAGCCGTTCTGGCGTGATTGAGTAACAAACATCCATCCATCCAATCCATTCGCATTTATAATATTAGTGGGATAGATGCGAACGTTTGTACGTGTCTCATAGATACTTCTTCATTAAATTATATGAATTTGGATGAAATTTGAAGTGGACATAGCTCATACCCTGGATTAGCACATAGGTTACTTTTTATCTGGGATAAAAAGCGGGAGAATAATATTGGACTCGAAGTTTTTCAAAGTTATGCGGTGAATGACGATTTGAATTTTACGATCCCGATTTCGAATACAATTTCAATTCAATAATCATTTCATATTAAATGACACATACTTTGATGAAACAAGATTATTTGAATAACGAATAGTTATTCGATTCCATTCGATAGGCATTCGAATTGCCTGTTTATTGAAATATTACTATTTCTCATTCCTATCGGAATATGTCATGTTTGTACAAAGTGAAGCCGTAATTGGCTGCGCACGGTTTTCAGTAAAGGCCTTTAAATTTATCTTAGAAGGGATATGAGGATTTTATGGATGACGTGTTATTTAAATTTAAATATACACGAAATGATGAAGTTCTAATTGAAGATCAGAGAGAGGTATTTCTTATTCATTCATTCATTTTATTCATAAATCCTAGGTTATTCTCTCTCTGTCATTTTATATAATTATTATTATTTACTTTTTTTACACCAACCTTAATCTATTCTGTTAATTTCCATCCTAAGGTTGTCTGGAAGAAATCGCTCTAGGCGATAAGGCCGCCCTTGTACACCATTTGATTGTTTTTTTTTTCTGTTGTATTTTTGTTTTGTTACTTTCTTTCTCTTTATTGTTTTTAATTTTTGTATGTTATAATATGTTTGGTGTAAGATAAAGTTGTATTGTATTGTATTGTTAAGTATTTTAAGATTATTATCAGTGACAATTTTATGTAGCAATTAGAACTTGCCATATTGCAGGCATAAGAATGTTTTTGTTGGACGCTTCGAGTCAAATTAATAATGATATAAAACAAAGTCAATAATGCCTTTCTAAAAATCAGTAGATATATAACTTATGATACCCACTTTTAGTTAGTGGTAGATTACCTTAGCAGGAGGTCGTTTAGGTAGGTACCACCGCAGTACTTGATATTCTGCCGCCAAGCAGTAGTGCGTAAACATTACTGCGTTCCAGTTTGAAGGGGCAGGTAGCGAAATTACAGAGCTGTTGAGACTAACCATCGAAAGTCTCAAAGTAATGCGCGCCAAGGCAGCGATGCCCTGGAATATGTTTTACTACTCAAAGTTCTGTGTATTGCTGCAATGGTCATGGACAGTTATTTCTTACCATCAGGAGTGCATCTCGTTTCAAAGACCTTGTACCAACAATAAACAAATTACCTCTGAAAAACACTAATTTTAAATTTTTACACGAAAGTTGGCCATAAAGACTTCTAAATCCCGAATTACACATCCGTTACTCACTTTCTCCTCTCAAACCACTAAACTGACGTAACATTCGCCATTTTTACCTCAAAATGGTAATTTCAGGTAAAAGTTTAGCCACAAATCTTTCTTGAATTGTCGAACGAAATGATTTGGAAAATTTTTACTCGTGTTTTCAAAGTAGACTTCTCTGGGCATGTAAGAATGTATTTTATATAGGTACCAGCGACCCGCTCTGGCTTTGCACGGGTGCAATATAGATACCAATATGGTGCATACGAGTATACATTACAAACCTTTCTCTTGAATCACTCTGTCTATTGATGGAAACCGCATCAAAATCCGTTGCGTAGTTTGAAAGATATGTATAAGCGTACAGACGGCGGGAAACGACTTTGTTTTATACTATGTAGAAA
Source organism: Biston stratarius (assembly GCA_950106695.1). Taxonomy (NCBI): domain Eukaryota; kingdom Metazoa; phylum Arthropoda; class Insecta; order Lepidoptera; family Geometridae; genus Biston; species Biston stratarius. Next base: position 9,174,817 of record OX467116.1, read on the forward strand.
CTAGCGACCCGCCCCGGCTTCGCACGGGTTCAATGTGGATAATAATTTGGTTCATATGCAAGTATTATACATATAAACTTTCCTCTTGAATAACTCTATCTATTGATGGAACCGCATTAAAATCCGTTGCGTAGTTTAAAAGATAGTACCTGGTTGACCGAGCTTTGCTCGGCTGAAAAGACGAATAAAACGACGTTTTCTTAAAATGAAACCTAGCTAGATCGATTTATCACTCCCGGTACCCCCTGCATACTAAGTTTCATGAAAATCGTTGGAGCCGTTTTCGAGATTCAGAATATATATATATATATATATAGTATATACAAGATATAGATAAGATATAAAAATATTGTTAATATTTTTTATATTGACTTACTTTAATTTGACATTTTGAATTTTATTCATTGACATGTAATCAGTGTTTTAAAAATTTTTTAAAGATAAATTTGAAATGATACGGAATTGACTTGTAACATTAATTTGGTGTTATCAATAAAATATTTGTATTTATATTATTTGTAAAAAGACAGTTTTTCCTAGTCTGTTAAAAATGGTTACGATTTCTAACACTATTTTGTTTACCAGTCGAACGCAAGTTCTTGCTTAAAAAGTATTTAATTACTGGTTTTTATGTAAAAGCGGGTCAGAAAACTTTACCATTTAACTTTTTAATTACTCGACTTGACCGAACTTGGCTTTTATACTTGAATGTTTTCATTTGTGCACTACTGAAAATAATAATTTACAATTTCTTGCAACTTCGTAGTAGGTTCAAGCATATATTCGATTTTATATACTCTTAGCTTGTTTCGTAGTAGCTTTGTTTCCTGATTAAAGGGGTGTGGGTTAGATTCCTAACCAGGATAAATATTTAAATAGGTGTATGTAATTTACGAAAAAAGTATATAATTATCATATCGGTCGTCTGGTTCCCATAGTACAAGCTTTGTTATGTTTGGGGATAGATGGCGCTGTAAAAATGTCCGCTAATATTTATAGATATTGCCCGTGACTTTGTCCGCGTGGAATATAACAGAAAATGCCACCACCAGATGTCATAATTAGAATAGTCATTTTTTTTTACTGTCTGGGACGCCCGGCAAATTTAAAATATATAAAAAATACGCACATCAAACAGAGTTTGTAGCGATGATAGCTCAGTGGTTAGCGCGGTCGGTTCGCATGCCGAAGGGCGTGGGTTCAAACCCCTACAATGAGCTTGAGCTGCCGGTGAAGGAAAACATCGTGTGAACCATAGCATGGTGGTAGGGTACTTTCTAGTACTCGGCTGGCTAGCTACCACCCTCAAGTTGAAAATTTGCCGCCAAGCATCTAACGGTGTGTTCCGGCAGCCACACTTGAGAGCAAGTTCCATTCCATGCTAGGTGTGCTTTACCATCTTCGACCACACCGTCACTTAATTTCAGGTGAGTTGTGGTCAAACACCTAGCCTGACAGCCATTAAAAAAAGAAGCAACGAAGTACACTGTACAGTATACGTGCGCACACACACGGGAGAAATGGTGTACCTATAGAGCGATGAAAGCATAAGAGAGCGTCACACAATTTGCCGTCACGGCATATAACGGTTATGTTTTTATCGGTGTGACAAAAATTACGTACGAGGAGTAAATTTGATGCATGAATAAATAAGCACTCCATTAATCTTTACTCCACAATTTAAAATGTAATGGCCCCAAGCCTTTTGTGTCTTTTGTTACAATTAAGTGATAATGTTGGTGTTTCGTTGATTTAGGCGCCATTTGTTTCCAGAATTATCTTTATTGGAGTCTTTATTGCCGTGTGAAATAAATGAACGATGACATTTTATTGCTGTTTTTGGCAGGCATTTTGTTTTTGGCTACAAAATGTCGGGTGCCGTGTTACCTGGCTTTATTTAATATTATCTCATTTTTTTTTATCAGCCTTTATTGTCCCACTGCTGGGCAAAGGCCTCCGTTTCCTCCTTCCAGACTGCCCGGTCTTCGGATTTGGTGGTCCAGTGAGCATAGTGATGATTTCACTGATGTATCCCATTTGCTTTAACTTTTTTATAGAGTGGAATCGTATTTGTTCATACCATTCTGAAAGGTAGATAGGGCTTAAGAACGCTTGCTTAGAATAAACCTACTCATTTAATAAAATGGTGCCGTGGTGGTGCCGGCGTAAGAATAGTACCCCACCTTCTCTACCCGTGGTTGCCGTAAGTGTCGGCTAAGGTATGTAATACGGAAGATGGGCAGCAGCGTCTTCCTTGAACAATCACACCTAACTACGCTCGCCAACCCGCCTGCCAAGCGTGGCGAGTATTGGCAAAACCCTTCCCCAGGAGGAGGCCTATGTCCAGCAGTGGACTTACTATGTTTGATGATTTAATAAAAGCTTGTTTAAAAAAATTTTTTTGGTTATTTTTAACTTTTTAGTAGATAAGTATTTTAGAGATTGCTCCGCAAGACGAATCAATCGAGCCCAAACTCGGTGGGGTTACATTGTTTTATCACAGAGATGCCGTGGCCACTTAGCTTTATCATTAGACCCTGGATATCGTCTAGGCATAAAGTGCAAATCATTCGAGCCCAAACTCGATGGGTTTATCTTGCTTAGTTCAAAAGTTCCTATGGCCATCTTCCGTCTCCATCATCAGACCAGCTTCATGTAGTTTTCCTTATAGAAATCAAATTATTTTAGGCTAATTTGAACAGATATTAAAATTAATCCAGTAACCAAAAGCTTTGTACCTGGATCCTAATTATTTTCATATTTAAGGAGATTAAAACTTTGCTAATACAATTTCATAATACGGTTTCAAATTGTTAAGGTATAATTTGCCCACCTAATTGTTTTTAGGGATATCCTTCGGTTCATTTGTAATTTCCTATTTTCCAGAAATTATTCAAACTTATACAAAACCTATAGTAAATTTAGTACGAACTATGTATATAGGGACCTGACCAAACGTTTAGATGAGGATCAGGCGACCAGATTGCTGGCATCTACTTTGGTCACCAGTGTGGCAATACTGCCAGCATTCTGGCCACATTACCCTCATCTTTTGGACTATTCAATGAGGTTTCGTAATAATGCCTAAATAGTAGGTATTAGTACCAATATTAAGATTTTATTTATTTATTGTTTTTGTTTGATTCTTCTTATAAGTCAAGTAAGCAAGTTGTGGTTTCTTGATGATATTTTTTTTTAAATCTCTTTTTTATTTTATTTTTTATTTATAATATGTCGATTTTTTGTGTAGAATAATTCTATTCTAGTATGATTGTTTAAATAAGTTAATTTGGCAATGAAGTGTATATTATTATCTGGAACGCCTTTACATACGTATTTTGTACCGAAATAGCTCAGTGGTTAGCGCGGTTGTTTCACACGCCGGAGATCGTGGGTTCAAACCCCAACATGCTTGTAGGGTACTTTCTAGTACTCTACTGCCTAGTTATCACGCTCAAGTTGAAAATTTGTCGTCAAGCAACAAGCGGTGTGTTTCGGTAGCCTCACTTGAGAGCCAATTCTATTCCAGGCTGTGTGCTTACCATCTTCGACCACACCTTCACTTAACATCAGATAAGCTCTTTTATAGTGTGGTCTGTAGGAATATTTTTCTCGTGGCACACTACAGTATTACACTGTTGTTTTTTTTTTGTTGTGGAGAAGATTATAATATCTAGCCGGCGTTACGAAAGAACTAAGTCCTCAAGGATTTTGCGATAAATTCAAACTTTAAAAGCACTTTATTATAATTAACCTTGTAATAATTATATACACTGTAAGTAGCTAAATCATACATACCTCGGAGATTACCTCTCTATTTAGTTAGCTTATCTCTGCCCCGCAGTGTGGCATAGAGTGAGTAATGACAGAGATTATAAAGTCTGTTTATTGGTTATTACCTAATTGTTCGGTGCTTCTACGAGTTTTGGTTAGCTTTTCGACTATTGTGTTGTAATTAAAATATTAAATGAACCTTACTTTTCTGTACAACAATGATGCTTAGATGCTTTTTTATTGTTGATATTAATGTTTTAGTATTGGACCAAATAAAATTAATAAAAATGTATTGATTAATAACGTTTGCAATATTTGCCTTGATTGTTTTTTACAAGCTAGGTGTCTACAGGATTTTTAAAGTTATGTAATAATGTGATCGAAGATAGTTACAACACCTTGTCTGGAATAAGAGCCGGCTATAAAATCAAGCTGCCGAAACATATCGTTTGTGCTTGGAGCAGATTTTCAACTCACGTGTAAGTACTCAGCCGAGTACTAAAACTTACCACCATGCTATGATTTTTTCAATCTTTTCCTTCATCAGTAGCTCATTAAAGGAATTTGAACCCACGCTCTCCAGCATATAATAATAACCGCGATTATCACTGAGCTGTCATCGCTACAAACTTTAGTTGTTATAAAATTGCTCTTTTCCCCACGATTTATGAAAAAGAAGTTTATTAAACTCAATTATATTAAGCAAAAAGTGTACGGTCTTTATCCGATAAACGTCTGCTGTTTATATAACTGTGTCACTTCTGCATTACTTTGCTAATCTTTGCCGTGAGCCAGACCGTTGCCGTGTCAAATTAAATAAATCCCCCAGTGCTAAGGCAATATTTATGTTTGTCGACTCCTGCCGTGAACTTGCTATGAAGTACTAAACGCTCTTTGTTATTCTATTCACTGTCCTTTCTGTACTTTTCAATCTGTACTTTAGTATTTCTTGATTTTCACTTTAACAAATTAAGTTTTGTACATTTTTTTTAATTTTCAAATAGACGTGCATATATTTGTACTACACTTTACCATTTAAGCATTGTACCAGGGTGAATCACATTTGCCGTCCGACGCCCATTTTCTGGTTAGATCTCAGAGGTGGATCACGACGTGTCTGGTGTTCCGACACATCGTTATCGTTGCGGGGTGAGCTTATGCTCCCTGAAGCGGGTCCGCAAGCAAGTGCTGTTGAAGTCACGGAAGAGTGCGACAGCATGCCCGCAGCCTCGTCACAAAGCGCCGAGGTGGAACACTCCAGGGTTTTAGTTGGTAGGCCGTCGCTAGGACGGAGAGTCCCACAAAACTACCCTCCCCGCTCCAGAACCGGTGTTATACACAAAGTTTTTCCCTGGGAAGAAAAAAAGGCTTGATCACATTTGACAAAAGAAAATAAATATTGAAAGACATTTCCCACAAACTGATCAAAGCTTGTATTATGGGAATCATATAGCTGATAAAATAATTATATAGGTTCAAGTGACATTGTTTTATGACTTTGATGATAAGAGATCATAGAATTACTAGTAACTATATTTTTTTATTGACATTTAATCGTATTGACGTCACACTAATATTATAAAAGCGATAGTTGCAAAATCATATGTCAATATAATGAAATGTCAAATGTAAAATACTAGCCGCGCCCTGCAGTGCTCCTCGCTACTTTTTTCGGGATAAGTAGAGTATGGCGTCAGCTACATCCAAACCAAAAAAAAAAAAAAAATTCAGCCGTTGAACTTGATGAAGTAAATCATACACACTTACCAGCCGAATATTAAAAAATACCTTTACTAACCCTAAACTATGCTAACAAACTCAAGCTCATTGTTGGGATTTGAACCTACGCTCTTCAGCGCGTGAACCAGCCGCTCCAACCACTGAGATATCATAGTTACAAAGTTCATAAGTTACTTTACTTGCTAATAACTATCGAGATACTTTGTTGATATACATTGTTCATATCTTCACAAATAATTAAGCTTTATTGACAAAAGTGGAAAAAAAAAAAAAAACAACACCTGCATTTAAGAATAGGCTCAATCCAAAAGCCAGTTCTAAATTTAAAACGAATTTCAGCGAAAATCCGACCATAAAACTCTCGGAGACAGATCGTATTCTCTTTTATTTATGTGTCGCCTCTATTTGAAATGCATTTTTATACTCTTTGGTAGTCTCTGCCCCACTTGGCAAGGGAGGACTGGGAATCCAGTTTTATCTGGTTTCATAATGCGCCAATGCTGTTTTGGTAGTTTTTCACGGCATTTCTTAAATGAGCAAAAATTTAAGAGGCTTCTTGTGAATGTATAGTTGCTTTTAGACGTTTACTATATGTTGTATTATATAAAAATGTAGCAAAGATATACCTGTTTTTTTTCTTTTTACTTTGCGTGGTGGTAGGGTACTTTCTCGTACTCGGCTGGCTATCTACCACCCTCAAGTTGAAAATCTCCTGCCAAGCATCTAACGGTGTGTTCCGGCAGCCTCGCTTGAGAGCCAGTTCCATTCCAGGCTAGGTGTGCTTTACCATCTTCGACCACACCGTCACTTAACATCAGGTGAGTTGTGGTCAAACTCCCAGCCTGTTAGCAATAAAAAAAACCGAGCTTGGTCTTTATAATAATAATAATAGAATTTTTTTTCAGAACCAGTCTATATCATCATCATCATCCACAGCCTTCTTTATCCCACTGCTGGGTATAGGCCTCTCTCTTGTTTTACCATCTGCCTCGGTCCTGTGCCAATCTGGTCCAGGTTCGACCCGCGACGGTGACAATATCGTCGACCCATCTTGCGGCTGGACGACCAACGTTCCGCTTACCGTGCCTAGGCCACCACTCTGTTGCAACCTTACTACACCTATCATCACTTTGCCTAGCAACGTGTCCTGCCCAGCTCCACTTGAGGTTCAAAACTGCGATACCGACGTCTCGAACTTTCGTCGAGACCGACCGAGACGTTCTCTCTCTCTCTAGTCTATATCGTTGAGTAATATTAAATGCTCTGTTAAAAAAAAAAACCCTTTTTAGGCACAAAATACTAAATATTAATTTCGTTTATTTACCTCGACGTTTCGTCCATGTTGCAATAGCTGTGTTCTCGTCAAATCGCGGGTAAATGAATACGTCGCACCAAATGTTTACCGATAGAAAGAAATTGTGTTTGTTCCGCCTGTTTGTACGAGGTATCAGAAAGCATTGTTACTTTAACACAAACACGGTGAAAGGCTTATGCTGTCCAATATTATGGCACAGATTGAATAACAATAAAACATTGACGGTATCGATAGCCGCAGGAACATGTAAACTGGAATTCTTTGCCGGAGTCTGTATTTCCTGAAAACTGCTATATGGGTTTCAAATCAAGAGGAAACAAGTTTTAGGTGCTATTGAAACTGACGTGGTTTCGACACATTTTTGTTTTACTTATGCGGGATTACTCACGTTTAATTTTATCGGAAACTCCGACTATAGTTTCGGCCACATCCGGTGGCCTTTTTCATGGCCACAAAGCTGAGTACAAAGCGCGCGCCTCTTACGTAAGAAACCGGTTGATGCGTGGGAGCGGGGGTGGAAGGTAGTGTACCGAGACACGCCGACGCGCTCTGGAAACAGGTTCCATAAAGGTATGCGTGTTCTATCCTAGACCAGAACGTTGCTTAACATCAGATAAGATGTGGTCAAACGCGAACGTATCATCATCATCGGCCTAAGTCCACTGCTGGACATAGACCTCACTAAAGACACGCCACTCAGCCCAATCTTCGGCTTTTCGCTTCCATTCATCACCAGTGTATATCGTCACTCCATCGAGTCTCAGGGCGTCCTACGCTACGTTTGTCAATTCGTGATCTCCACTCTAGAACACGTCTACCCCAGCGGTTATCCGTTTTGGGAAAGATATGTCCCACAACCACTTCAGCTTGCGAACACGTTGAGCTATGTCTGTGACTTTAGTTCTTTGGCGATAAAGTGAAATATGAGATTAAAATCAAAAGCAAACAACTCCCGTACTCTAAGCTTCTTGTTGAGATATCCAATCTTCGGGTTTTTTTAATTCCATTCACCGTCGGTCCACTACTTAGGCTAGGATATGCTTGCGTTTGACCGCCATCTCACCTGATGTTAAGTGATGACACGGTCTTGCTAAGATACCGATTCACTCTCGATTTAAAGACACCCAGACTCCCTTATATCGTTACTTCAATCGGAGCCCAGATCTAATAAATAAATATTGGAGGACATTTCACACAGTGCCATCTAGCTCCAAACTAAGCAAAGCTTGTACTATGGGAACTAGATAGCTGACAGAATACTTTAATAATTTTTTTTACATACTTATAATACATACAGAACATCCAGACACAGAACAAAGAGATATAAAAAAAAACTGAACTTAAGGCGTCGTCCTAATACAACTCGATCGCCCATCATTTGTAGCGATGATGGCTCAGTGGTTAGTGCGGTAGATTCGCATGCTGAAGGGCGAAGGGTTCAAACCCCAACTCGAGCTGCCGGTGAAGGAAAACATCGTGAGGAAACCATAGCGTGGTGGTTCGGTACTCTCTAGTACTCGGCTGGGTAGCTACCACCCTCAAGTTGAAAATCTGCCGCCTAGCATCTAACGGTGTGTTCCGGTAGCCTCATTTAAGAGCCAGTTCCATTCCAGGCTAGGTGTGCTTTACCATCTTCCACCACGCCGTCACTTAACATCAGGTGAGCTGTGGTAAAACACCTAGCCTGTCGGCCATTAAAAAAAAAGTCAAACATATTTCTAATAGGCTGTCTAATATTTTTTTTATTTTTATTGTTGACAGTCTAGGTGTTTGACCACAGCTCACCTGATCTTAAGTGACGGTGTGGTCGAAGATAGTAAAGCACACCTAGCCTGGAATGGTACTGGCTCTCAAGTGAGGCTGCCGGAACACACCGTTAGATGCTTGGCGGCAGATTTTCAACTTGAGGGTGGTAGCTAGCCGGCTGAGTACTAGAAAGTACCCTACCAACACGCAGGCTGTCTAATAGGTGTCCTAATCGAAGCTCGCGCGATGCGATCGTATCGATTCGATTAGCGCAATCGTGTCGTATGAGGACAACGCCTCAGAGTCTCACAAAGAAAAATAAAAACTTTCTCACAACATTTTTTTACGTAACAGTCGCTCGAGTTAAAGCATTCAAGCAAAGATTATGAAGCATTTTATTTAAAAAAAAATAGAATAAATAAAATGCTCGACAATAATTACTGTAGTTAAACATTCAAACATTTGTATAAACATTAAGTTCAAACATGATTTACTGAAGTCGAGTTAATTGGGAGGTAGGTACAAGTTGGCGCCATTACAAAATTAATGTATACCGATATCATCCGTGGAGCTGCTATAAATTAAATGAAATCATAGGCAGGGGGCCGCTGTCTAATGTTTTTACTTTAGAATCATAGAGAAGCGTGAATTTCAAGAAATTTTTGTTTACTATTTTTTAAAACTAACACTATAGTGCGTATCATTACATATTACCGCCGCGTCTGTTTGTCTGTGATAAACTTAAAAACTAATGAACGGATTATCATGCGAGTTTCATCAAAAGATGATTCATGAGAAAGGTTATTTGTCAAGGTTTTGTGTAAATTGGTTGAAATATAAACAGATCAGCCCTACAGCAGACAAAACATGTAGACATAATACGCTCTACTACACGTGCGCAGCCGCGGCTGGTTGCTAGTTAATAATAAAAAAACAACATTATAATTGAGTCTCTGTTTCTCTCTTTTTGCTTTTAATCACTAGAGTAGCGGTGTAACAAGAGATAGAGATTTAGAGATAGGTTTTTACGACTTAACAGTCAATTAATTGTCAGCTTTTGTCAGCAATTAGGGAAAAATCCTCATTAAAATTAGTTACTGATTAAGGTAAAATGATTCAACTATGGTAAGAGTATATTGTCATGTCTAGAAATCAGAAATCTGTAACATTAATTTTAAACTATGTATCAAATGATATTAAAATAAACAGGCGTACAATATTTTAATATTAGAATTTAATTTAAAATGTTAAGAGAAGAAGTTGACTCTTGCGTGATTAAATCTTCCAGTATCACCCTAACTACGAGCTGTTTGATGAGCTGCTTAGCCGCTGATGATTGGTTTAATGGCCAAGCTTCCGTTTTAGATAATTAACAGAATTATAATTAGCGTAGTTAGTTATTATTCGGATAAATCGATGGGTTTGGGTTCGATTTTAGACAAGTTCGATGCATTTCAAGCGAGATTTAAATTTTTATAGCGATCCATTCCAGACTAGGTGTGCGTACCATCTTCGACCACACCGTCATTTAAGATCATAACCGTCACCTAATATGAAGAGAAAAATGCACAAAAAAATGCCTTGCTGAGTTTCTTGCCGGAGTCTTCTCAGTTGAAGTGTAATTACGAGCCGGTGGTGGCTCTCAAGCGAGGCTGCCGGAACACACCGTTAGATGCTTGGCGGCAGATTTTCAACTTGAGGGTGGTAGCTAGCCAGCCGAGTACTAGAAAGTACCCTACCACCACGCGAAAAACTGGTTTTACTTGATTGTATCATGAGATACTTTAAAATATGAAATACTTGACGTTTATAGAATGTACAAAATGAGATGTCAAAAATTTAAAAAAAAAAACTCGTCAAAGCATTTCCGAAAGACGAGCGGTAGAGATTTGATTCGCATCAACTAAAGCAGACCATCCATTACTCGACAAGAGAAGATATTTGTATTCACACGTCGCAGATTACCACTGACTGTGACCAATCCTAAAATTTCACGTTTATATTTACGTTTTGACACTAATTTATTGTATTTATTCTTTTACAGGTATATTCTTGTTTGTCGCGCGCCGTTTAAGTAAGTTGAGAGCTTTTCAATTATTATTTTTTTAAATTGTATTTGCCCTTTTGGGGAGGCTAAAGCTTTAAAGCCATACTGCCTTGTCTTCCGATTTTGCAATTCATGTCTTAAATTTAGTCATGCTTTAGTAAAGTAGTGGCGTCTTTACTATAAGCTTCGATGGAGTTTTGGAAGCAACACGAAAAGTCATGTTTCACCGCATTATATCACTTTCCCACATCCGTGCTTGTAATTTGGCACTTTATGAATAAAACACTATTATTTTTGTTACATAAACACTCGAAAAAACACTAGTTTTAGAAAAAATACAATGGGGCGACACGACGCTTACTGCGTTCCCGCCAAAACTCTAGAGCTTTTCAACTCGCAGACTTACCTACTATTTCTTCTTAATTTCTGACATCGCACTTTGTGCATTTTGCCAGTGTCACTGTCAGGTATTATTGCCGTTCAAATTAGGCGACAAGGAAATTTCTACGAAACAAAAAAAAAACTGAAAATTCTATTCTTCTTTCCTTATTCCTTATTGGACGGGAAAATGATATAAGGTCGCGAAGCTTTTATCGCGATTAAAAATGACAATAAAAGCATACATCAACACGAGCCTAGTTTATTGTAGAACACGTGCAAATATTTCTGTAAGGAGTTTTGATGGCACATAGAAACTTTTTGTCACCGTGTTTTATTATTTTTCAACGTGCATGTATGAAAATAAATCTATTTAGTGTTCCTTCAAGAACCCTATCGATGCTTGTAGTAAATTCACCACTACTTTACTAGGGCATGGCCAGACTCGATTATTCGTATCGTTAATTGCCGTGGTGGTTCCGGCATGACAATAGTACCCCACCCTCATTACCCGTTGTTGCCGTAAGATTTGGCTAAGGGATGTAATCCGGAAGATGGGCAGCAGCGTCTTCCTTGAACAATCACACCGAACTGCGCTCGCCAACCCGCCTGCCAAGCGTGGCTAGTATTGGCAAAACGTCCCCAGGAGGAGGCCTATGTCCAGTAGTAGACGTCCTATGGCTGATGATGATTTGTATATATTCCTTTGCGAAGCGTAGAACTCATTCCACAGCCTGACTTTGAACTTGCCCAAACTTCTCAAGCTGCTCACTTCGCCAGTTTGCTTGCAACCTTTCCGCCTATTATAGACACAAAACCGTCGATAGTACAGTTGTACAAACAAATTTAACATCAGAATTCAACACGTGGGTGTCCGTTTGTACAAGTGGGTGGTAAAAGGTATTACTTTAACATTGTAATGATGTTTTGGCTTGCCACTGACGTACGTATTGAAAGAAGAACAAAGGTGTAACGTTACTGCGGAATACGTATTGGTAAGATATGTTATGGATAAACAATTATACTGTATAGAAGATTCTATATATAACTTACTATGGAAATTGACCGTAGGAACGCGCTGGATGCGAGCCGCTTCCAACCGGTCTTTTTTTTTTTTTTTTACACACAGCGCCATCTGACCCCTAACTAAGCAGAGCTTGTGTGACGGAAGTCAGATAAGTGATAGAATACATAAATACTTTTTTTTTGTAAATACATACTTATAATACATACAGAACACCCAGACACAGAACAAACATTTGTTTATACCAAACAAACATTTGTCCTTAGCGGGAATCGAACCCACGCCCCACAGCTCAGGCAGACATACTCCCAATGAGCCAACAGGGCTGTCAAGTCAATGGGGGAGGAGTTTATGGAAGTCAATGGGGGAGGCCTATGTCCAGCAGTGGACGTCCTACAGCTGAGATGATGATGATGATGATGATGATGATGGAAATTGACGTGGTTTTGACACATTTTTGTTTTACTCATGCGTGATTACTCACGTTTATAAACGTTTACTCGTAGGAAATCTTTTGAAACAAAATTACTCCTAATTCAATTTATACATATGACATATACATATTTTTGTAATCCTCTTTTCATGTCCTTTATTTTGTACCCTAATCGATAGGTTTTTTTTAAATAACATATTATCTTTCGCGTCAATAATCCGCCATTTTCTTTTTTAAACACCTACCTAAGAACACTTTGGTTTTTAAGGCGTATATAACAACCTTAATTGTCAAAATCCTTCGAGCCGTTTGTATGATACCAGGTAAGAAAGAAATTTACATACATACAAGATACGCGTGAAAAACATTACCCTTCCCTGGCAGTCGGGTAAAAAGAATTGGTAATAACTTAGCTCTCTCTCTCTCTCTCTCTCTCTTTCTCTCTCTCTCTCTCTCTCTCTCTCTCTCTCTCTCTCTATCTCTGACTCTGATAAGACTCGCTACGAAACAAACTAGAACAGAGCACGTGAACTTAGAAGAAACATGTTGAACCTGGATTTAAAAACATTTAGTCTATAACAAATCTTATTGATTTATTAAAACAGCTGTGTCTTGGCTGCACAAAGCTAAATAACTGTATTTATCAGCAAATAATTTATCGAGATTCTTTATTTATTCTGATAGCGTGGGAAATGACCTACATTCAGAGATAGATTCCATTTATTATTTGCTTTGATCTAAACACTAAACGGATTTTTAGGGTTCCGTACACGATGGTTCTTGTTTTCTTTTATATCTTTCTTTAAAGCGCGAGGAACTTATGCGAAACGATACTAGTGCAATATAGTTAGGATTTAAAATATATAAGTGTAAAATATATAGGTTACTTACATGTATACCACTTGAAATAGCGTTTATATTTAGTTTATTTATATGTGTGTTTCTTCATTTTATTTCTGTGTCTATATGCGTATATATTTGTCTCTTTTTTTTTTGTTACCGCCTGGCACTCTCGTGCGTGACGTCACCTACCGGCCTCGACGGAAGACCAGCGCCGGCTGGTTGCAGTCGGCATTATGCTGAGTAGAGGCCGGTTTGTGACATAAAATTTATTTATTCCTTTTTTTCTTTTAATGTTTTCATTTATGTTTGTTAAATGTTTTATGTCACAAATAAAGTGTTGTCTATTGTCTATTGTTATCTATTGTCTACCTATTGTCTTTGGCTTTGGTAACAAATTTCGCTACAAAATATCTGGTACTGCGGTGATACCTACCTAGACGACTTCCTGCTAAGAAAATCTATCACCAAGTAAAAATTCTAAAAATAAAAGTAAAAATCTACTTTGAATCCGCATGTTTTGAGTGCCATCTCGACAGATCTCTCGTTTCACCCGGGGAAACGGCATCTAAAAGGTTGTTTCCCCAATTTCCCGTAAAGCAATACCTGATCCTAGCAACGGATACTTTTAATTAAAATTTCTTCCTTGAGCGCTCTGAATCCATGAAGCCTTTTCATTTGTACCAGCTTTTATGATTGTACAATTTTGCGAAACAAAAATAAACCTTAATGTTTGATAAATACAGATCGTTGTGTCAAATTTGTTTGTCAGTGTAAAACGTTTATTCTTAATTAGACCAATCAAGTGGCGTTTAAAATAGTTAGTACCATAAGATATCAAGATCAACTGCATTATGTAATGTCAAAGATGTGTGAAATCTACTGTAAGATACTGCGTGAAATGGGAACGTAAGGTAACGAGAAAGAGACAGAATATACGAGTGATATACATAAGTTTGAAAGAGCGAAAGGATATGAAGATATGAATGGAACGTAACGTCAATATGAAAGAGATGCCTAGATGTGAGATAATTATAAATATGAAAGAGAAGGAGGAAGTGTGAAAGGGATAGTAATATGATAGTCATAGGTGTGAGAAATGAAATAAAAGTAATTTAGAAGAAGGTCCATCTTTTTAATTCACGCAACCTTACACTACTAACCCGCACTTGGCCATTGTGGTGGATTACGTCCTTACCTTTCTTACAATGGGAAGAGCAGTAGTGTGTAGGTATACATTACTGTGCGAAAGCTTGCGAAATTAATTTTTGAAACTAGCCATTGAAAGTCTCAAAGTAATGGGCGCCAAAGCAGCGTTGCCTTCGACTTTGTTTTGCTTCTTCTGTGTATCGCTGCTATGGTCATGGGCAGGTGTTATCTCTTACCATCAGGAGAGCGTCTCGTTCGTCTCATTACTTTTACATAAAAAAGACAGCAGTGGGACAGTTTTCGAAAAATCAAGGCTGATTAGGAATCGCGCATAAAAATATATCAAAACCATGTCAGTTTCCACAGTAAAATGCCAATTACCTAAACTTTTCTAACCGACTTCAAAAAAAGAGAAGGTTCTCAATCGGTCGGAATATTTTTTTATGTATGTTCCCCGATTACTCGAAGACGCTTGCACCGATTCGAGAAATTATTTTTTTTGTTTAAATGGTACCCTATTTAATGGTAGGTAGGTACCCCATGTCTCAGATGGTTTCAATGGCACCAAGTCAGGATCTGTTGATGGGATCCCAGAAAAATCGAGAGCAAACCTCAAATTTTATGGGGACGTATTATGTCTTCTCAGTTGAAGTGTAATTACGAGCCGGTGGTAGATTCAAACATGTAACTTAACGTTCATAAGTGCCTTACCAGGGCCTAAACTGAATAAATGACTTTTGATTTTGATTTTGATTTTGTTTTATATATTTTTATTTTAAAGGATATACTTTTTATACCATAGAAATTACAGAAAAACCGTTTGAGTAGTTTGATTTTTAAACCATAATACCTAAAAACCTACCAGTGTTCGACTTAGGGGCACGGATTCTGTTTTTTTAATTGTAAATTTATACTTGTATTTCTTAAGGTCTGGTTACACGATACAATGCAGCGCGACGAGCGACGCTATGACCTTGTGTATAAACACTCTTATAGTAAACCTTTTAATAGGAACATGGACATTTTGAAAAGCCTTCTTTATGTTACATTTGCCCTCTTTACGTCCATTTACGTCGGAAATCCCAGCCATCAATTACGGACAAGAAACCAATTCAGAGTCTCCAATAAACAAGTTTATACGTCTAAAGCTGAGGATGTCCAATAACAGACTATAAAACGTAAAATATTATGGAATATCTCCTTTTATGAGACCGAAAGGACGAATAAGCGATTGTGCGCAATATAAATACAGAAGGTCAACTTGGTACCTACATATTTTTGTTTAGCTGTTATAGTCAGCTAGATAACCGATACGGATCTAAAATGAAGACACTTTTATGAGACTTCACTTTGAATTTGATGTAAAATGTTGTAGGTAGTTTTAAAATTAAATCTGTATTTCATATTTTTTGCCGTGGTGGTGCCGGCGTAAGAATAGTACCCCACCCTCTCTACCCGTGGTTGCCGTAAGAGTCGGCTAAGGGATTTAATCCGGACGATGGGCAGCAGCGTCTTCCTTGAACAATCACACCTAACTGCGCTCGCCAACCCGCCTGCCAAGCGTGGCGAGTATTGGCAAAACCCCCCCCAGGAGGAGGCCTTTATCCAGCAGTGGACGTACTATGGCTAATGATGGGTGATGGCATATTTTTTGTTAGCGCAGTGTGTTTTTGTACCGTGACAAACCAATATGGTTTTTGCGGTACCAAACAATTGCAAAATTATTTAAAAAATATATACCTATAATAAATAATAAAAACTTACCACCTTGAAGGTGCCCAAATTGTATAATACTATTTTAATTGTATGTTGTTTGTATTGTATTGATATTCTGCCTGGAAGCAGTAGTGTCTAAAAATTACTGTGTTCCGCAGCTAATGAAATATTGTTTTAATTCGACTAATAATTATTTTTTTCCAATTTTTTGATATGATTTTGGCTGTAATTATACATATTATTTTAACAGTGTTTTTGTGAATATAGGTCATGTTACCAGAAATAAATAAATTTAATTTATTGTTATATGATAAAAAATAACTTGCGTAAGGAGTTGTGCTACTGTTCTGTACTGTTTGTCTAATTTACTTCAAGATACGATTTCATCTAAGTAAGTAATATAGTTTTGATAAATATTACTGTAACCACTCTATAGGGTTTTGTGCTTATATAGACATAAAATGTGCTTTATGTGGGGGGAAGGAAACGTTATTTTGAAAATGATTGTAAGATAAATCGAAATGAAATCGACTTTTTAAAGGTTAAGATTATTTTTTATGGTTGACGTGCTAGATGTTTGACCATAGCTCACACGTCGTCTCATTGTGAGAACGGTAAGGCGCGCAGGTTCCACCACTCTGGCCAAGTGCGGGTTGGAAGACTTCACATATCTTTTGGATTTGTAAGTTTCTACACGATATTTTCCTTCACCGTATGACGTCAGTAGCAATACGCATATAACTTAAAAAAGACAGAGGTGGGAGCCATGGGTTTCGAATTCAGGACCTTCAGATTGGAAGCCAGACAATCTCCCAGCTAGGCTGCCAGAACTTCGTTATGACGCTATACCCATATAGGTATAAAGACAAAATTAATCTAGCCATCCGATCAATTGCCGATATTAACTGTCTGCTTAGAACTGAATTGATTGCATTCCAACTAAACTATCTGCAATGGATTTCCGAGATATCTACTATTCGAATTGACAGGACAGATAGATAGATCTATGTGGACATAGATATGTTTGTCTAATTCTGTTAATGCCAGGTATCCTACTAATACTATAAATGTGAAAGTTTGTATGTTTTTTTGCACTTTTATATTATTATTTTTTTGTGTACGTTATTTTTGTGAAAATTATTGTCATATTTCTCGATTGAAATTAGAATTGGAGAAGGCATTCAATAAATAGAGAATCTAAACATGGAAAACAACGAATTAAAAAGCAAGTCTTGTATATCTGTAAAATGGAAGTAACTTTTTACAGAGGCAATGAGTACCTAAAAGGCAAAGTTCTTTTTAAGAAAGGATGCCTCTGGGACAAAAAAAATAGTAAAATTAGTATCACTTGTATGCGGTCACTTGAACTAAACGATTCCTAATATAGCGATATAAATGTAGGGATTCAAATTCAACTATAACCAAAAAATACCAGTAATAAGACGTGTGTAGTAAAACCGGAATCAGAATAAGTTTTAAATAATTATAATTTTACCGCAACTTTGTGTGAAATTTATCAAAAAGCTTGTTCAGTTTGCAGAGTTTACGAAAGTTAATCCTACTAATACCTATTATTATAAATGTGAAAAATTATATGTTTAAATATATGTTACTTTCACGCAAAAACGACTGAACGCATTTAGATGAAATTTGGTACACATATAGTTTATTACCTGGATTAACATATACCTACTATACTTTTTATCTCGGAATATTTTTCGGTTCCTGTGAGGTTATCAAAAACAAATTACCTACCACGTATCCACTTGAAGTTTGGTATAGATGTGTCTTACGGAACATTATTCCGGAATAAAAGGTAACCTTTATATTAATCAAGTTTCATGATGGGTGAAACTATTACTTTTCTTTTGTTACTTATAAATCCTTAATTTCCCTTTGAATACAATTTTTAACTCACGAAGTCGCGGGCGCAAGCTAGTTTTCTAATAATACCTAACCTGCCCAAATGCCTTTGACAGGCTAAGCGTTTGACCAGAGTTCACCTGATGTAAAGTGTATGTACGATTGAAGATGGTTAGCACACCTAGCCTGGAATTAAAGTGGCTCTCAAGTGTAAACTGTAAACCAGCGCTGTAAGAAGCACAACATTCCTAAAGCACAAAGCTGGCTTCTTTTCTATTGTCAAATCTTTTTGGTGTAGGTATATTTTTGTACGCGACAGCACTTTATAACAGTAGTTTTTTATTAGGTATACAAATAATCATATTACAATCATGAAACAAAGACAATAGACACCTAATAAAATTCTAAAAATTTATATTAATACCTGTACTATTTATATATTCTGTGCTAATACCTATATTATTATTATTTTTATTGTTAATAGCCTAGGTGTTTGACCACAGCTCAGTTGATGTTAAGTGACAGATGGTAAACACACCTAGCCTGGGATGGAACTGGCTCCAAAGTAAGGCTGCTGAAACAGGAACACATCATTAGATGATTGGCGACAGATTTTTCCAACCTTCACCGTATCCAAGTGCCGATACATAATTTTTTAAATCTAAATATATATGTATAACTCAGAGGTGACTGACTGACATAGTGATCTATCAACGCACAGCCCAAACCACTGGACAGATCGGGCTAAAATTTGGCTTGCAGGTAGATGTAATGACGTAGGCATCCGCTAAGAAAGGATTTTGATTAATTCTACCCCCAAGGGGATAAAATAGGGGATGAAAATTTGTATAAAACTTTGTCAATTTTAAACCGATCGGGCTGAGACTTTGCATGCATAAAGCTACTATGACGTAGGCATCTAGCGCGGGTGAAACCGCGGGGCACAGCTAGTTACTTATATATTTGTAAGATTCATTTTTATTTATCAATAAAGTTCTTCTCTTTTCTTATATTACAAACACTAAAGTATAACAAACATATAATGGTGTGCTGTTACCTTTTGTTCACAAAGTCCCGCTCACGGATTTTTGTTAAAAATAATCTAATATAATAAAATGCCTACAAAGTTTTCCGCAGCGTTGGTCAAGAATTCAAGAGCTCTTATCGTAACTGAACTACCGATTGCCTCCGAGAGAAAAAAGTTCCACTTTATCAGGCATATACATCTTTCCAAGAGAATAACAAACGATAGAAGGACAACTCTGGGATTATAATAAGAAAATATTATTTCGTAATGGAATAGCGAAGCTTAGGCAGCATAGTTAAGCCACGGTCTAACTGCCAAACTTAAAGCAGCCATCGAACAGCCAGAAGCTCGAAAAAGCGACACCGCTTCATGATTGATATTCCAAAAACTCGAACTAAGTTTTGGTTCCACCTTCTTCGTACGGACCGCTAGACATTGGAATGTGCTGCCCGAGTGGGTGTTCCCCGATAAATATAATCTGGGTACATTTTATATGTATAACCAGGTCTGATATAAATATATACATAATTATGTATATACAAAAAGACTTTTTTGGGAGTGCGGATATTTCGTACACGTCAACCTTATTACAAATAAATAGACACGTATTTTTTATTTTTACCTACTTTGGTACAAAAATATCGAAAAAACTTGACCTGAATATATCCACCACAAACGCAAAAATCAGAGTTACGATGCGAGTATCACATACCCGTACATACTGTTTAGTAATCTGTGCCCATGGGTATAGCGAGAGGCTATGCCGGGCGTTCCCCTCGTCTGCACGCACCTTCCTTGGCGCACGAGTTCGACTCGCACTTGCCCGGTTTTTTATTTGGTTACGTTTTGCAAAATTGTCTCTTTAAATACACGTGTTTAAAAAAATGGACTCAACAAATGTACAAGGATTAAAAATAAAATCTACTTACCAAACTAGTTGGTATTTAAGTAGATGCTCGAAACCGTTCTTGATGATAATTTTCCTTTATTTTATGCGGGTATGACCACCAATGTTTATTGTGTACATTGTACAGTCCCACTCTTGTAAAAAGGGCTTTAACTGTCCACAAGATATTTTCTTCAGCATGTGTTAAGAACACATGCTGAAGAAAATATCTATTCATATATATTCATATAAGAAAATATCTATACCATTGGCAAAAAAATTGACGAGGCTCCCCATCGTCGGGGCGTAGCCCTTGTACTGGTTGTTAGTGGTAAGGATGCAGATCGGCAGTATTCAGCAGCTTCCACACTGCGTACCTCTTCTCAGGTCTTTCTCGAAGTATTCAAAGATTTCATCCTGTACAGTAACTGGTAGGAGCGGCCTGCCGCTTCCGCTTGCGTGATCTGGTACTGTAAATTGTCCATGCTCAAGTAGTCGCTGGTTTGCGGCTATAATTGTCCTGGGGATGGGTATTCACGGGTCAATGACACCGGCATTCCTAAGGCGAGGCACACTTTCGTTTCTGTACATTATCTGAGCCGCACGTAAGCTTTCACCTGATATAACACCTGATCATCTTGTGAAGAGAAGTTGAATTCGCGGTTGGTATATAAAACGATAAATCGCAAAGCCAACGTCGGCGCGCGACGTACTCACGATGACCCAATGAAGAATAATGACAATATCTATCTGTCACGTAAACAAATAATTGATATGAATGGATAAAATAGCAAAGGAGTCCTAATCTTTAAGCGAGGAGTTACACTACACTGAGTAAGGTCACAGATTACTAAATAGTAGTTAACGTAGTGGAGGAGAGAGAGCGACTCGTTCGTATTATTTCTTTAACATAAAAAAATAATATTGTAATATTTTGTTTGCAATTTCATCATCATCATCATCAGCCATAGGACGTCCACTGCTAGACATAGGCCTCCTCCTGGGGGGTTTTGCGAATACTCGCCACGCTTGGCAGGCGGGTTGGCGAGCGTAGTTAGGTGTGATTGTTCAAGGAAGACGCTGCTGCCCATCTTCCGTATTACATCCCTTAGCCGACTCTTACGGCAACCACATATACTATTCTTATGCCGGCACCACCACGGCATCTGCAACGGTTTGCAATTTAATCTACCAGAATGCCAGATCGATAAGCCGTTCCTTTGAATTATGTTTGTAGGGTTGTCTAGAACACGGGTTTCTTACTTCTTGCGACAGCTGGTCGTATAACTCTGTCGCGGTCACGTACACTAATTTCGTTGTCTTGGCGAGTCGGTGCGACACGCACTGTTGTGTTGCGGTGTATCTGGTCTGAATCCCTTGATATACAATCATCTGCCAAAATCAATACAGGAGTCAGGAAATATTTCTATATTTAAGATTTCTATATTAATATTTAAACGTATACATTCTGGGGCCCGCGGTCTACAACCATGTACCCGCATCCGTCCGGGATGCATCGCAGTACCAGCTATTCTGCCGCCAAGTAGTAGTGTGTAAACATTACTGTGTTCCGTTTCGAAGGGTACTGACTAACCATTAAATGTCTTAAGGTAATGGGCACCAAAGCAGCGATGCCCTGGACTTTGTTTTGCAACTCAAAGTTATGTGTATCGTTGCAATGGTCATGGACAGACGTTACCTTTACCATCAGGAGAGCATCTCGTTTGTTTCATAAATTTTTACGTGAAAACAGAACCGCGCCACCGCGTGCCCACGGAACCAAGCTAAGATATTGGCTGCTTGAGTCCTTGTTTTACCACATTAACTAGTATTTTAAACTCAAAGATAATTAGTAAGTAATTATGGTTTTTGACATATTTTTATATTGACGTACTTTATATTGGATTTTTTTTTCAATCATTCATAGTCAGTGTTTTTGAAATATTTGAAATAATATTATGAAATTTGGCTTGTACCCAAAATTGGTGTTATTAAAAAAATAAAAAACTTATCTATAGGCGAAACTAACATGTAATAGTCATGGACATGCGATATCTCTACCATCAGTAGAGCGTCTTGTTCGTCTCACTCATTTTACATTATTTTTTAAACTTGAAGGCTCTCAGTTTGTGTCTATCGGGAAACCCCCACTCTTGTAGCGCATTCCACTGCACGGCGGATTGCATAAAGAAAGTGGAATTATAATCATAAAACGGTGTCACTTTTTAAACTCCCGGCCGATATTAAGTCTCTGTACATTTACTATTCTATTCTACGTCCAGCCTCTCTATCGAAACAGTGGGTGTACAGAAGTGCTTGAATGATTCGAGTGTGTTATCCAGCCGATCGTGTCACATCTGTTAAATCGACTCTGTTATCTTTGATTACGATCTTTTATTGGTGCCGCGAGTAGCGCGGGTGTTTCTTTTATTCAGTCTGTTTTTCAATTAATTGTTTTAGGAGGTTTTATTTCACACCTTTTTTTTGGTAGTGTCAATTAAGTTTAGATTGTTATTTTATTTTGTTTTTTTTTGTTATAATTTGTCGGCACTGTTCAAGATAAAGAATATGGATATCGATTCCATATAAAAATGTCTCGACTAAAAATGCGTGGCTATCTGAACAGAATACTCTTATGTAATTCTTTTTTTGCAAAAGCAGAGCATCGATTCAGCAGAAAACAAACAGGATGTGCTTTTTTTTAATTATATTCGACTTAACAAAACACAAAGCCGATAGCTATGAATTATCTGTTACGAATTTCGTTATAGCTTCGTAAACGTTTTCGAATTTGGCACTGAAATTTTGTCGCCTTAAAAATACAAGCGATGGACATGATATTGTATACTCGGTGGAAGATTTCCTTAGCAGGAAATCCTCTAGGTAGGTACCACCGCGGTAATAAATATTCTGCTGCCAAGTAGTAGTGTAAATATTACTGTTCCGTTTTGAGGGGTACTGATTAATCATTGAATGTCTCAAAGTACCTAATGAGCGCCAAAGCACGGATGCCCTGAACTTTGTTTTGTTACACAAAGTTATGTGTATCGCTGCAATGGTCATGGACATGCGTTATCTCTTACCAACAGGAGAGCGTCTTGTTCATCTCATTACTTTTAAATTTAAAAAAAAACTTTTGTTATATTTTGGAAGTGAAATCAAATTTGTTCTCAAAACACGCTACTTGCAAGCTTATGGTACGTTTGAAGTTTGGTGGAGAAGCATTTAATCGAGAACATTCGAAAAAATCACGCAAAACCTTGCATGACTGCCATATTTTGTCTCCACCAAATGGGACCCGATGCTATACAATATAGGCGTAATGATCGACTGCGGTAAAAACGTGCTCGTGTTAGACCACCGCCTTAATACAAGTTACAGGTTTCCCGGGGACGTAGCTAACCCTATGAGCGTGTAGGTTAACACCTCGCAGCCCTTTCTGCGAAGGTGTGGGCCCAATCGCGGTAATAACATTCAATCCGGCGGGTGCTATCAAATTAAGAGGTGGTGTAAGTTGCTAGTGGACAGCGAGTCAATAGATTATTACTCCTATTTCATTTCTGGAGTAAACTTCAAAGAGTTAAGACTGTCCTGTTACCTCATTTGATAGTGTATCTGCTACAAGATCTGTAGAGCGCGGGTTCAATTGCTACTCATTACCATTTTGGTAACTTTGTAAGATGAGTAAAAATGTTTGTTCTGTATTTGGGTGATTTGTTTGTGTCAGCCCTGTTTTTAAACTGACCCACTACTGGGTGCGGCTCTCTTTTCATTGTGAGAATGATAATGCTTTATTCCACCACACTGGCCAAGTTCGGGTTTGCAGACTTCACATATCTACGAGAACTTCTTTTTCTTAAGAATTTTCAGACGTTTTCTTGACCGTTTGAAGTTATCCACAATACGCAAATAACCTAGAAAAGACTGAGGTGCGTGCCATGGGATTCGAACCCAGGACCTCTTCCAACTAGGCTGCCAATACTTTGCTCATACATATATGACTTGTATGTATTATTGTAAGTAAATATATTTACAAATAAACTTATATAAACGTTCTATCAGTTATCTAGTCCCATAATACATGCTCTGCTTAGTTTGGGGCCAAATGGAGCTGTGTGTAATATCTTAAAATACTTATTTTAATTCATATCGGATAAATCACTGTCAAATTATAAACAATAATCCAAAGACAGTAAGTTACCATTGATACAAATACAGTTTGTTGCGATTCCACGGGGACAAAATACAGCGATTTTGTCCCCGTGGAATTTAAAATATCTCAAATGGATTAGGCAGCGTTTTCGATGAAAGTTCGCATGTGGTTTGACTTTTTCTGACGCTTTCAACAATTATCATCATATTTCAACCAATTTACACAAAACCTTGACAAATTATATACCTAAACGTTCCTTGTGAATCACTCTATCTATTGGTGAAAC
Source organism: Biston stratarius (assembly GCA_950106695.1). Taxonomy (NCBI): domain Eukaryota; kingdom Metazoa; phylum Arthropoda; class Insecta; order Lepidoptera; family Geometridae; genus Biston; species Biston stratarius. The sequence goes on from OX467116.1 coordinate 9,199,194, forward strand.
TCGCATGATAATCCGTTTAGTAGTTTTTAAGTTTATCGCGAACAGACAGACAGACAGGCAGGCAGACGCGGTGAACGACTTTATTTTATAATATGTAGTGATGATAAGATTTGAAATTTTTAAAGCAACATAAAAATAAACGAATCTTTCTTTTGTCTTATACCACACGACATTAGAGGGGCGATCGAACGCGGCAATTCGGCAAGCCTGTAATCATGGTGTTCGAAGGTGGTTTACCTGATGGGATTCCATATTATATCAGGAGATGGGTAAGGGATATGAAATATCCGTCCGCGGATCACATGGTATATATATATCCAAGTACTTTTTCTGTAGTAAACCTTTTTTAGGGATCAGTAACCGTTTTTTTTTTTAATTTAAAAGTAATAAGGTGAACGAGACTTTCTCCTGATGGTAAGAGATATAGCCTGTCCAGGATCTATATAGGGACCTAGCCAAACGTTTAGGTGAAAAGAATGCTGGCATCTACTTTGGCCAAAAGCTCTAGCATGTCTGCATTCAAGCCACAGTTCCCTCCTCGATGGACTTTTTGATTAGGTTATTCTAATAAGTTTGTAAATAGTATTAGTAAAATTAATTTTAAGACGTTTTTTAAACATGTTAATAGTTTTTGCCCAAATTAAATAGATTTTTAGAAAAAAAAATTGAAGAGAACGCCTGTCCATGACCATTGCAATGATACAGAGAACTTTGAGTAGCAAAACAAAGTCCAGGGCATTGCTGCTTTAGCATTAATTACTTTGAGACTTTCGCAACAGCCCTGTAATTTCGCTAGCTGTAGTACACTTCAAACCGGAACACAAGACTGATTACATACTACTACTTGGCGGCAGAATATCTGTACTGTATTTGTATAGTACTGTGGTGGTACCTACCAAGACTACCTCTTTCTAAGGAGATCTACCATCAAGTTGCAATGCCACAACGTCGTTTGGGGAACGATCACAGCTTAAGATTACGATTTTATGATTTTCTAGTTAGGGTGTTAGTTAGCTAGCCGAGTACTATAAAGTACCACTATGGTGTGGTTTCCTCACGATTTCTTCCTTCATCAGCAATCAGCTCAAGCTTATTACTGGGTTTTGAACCCGGGGTGGGTTGGCGTATTATCCGATCGATATTAACCACTGAGCTATTATAGCTACATAATTTAGAATAATGCTGAATAAGTTTTTTTTTATGCGTGACAGGCTAGGTTTTTGACCACAAATAATTTTATGTTAAGTGACAGTGTGGTCGAAGTTGGCAACACACACACCTGGCCTGGAATGAAACTGGCTTTTAAGTATGGCTTTTATGTGTTGGAACACACTTTTAGGTGCTTGGTGGCATATTTTCATCTAACGGCAGCCTCACTTGAAAACCAGTTCCATTCCAGGCTAGGCGTGCTTACAATCTTCGACATCAACGTCACTTAACCTCAGGTAAGCTGTGATCAAACACCAAACTTTTCAATCATAAAAAAAGAGTATTGATTGATATCGATAGGAATAGTCGTTCCTCAGTTAACACTCTTGTAAAGTACGGTAACGTACGTCTACGTTAAATTTACAATCGGCCGCCAAGCAGCTATTACGGCTGAGCCAAGATGGATGTGTGTAATCATTATCGCTCCGCGCGCTAACTACGCGTGTAAATTATGAAGTTTCTTTCATTCCACGTTTTTAATGCGCACGATAAATTTTCACATAGATGGTGTTTGGTACAAGTTGTAAGTTTTTCACTTGAAAGGAAACCGGTAATAATCGCTTTTGCTGCAAAATTATTCCCAATTTCTGTTTCGTTTATTAAATTACTATGTATTTTTATTGTCATTTTGTTATATTGATATGCTAGCAACCCGCCTCGGCTTCGCACGGGTCCAAATATTATGTGGTGCATTGTATATAGTATTACAATTTCGCCTTACTTATATGTATTTATTATGAAAGTAGAATAAAGATAACATACAGGATAAAAAAAATAAAGAAATGTTAAATAAATTGAACATGTAAAAATAAATTGAACATTAAAAAAAATGTGCATATGCATGTATTTTACATAATATAAAGCTTCCTCTTGAATCACTGTGTCTATTCATGGAAACCGTATTAAAATCCGTTATACAGACGACGGGAGTTAATATTATTGTGCACTATGTAGAGACTAGCGACCCGCCCCGGCTTCATACGGGTGCAATGTAAGTACTAATGTGGTGCATATGCATGTATTATAAACCTCTTGAATCATTCAGTCTATTGATGGAAACCGCATTAAAATCCGTAGCGTAGTTTATAAGATCTAAGCGTTCAGACCGCGAGAAACTTTGTTTTATACTAAGTACGAGTATGTAGAGATTATTTTAATTTTGATTTAATTTTGCGGGATTACTCACGCTTAATTATATCGAATACTCCGACTATAGTTTTGGCCACATCCTGTGGCCTTCATCATGGAGACAAAGATATTATTATATTGATTGTTTTATATAGTTAAAAGATTAGGTGTTTAACCACAACTCAATTGATGTTAAGTGACGGTGTGGTCGAAGACGGTAAGCTTACTTAGCGTAGAATGGAACAGACTCATAAGTCAGACTGCTGGAATACACCGTTAGGCTACCATCAAGCCCCTATGGGTTAATGATTAAAAACCTGACGCTAATCACCCAGCAGTTTGTTCCGGTAGTCTCACTTGAGAGCTGATTCCATTCAATGCTGGATATGCTTACCACAACGTTAATTAATATCAGATGAGACCATCACCTAACCCATCACCTAACCCATCACCTAACCCATCAGCTATAAAAAAAAATTAGGTGTCTTATGAACACCCGATTGAAACCGAGTTTAAAGGCTTTATTTTTTTTTTAATTAAAAAAATACTTTTGCATATTCTCAAAAATGAAGGCAAGCTGAATCGATTGAAATAAGTTTTAGTTTCCTAGGTGATCGAAAAGTGCCTCAAAAATCACTGCAAAAAGATGTTGGTTAACATTGTTACACATTTTATGGTCTAGCCCCTCAGCCAGCAAATAAATCAGAACAATAACGTGCAATAAGGAACTCCGTACCAAAATTTACCTATACAACATAGTTTCAGGACTCCTTATTAATCACACACACATCATCAGCCATAGGACGTCCACTGCTGGACATAGGCCTCCTCCTGGGGGGTTTTGACAATACTCGCCACGCTTGGCAGGCGGGTTGGCTAGCGCAGTTAGGTGTGATTGTTCAAGGAAGACGCTGCTGCCCATCTTCCGGATTACATCCCTTAGCCGACTCTTACGGCAACCACGGGTAGAGAGGGTGGGGTACTATTCTTACGCCAGCACCACCACGGCTATGCCTTATTAATCGTTTTGAATAATTTTAACATGAATGTAACAAAAAGTTACGTTTTAAGGAAACCATGCGTTCTGATAGAGTAACAATTTACAGGAAAAATATTTTGAATATGACAAAAGTTTATGACTTAGACCAAACGTTGAAGATGTTCCTCACATAAATAATCCCAATAATTCACAAGCTCAGTGTTTTGTTGTGATTACAGAGGTATTTATAATTCAAAACTTTCATCTATCATTTTGTTTTACACACAGTTTAATTACAAACTCAAATATTTAGTTGGACATATGTTCATAGTGTTTGTTCTTAGAAAATATTCATGTTCGTGCAACGTCATTTTTTTATTATACGTAATAGTGGAGCACTTGCTTGTTTAAAAATACTTGAATACTTCTTACTTAAACTTACAGATTTTTTTGTAGTGATATTAATTCAGTGGTTAGCGCGGTCGGTTCGCATGCCGAATGGCGTGGGTTCAAATCCCAACAATGAACTTGAGGTGCCGGTGAAGGAAACCATAGCATGGTGGTATGATACTTTCTAGTACTCAAGTTGAAAATCTGCCGCCAAGCATTTGATGGTATGTTCCGGCAGCCTCACTTGAGAGCTAGTTCCATTACAGACTAGGTTCGACCTTCTTCGACCACGCCGTCACTTATTTTTATTATGATAGGAAAACTTAACATCGGGTGAGCTGGGGTCAAACAACTAGCCTGTCAACCATAAAAAAAAGTTATGAGACGAACGAGACACTCTCCTGATGGTAAGAGACATCGAATGTCCATGACGATTGCAGCTATTCAAACTTTGAGTTGCATAGCAAAGTCCAGGGTATCGCTGCTATGGCGCTCATTACTTTGAGACTTTTGATGGTTAGTCTCAAATGCCCTGTAATTTCGCTAATAACAACCCTTCAAACCAGAACACAGTAATGCTTACACACTACTGCTTGACGGTAGAATATTTGGTACAGCGGCGGTACCTACCTAGACGGCCTAAGGAGACCTACCACCAAGTAAATATATATTTTCAACCAAAGTCCTAAAACACGTCTTAAAAACTTTGCTCTGGAATTCAAAATCGATACATCCTAAGCAGAAAGAAAATTGCGAAACACGAGACAGCAAAATTCGCCTGCTGTTCACTTAATTGGAGCTTAGTTCATGTTGAACTAAGTATCCTTGCTTAATTTAATACATACTTAAAAGTAACCTGCTTTGGTTGTCTTTTTTTATAAGTACGTAATTTAGATATTAATGGAATAAATGCTATTTTATGCGAAAAGTTCGTGTAATTGCGAATAAACGCAAATATAGAATGTGGTTTTTAGGATAAAAAATACTGTACCCTTTTTTATTTATCTTACCTTACTTTCATGAATAGGCATATGTATATGTTATTATCTATCTAATATCTTTAAACGAGCAATTCTTGTATACGTATATGTATATATATAATTTGAATATCGGAAACGGCTCCTAAGATTTCCATTAAATTTAGTATGCAGGGGGTTTCGGGGGCGATAAATCGATCTAGCTAGGTTTCATTTTTAGAAAACGTCGTTTCATCCGTGTTTTCAGCCGAGCAAATCTATAGGTACTATATCTATAAAAGAAGAAACTTACTGACTGATCGATCAATGCACAGCTGAAGCCGCTGGGTCTACAAGCATGTGCACAAATGTTCCTTAGGAAACGTAAGTGTGCACTAAGAAATATTTTTTTTAAGCGTGCAAAATATATGTTGGAAATCGTAATAGGGTCGTTTTTAAAATCTACCCTTAACAAGTAAAACTTTAACAAAAACAAAACGACTTCATATGGTTTTCTCATGGATGCCATTGTCAGAACGGGACCACACGGGAAGCACCAGCTTTCAAATAAAAAAGAATCATCAAAATCGGTTCGCCCTGTCGAAAGTTCTGAGGTAACAAACAAAAAAAATACAGTCGAATTGAGTATCTCCTCCTTTTTGAAGTCGGTTAAAAAGGGGAGCAAGTTTGTATGGGGAACAATTTTATTTCTAACTTATCGATTCCATACACTCAATATAATTATATTCTCTATCTAAAATAATAATAATTAGAAATTGGTATACTCTCTCGTGCCGTGGTGGTGCCGGCGTAAGAATAGTACCCCACCCTCTCTACCCGTGGTTGCCGTAAGAGTCGGCTAAGGGATGTAATCCGGAAGATAGGCAGCAGCGTCTTCCTTGAACAATCACACCTAACTGCGCTCACCAACCCGCCTGCTAAGCATTGCGAGTATTGGCAAACCCCCCCAAGGAGGAGGCCTTTGTCCAGCAGTGGACGTCCTTTGGCTGATGATGATGATGATGTGATGATACTCTACGATGTCTTCTATCGGCCACTACGCGGATGAAGTCGCGGGCAAAAGCTTGTTTAATATATATGGTCCACAGACACCAGGGTCCGTGACCTTTGTCAACTTTGAATTACAATACTTTTTTTATAATACAGGATGAGGGGAAGCAGTTAAATGAATCTTAATCTAGGGTTAAAGTACTAGTTTGTGTGTATACCGCGAGCAGACCAGCGACCCGCAAGCAGCACCCGATCACGAGTATGACGCATGTGCCGCCAACGCCCTCCTCGACCATATCTGAGGGAAGAGAGTGACGCGACACACGACGCCGCCGCAAGAAGGAGCCTTCGATGGTGAGCATGAATGCTCGAGGCATACACACAATCCTTATTTCTATTAACATTTAACGGTTATATTGATTCGATTTGGATTTTAATTGCCTCCTCTTGGCCTAGGGCCAAGTTCAATCAGCGCCACGTTCCGGTCTTTGATAGCCATCTGCAGGTTGTACTCCTTGATGGTCTTCGACGTCGACATCGCTCGACGCACGAACCAACTGACGAAAGTAGGTCTTGTAATTAATATATTTTACATATTTTCGAAAATGTATAAATAGCGTTCAAACTTTTATTACAAAATGGTCGTAAAAGATAGAAGACAGTAGAAACGACTCTCAAGCCTTAATGTTGAGATAACAACAATGTTAGCTTTTAATTAAATTTATTTAAGAGTCGTTTTTCGGAACTTTACATATTTTTCAACCTTGTAACTTTACGTTTAATAAAAAAATATCATAATTTCATTTAGTAGATGTGTTTTTTTGTTTTTATCGTAAATAGTAAGTAGACAGCCCTGTTGGCTCATTGGTAGTATATCTTCTGTGAGAGCGGGCGTGGGTTCGATTCCCACCCAGGATAAGCATTTTATGGTATAAAAAAATGTTTGTTCTGCGTCTTGTCTGTTCTATGTATTTACAAAAGGTATTTAAGTATTATATCAGTTATCTGACTTTCATAGTATAAACTTTGCTTAGTTTGTAGTCAGATGGCGCAACGATCTTACGATATATCTTTTTGAATGTTTGAACAGATTTGGATGTATGGGTATCGAATCTTTAAATCACGCAAAGTGTCAGAGTCCATAACTTTAAAAAAATATTTGAGCTTTTTTTTCAATATTCTTATTTAGGCCAGTACAATACAGTATTCTTATGTAGGCCGTTTTTGGTCAACCTCGCACTAAATTTCCGATCCATTTTTTTTTTATAAGGTTAAGGTCACTTTCTGGGCATAAAATCACAAAATACTGACAGATCCAAGTGGAGCTTCAAGCGCCATCTTGAAAAAAGTTTTTGGCCGATATCGAAGTGGAGCTTCAAGCGTTATCTTGAAAATCTTATAGCGATGATAGCTCAGTGGTTAGCATGGTCGGTTCGCATGCCGAAGGGCGTGGGTTCAAACCCCAACAATGAGCTTGAGCTGTCGGTGAAGGAAAACATCGTGAGGAAACCATAGCGTGGTGGTAGAGTACTTTCTAGGACTCGGCTGGCTAGCTACCACCCTCAAGTAGAAAAATCTGCCGCCAAGCATCTAACGGTGTGTTCCGGCAGCCTCACTTGAGAGCCAGTTCCATTCCAGGCTAGGTGTGCATTACCATCTTCGACCACACCTTCACTTAACATCAGGTGAGTTGTGGTCAAACACCAAGCCTGTCAGCTATAAAAAAAAAAAAAAGATTTCTAAAATGCTCCACGCATGAGACGTCGTCCTGAACCCCACAGATGGCACGAACAGCTCTCTTCTGCATAACAGCAAACAGAAAGAGTCATAGTCGGAGTTACTTTCGCTTGTATAATATTAGTTACAATCAGCTCATATAATCCAATTACCCGAGAGTAAGAACTATCCACGGAGTGGAGCTTGGCACACGAGCGTACCAATTTCGTCACGTCACGTCGCTCCCTCGTCAGCCCGTCTGTCACGCTAACTTCGTTACGAGGAGAATTAGCACGGGACACTCGGGACATCGGAGCGGGATCGAGACCTGTCAACTAAAAAAAAACACAGATACATCACATTGTTTGCATTTATTTGCCACTTTTTACTATACAAAGAAGAAAGATACATTTATTTTGACACACACAACACTACAACAACAACACACTTCTTATAAATAATGACAAAATAATAACAATAATGAATGAAAGTTATAATAGTTGTCGCTGTAGTGTCCAGTGCGACAAAAAAGGTTAGTTCTCAGCATTAGTGCTGCCGATTTCTCAGCAGCGCTGGTTTTCAGAACCAACCTTTAGGGACGCACAGACTGAATAAAATAAATAAGATACATACGTGAATATACAATAGAATGGAGAAATTATAAATATACATACATATAGTGAAGAAATTGCGTAAAAAACTAAAAGTAAACATAAATAAAACTCCATTAAAAACGAGTGTTCATAATGAATGACGTGAAATTATGACAATATACTCGTAATCACAATAATTGATCGAACAAGTCAAATTCACTATTATCGATCTTCCTCTCCTTGCACGCCTTCATCTCGCAATACTTCAGACACGCAGACATGACACTCCTCTATTCACCCGCAAACAGATCACAATCAAGTTGAAAATCTGCCGCCAAGCATAGTGTGTTGCGGCAGCTTCTATTTAGAGCCAGGCTTGGTGTGTTTACCATCTTCGACCACACCATCACTTAACATCAGGTGAGCTGTAGTCAAACACCTAGCCTGTCAAACATAAAAAAAGAAACAAACTTATAGCACTCACTCATCACTCAAACAATCACTCTTTTTGCGTCGGGTTTTAAGAATGGGCAGGTGGAACGAGTTATGCAATTCCAAAGCACACTCTCCGTCCGTAGTGTTCAGTATAGAGTAGTAATTCTGTCGTTTTGTAATCTGTGTGAGGAGGAAATGCTCCTGTCCCGCTTTATTAGTGCCTAATGAGCACGCAAATAAGGTTCCAGTACATTACGTCTATAGCTATAAACTTTTACCGTGAATGGTGTTTACTGTAAATGTATCAAAGCTTACCTAAGGGTCTCTAATGTGGGCCTGTTTTGTATACTACTAGCGACCCGCCCCGACTTCGTACGGGTAGTAAGAATGGGTAAAGCCATCTTGAAAAGGTAGATAATTATATGAAACCACAGACTTTTCAGTAGATCTATAAAAGAGGAATATTCCACCGTGCATTGTTTTGTTGTATCTCAAAGACTTTAGGCAGCGTTTTCGATGAAAGCTCCCAGGTGGCTTGACTTTTTCCGACACTTCCAACAATTATCATCATATTTCAACCAATTTACACAAAACCTAGACAAATAATATACCTAAACCTTTCTCTTAAATCACTCTATCTATTGGTGAAACTTGCATGATAATCCGACAGACAGACAAATAGACAGATAGACAGACGCGGCGGACTACTTTGTTTTATTAGTGTTGTAGAAATCACTACATCACTACACATTATAAGTGCAAAAATGGAACAAAAAAACTTGACATTAATAATATTAGCACCGACCAGCCTCTTATTTTTATATCCGCTCGATAGCTATTCCAGTAACGGCAGACGATAAAAGGTTATTTTATCGCTATTTTAAAGTATCCATAACCGTCCTAACTATCCACCGAAGCTTCTAATATTATACGGCTTTCTTAATATCTAAAAGGATAATTAGAGCCTGACCCGAAATTACTATGCAACCCGCATCTCCTCAATAATTCAACCTGTCGATATACCTAACAGTTTTAACCCAAAACCAACTCTAACACAGACGATTTGGACATGTTTTTGAGCAGCAAAATTCTTGCAGTTAAGTCTTCTTTGAACAGCCAATAGACACGGATTAGTTGACTTAACTAATGACTGCGTGTCAAAGGAAATGATACCTTAATTTGTACGCGTTTAGTCGTAATTTTGCGTCAAACGATCAGTAGTTACGTTCTTTCTTCGACGTATAAAGGGGTGCTATTTTCCGAAAACTCAATAGAATTAATTTTCTTTTGCGACGAGTTGTATTAATATAAATGTGGGTTAGGGGTGTAACTGTTTGCGTTCCTTTTTGCCCTTTCAAGGCTTAATTAGGTTAGAATTTATTTTGTGAAGGAACTCAGGTAGGGTTGAATGTGCTCCTTGACAATAGAAGGGTATTTGGAAGCTTCTGTATAAATCGTTCTCACGCGTACGTTTTAGAATTGCGTCAATGAATTACTTATTCAAAAAAAAAATTCTAAGGTAGCTTTGAGATAATAATAAAAAAGTATATAAATACAGTTATTTTTATTGTAGAAATTATTGTTAAAGTAGTTTTTTTTATGAATAGGCTTGCGTTTGATCGCCTTTATGCGATGGAGCTCTCACTCTAGATTTCAAGATGATGTTCTTGGCAGGCCGATGTCTTTTATTGGATTACAGAGAGATTTTGCTGGCAATCATTTTCTCCCACCTCTACAGCACATAATTTGACCATGTTACCATATTTTATGGTCTACTCATTCGTAAGGTTTTTTTTTATAGACATGATAGGTGTTTGTCCACAGCTCACCTGATATTAAGTGAAGTCGTCGTCGAAAATGGTAAAACATGCCTAGCCTGGAATAGAACTGCCTCTCAAGTGAGGCTTCCGGAACACATCGTTAAGTGCTTGGCCGTAGATTTTTAACTTGATTGGAAGCTAGCCAATCGAGTACTAGACAATACCCTACCACCATGCTATGGTTTCTTTCACCGGCAGCTCAAGTTCATTGTTGGGGTTTGAACCCACGCCCTTCGGCGTGTGAAGTGACCGTGCTAACCACTGAGCTATCATCGCTACAAAACTTCACATAATGATTAGTTATGGTATAGTAGATGTTAAACACAAGAAATTACAGGGCTGTTAATACTAACCATTGAAAGCCTCAAAGTAATGAGCGCCAAAGCAGCGATTCCGGACTTTGTTTTGTTACTCAAAGTTCTGTGTAATCATGCAATGATGATGCATTATCTCTTGTCAGGAAATCGTCTTGTTCATCTCATTACACAAAATAAAATTAATCGTAAAATAAATTAGTCCTTTAATTTTTGATACGAGCTAATAAATAACTATACTAACGCCTCCGCTTGTAGCTTGGCACCTCTATTGTTTACTACAAAATAATGAATCGGCTGTCAAATACAGCTGCCTAGGTCAATATTAATTTTGCTCTTGCATTGTTTTCCGTTAAAATTGACAGATCGGCGGGAAAAATAACATTTATACGTAAAATAATCTAATAGAAAATGGAGAGTTACCTGACTTACCTATAAATAAATTAATAAATATTGTAGGACATTTCAGAAAGCGCCATCTAGTTCAAAACTAAGCAAACCTCGACAGAGAGAAGCAGATAACAGAAAAAAAACACTTATTATTAACCCTTTTTTGCAAATAGATACTTATAATACAACTAGCAGACCCGACCACGCGATGCTGTGGCCAAATTGAACACACGCGTGTAATGTGAAATAAATTGTAGCGCATATGAAACGTTTGGACTTTTTACGTAGCGCCATCTATTGGATATTTACTCAATCCAGTTAATAAATTAGCTTACACCGCCATCTATTAGAATTTTATGGAACTCACAGATAATTATACCTCTTTCTTTGTCGTATAACAAACAAATAATAAGCAATAAAAAACATATTGCGATTATAAATTGAGATATAAACTATCCTATCTCTCAAGTTGGATCAAGCTGCACACAGTTCGAAGATTTGATTCAAATCGGTTCAGTAGTTGAGGAGTTCATCGCGGACAAACAACGTGACACGAAATTTTTATATATAAAGATATACAGACCACCCAAACAAGGAATTTATGTTTATCATAAATATTTGTCCTGACTCACTAACTCTGTTATTTTAAGCAGAGGTACTGTCAATAGAGCTAAACGGGCATTCAAAAAGTCTTCCAGCAAATGACTAAATAATTATATCGGATACTTCGACTATAGTTTCGGCAACATCCGATAGTATAATCCGTTTTATTGTCGGAGTATCTGATATAATTAAAAGTGAGGAATTCCGCGTAAGTAAAACGAATAAATTTAGAATTAAAAAACCGACACCATACCCCTAAGTTCGAACACGGCTAGGTTTTAGGTATTATGGTTTAAAAATCAAAATACTCAACCAATTTTTTATGTAATGTCTATGGGACCAATCTGAAAGTATATCCTTTAAAACAAAAATATATAAAACACATGCGTTCCTATAAAATTTGGTGACACTGACCTGGGAAGTATTATATACGCGCATAAACAAAAAAAAATCCTTAAACCAGGCGTCTTTGAGTAATCGGGGAACATATGTAAAAAAAGACTCCGACGAATTGAGAACCTCCTTTTTTTTGAAGACGGTTAAATGTGTGTCAAAACCACATCAGATTCCATAGTAAAATGATAAAAAAAATCTGCTTGGGTTCAAACCCCAACAATGTGCTTGAGCTGCCGGTGAAGGAAAACATCGTAAGGAAACCATAGCGTGGTGGTAGGGTACTTTCTAGTCGACTGGCTAGCTTCCACCCGCAAGTTGAAAATCTGCCGCCAAGCATCTAACGGTGCTCCAGCAGCCTCACTTAAGAGCCAGTTCCATTCCAGGCTAGGTGTGTTTACCATCATCAGGTAATCTGTAATCAAACAACCTGTCAACAATAAAAAAAGGAAATTAGGTGCAAGGTGAACAGAAACTCTCAAAAATTCTGTCAATTAAAGTTGTCATTTTTATAGGCACGCGGGCGAAGCCGCCGTCAGCAGCTAGTAAAGGATAAAGATACGTTTCTAGTGAGTACAATAGCCAATCCTGTGGCGTACAGTTTACGGCTTGCTTCTATCCCTTTATGTGGGACCCTGATTGTCGGCCTCAGCGGCGACTGGAATTGAGATCGCAATTTATGGCGATTCTAACTTTCATTCTTATAAGGGCGTAACGGCAACTCGTATCGGATATGGAATGTGGCCATTTTAGGTCAGTATCCAAAAGCTTGCCGTGGTGGTGCCGGCGTAAGAATAGTACTCTACCCTCTCTACCCGTGTTTGCCGTAAGAGTCGGCTAAGGGATGTAATCCGGAAGATGGGCAGCAGCGTCTTCTTTGAACAATCACACTTAACTGCGCTCGCCAACCCGCCTGCCAAGCGTGGCGAGTATTGGAAAACCCCCCCAGGAGGAGGCGTATGTCCAGCAGTGGACGTCCTATAGCTGATGATGATGATGATGATCCAAAAGCTAGTAATCATATTTAGAATACAATATAAATGTATTGTGCACCAAACATACATACATTATAACATACAACACTTACGACATATTTCGTTTTACTTATGATTAGATGTTATCATCTTCGACCACACCGTCATTTAACATTAGAGCTGTGATCAAACTGACAATGAAATAAAAAAAACCGTGAAATGCATACCTATTAATTATATTATCATTTAACTGATATCAATTTATTTCATCGTTCAAATTTTCCCAAAATCTCGTCGCCCGCTAATAGAAAATTGACCATTTTTATCTCTCCCCTAATTAAGAAAATGAATTCATTTATTCTCCCCGATAATTAGTATGCGATTCGCGTCTGGGACCATCTGGCCTTTATTAATGTTCCAGGGTAGCATTCTTGGAAATCCAGGATGGGAGAATTTGTCCCGGGCTTAAAGGCTAGCATAGATTTGGTACTATTTATATTTGGCACAATAGTACCAAATTTAAATCGTAATCACTAGCAATCATAACCAAAATTAAAACCGTTATCAAAAACAAAATTATAATCAAAATTTTAATATAAATCAAAGTCTAAATTTAACAAATCAGGCTGATATCATTATTCAGTTTAGGCCCTGGTAAGGCACTTATGAACGTTAAATTACATGTTTGAATCTACCACCGCCTCGTAATTACACTTCAACTGAGAAAACTCCGGCAAGCAACTCAGCAAGGCATTTTTTTGTGGATTTTTCTTTTCATATTAGGTTACAGTTTATACAGTTTACATTTATAAATATTAATACATTATGCTTACTACAATTGTCACTTAGCCAGGGGGATGCAAGTGCAGAGAGAGGTTACTACAACCATAGGTACATATATTCCTGTCTTCCACGTAATGAGCGACCTTATAGTAGGCTTTGTCAATTAACCTCTGCTTTATAAGCCATGATCGCATTAAAATTATACTTGAACTGTAACAGAGTTATATTCGAAATATAGGAGCGAAAGAACTTATAAATTAACTCAGGTTTAAATGGAATTCTAAATTATAGATGGAAAGCAAAGTAGACCTCTTTTACGTCGCAATGTATTAGGTTAGGCGTCCGAGTACCCGTGTGTATGGCAGAACATGCCGGTCGTACGGTAAATACATGTACGGTAGGGCTGCCGTTAAATTACCGTAGCTCTCGTAGTGATGCACAGGATATTGCAAGCGGGCTAAAGCTGACTTTTTTTTTAAATGTTATACAGGCTTGGTGTTTGACCACACCTCACCTGATGTTAAGTGACGGTGTGTTCGAAGATGATAAAGCACACCTAGCCTGGAAAGGAACTGGCTCTCAAGTGAGGCTGCCGGAACACACCGTTAGATGCTTGGCGGCAGATTTTTCAACTTGAGGGTGGTAGCTAGCCAGCCGATTAGTAGAAAGTACCCTACCACCACCGCGCTAACCACTGAGCCATCATAGCTACAAAATTACATCACATTAGTATCACATATTACAGCTTGTTTGGATGGATATTGGGAATATAATCAAAATGTTTGCATTTTCTCTGTAGTTTAGATTGTAAATTCATCGTTCCATTTCGTTTATATAACTTTATTAATGAAGTTAGATATTTATTTTTTACTTATGTTTTTTTTAATGCGCGCGTTTCTTTATTTTAGAAAGCGCCACAAAAGCCCGTAGTAGTTTTTGTTTTATACTTTTTTACTGTAAAAGTAATGAGACGTTCTCCTCATGTTAAGAGATAACGCCTGTCCATGACCATTGTAGCGATACACAGAACTTTGAGTAGCAAAACAAAGTGCAAGGCAAGCGCTCATTACTTTGAGACGTTCGTTGGTAAATCTCAACAGCGCTATGGTGAGACAGGGACAGAAATATTGGCAGTGAATGTCAGCATTGATATATCTTTTAAGCCCTACGTACTTTGAATGCTAATTACAAATTTCTATATATACATTTTGTTTTATTTAAATACATTATTATTATTTTTCCATACTTACTATATGCTTTTTTTAAAACTTATTAGTGTTAAAACAGTGTTCTCGGTTGCCTGGAAGAGATTACTCATAGCGATAAGGCCGCCACTTGTAGCACAAGCTCATAAGGTTCTTGTGTTTTTTTTTTTGTTTTTGGTTTGCACAACATACTTTAAATTAATTAATGACGATGTCAGAGATACAATGCTACGTGGCAACCCTATTGGTACAGCAATCGGAGTACGGCGATTCCTATACGGTTAATTGTTAAGGACGTATTGTCTCCAGCGTTGAGTTATCGCCTATTATGGTCTGTTTGGACAGATATTGGCAATTTCCGTGTTTGGAATAGTTGGGAAGATTATACTAAGCTAGCTGTGCCCCGCGGTTTCACCCGCGCTAGATGCCTACGCTATAGTAGCTTTATGCATGCAAAGTCTCAGCCCGATCGGTTTAAAATTGACAAAGTTTCATACAAACTTTCATCCCCTATTTTATCCCTTGAGGGTAGAATTAATCAAAATCCTTTCTTAGCGGGTGCCTACGTCATAACATCTACATGCATGCCAAATTTCAACCCGATCCGTCCAGTGGTTTGGGCTGTGCGTTGATAGATCACTATGTCAGTCAGTCACCTTTGAGTTATATTATACTAAATAAACTTGTGTTTAGGGCTCGTGCGTTAGATTTTACTATTCTTTTGTAAAACTGTACCTGTTTTCAGTGTAACTACTACACTAAAATCTGGGCATATTTTTTTATTAGGTGGGCATATTTATTACCCGGGTGCCTAAACAATCTAAACATGGGAAGCTGAACCATCATCACTACATAGTATAAAACAAAGTCGCTTTCTCTGTCCCTATATCCCTATGTATGCTTAAATCTTTAAAACTACGCAACGGATTTTGATGCGGTTTTTTTAATAGATACAGTGATTGAAGAGGAAGGTTTATATGTATAATACATGCATATTATGCTCCACATTAATATCTACATTGCACTCGTGCGAAGCGGGGGCGGGTCACTAGTTTTAGTATATATTTTAAAAAACTACGTGAATGATCTTCCTTTGCTCGTTTTTTTATTATTTGACTGGCTAGGTTGACTACAGCTCACCTGATATTAAGTGAAGGTGTAGTCGAAGATGGTATACAAATAATAAATATTACAGGACTTTTTCACACTGCGCCATCTAGCCCCAAACTAAGCAAAGCTTGTACTACGGGAACCAGATAACTGATAGAATACTTATATACTTTTTTGTAAATACATACAGACCATCTAGACGCAAAACAAACTTACTTTGTGGTAGAGCTCCTTAGGTCGTCTAGGTAAGTATCACCGCAGTACCAGATATTCTGCTGCCAAGCAGTAGTGTGTAAACATTACTGTGTTCCGGTTTGAAGGGTACTGCAGCTAGCGAAATTACTGGGCTGTTGAGACTAACCATCGTAGGTCTCAAAGTAATGAGCGCCAAGGCAGCGATACCCTTGACTTTGTTTTGCTATTCAAAGTTCTGTGTATCGCTGCAATGGTCATGGACAGGCGTTATCTCATACCACCAGGAGAGCGTCTCGTTTTCTCATAATCCCACTAATCCTATTAATATTAAAGATGTGAAAGTTTGGATGGATGGATGGATGTTTGTTACTCAATCACGCCAGAACGGCTGAAAGGATATGGATGAAACTTTCTATATAGATACTTTAGGCCCTGGAATAAAATGTAGGATACTTCCATCATCATCATCATCTTTCGCCACGCGGGTTTTTTACATAAAACAGTTATGCTCATCATAAACGTTTTTCCTAGGTGGGAATTGAACCCACACCCTACAGCTCTTGAAGCAGATACATTGCCAAATAAGTTAACATGGCAGTCATAATCATTTTGGTTCCTCACTATTACCTATCTACTTAATACCTCCTACAAATTACTGAAACCTAACGTCAAACAACGCTAATTCAAATCCATTTAAACCCTTCACTTCAAAAAGGCTTTGAGCTTGTATGGACGGCCTCATGCGAGAATATACACAGATAGGTTAACAAGATACGGGAAATTTGGTACTGACCTGTCTAGATGGTCGAGGAAATATTAATCTGACTCGATGTAGTTTGGTCGTTTTTGGCGTCGTAGCTTGTGGATTTTTTACCAATGATAGAACAGTGGTTTGCGCTGTCGGTTTACACGCCTAAGGGCGTTAGTTCAAACCCCTACAATGAGCTTGAGCTGCCGTTGAAGGAAAACACCGTGACAATCCATAGCACTGTGGTAGGGTACTTTTCGGTACTCGGTTGGTTAGCTGCCAGCTGCCTATATACCAGTGTGCTTCGGCAGCCTCACTCACTTCGACACATCGCCACTGAACATCAGATGAGCTATGGTCAAATACCTAACCTGTCAACCATAAAAAAAAAACATATGGAGTTTCAAATACAAATACAAATCTTTTATTGATAACAACAAAATTACAGATCATTATACCATTCTTATTAAAAATATCAAAATCATAACAATTACGTCAATATAATGAAAAAGTCAATATAGTAATACCTATGTCAAATATAAAATATGTCAATATGATTAAATGCCAATAAAAAAAAATACTAGTAATTTAATAATCTGTTATTTTTTTAATAATCGTCAAAGTCATAGAACAATGTCTCTTGAAGTCAAGATCTTAGTTTGCTTCTGAAGCACGCGAATGGAAGCGGGAACGCGGTTGTAGACCGCGGGCCCCAGAATGTATGCGGACCTCTCCGACTTAACGAGCCGATGCGACGTTTCCTTTGCAGATGAGATTTAGTTATTTAAATTCATATCAATTTATTGGCATAAAAACTATACACATTAACATTTATGTCATAAAATCATGAATGATTTAAAAAAAACGCAAAAATTGCACATAACAAAATTATATATACTCGTACAAAATCCAAATAATAATAAGAATAAAGAACATGGTATGTCAAATATTTATTTCATGTCAGTAATGATGATAAACGTCACAGATTTGTAAAAAAACATCGTCAAGACTAATTGAGCTGTCACGCTTTATACATCTATTATCCAATTGATCGGTCAAGTTATCAATCTAAATAAAAATAAATAAATATCGTAGGATATTCCATACAGCGTCATCTGACCCCAAACGAAGAAAAGCTAATAGTATGGAAGTCAAATAACTGATAGAATACATAGATATTTGTTTTTCTAAATACACATAATTACATACAGAACACCTAGATACAGAACAAACATTTTGTTTATACCACAAAATGTTTGTCTTAGGTGGGAATCGAACCCACTCCCTACAGCTCTTAAAACAGATATGCTACCAATGAGCCAACAGGGCTGTCAAAAAATTAGCTAAGATGCTTTTCCAGATCGAAAACTTTTACATTTGTTTTTTTTTCTGTTGAAAAACGTTTACAAAAGAAAAAAATCTTATGCCTACTCCACAGTTTTCGGGAAAACCTATCAGCGAGTCACTATAGATTACAACAGTGAATAATTTAGAGATTTCTAGTAGTTGGCGCCGACGGGTTTACGCCGCAGTAAACATGTGCCGAACGACAGGAGAGTTACGGTAGATTGCCTTGGTTTTCAGTAGGCAGACACTGTAAATGCTGTCAAGGGGGTAACCAGGAAGGAAGGAAGTGCCTAAATAAAATTGATTTGTTGATCTTACTATTTAACTGTAAATTTAACACTTTTAACGTTTTTTTTTTTTATGGCTGACAGTAGGTGTTTGACCACAGCTCACCTGATGTTAAGTGACTGTGTGGTCGGAGATGGTAAAGCACACCTGGAATAGAAC
Organism: Biston stratarius; assembly: GCA_950106695.1. Classification (NCBI taxonomy): domain Eukaryota; kingdom Metazoa; phylum Arthropoda; class Insecta; order Lepidoptera; family Geometridae; genus Biston; species Biston stratarius. The sequence goes on from OX467116.1 coordinate 9,217,940, forward strand.
TGGCTCTCAAGTGAGGCTGCCAGAAGACACCGTTAGATGCTTGGCGGCAGATTTTCAAATTTTTTGGCAATGATTTTTAGTATCCTAAAGCCATTTTAGAAATATAGCAAATAAAATGCACTAGTACAGATACAGAAAATATAATAATGATGGACTCTAATTATTATGCCACTATTATATAATATTATAAATGTGAAAGTTTGGATGGATGGATGCATTGATGTTTGCTACTCAATTACGCCAGAATGGCTAAACGAATCTGGATGAAATTTCGCATGTAGATACTTTAGGCCCTATAATAAAACATAGGATACTTTTCATCATCATCATCCATAACCACGCGGGTAAAACCGCGGGGCGCAACTAGATATAAATAAACATCAAAAATAATGTAGACTATGCTTTGGGTCTGTGTGTCACTTATCACTATAGTTACGTCAACGGACGCCATATGCGGCGTATAATTTATATTTATTTATTTTTGAATATGCTTTCATAATTTTTAAATTTTTTCCGCAAGCCTATTTTCGCCTTGCGTCAGAGGTTATAGCCGGGTGGGTGGGGCCTCTAGGCTAGCTGGGCCCTTATTGTTTTATTATATATTATTTTTTGACTATCATCCAGTTCCATTCCAGGCGTTACTTAACATCAGATGAGTTATGGTCATAAAAGTTACATCACTTGATGACTAAAAAATAAAAATAAAATCTTTTTTTTTTAAATTTCGTCTGCATTTCTCACAGCGCCATCTATCCCAAACTAAGATTGTACTATGGAAGACAAATAACTGATACAATACTTAATTACTTTCTTTTTTTGTAAATATATACATACATAGAACAAACATTTGTTTATACCACAAAATGTTTGCCCGTAGTGGGAATCGAACCCTACAGTAGCAATACAATGATAAATTGTTGAAATGACAATTATTACATCGCTGTGTTATGTTGATGATGATGATGGTGAAGACTCAGGTGGCATATCAGATAACATTAGAATAATTAATCCATCTAACCTCGAAGCTCGATATAACGCTGAATTGTATTAATTTGATAGCAGCCGTACTAATCCCATTTATCTGACGCTTAGTTGTATTGAAGCTGGAGCGAGATGGATTCTATAATCTGTCTTATGAACTGTATCGGAGATACAGATGTTTTGTCTTGCTCCCATAATTTTAACATTTATCTTTACTAACACAATTAGCCTGTCATGTTCATGTTTAGATTGACCTACAACGGTTAACCGGAAGAACAGCGCTGGCCACATATGGCCAGCATTATGCTGAGGTGAGCCTATGCGATAACGCCAACAGAAAAACCAAAAATGTACAAATACAAATATCTATTTATCTAATCTAATCTATCTAATACCATTAATCGAGCAATTCTTGTATATATATATATAATCTGAATCTCGGAAACGGCTCCAACGATATTCACGAAATTTAGTATGCAGGGGGTTTCGGGGGCGATAAATCGATCTATCTAGGTTTCATTTTTAGAAAATGTCGTTTTATCCGTGTTTTCAGCCGAGCAAAGCTCGGTCATCCAGGTACTTTTATTGATAACACCAATTTTACAAGTCAAATTCTGTAATATAATTGCAAATGTATCATTAAAAGTTTTAAAACACTGATTACGTGCCAATGAATAATAAACAAAATGTCAATAAAGTATGTCAATATAAACATAATATGTCAATACAAAAAATATATTCAATATAATAAGATCGGGTTATAAATGGGAATTGACATAAGCTGTCAATATATTACGTAGCCAGCTTTCATTCCGTACATTTTTGGTTTTTCTCGTACGGTTTTGACTAATCGAATGTTACTTTGTCTAGGCCTTCTGATCTGCCAATCAGAAGACTTCATATTTGAAAAAGAAGTTTTTAATGGTTGACATGTTTAGCGTTTAACCACAGCTCACCTAATGTTAAGTTAGATGGCCAAAGATGGTAAACGCACCTGAAATGCGTTTGAAATAAAGCTGAAACACACCGCCAAGTACTTGGCGGTACATTTTCAACTTGAGGGTAGTAGCTAACGAACAAAGTACTAGAGAGTACCCTGCCGCCATGCTATAGTAACCTCACGATGTTTTCCTTCATCGGTAGCTCAAGCTCATTGTTGAGATTTGAATCCACGCCCCATTTCACTCCAATCCCTTGCACCCTAATTACATATTTAATGTCTTCATGAAACAATCTTTTTAATTTATTTACTAGATTTACTTAGATTAATGTAAAAGTTCTTTTCCTATTTTTCTTCATTATTTATTTTGTTTTATCATTAAACATGACACGTCCACGTTTTGGTACGAAGTTCACCCGCCCGCCATTTTGTATCCGCCATTTTTCTTTTTTCGCTCTCCGCCTGTCACTGTTCAACCCTTGAATTTGTCATTCGGGTGTTTCCGGATGACGTCGATCAACCTCGTGACGTAAACGATTTGTTAGAACCATGGATCTCTACTCAAACGGAATACGGCTTACATGGAGTCCCATGGTCATAATTTTGTATTACCATTTTTAGATAAAGCGTTAAAAAAGATTAAGTGTTTGGATTTAGTAATTGTTTTTGTCTTTTTTTACTGTAGAATAATAGGTACGTAGTTTTGATACATTTTAGTTTGACTTATGCTGGATTCACATCACACATCATCAGCCATAGGCCTCCTCCTGGGGGCGTTTTGCCAATACTTACCACCCTTGGCAGGCGGGTTGGCGAGCGCAGTTAGATGTGATTGTTCAAGGAAGACGCTGCTGCCCATCTTCCGGATTACATCCCTCAGCCGACTCTTACGGCAACCACGAGTAGAGGGGTACAATTCTTACGCCGGCACCACCACGGCAATGCTGGATTACTTACGTGTAATTATATGTCTGATAATTTGACTATAGTTTCGGCTACATCCGATGACCTTCATCAAGGAGTCAAAGAAGAGTACGATATGCGCGTGGCCTCATTTTCCTCTCACTACGGACCGCAGAGCGCATCGCACGTGATGACAGTGGTTGATGCGCGGGCGCAGGGTGAGAGCGGATAGTGTGCGGAGGTGTTCCGCTCGGGAGTTCTTCCTTACCGAAGTCCTCCTCTATAACAGGAATATTCCAGCACCCAGAGCTCACTGCAACGTCTTCAGATCTGCGACCTCTCACAAGTATTTTTTTTTAAATCTAAATGTAATATAAAACGACCGAATGATTACTTATGGTGTTATTTTATATTATGTTATTTTATATATTTTTATATTTATGATTACTATTATGGTGACAGTTTTTCATCACATCTTATTTGTTGTTAAATGACGGCAAGGTTGATAATAAGCAAATGTAAAACATTTTTATTTTACTTATATGGGATTTCTCAAGTTACTCACGTTTGATTCTGCGGATATTCCGACTACAGTTTCGGACGTATCCGGTGGCCTTCTTCAAGGAGACAAAGCAGAATACAATGCGTGCATGGCCTCGTCTAGCTTAGCACAACCTGAAATTGAACTGGCTCTTGAGTAAGGCTGCCGGTACTCACTATTAGGGGGGTAATTTTTTAACTTATGAGGGAGGTTGCTATCTATACGAGTACTAAAGACCGTCTCTAGCATGAGTAGGATATACTATAGCAGAAAGTATCCTACTCAAGCTCATTACTGGGATTTGAACCATCGCTCTTAGGCGTGTGATCTGCTAATCACTGAGCTATCATCGCAATGTACATATATGTTCATCATTATTTATTGTTTACACATAATATTTTATTACGAAAATAATTTCCGCAGTGCTAAAAAACAAATATTCACCCGTCCAGCAAACACTTACAATATCGAAGCGTGGCCGTATTGGAACTTCCGTATTGAAACTTCGGGTAAATCTGATTCAAACACGCTCGATCGGAGTTCTAACCTTCGCTGTTGATTTTACGTGTAAAATGGAATTGGAATTTTATATTTCCAGTATTTGCCTTCGTCATTGTTCGTAGAGTTTGTCAAGAGACCATTTTGTCTGTTTTTGTGAATATTTTAAGTAAGTTACCTGTTTAAATGTTATTTATGTTTAATATTTTTTAGGTAGGTGAGTAGCTAAAGAGCGATGGTTAATTATAACTATCTGTTCAGGCGTTTAAAAGTTATAGTGGAATAAAGAAACTCACATAATCACATACATATTTTGCGTGGTGGTAGGGTACTTTCTAGTACTCGGCTGGCTAGCTACCACCCTTAAGTTGAAAATCTACCGCCAATCATCTAACGGTGTGTTCCGGCAGCCTCACTTGAGAGCCAGTTCCATTCCAGGCTAGGTGTGCTTTACCATCTTAGACTACACCATCGCTTAACATCAGGTGAGATGTGGTCAAACACCTAGCCTGTCAAATAAAAAAAATATACACGAACTTTAAAAACATTACTTCCTCACGGCATATCTAGCATAGTAAAACTACTCAACTGGCATGTGTAAATAGACATTATATTTTGACAAAAATGCCTATTGGTTACTGTTTCAGTACTGCAAAATACGAACTTCTGCATTCCACTGTAATACACAAACTCAAAAAACAAATTCCAAAAACTTAAAAGAAACTATTTGATTCCACTTTTATTTTGCAAACCGAAAAACAGTGGTATGCGCTGTATAAGAAGGTGTTCCCCGATGGATAAAATCGGAGTATATTCAAGTGGTGATTGAATCATGCGCGGGCGCGGGGGCGGGTTCTTCAGTGGGAGGTGTGGAGCGGCCCGCAGTGCGAAGCAAGGCGAAGGACGCGCGCGCGTTGTACTAAGCTTTGTTGCCATGATAAAGGCCACCGGATGTGGCCGAAACATTAGTTAGAGTATCTGATATAATTAAATGTGAATGATTCAGCATTAGTAAACAAAACTGTGTCAATATCACGTCAGATTTCATAATAAAATGTAAGCATATTTATTACAAAAGCATTTACCTTTTTAATGGTGATTAAAAATATGTCATATGTATTTGATTATGTCTCGTGGTCCGTCCGTGGTGATGCCGGCGTAAAAATTGTACCCCACCCTCTCTACCCGTGGTTGCCGTAAGTGTCGGCTAAAGGATGTAATACGGAAGATGGGCAGCAGCGTCTTCCTTGAACAATCACACCTAACTGCGCTCGCCAACCCACCTGCCAAGCGTGACGAGTATTGGCAAAACCCCCCAGGAGGAGGCCTATGTCCAGCAGTGGACGTCCTATGGCTGATGATGTGATGAAACCATATCCCATTACGTTCTATCACCAGACCTGAGGATCTAGGCAAAATAACATTTGATTAGCGATAACGCTATCAAAAAAATCTAAAAATTTACGGCATTGACATAAACAGTCAATATGCCACGTGGACAGCTTATGTTAATCGCGTAATTTTTTTACTTTTCTTTTACCGTCATCGTTAAACGAATGTTACTCTGTCTAAGCCTCTTTGACAGCCCTGTTGGCTCATGGGGAGCATGCCTGCCTAAGCTGTAGGGCGTGGGTTCTATTACCGCCAAGGACAAATGTTTTTTTGGTTTGTTTGGTATAAACAAATGTTTGTTCTGTGTCTGGGTGTTCTGTATATATTATAAGTATGTAGTATTTATAAAAAAAAAGTATTTATGTATTCTATCAGTTATCTGACTTCCATCACACAAGCTCTGCTTAGTTTGTGGTCAGATGGCGCTGTGTGTAATGTGTCCTACAATATAAAAAATAAAAAAAATATGCTTTCTGTTCTATTTTTCAAAATTCTGTGCCAAATATAGGTACGACGAAATTAATTAAATTCATTTTCCATTATTTTTTTCTTTGTCATGACGGCAAAAGCTTCCGGGTATTAAAAAATCCCATTACAATAGAACAACTGATGCTTCTATCTTTATTCAAAATGCGTATCGATTAAAAATACCCCTCGGGGCATTAAAAGGGAATTTATTCGCCGCCATTAAATTTGGGCAAACGAGACGTGTCACAAATGATTTGACACCGCCGCCGCCGGAAGAAAAAATTGAATTTCCGCGGAATTAATTTTAAATCGCCCTCGAGATATGGCCCAGGGGGTCACGTTACACCGAACCGCGGAAATACAAAATTAGACGAAAAATAACTCTAATATGTATAATTATAAATTTAGTCAGTAATAGTTATCTTTATCTGTTTACTAGTTGTTTAGTTCATTTATTTGACGTGATATTATTCAAATTTTCTTTTTTTTTTTTTCATTTTGACTTGTAACAATTATAGTTATTATTTTTTGTTTAAAGCATGTTCACATGCCGAGCTATGCAAAAATAGGCAGAATATATATGTAGGTATATCCTTTTGTAAAAGTTTTGTATTGTGAATAAATGATAATTGAATTAAGATAAATGACTAATAGTTATATAAGGTATTAAACTATAAGATTATGAAATTACTAGTTAGTAATTGATTTAATGATTCAGGCGTTACTTTGCGGAAGTTCATTATAAGCATTAATCATTCATTCATTCATTAGGCTCATTTCAATTATGTCATTAAATATGTGAAAAAACATACATGTTAATAAATAAAAAAGTGACAAAAAGTATAGTCAGAATTTTCGATAAAATTAAACGTGAGTAATCCCGCATAAGTATAACAAAAATGTGTCAAAAAACAATGTCAATACCTATAAAAAAATCCAAAAAAAAAATCATTACTTACTACGTTAAAGTGCTATCCTCAAGACGTGTTGACTCTTCGAGCGTTTTGCCCAGAGTCTATAACCACAAACAACTTATAAGCGGAAATACACTAAAGATATCTATTAAGCTTGGTGAGTGCTTATAATTTTTTTGATATTTAGCTATATAGGAATTTTTTTGTTTTTTATTCTTCATTGATATGTACTGTTATAGCGTAGGCATCCGCTAAGAAAGGATTTTGATTAATTCTATATAATATATAATTTATCTTTGAACTCAATTCTAAAGTCAGCGCGTACGAAGTCGCGGGCGTAAGCTAGTTATGAATAAACTGAAAGGCTAGCATATCGATTTACGAGATTTACGTACCACGTAAATTATTTTTATACAAAGTAAAATATATTTTTTTAGTTGAAATTAGAACAACGGCTTTTTCGGAAGAAAATGAAAACAATTTTCTTTTCGTATGTATTTCATCATCATCTTCAGCCTGTAATCGCCTACAGCTGAGCATAGACCTCTCTTCTTGTACTCCACTCGTCCAGGTCAAGTGCCAATCTTGCATTGAATTTTAAACTAAAATATTATTAATTACTAGTAAGTAAGTAGGTAATTGAGACTAAATCATATCGGTTTAGCCGTTTGGGAGCTACAATGCCACAGACAGACACATACACACATATATATATATATATATGTATACTTATATATATGTTAATCTGATCGGATTATTTGCTTATTTTTGCCTCACCTCGTTTTCTACTGGTTTCTGAATCCTTTTCATCCAAAAGTTGCGTGGAAGAGATCGAATTTAGCGATAAGGCCTTTGTTAAACTAGTTTTTTAAGTTTTTCTACTGTTTTTGTATTTTTGTTCATTGGTGTGAACAATAAATAGTTTATTTATCTATCATTTTGCGTAGAGATTTAATCTTCATGCAAGCCTAGCTAAGATAGTTATTTATGTCTACCCTAATGCAGTGCAAATATATGAGCAGAATGCTTCGAGCAATGGAGAAGTGAGATGTGTGGCTTAATCCACAAATTCTCTTGACAATCCCTTGCTAAGAGGATTTTTACTGTTACGGCGGCTTCACTCGCCGTTACCTCTCTGCTTCACATTCGCATTCTTTAACTCACATGCGATTCCACGCCGAAAACGCGTATAGCGTTTATAAAGTTGTTGTGTCAATTTACTCAAAACTAGTTTCTAAAAAACCTCGTCGTGCTGCCCAAAAAAAAGGAGTGTAATGAGTTCTGGGTTCATGTATGTAGGTATATGAGTTTCTTTAATCCACAATAGGAAAGCAAGCCGCTACCTTAGACCGCATCATTACTTAACATCAGGTGTACTGTGTACCCGCCTCCGTCCAGGATGCACCTTCCACCGCGTGCTTCAGAACCAAGCTAAGATCTTGGACGCTAGAGACCTTGTTTTATGACAAATTAAAAGATTATTAAATTACTAATAAGTAATATCAAATATTAGTATCAATAATCAGATCAATAGATCAATAAAATCGTCACTCCACCTAGTCTCAGGGCGTCCTACACTATGTTTGCCGATTCACGGTCTTCACTCTAGATACGTCCAGACATGTATAGTCCTGCTTCTCGACCTGACTGACATCCTGTTCTACATCTCCTTTCCTCTACGCTACAGAAACCTTAATAATTACCATTTTCAAACCAATTTTCAACAATGAGCCAGAAATGCCGATAAAGGAAACTATTGTGAGAAAACCATGGTGGTAGGATATTTTCTAGTACTCGACTGACTGGTTACCATTCTCAAGTTAAAAATCTGTCGCCAAGCGTCGGCCTCACTTGACAGCCAGTTCCATTCCAGGCTAGGTATGTTTACCATGTTCTATAACCTAAAAATAATATAATAATAATAATAATTTATTTCAGATCATGTACGTCCATATTACACACACATTATTATAATAAACAAAATGCCATCGAGCATGGCAATGCTGCCAGCATTGCGGCCATATACATACATATATCTGAAGGACTTTTAGATTAAGTTATTTTTATAAGTTGGTAAATACTATTAATTTTATATATTCTGTTATTAGTTTTTAACTAGGGATATATGACCTTATATTTAGTTTCATAATTAAAATGTTATATTAAAAAAATAACAAAAAATATAGAAATTTTAAAATACTGATATACATATTAATAGTATGTCAATAATAATAACATTAACGTCAGTTAAAATCGCATGAGCTGTGGTCAAACACTTAGTCAGTCAACCATAAAAAAAAGGAAAAAAGGAACGAAAATACTTAGCATGGGCTAAGTATTTTCGTTCGTGATCAACCGAATTTGAAGCACACAGATATTTTCACCCTACACCTTACTACACTTTTGTGTCCCAATTACGGTCCGGTGTAAACAGGGGTCACCTTTAATTTGTAATTCGAAGTTCGTTTGAGGTTGCAAAGGTCTCTATTTGGGCAGGGTATACATTAAGGGCCTGTCTGTGCCCTTTTCATGCCAGAGCAGGCACTCGCGTTGGAAAACAATTAGGGCGCAGACAAAGACATCGGGAGATGAAGATGACTGCCTTTTTGTGGACAGCCTCTGAATAGGCACTCGTTGTACTGATAAAAACACAATACACTGGTAGCTTTGGTGTGATTGTTTTAAATGTTTGACAAGCTAGGTGTTTGACTGCAGTTCACCTTTTACTTGGTGGTAGATTTCCCTAGCAGGAGGTCGTCTAGGTAGGTACCACCGCAGTACCAGAAATTGGGCCGTTAAGCTGTAGTGTGTTACAGCTAGCGAAATTACAGATTTGTTGAGACTAACCATCGAATTTAATTAAAGTAATGAGCGCCAAAGCAGCAATGCCCTGGACTTTGTTTTGCTAATCAAAGTTTTGTGTATCTTTGCAGTGATGAACACTTCTGGACTCTTTGTAGAAAATCAAAACATAATATACAATTATGACAATTTGCATCGGCCACTTACTTTACTTGATTGATAACATAGATTAGTAAAAAGAATAGATAGAATGTTATTTCATATTACCATATCTGATTCTTGAACTGTGGGATTTGGGTTAATCCCACCCATGACAAATTAAATAAAAATTATATTTTTCTTTCTTATGTTCACAACCAATCAACAGCGTACTCATAAGGCCCGGTTTTTTTTTAATATGATGAATAGGCTTGCGTTCGATCGCTATGTCACTCGATGTTAAGTGAAGATGCAATCTACGATGGAACACGCTTTCCTGGAAGACACCGATTCACTCGCGACTTAAGACACCCAGATTGTATCTATCAGGGAACACCCACTCGGGCAGCGTTTTCCACGCTGTAGCCGTTCGAACAATGAAAGTAGATACAAATCGTTTTGTACGGGTTTTTGGAATGTTAACCATGAAACGATGTCGCTTTTTTGAGCTTCTGGCCGTCCCATAGAAAAATGGGCATGGAGGAATTTTGGCTGTAATAAAATATCTTAGAACATTACACACAGCGCCATCTGACCCCAAACTAAACGAAGCTTTTACTATGGAAGTCAGCTGATAGAACACTTAAATAATTTTATTGTAAATACATACTTATAATATATACAGAACACCCAAACACAGAACAAACATTTATGATTATACCATAAAATGCTTGTCCTGAGTGGGAATCGAACACACGCCCTACGGCTCTTGGAGAAGATATACTACCAATGAGCGAGTAGGGCAGTCAATGTTAGTGCCATTTTTTTATCTGTCTGTATTTCAGAAAGATACATCTCTCCAGTATTCTAATCTGCGAGTGCTTGTTTAGAACGCTCTTGTTTCACGCAGTATTTTTAGTCAAGGCCTCTTTTATATTTTCATGTTCAACGGCGCGGAGTTTACTGGGCGTGAAATTATGTTTGTTGCTGTGTTTTTGTTTTCGGTAACACTTGTATTATATTGCCGCCTAATTTGAAGTTTTTTCACGCCGTGGTCAACGAACTGTGCCGTATTCCTAACGCATTCGACCTGGATCTAACCATCGAATGTTTTTAAGTAATTAGCCAGCACAGCGACTTCCTGGATTTCGTTTTGTTATTCAAAGTTCTAGGTGCCGCTGCAATGGTCGTGGACAAACTTTATCTTTTATCAATAGGAGAGTGCCACGTCTCATCTCATTATATTATTAATAGTACCTGGATGACCGAGCGTTGCTCGGCTGAAAACACGGATAAAACGACGTTTTCTAAAAATGAAACCTAGATCGATTTATCGCCCCCGAAACCCTCTGCATACTAAATTTCATGAAATCGTTGGAGCCGTTTCCGAGATTCAAATTATATAAATAATCATATGTACATAATATACATATATACATGAATTGATCGTTTAAAGGTATTAGATATTTATATTTAAAAACCCTGAAGGTAAGCGATAACACACGTCCATGACCATAGCAGCGATTCAAAAGTTTGAGTAGTAAAATAAAATCCAAGGCATCCCTGTTTTGGCACTCATGACTTAGCATAGTTAATCTCAACAATCCTGTAACTTCGATATTTGCAGTACTCTACAAACCGGAACACAGTAATAATCGTAGGACATTACACGCAGCGCCATCTGACCCCAAACTAAGCAAAGCTTGTACCATGGAAGTCAGTTAACTGATAGAATACCTACATACTTTATTTTTTGTAAATACATACTTGCAATTAATAAAGAATATTCAGACACAGAACAAACTTTTGTTTATACCACAAAATGTTTATCTTAAGTGGGTATCGATTCGAATTTTGTACCGATGATAGCCAGTGGTTAGTGCGGTCGGTTCACACGCCAAAGGGCGTAGATTCAAAGCCCAAGCTTGAGCTGCCGATGAAGGAAATACACCGTGAGGAAACCATAGGCTGGTGATAGGGTACTTTCTAGTACTCGACTGGCTAGCTACAACTCTCAAGTTGAAATCTGTCGCCAAGTATCTAACTGTGTGTTCCGACAGCCTCACTTGAGAGCCAGTTCACTTACGTCACTTAACATCAGGTGAGCTGTGGTCAACACTAAGCCTGTCAAAAATAAAAAATAAAAGAACAATCGAACCCACGCCCTACAGCTCCTAAAGCAGATATACTACCAATGAGCCAACAGGACTGTCTTTGTGTTCATATGCTAATAATATACAATATCCTAATTGCTACATCACATCACACATCATCATCATCAGCCATAGGACGTCCACTGTTGCACATAGGCTCCTCCTGGAGAGGGGTTTTGCCAATACTCGCCACGCTTGGCAGGCGGGTTGGCGAGCGTAGTTAGGTGTGATTGTTCAAGGAAGACGCTGCTGCCCATCTTCCGGATTACATCCCTTAGCCGACTCTTACGGCAAACACGGGTAGAGAGGGTGGGGTACAATTCTTACGCCGGCACCACCACGGCATAATAATTAATTATTACATACATAAATAATTGCTACATACTGAAATCTAATAAAACATGTGCCAAAAAGAGATTTAAGCCTTAAGATTAAAGCCATAAAACCTAATTTTACAAAACGAATCTTCTTCAGAGCTCATCAACTCAAAGGTACCTTGTACAGCGACATCAAACGTCATGTCAGAAAACAGTAAAAAAAATTACGACATCTGTACTTTTATCATGATTAAATTATGCCAAAAACCGGTATTAAGACGTCGTAAAAGCGGTATTAAATTATGCTAAAAAGTGGTATTAAATTAATCCTACCTTTTTCAGGTCTTTCCCGGATTTCAGGAGTGGATAATAAAAGTGTAAGTACTTAGTTAATATTTTAATTCGGATATTTAATAACGGTACGAAATGAAGACCGAGAGGTATCACATTTTTTTCGTTTTGCTTTTTAGGTGATTAAAATGGTATACAAAATTATAGATAGACTAGCTTCCCTGACAGATAAAGCCTTCTTCAAACTTAAACTACAATAAACGCACTTAAAATAACAATAATTTCACATAAAAAACATTATCAATTTTCCTGTTGTCCACTTAGGGCTACTACAAACAAAGTTGCTTAATTTTTTTTTTGTAGCGATAATAGCTCAGTGGTTAGCGCGGGCGGTTCACACGGCGAAGACCATAGGTTCAAACCCCAACAATGAACTCGAGTTGCCGGTGAAGCATTATCGTGAGGAAATCAACGTAGGGTATTTTCTATTACTTGGCTGGCTAGCTACCACCCTTAAATTGAAAATCCGTCGCCAAGCAACTAACGGCAGCCGGCAGCCTCACTTGAGAGCCAGTTCCATTTCATACAGTGTGGTCGAAGATGGTAAAGCGGTGTGCTTTACCATTTATACTGTCACTTAACATCAGGTGGGCTAAAACATTCTAGCCATTCTCAAGTGATGGAATACCAAAGATTAGCATTTATTTTTTTAAGGGTTCCGTACCCAAAGGGTAAAATGGGATATTTCTTTATAAGAGGAAGTCCTATTACTAAGACTCCGCTGTCCGTCCGTCTGTCACCAGTCTGTATCTCATGAACTGTGATAGTTAAACAGTTGATTTTTTTACAGATGATGTATTTCTGTTGCCGCTATAAATTTTACTACTTTGACTTTGACTTTAACAGCAAATACTAAAAAATAGAATAAAATAAATATTTGCGGTGGCTCCCATACAACAGACGTGATTTTTTTGCTCGTTTTTGCTCGACATTGATAACGGCTACAGGTAGACGCTTGAAATATTCACAGAATATTTAGTTATATATTCTCTTTAAAAATAAAATAAACAATAAACATTATTTTTTTTGACGTTATTATAGATAATGGTACGGAACCCTTCGTGCGCGAGTCCGACTCGCACTTGGCCGGTTTTTATCTAAGTTATGTGCGTATTGCCGATAACTTCAAACGGTGAAGGAGAAAATCGTCAATAAACCTACATATCTGATATCTTAAATCGTGAAAACTAAATGTCTATAGATAGTACAAACTTTAATTCCAAATACATTGTTAAAAGGTGTGAATGGGGCATCTCTATTTTAGATAGCGTCCTTAAAGGGAACTAGCTCACCTCGTGAAATGACACCGAACTTCATCAATATTTCAAAGAGACTCAGGCTTCATTAGTCTCTTGCTGAATAGTTAATCCGACCGAAGCCAAAACCCAGGCCCTCGCGGCCCCTTTACTACTGCGCCGTTTGTTATAATAGCTGAGCTAATGCAGATGAGACGACGAACTAATTCTAAAGGTAGAGGTCAGCACTAGAGCTGTCAACAACTTTGTTTTTTTTTTGGCATCATACTTTGTGTATTCTGCCAGTGTCAAAAAGTTCATACAATCATCTGAATCTCGGAAACAGCTCATACGATTTTCATGAAATTTTGTATGCAGCGGGTTTCGGAGGCGATAAATCGATCTAGCTAGGTTTCATCTTTAGAAAATAAAAATATGCACCACATTAGCATCTACAGTGCACTCGTGCGAAGCCGGGGCGGGTCGCTAGTATATTTATATAATAAAAGTTTGTGTTTTATCTATGGCCTGGTTTCTATAGTAAAACCTTTTCTTAGTGTCGAACTACATTTTTTTATTTTTTTTATTTTAAGCTAGGCCACATATTTTTATTTGACCACACCTCACCTGATCTTAAGTGAGGGTGTGGTCGAAGATGGTAAAGCACACCTAGCCTGGAATAGAACTGGCTCTCAAGTGAGGCTGCCGGAACACACCGTTAGATGCTTGGCGGCAGATTTTCAACTTGAGGGTTGTAGCTAGCCAGCTGAGTACTAGAAAGTACCCTACCACCACGCTATGGTTTCCTCACGATGTTTTCCTTCACCGGCATCTCAAGCTCATTGTTGGGGATTAAACCCACGCCCTTCGGCATGCGAACCGACCGCGCTAACCACTGAACTATCATCGCTACAAAATACATGGAGTTGTGAGAATTGTCCAGCGATATTCATTATTATTATTTTCTCTTTTACGTCCATTCTAGAATATGTTGGAATTTATAAAAAGTGCATTCAAAATCAATGAGTCACACATTACTCAATAAGTAACTTTCTATCATATTAAATACACAAGAAAATACATCTGATTTTTACTTGTGGTTAGGGTTGCCACGCATTGAATATTATATATTGTCAATAAGGTTTTTTTAAAGTTTACTATTTTACTATGGAAACTGACATGACGCGCGCGTTGTACTCAGCTTTGTCTCCATGAAGAAGGCCACCGGATGTGGACGAAATTACAGTCAGAGTTTCCGATAAAATAAAAAATAAAATAAATGTTTTAGTTCATTTTGAGTTCATACTGCCAATGAAAGAAAACATTGTGAAGAAATTATAGCATGGTGGAAGCGTGCTCTTTAATCTACAGACATATTGGTCTAGTGGTGGTTGCCTGAAAGAGATCGCTTCTAACGATTAAGCCGGCAACTGTTACGCTAGTTTTAAGTTTTTATTTTTCTATTGTATAACATGTAGGCTTTTGTGTGTAATGAGACGAACGATACCCTTTCCTGATGTTAAGAGACAACACATGTCCATAACCATTGCAGCGATATACAGAACTTTGAGTAACAAAACAATGTCCAGAGTTTCGCTTCTATGGCGCTAATTACTTTGAGACTTTCGATGGTTAGTCTCAACAGCCCTGCAATTTCACTAGTAACAGTACCCTTTAAACCGGAACATAGTAAAGTTTACACACTACTGCTTGGCGTCAGAATATCTGATACTGCGGTGGTGCCAACCTACACGATCTCCTCCTAAGGAGATCTACCACCAAGTAAAATTCTTTCTATCTAGCTAGATACCACAAGCTGAAAATCTACTGTCCAGTATCTAACAGTGTGTTTCGGTAGCCTCAAGAGACTAGTATACTAAATTTGAAAAGTTGGTTAATACTTTAGCCTAATATCTAGTTCACTTCAAAACATTTTACATTATGTATTTCAAAGACAAATTAATGTTTGCTGTGAAAATGACCTGTTTAAATCTGAATGACGTCACACCGTGTACAATAATCACATTTGTATGGCAGTTGAGCTACGAAAATTATAACAACAGCTATTGCGTTTCACACTGCGTGACGTAATCCTCTCTGTTTTGTAGGTATTCATGCTCTCATGACCAATAGCAATTTTACTGAATTTGTTTCCAAAAATAATTATAATCTATATCTTATCTTTCTTTCTATTAATAAATGTTTTGCTTTATGTCATTGTTTTTTTTTTGTATACCATTACGTGGTGTGTTGTTTCTTTTAAGAAATAAAACATTATTATTATTTTTCTTTTTTTCTATCTTTCTTTCTTTATGTTAATAATATTTTTGTTAATTATTACTACTAATAGTAGGTACTATTTCATCCGTTTTTATTCCTAGTATAAGTACAAACCTATCGAAAGCCAGTTTCATAAATTCATACTTATTGTATTTTAGATATTCACAAGCAGTAGTATCTTACCATCAAGTGCCTGCTTGTTTGTTCCTCCATATTACAACAATTAGTACACACACTCTAAAACGATGTAAAATACTCAATACGCAAATTTTAAAGTTTTTTTTGCGAATTGATTTTGATTTAATGGGATCATAGTCTGGCAACCCTGTCCACTCGTCTCTTTTATCTATATTTCTCGATATGTATTACGTAGGGTCTCTAATAGAAATTGACGGAAAGCATAGTGCATTGATATTGCTTATCTGTGTGATACATTTTGGTAGTCTAATGGGTTTATTAGAGCCCATGGTGGCTTACAGGCGACGATTAGGGGACATAAAATTGAAATGTAAGCTATTGATGGGACAATATAGGTTGAATAGTAGGTAGGTAAGTAAACACAATAGGATTTACTGTGGAAAATACGAGAAGACGAGACCGCATGCATGTCGTAATATGGTTTGACTCCTTGAAAAAGGTCATCAGATGTGTTCGAAACTATAGTCAAAGTTTCCGATTTAATCGAAAGAATGTAATTCTGCTTCATGTGGGGACGCAGTGGGGTTCCTACAAAAACTCTCTCTGGGTTAACACATAGGCTAGCCGATTACACCGCGGTGTGCAGCTAGTTTATTGTAAAAGAAAAAGCTTTAGTTCTCTGGCGAATTAGTTCTGGATACAATGCTTTACAGAAACACTTAGCATTGCCATTTCTATAGCTTTAAAAACTAGAAATAAGTATAAAGTATGTACGAATAAAAAATAACGCAAGCTCTAGTCTCTAATATATGTAGGAGTATTACGTGGTGGTGCCGGCGTAAGAATAGTGCCCCACCCTCTCTACCAGTGGTTGCCGTAAGAGTCGGCTAAGGGATGTCATCCGGAAGATGGGCAGCAGCGTCTTCCTTGAACAATCACACCTAACTGCGCTCGCCAACCCGCCTGCCAAGCGTGGCGAGTATTGGCAAAACCCCCCTTGGAGGAGGCCTGTGTCTAGCAGTGGACGTCCTATGGCTGATGATGAATCTAGTCTCTGACGTCACAACTCAAATTCGACTTTACTTTCAGACAACTTTATGGTTTTATAAAATAAAAATCTAAGAATAATAATGAAAATATATGTATTAGCAGCTGCGCCCCGCGGTTTTACCCGCTTGTCGATGGATGATAATGATGATAAAAAGTATCCTATGACTTATTCCAGTGTATAAAGTATCTATATGCAAAATTTCACCAAGATCCGTTGAGTGGTTTATGCGTGAAGGCGTAACAAACAAACAAACTCACATTCGCATTTACAATATTAGTTAGGATAATCGTATTAAATGTTCTTACGATCACTTTTTTAGGTTAGGTTAGACAAAGGCATTATTGACAAAGCTATAAGGTGGCTCATTACGTGGAAGACAGGAATATATGGTTGTTGTAGCTTCTCTCTGCACTTGCATCCCCCTGGCTAAGTGACAATTGTAGTAAGCATAATGTATTAATATTTATAACTGTAAACTGTAACCTAATATGAAAAGAAATATCCACAAAAAAAATGCCTTGCTGAGTTTCTTGCCGGAATCTTCTCAGTTGAAGTGTAATTATGAGCCGGTGGTGGTAGATTCAAACATGTAACTTCACGTTCATAAGTGCCTTACCAGGCCCTAAACTGAATAAATGGCTTTTTGATTTTTGATTTTGAGTCAGCAATTACGTATCTATTTTTATTTAACGATCCATTATGTCCATTACCATTCCAAGTCACTCTACCAATTTTTACCATATTTCTGTGGATTACAAAATATGCTTTCATCGGTAAGTAATCCATTACATGGTGATGAGATATACGAGGAAGGCATAATGACATGTTTTCGGATATTTTAAGCATGACACATTGTTACTTTCTCTTTTCATGCCCTTTTTTATATATTTATTTGTACTGTGGGTATAATACAGATAACGATAAAAAACAGAGAAAACATAGTACAGAGTAAAGAGGTTTTTTTCTAGGTAAGCGTGTATCATCTTAGATAACATCCTACTAAACATCAGGCAGGGCGTGGTCAAATGCAAACCTATTTGGTATATTAAAAAAAAAAAACAACCAAAGAATTTACAAAAAAGTATGTATGTGTTATCTGACTTCTATAGTACAAGCTTTTCTAAGTTTTTACTTTCTCTTTACATGCTTTTTTTTAATACATTTATTTGTGCTGTGGGTATAATACAGATAACGATAAAAAACAGAGAAAACATAGTCCAGAGTAAAGAGGTTTTTTTCTAGGTAAGTGTGTATCATCTTAGATAACATCCTACTAAACATCAGGCAAGGCGTGGTCAAATGCAAACCTATTTAGTATATTTAAAAAAAAAACAACCAAAGAATTTACAAAAAAGTATGTATGTGTTAACTGACTTCTATAGTACAAGCTTTTCTAAGTTTTTACTTTCTCTTTTCATGCTTTTTTTTAATACATTTATTTGTGCTGTGGGTATAATACAGATAACGATAAAAAACAGAGAAAACAGAGTCCAGAGTAAAGAGGTTCTTTCTAGGTAAGGGTACTTCATCTTAGATTACATCCTGCTTAACATCAGGCAGGGCGTGGTCAAACACAAACCTATTTAGTGTATAAAAAAAAAAACAAGCAAAGAATAGACTACTTGTGACAGTCCTGTTGGCTCATTGTTAGTATATCTGCTTTAGGAGCTGTAGAGCGTGGGTTCGATTCCCGTCCAGGACAAACACTTTGTGATATAAAATATTGTTTGTTCTGTATGTAGTATAAGTATGTATTTACAAAAAAAGTATGTATGTATTTAATCAGTTAGCTGACTTCCATAGTACAAGCTTTGCTTAGTCTGGGGTCAGATGGCGCTGTTTGTCCTACGATTATTTATATATAATTCTAGGCCAATTTTTTTATGATTGACACCGTGTTTTACCGAAGCTCACCTGAGGTTAAATGGCGGTGTGGTCGAAGATGGTAAACACTTCCTAGCCTGGAATGAACCTGGCTTTGAAGTGAAGCTATCGAAACACACCGTGCTTAACGACAGATTTTCAACTTGAGGGTGGTAGCTAGCCAGTTGAGTACTATAAAGTACTCTACCACCACGCTATGGTTCCCTCGCTATGTTTTTCATTCACCGGCAGCTCAAGATCAATGTTGGGATTTCAAAACACGCTCTTCGGCGTGTGAACCGACCGCGCTAACCACTGAACTATCGTCGCTACAATAGAATCCAATTTAATAAAATATAGGTACGAGTTTAAGATTTCAGGTTTTACCGAATAAGCAACTACGACAAAATTAGCACTTAGACGTCGATGTCTCAAAATTCCTCAAACAGGCACAAAATGCTAACCATTCAAGATATTTAACACTGATCTAGAATTTTCGTGCAACAAATTTGAGACGAGAAAATTGGAAATACCCATTGCTCTGTATTTAGAAACAGTACAATAACCTTGAAAACCGCAATATTTCAAATCGAAAGAATCATTAATGTCTTGTAAAGTAGTATTTATTAAATTTTGATAATATCTTTTATCGATATAAATGTTTTATTTCAATCTCTACGGTATACGAGTAAAACAAAATCGCTTCCCGCCGTATATACACTTAGATCTTTAAAACTACGAAACGGATTTTAATGCGGTTTCCATCAATAAACAGAGTGATTCAACAGGTAGGTTTATATCTAAATATATATAACTCAAAGGACTGACTGACTGACTGACATAGTGATCTATCAACGCACAGCCCAAACCACTGGACGGATCGGGCTGAAATTTGGCATGCAGGTAGATGTTATGACGTAGGCATCCGCTAAGAAAGGATTTTGATTAATTCTATCCCCAAGGGGATAAAATAGGGGATGAAACTTTGTATGAAACTATGTCAATTTTAAACCAATCGGGCTGAGACTTTGCATGCATAAAGCTACTATGACTTAGGCATCTAGCGAGGGTGAAACCGCGGGGCACAGCTAGTGTATAATAAATTTAAATTATCGAGAATTTTAATGATATGTAATGTGATAAAAATAAAATGCTTTGGTGCAATTGCAAACGCTGGCTAAAGAGATAGATCAAAATAATGTACTACGTTAGTATTTACATTTAAGCTTTTATAAGCCGGGGCGGGTTTCTAGTAATGTCTAAATGTTCATGGATAAATAAATAAATATCTAATAAATATTTTTCTACAATATTATTTTAATTCATTTGAGTTCTTGAAAAAAAATCTTCAAGATGACGTCTACTAACCCGCAGTTGGCCAGCCTTACCCTTCTCATAATGAGAAGAGACCCACGCCCAGCAGTGGGACAGTTTAAAAAGACACGGCAGATTCGGAAATATTTTTATAAAATATATGCCATTAATAAAGTAGCATTTTTATTCTGTAGAGACCTGAGTAACTGTGAATAGTGTACACTGTACAGCGTAGTTGTGAAGCGTTACTCAGGGGACGATATTGGGCCCGGCCGAAATTACCTTGGTTACAGGTATCGACTCAATATACATTTTTAATAGGGATTACGTATCCAAACGCCATTTTATCGAGGGTTTAGTACATTCTGTTTTACGAATACGTTGATAAACACATCATGTTTATGTTGGATATTATTTGCGTTCTTATAAAGTTATTAGTCACATGAATAATTTTATTTCATTTTACAATCAAGCTTGTTTTAGAAAAGTTGATCTTTCAAAATGTTATAACGTAAATATGCTGGAACTAATTTCGTACTACCTAGCGTCGGTCTAACAGACTTTCGGAGTAATGTTTAGACCAGTTATATGTTAAACTGAATACTACGCTGTTAATCACACAAGAACTACGTGCTCGCACACTTACACACCCATATTATGGAAACGTTAGAGAAGTACGCCAATCACTCATCAATCACTGTCAAGGCATGGAGAAAAAATGGCAGAACTTCTGTTTAGTCTAGAGTGCATCTTAGAAACTGGTAATTATAATGAACTTTATACGCTTATGAATAAAGTTTATTTTGTCATTTCAAAATGAACACAGTTGTGAACTGTCACAGTTGTGTTTTTAATTGTTACTTTGTTTAAAAAAACATTTAACGCGAATTTCACTCGTATTCCGCCACGTTTCGTTGACTACGTATGCGTTACATGTTATTTGCTTTTGTAGAGATGATAGCTCCGTATTTAAGGCGATCGGATCACTCGCTGAATGGCGTGTGTTCAGACCCCAACAACGTGCTTGAGCTGCCGGTGAAGGAAAACATCGTGAGAAAACCATTGCATGGTAGTTGGGTGTTTTCTAGTACTCGGCTGGCAAGCTACCGCCTTCAAGTTGAAAATCTACCGACAAGCACCTAACGGTTTCTTAATATAGCCTCACTTGAGAGCCAATTCCATTCCAAGCTCGGTGTGCTTTACCATTTTTGACCACACCGTCACTTAACATCAGGTGAGCTGTCATCAAATACCTAACTTGCCAATCATAAAAAAAAGAATAAAGCCTCAGTTTGTTGGGAAGTAATACAGTCAGACTTCTGAACTTACAGAGAAACAAACTTTTGGAATAACGTTAATCGGAGTTTTAAATTAGAATTTCAGAGAGAATTTTCTGTAAACTGGCCAAAGCTATGAATAGCCAAAAATGTAAAATAAAGAAGTGCCCTAATAGCGGCCGAATCTTCCAATACCCAAAAATATTTATTCTTATAGAAAATCCGTACTAAATCTACTATAACCCCTCTCGAGCATAAATATTGAGCGGGCAAACTCGTTAACCCCTACATCCCCTTGTATCTATTTTATTTAGAACTAACTCAGTATAGTTTGAATTTTATTTTGTTTTAGAAAATGTTAGCTTATGAATAACATTGTCAGGGGTTTTATGGATCTATTCAAAAAGTGGAGAAAACCTATACGAATATACGAAATGCGTAAAGAAATTGCTGTTTCATACTTTTTTTATGCCGCACGCAAACAAGCTGCTGTCGAGCCTGGTGGTTCTGTTTTTAATTAATGTAGAACTAGCTACCCACCCCGGCTTCGTACCGGTAATAAGAATTGTTGAAAGCGAGTGCACTATACTACTGTACTTTACTTGGTGCTAGATTTCCTTAGCAGGAGGTCGTCAAGGTAGGTACCACTGCAGTACCAGATATCTGCCGACAAGTAGTAGTGTGTAAGCATTACTGTGTTCCGGTTTGAAGGGTACAGCAGCTAGCGAAATTACAGGGCTATTGAGACTAACCATCAAGTCTCAAAGTAATGAGCAGCGATGCCCTGAACTTTGTTTTACTACCCAAAGTTCTGTGTATCGCTGCAATGGTCATGGACAGGCGTTATCTCTTAACATCAACAGAGCGTCTCGTTCGTCTCAATACAGTTACATAAAATAAAAATAAAAAACAGACGAGTGTGAACTAAAGCAACTTTAAAAAAAAGTGTTAGCAGCGATTTACGAAATTGCCTTCATAGCCCTTCCATCTCAATCTGTTATCTTTACAAAATACCTCGGAGGGCTGAATGCTCGCTCAGCCTAATCCCCATACAAATATGAGGCACCTGACTCCTCTAATCTCTGTTTACGTCGTGTGTTTGCTCAGACCGTGCTTCGATTCGTTTGAACATGGGGATTTGGAGGCGTTTCCCTTTCCGCTCAGTTGATTCTTGAGGAATAACTTTTGTGTTAAAGCTTTTATGGTTTATGCTGACATAAGGAATTGTGTTTATCAGCTTGCAATACTCGTAACATAAGTGTTGTGTACACGAACATATGTACATTATTTAACACTATATAAAATGTCACTCGTAAAATGAGACCGAGCATTCTAAAATTCTAAATCTAATACCTTTAAACGAGCAATTAGTATAATCTGAATCTTGAAAACGGCTCCAACGATTTTCATGAAATTTAGTGTGCAGGGGGTTTCGGGAGCGATAAATCGATCTAGCTAGGTTTCATTTTTAGAAAACGAAAAAAAAAAAATTCCATTTATTTCTAATTAAATGTGAAAGTTTGTATGTTTGGATGTTTATTACTCAATCACGCAAAAACAGCTGAACGGATTTGAATGAAATTTGGCACACATGTAGTTTATTACCTGAATTGAAATATATATTACTTATTATATCAGATGCACTACCACTAACCCACCACCAGATGTCGTCAAGTTTCAAAATTAACTCCAGTACAAAAAGTTAAACACAAAAAGTATTCGCATGTAGTTTGATAAATCAAAACATTACAAAATAATACTTGTACAGTTTTTTTAAAATTGATTTAATATTGTAATTTTGGATATTAGGGAAAGCGGCTAGCATCCAGCGTGTTCCTGCGGTCTTTATGAGGTCGTCTGTCCACCTTGTGGGTGGACGTCCTACGCTGCGCTTGCCGGTCCGTGGTCTCCATTCCAGGACTTTGCAGCCCCATCGGCCATCAGTTCTGCGTGCTATGTGCCCTGCCCACTGCCACTTCAACGTGCTAATCTGTTGTGCTATGTCCGTAACTTTGGTTCGTCTACGGATCTCCGCATCGGTCCTCACCGGTCTTTATGTAAGTCAATGGGGGAGGCATATGTCCAGCAGTGGACGTTCTACGGCTGAAATGATGATGATGATGATGATGATAGATATTAGTGCCTATTTATCTGAAATAAATGAATTAAATTAATCAAAATATCGTTGAAAATTTGATGTTTTCCCGAAATTAAGTATCACAACCTTACTTTTGTATCACAGCCTTACGTAGACAATTAAGGTTGGAAGATTATAAAAACTGTAATAAACATTAATGAACAATTCCAGGAGCAGATAAAAATTAACTAGCGCATGGAATCCAAGACCTTTAGTAATATTTTAAGTGTTATTGAAGTACTTATATCGCTTCTAATTCGCATATTTTGTAGAAAATTTTTCTTTTTTTATGGCACAGGTGGTTGTCTGATGGTAATCAATCACCACTTCCTATGGATATCTGCAACGTTGCCGACCTTTTAAGATTCTATTAACATGCCTTTTGAAGAACCAAATGTTGTAACTCTGTGGGAATACGGAAGAAGGAAGGTCATTCAACAATTTGCAAGTGTATAGCAAAAAGGATCGCGTGAATCTCACAGTGTGCGATGAATCATATATATGAGCATTTAGACGCCTTTGTAGGTAATAAAGTTAATTAATGAATTAGACAGAATTGAATTAATTGATACTTCTTTTTTTAAGACTTAAATTTTCTACTCTAAGATACTCATTACTTTAAGACTTTCGATAAACAGCCGACCTGTAATTTCGTTCTTTTTTGTAAAATACTTTTTGTTAGTATTCGATAATTACGACATAACTTTTTAAAATACCGGTCTATGAGCTTAGGTTATACTACGTCTACGTATTTTGTAGCGTAGCTCAGTGGTTAGCGCGGTCGGTTTGCATACCGAAGGGCGTGGGTTCAAACCCCAACAATGAGCTTGAGCTGCCGGTGAAGGAAAACATCACGAGGAAACCATAGCGTGGTGGTAGGGTACTTTCTAGTAATCGGCTGGCTAGCTACCACCCTCAAGTTGAAAATCTGCCGCCAAACATCTCACGGTGTGTTCCGGCAGCCTCACTTGCAAGCCAGTTCCATTCCAGGCTAGGTGTGCTTTACCATCTTCGACCACACCGTCACGTAACATCAGGTGTGTTGTGGTCAAACAAATAGTCTGTCAGCCAAAAAAAAACGTCTAAAAAATTTGTTGCTCTATACTGTATGGAGTTTTATCCATTGTAAAAGTTGTTCAGAATGATGACTACAATAACCCTTTCTAAGCCAAATCAAGCCCAAGTTTAAAACCTACATGACTAGTTTAAGGCCTTGACCATCGACGCAAAGTTGCATGTCTGTCAGTTTTCTACCGGATACTCTTTTGAGAGTGCGGTTCAAATCTGCATGGCTTAATTCCACCCTGCCCATTCTTTTATCGGACAGCCAGAAGGTTTAAAAAGCGGCACCGCTTCATGGTGGATATTCCAAAAGCTCGAAGTAAACGGTTTGAATCCACTTTCATTACAATGGAATTTGCTACCCGAGTGGGGGTTCCCTGATAGATACAATCTGGGTGCCTTCAGAGTGAATCGGTTTCTTCTAGGCGAGCGTGCCCGCCATAGCCCGCATCTTCGCTTAACATCAGGCGAGAAGGCGGTCAAACGCAAGCCTACCTAATATTTAAAAAAAAATACGGTCAGTTTCGGTACCTTAACTCAGGAGTAACGAGGTCAGGAGTCAGAGTTCGCGTTCTAGGCTGTGTTCTTATCGTCTTCAATCAAGTGGTGTGGTCAAACTCCTAGCCTGTCGATCATAAAAAGATCCTTCGTTTTCACTCGCAGTGCTTTAGTGTCGGCTGTCGTTACAGCAATAAGAATAATCTGAAATAACCCTTTTCATCTGATTGCTAGGGGGTTTGTTTAATTAGAAGATTTGTGGTCCCGATTATAAAATATAACCGGAACTTAGAAATTCTGTGTAACGAATCCTTTTAGCTTCGTTTTTTATCCGACTGCGGCGATGTCCAAAAATTATGGTTTTATATTCGACCTGTATGTATGAGTCATGTCTATGTTTTCTCATCACTACATATTATATAACAAAGTCGTCCGTCGCGTCTATCTGCCTGTCTGTCTGTTGGCGATAAACTTACAAACTACTGAACGAATTATCATGCGACTTTCACCTATAGATAGAGTAATTCATTAGAAAGGTTTAGGTATATAATTTTTCAAGGTTTTGTGTATTATCATTGCATCCGTGCGAAGCCGGGGTGGGTCGCTAGTAACTATATATAGTAAACGGTTGAACCGATTTTGTCACTAGTCAGTTCCATTCCTGGCTAAGTATGTTCACCAACTTCGACCACGTCGTCACTTAATATCAGGTGAGATGAGAACATACACTTAGCCTGTTAACCATAAAAAGTACCCTTCAAACCGGGTTACAGTAATTTTTGCACACTACTGCTTGGCGGCAACGGTACCTACCAAGATGACCTCCTGTTAAGGAGATCTACATCTTAGTAGTAAGTAGTAAAAAAAAACAATCTTTCCTATTTGTCTTGTAACAGTGTTTATATACGTATATATTTATATAGCTTTAAGTAGGTATTCGAAGCAAATGTTAGGCAAACCTTATAATCTCATCAACAAACACCAAGCGGTGCCAGAAAAAGAAGCAATTTCAGAAGATAATTTTTCTCATAAATTAAGGAAAATATCAATATTCAAGGCAACATCGTTATTTACCGACGAAAAATATTCATCCTTATTGCCAAGATATTCTTGGAGCAAATTAAAATAGGCTCTATATGGAGGAAAAAGACAATGATGTCAGCGAATTGTTTTCAGCATATTTTATTGAACTTTCGTCTAATTATTATTTACTACGAATCGACTACTTCTAATTTATAATTTCTTATGCCTATAATATATTTAGACCACGCATTTATAGAAAGAAACTGTTCATATTATATTTAAAGACATCCATATTAAAATTGCAAAACTAATTCAATGAGTAGTTAAATTATTTCGTATTTCTTACGTAGACCTCGAATCTCTTATATTGAGTTCACATCTCCTGCACAAACCTTGCATCTCTGACATAGACTTCGTATCCCTTTCATATACTAAGTGTATTTTACATAGACGTCGTATCCCTTAAAATAGAACTTGATTTTTTTATATAGACTTCGAATCTCTTTCATTCCACTTCACATGTCTTGCGTAAACCTGGCATCTTTTAACTCTGACATATACCTCGTGTCTCTTACGCAAACCTTGTCTTATATAAATCTCGTAACTTTTTTTTTTCGCTTGCTGACTAGGTGTTTGACCACAGCTCACCTGATGTTAAGTGACGGTGTGGTCGAAGAAGGTAAACCTCTCCTACATAAACCTTGCATCTCTTACATAGACCTCGCACCTCTTTACATAAATCTAGCATTTCTTACATAAACCTCGCAACACTTTACATAGACTCAAAATCTTTTACATATACCTCGTGTCTCTAACATAGACATTGTATCTCTTACACAAACCTCGTATCTCTTACATATTATACTTCGTACCCCTTACATATACTTCGCATCTTATACATATACCTCGTATATTATAAAAAGATACTTCTAAAACATAACCCTATTTTTAACATAGTTTGATAAAAGATAAACTCCTATGCAAAACGACTGTGAACAACCGGCATTACAAATTTTCCACATCACGCCCCGCACGCTGTTTCTCTTTTGCGCCACTCCAAATGAAGCCGTGGCGCACAAAAGGCGGGGCATAAATTAATATCGAAAATTCATTGTTTGATAGCACAATAGATTTTAACAAGATAATATAATGGGTTCAATTATGGTGGACGGAATTTCATTAAGACCTCACGACCTCAAGTGTGCCTCACGGATCGCGGCTGCTTTGTACGCGAGGGAACTATTTCGAACGCGTGTTTTGGTAATTTTTGGCTTCTGTAAGCTTGTTTTTTGTAGAGCATTCGGTTCACATGGAAATGCCGATGAAAGTAAACATCGTGAAGAAACCATAGCGTGGTGGTAGGATATTTTCTAGTACTCGGCTGGATATCCATCCTAAAGTTGAATGCCGCTAAACACCTAACGATGTATTTTGGCAGCCTCACTTTAGAGCTAGTTCTGTTCCAGACTAGTTGTGCTACCATCTTGAACTATACCGTCACTTAACATCAGGTGAATTGTGGTGATTTGTACAGTTAATTTATTTAAATAAATAAAACTTACATAAATAAACGTTATTATAAATAATCATTTTGACAAAAAATCCGACTACATTTTTTTAGTCCAAGCACGGCTAGGTAACCTTGTTTTATTAGAGAGTTCCGGTGGCTACCTTCCAACTTTATCATCAACTGATGATGAAGCCGAAAGGTACGTAGGTAGTTCACCAGAACTATTCTAGAGACCACACCAATAACACCACTGAAAAGTCAATAGAAAACAAAATACGCAATTTTTTTACTTGGATGACATATTTGTTTTTTGGTTTAAAAATCAAACTAAAACTAAACCGACTGTGATGAAATCTTTGACCAATCTGAAAGTATATCCTACAAAAAAATCAATAAATAAATATCGTAGAACGTTACACACAGCGCCATCTATCCCCAAACTAAGCAAAGCTTGTGAACCAGAAAACTGATAGGATACTAATAAATGAGGGCGTCCTAAGGTAACAAAAAAATCATAATTGAGAACCCCCTTTTCCTTTTTCCTTTTTTGAAATCCTCGAATTAACATCAAATTTGTTTTTTTTTTTGCTACTTTAAAATATAATTACGTTTTGCTAAAAAATGTGTAGCGAAATTTTGTTCTTACGCTGCACAGACACCGTGGTCTATGACTTTGTCAACTTTGAATTTCATTTTCTTTTTTACTATATAGGAAGAGGAAATTTAATCAAATTCATACTCGTAATCATCGTGACATATTGTGGGTCGCTGGTCTACTCGCAGTATACACATAAAAAAGTACTTTAACCCCCCAGATTTAAGATTCATTTGACTAACTTTCCTCTACCAATATATGAAAAAAAAAAGAAAAGTTAACAATAGTCACGGATCCCGATGTCTGTAGAGTGTAATTTTTAAATTAAACAAAAAGTCAAATTAATCTTAAAGTTAAACTATTTTGGTAGCAATAATATGCTTAAAATCAACGCCATCAAAATCCCACGATCCATACAAATCTGGCATAAGTTCTTTAATTTTTTTTTTTAACGCTGAGAGGCTAGGTTTTTGACCACACCGTCACTTAACATCAGGTGAGTTGTGGTCAAACACCTAGCCTGTCAGCCATAAAAAAAAAGAAAAGAAAAAGAACACACCGTTAGATGCTTGGCGGCAGATTTTCAACGGGTGGTAGCTAGCCAGCCGAGTACTAGAAAGTACTCTACCACCACGCTATGGTTTCCTCACGATGTTTTTCTTCACCGGCAGCTCAAGCTCATTGTTGGAGTTTGAACCCACGCCTTTGGGCATGCGAACCGACTGCGCTAACCACTGAGCTGTCATCGCTAAATACATACAAATCTGGCACAAGTTTTTTAATATTTATAACACATTCATTGGAATTGAAGAATGTGTAACCAACTCCAAGGTTACTGCAACATTATCTCTTACCCTCAGAGCGCACCAACATGGCGACAAAAATAAAAGAGCACAGGAATTTCGAAGTGTGACCAGGCTTTACGTGAAATATTTGTTCTGTGATAACGTCACTGGAGGGATTAAAGGGTTGACTGTACAGGGTTGTCAGTTTATTGGATTCATTTGACAGTTGCTAATGGCGGTGCTTTTTTTTTAACTGTGACAGTGTAGGTATTTGACCACGACTCACCTGATGTTAAGTGACGGTGTGGTCGAAGATGGTTAACACACCTAGCCTGGAATGGAACTGGCTCTCAAGTGAGGCTGCCGGAACACACCGTTAGATGCTTGGCGGCAGATTTTCAACTTGAGGGTGGTAGCTAGCCAGCCGAGTACTAGAGAGTACCCTACCACCACGCTACCTGGTTTCCTCACGATGTTTTTTTTCACCAGCAGTTCAAGCATTGTTGGGATTTGAACCCACGCCCTTCGGCATGAGAACCGTCCGCGCTAACCACTGAGCTATCATTGCTAAAATATTATTATACTATCAATGTGATTAATAGCTGCCTAGACAACCTCCTGGTAAGAAAATCTACCACCTAGTAAAACTTATTTATATAAGGTTGATTTGTCCAATTAGACTCAAAGACTAATTTTGCTTGAGCATTCACCTTTTTATTTACGTGACTATTCGACCCGAAAGCCTTGCAAAAAATCTAACACCGCAAGACAAAACCGCCCTAACGAAATGGCGTCTAACTACCCGTATTAGTTACGCAATTAACCATCGCATCGCTCGTTATATCCAGTTAGCCAAATTAATTATCGGATACTTTGTTAATTAAATGGATCGAGGCAAGAAAATTACTTCGAAAACGTTTCAATTTTATTTTTAGAGCAATAATGAAACTCGAAAAAGGTTTCTGGGTTTTTAGGGTTCCATTCTTGACGAGCGTCGACTGGACCCTATCATTAATTACCTATATTTTATTATAAGAGTACTGAGACGAACGAGACGCTCTCCTGATGGTAAGAGATAACACCTGACCATGACCAGTGCCGTGGTGGTGCCGGCGTAAGAATAGTACCCCACCCTCTCTACCGTGGTTGCCGTAAGAGTAGGCTAAGGGATATAATCCGGAAGATGGGCAGCAGCGTCTTCCTTGAACTATCACACCTAACTGCGCTCGCCAACCCGCCTGCCAAGCGTGGCGAGTATTGGCAAAACCCCCCCAGGAGGAGGCCTATGTCGAGCAGTGGACGTCTTATGGCTGATGATGTGATGTGATGACCATTGCAGCGACACATAAACTTTGAGTAGCGAAACAAAGTCCAGGGTATTGTTGCTTTGGCGCTCATTACTTTGAGACATTGATTGATTGTACACACCAAAAATGAAACAATACCGAAGAAATAAACCTAATTAACTGGTGTAAAGACTGGCAGCCTTATCGCTAAAAGCGATCTCTTCCAGACAACCTTAGGAAGGAAAGGATCGGAGGAAGAGAAAGACGAGACATTATTGAGTGAGAGATTAATGAAACATTCGATGGTTAGTCCCAAAAGCCCTCCAATTTCGCTAGCTGCAGTACCTTGCAAACTGGAACTAAAATATAGGTAATTGCTCTTTGCAATAAGGGAGGAAGTAAGTAAACGAGAAAATTATAGGTAAGGTACTTTCTAGTACTCGGCTGGCTAGCTACCACCCTCAAGTTGAGTATCTGCCGCCAAGCATCTAACGGTATGTTCCAAATGTTTACTTTAGCCTAATCTCAATTTAGAGTCAATTCCATTCCAGATTATGTGTGTTTACCATCTCTGACCACACCATCAATTTAGGTAAGTTGTGGTCAAAAACCATCTATCACCCTTTAACCAGGCGTTCATTATAAAAATCTTTTTTACTTACCATCCGACCAACCACCAAATTTTATGATCCTTTTTTGCCAGTTCTATTCCAGGCTAAGTGTGCTTTACCATCTTCGATGGCACCGTCAATAAACATCAGGTAAGCTGTGGTCATACACCTAACCTGTCAAACACGATTTTATTTTGAAAACCGTACAAAAACTCAGTCTCACGATCTCGCACTTCTAAAATAAAAGTTCCACTAATATTCACGGGATCCAGAGGAACCGAATAACACCAATTTTACAAGAAAACATTTGGGAAGGATCTTCATATCTCTATTGCAAGTCGTCGATAAAAAAATAACGTCGAACATTAAGGGAGAACTTAATTTAAATATTTTCTTGCGCGCACCTCCGTCTCTTTCTGTCTTGCTACCATTCATGCATAGCTGTCTCAGTCCCTCAACAGACTATAACTCACCAGTTCTAGCAGGGTAAATGCTTTTTTAAGTGAACCCGACAAAGTCAAAGTTCCGGTTTTCGTAATATACCCTTGTTATAGGTTATGCTCTCTTACCTCGAAGTAAAATTATGATAATAGGGCATCTCCTTTTTATTTGTGTTTTTAGTGATTTGATTCTAACGGGATAAAACTTTAAAATATGTTTACTGAATAAATTTAAGACGAAAGGCACCGGTTTTTGATAGGTTATTTTATATTTATTGATTGGATAAGACTTCCTCCACTAACGCATGAATAACTTTTTTACAAGCTTTTATTTAGATTCATCTGTACCGTTGTACTTCAAACTAAGCGAACAAAGCAAAGATAAGCATGTTTTTTTTTAAATGTAAATGTTTTAAAACAAACGAGATGCTCTTCTAATAGTAAGAGAAATAGGTCTGTCCATGACCATTCCAGCGATACACAGAACTTTGAGTAGCAAAACAAAGTCTAGGGCTTCGCCAATTTGGCGCTCATTATTTTGAATCATTAGATGGTTAGCCTGTAATTTCGCTAACTGCAGTATCCTTCAAACCGGAACAATAATGCTTACACACTACTGCTTGGCGGTAGAATATCTGGTACTTTGGTGGTACCTACCTAGATGACCTCTTGCTAAGGAGATCTACCACCAAGTAAAAATAGGTATGTTTTCCTTCACCGGCAGCTCAAGCTCAGTGTTAGGGTTTGAACCCACGCCCTTAGATATGTGAACCAACCGCGCTAACCACTGAGCTATAATCGCTAAAAACAAACAATTTCTGCTAAAATGTGTATTCTTTTTCCAATAATATTGCTAAGTTATTTCATATAGTTAGTTAAAACGCCGTGACATTTTATGAAGCGATAACTAACTTTCAATAAAGTTAAAATCCTAAAATAAACTCCCACATAATAAATTAAAAGGGCCACAGTCAGATGAACTTTTTCATTCCTTTGACATAAAAACTTTTTTTCTGTCAAACAAGTTCTGAACTACATGTGGGGCAAGTTTCGTCCTATCTGATTTATGGCAACGTTTTTTTGGTGATTAATTTTAAATTAAGAGTTATCTGGTTTTGAGTACGGGTGAGCGATGTCGCATCTTAAAACATACGTAGGTTAATTAGGACTTTATTTAGTGTGTTTAGATTTTTTTTTTCATAAAAAGCAGACAGCTTACCTTATAGTTAGCCAACCGCCATCAATATATTATGCACTGTGAGATTGGCTGGAAGAAAATGTTTTAGCATTAAGTCCTCCTTTTGTACATATTATTTTATAAGTGTGCAATAAAGTAGCGAGTTTTGTAGCGATGATAGCTCAGTGGTTAGCGCAGTCAGTTCGCATGCCGAAGGGCGTGGGTTTAAACCCCAACAATGGGCTTGAGCTGCCGGTGAAGGAAAACATCGTGAGGAAACCATAGCGTGGTGGTAGGGTACTTTCTAGTACTCGGCTGACTAGCTACCACCCTCAAGTTGAAAATCTGCCGCCAAGCATCTAACGGTGTGTTCCGGCAGCCTCACTTGAGAGCCAGTTCTATTCCAGGCTAGGTGTGCTTTACCATCTTCGATCACATCATCACTATGTGTTATCCAGACTATGTGTTAATCCAAACTATCAGCTACCTTCATATCAAATTTCATCAAAATTGGTCCAGCCGTTTGGGCGTGAATAACTAACAAACATACAATCACACTTACACACTTTCGCCTTTATAATATTTGTGGGATTTGTTGTGTTAACGATAATTAATCATTCAACCTTTCACGTAATCCCTTCTGGATTACGTGAAAGGTTGGTCCCTAAAGGAAGTTTTGTAGCGATGATAGCTCAGTGGTTAGCGCGGTCGGTTCACACACCGAAGGGCGTGGTTTCAAACCCCAACAATTAGCTTGAGCTGCCGGTGAAAGAAAAACATCGTGAGGAAACGTTTAAAATCTGCCCTCAAGCACCTAACAGTGTATTCCGGCAGCCTCACTTTAAAGCCAGTTCCAATCTAGGCTAGGTGTGCTTTACCATCTTCGATCGCACCGTCCCTTATCATCAGATGAGATGTGATCCAACCTAGCTTGTCCACCAGTTAAAAAAAAAACATTTACAGTAGTTCAGATTGATTAGTGTAACCACCTTTCCTTTAGAACTACCAATTCGCGCAACCCTACAAAAAACACTAGAAATGTTTTCAATGCATTTTATTGTTCTCTTGGCAAGGCCATGCTTCTGTAGGGCAAGTTTTGGTCTTCAGGACGACCTAGGGCGGCTTTATGCCTATTTAGTCGCTATCGCAAACCGCGTCTGTCTGCGGCAGTCTATAAATTCTGCTTTTCTAAGGCGCTTCTAGTTTGAGACACCTTTATCAGGGAGACTAATGCATTTTTAACAAACAGCGGCAATAAGGAATATATATTCTGTACAAGGATGAAAATTAAATCAAGATTTTACTTGGATTGATTGAAAAGTTTGTTAATTATAATAATAATAACAACTTAGATAAATATTTATTTGATATTTTTCGGTAGGAAGTAATAAGACAAACAACACGCCGTCATTAGTAGATAATACATTCATTATTTTATATTGACAATATTTATATACATATTGACATACTTATTTTTATATTGACATTAATTAATTTTTTTATTGACATCTTGTCAGTGTTTTTGACATATTTGGAATAGTATTAAGGAATTTGACTTGTTATCAAAAAATATTTGTATTTGTGTGTACAACCACAAATTTTTCAATCACATCATCATCATCATCATCAGCCATAGGTCTTCCACTGCTGGACATAGGCCTCCTCCTGGGGGGGTTTTGCCAATACTCGCCACGCTTGGCAGGCGGGTTGGCGAGCGCAGTTTGGTGTGATTGTTCAAGGAAGACGCTGCTGCCCATCTTCCGTATTACATCCCTTAGCCGACTCTTACGGCAACCACGGGTAGAGAGGGTGGGGGTACTATTCTTACACCGGCACCACCACGGCTTTTTCAATCAAACCATGTAAATATTTTTTTACTGCCATGATAAACATTTATTCATTACATAACTTATATTATATTTACATCCTTATTTTAACTAAAAGTAAATAGTTTTAATACTTAAATATTTAAAATTGTTATTTATAATTATGTTGGAAGGGTTATGTTTTTACAATCTATATTTATGTATGTGTGTTTCACCGTATTGTCCATCTTTGTACCATTTCGAATCAGGGATGGGCTTTTTGATTAAATGTTACTTGATGTTATTGTATGTACATTGTTAAATGTTGACATAAATAATATTTATTTAACTATGATTTGTTCTGTTATCTCAATGACTTTCTGACATGATATAAGTTAATCATGAATTTCACTCATATTTCAATTATATGAGTTAAAACTAAATAAGTTGAAAAAAGGTTGTCAGGAAGAAGTCGCTCTAGGCGATAAGGCCGTCGTTGTACTACAACAAATTATTCGATGTTGTTTTGT
Source organism: Biston stratarius (assembly GCA_950106695.1). NCBI lineage: Eukaryota > Metazoa > Arthropoda > Insecta > Lepidoptera > Geometridae > Biston > Biston stratarius. The sequence goes on from OX467116.1 coordinate 9,252,955, forward strand.
TTTTGTTATTGCTTTTTTCTTAATATTCTTTTTTGTTTTATGTGTCTATGTGTAAAGTTGTATTATATTATATTCTATTAGTTCTAGTTTTTAGAATATCAACCTATGTGTTTAAATCACGTAAGACAAGTAAAAGTTGTAGGGGCAAAGAGGCATCGCCCATTTTGTATGCAGCATTACATCTACCTATACTACGTTTTTGTTGTTTCTAAATCGTAATTAAGTATTTTATTTATTAAATTTATTCTAAAAGTACCTACCAAAATAACTAAGAGCAAAATTATTTCCTTAAGTAATAATTTCTTAAAAATTATCTTGTGACAATAAGCTGTGGGCAACATTCTGGGTAAGGTTGAGTTAGGTTCCCGATGCGAAAGTATCCGGGCTTCGTTTGATCCCGGCAGCTGGAAAAAAAGTATAATTGAGAATCAAACGAACTTACCTAGTGACGTTTGATATCTTGATTCTGTGTCTGTTAAGTGTTAAGTGGCGTTGTGGTCGAAGATGGCAAAGCACACCTAGCCTGGAATGGTACTGGCTTTCAAGTGAGGCTGCCGGAACTCACCGTTACATGTTTGACGGCAGATTTTCAACTTTGAGGGTGGTAGCTAGCTATCCGAGTACTAGAAAGTACCTTACCACCAAGAAAACTATTTCTTTTAAAGAAAAATTAACACTGGCAAAATACACGAAGTGTCATGCCAAAAGCAATGAAAAAATAAGGTAATTGATAGACTGATCGCGTTACTTTTAAAAAGTTCTAATTTCTAAAATGTTTTAGATTGTAACATTGACTTATTTTATTTTGATTAATTTAAAATTAAGTGTTTTTATCGGCGGTTTTTATATATCTTCCTCTATAAGCTTTTCATATATTTGGTTTTCTTCTTTTGAATTTTACATCCAAGTACCTTGATGTTTACTACCTTATTAGAATATGACATTATTATAGTCCCCTCTAATTATTAGTGGCGTGAACCCCAAAAGGAGAGGAACAAAAAACTAAGATAAGGTTCAAAAAAGGGTTGCAACAGATGTACTTAAGTCTGTCGCAAGTAAAAACCATCTTGATCTTAAATTATACTAAAGTTAATTAGTATAAAAAAATATTATAAATTCCGATCGAGTTTATACAACAAAAACTTTTTTTCGATTGTTTTTTGTTGTTTTATCATAATAATATTTAAACGAGTATTTATACTGTATCGTTCTTTGCGATTCGACGGTTAGTCTCAACAGCCCTGTAATTTCGCTAGCTGCAGCACCCTTCAAACCGGAACACAGTAATGTTGCGGCAGAATATTTGATACTGCGGTACCTACCTAGACGACTTCCTATTAGGGAAGAGAGCTTTGGCGTTGCTTCTAATTTGCGTTTCTAAGTTCCTTACTAACATTCCTATGTTTTTACTGTATTTATTATCTTTTTTCGGGTTTTTTTCTCGTTGCACTTATTTATCAATGTTTGGATGGAAGCGTAAAGCCGCAGATCGGGCTGAATGGCGTGTCTTGAGAGAGGCCTATGTCCAGCAGTGGACTTCGATAGGCTGATGATGATGACCACACCGTCACTTAACATTAGGTGAGCTGTGGTCAAATGCCTAGCTTGTCAAACATATTTCTTTAAGAAGCTAGTTTCTTTAATTAACATGATAATAATAATAATTAATATTTTCAATTAAAATGTTTTTTCTAAAGATTGTTAAAAAAAATTGACAGGCCTGTTGGCTCATTCGGTAAAGTTCTGCTTCGAGAAGAGCGTGAGTTCGATTCCCACCCAGGAGTAACATTTGTGTGACTATTTGCTTAGTTTGGGGTTAGATGGCGCTGTGTGAAAATGTCCTCTAACTTAAAAAAAAATACATTTATAATTATATGTATAGTGGTTTAATCACTTATACGCTCATTAAACAGACAAACTGAGTTTGATGTTAAGAATGAATGATTGTTTTTTTGTACTTACGTCACTCTTTCTAGGTACGTTTCGTAATTTCCAAGTTCAGTTCCATTCTCTTTTGGCTCGTTCGTAGCAGCAAATCTTTTATTTCTACTTACTTGACTATTCAAATCATCTATATTAATAAGTTTTCCAACTCTTTCTAACTTTATCTTCTTTCGCAATGGGAAAGCTTTTAGCAATTTAGATGTGTCTATATCTGCTCTGATATCTTTTAAAACTTCTACAGACACAGGGTCCGTTTTCCAGTTTGATGACATTTTACCTTTTAGTAATGGATCTACTATATCTCTGTCATTTCCCATATTATTTTCATTTTTAATTTCTACTGAATGTTCAACGTTTTGTTGTTCAATGTTTTGTTGTTCTACATCTTGGACTTCATTGTTTAAATGTGGATTTATCAAAACTGCTTTTTGAATAGGGCCTATATGTGCACCATAATGAGGTTGATAATATCTATGCTTGTTGTAGAAATCTATCATCCATGGACTTCCGTAGTAACCATTCCTAGATTCAGTCAAATTATATGGATGAATATTTGTAAAAGGATATGGTAAATAAAAAGATGGTTGGATTAACTTTCGTGGATCATTTTTTATGCTATCAACTGTGTTTTCATTTTGTGGTTTCTCTCTGATTACTTCAGTTTTTCTAGTGGCATCAGTATTTTGAGTTGTTGCTTTAAAAGAGAATGTAGGGTGAGTATACGAAGATTGTCGTTGGAGTTGTGTCACGGGATAGTAAAATGATGTTTTCCCAAAATCGTTGTTTAGTAGTCCTTCATTGTAGTAACTAAGTTGTGCTGCTTTTGTCTTTTCTGTAGAAATTGAATTAAGTGTATTTTGTAAATGCAGATCGTATCTGTCATTTATTCTTAATTTAGTTGCCAAAGGGTCATACCAGTATGAAGGAGTTTTGATTTCATGCTTTTTATTAATTTCTGAATCTTGCATTATTTTGGAAGACTCTTGTTTTATTTCTTCGGTAGTTATTCCATCCATTTCTTTGTATATATCTTGAGCTAGATTATAAATATCAACAATGGCATCTAAATCACTTCTCTTGATCGTATGTAGCAAGTCTGCAATGGTATCAATCTCTTTTTCTGTTAAATATCTATCATTTTCGTCTGGTATATCTGGAACTTTATTTTTATTGCACTTATGTCCTTTTGGACTGTCATTATTTTTTCCATCATAGTATGCTGAAAGAGCCATATCATTTATTTTTTTGGAAATTTCATCATTAACCACATTTCTTGCTTCAGGCGTTACATATTTATGCAGCAAAGTTTGTAAATTTGGCTCAATTTTCTTTTCAATAGTAACAGTTACTTCTTCAGTTGTATTTTCTTGCTTTTGGTCTGGAATTTTAGAAACGTTGAATTCTCTGATAGGTTCGTTAGATACTAGTTCGACATTTCTTTTTCTTATGTTGCAAGTGTAGTTCCCACAAAATGATGCTGCGGTCCAGGTTGTATTGACAGCGTGAAGTTTTCCCGTGTCAGGATCCCGGCAGTAAAACGCTGAAAAAGTGATATAAATACTGTTATTATTATTAAAAGTTATTCATTTTAAAATTGTCAACGTTGACGATTGAAATCACTTAAAACCGTGATAATTGTGAATTTATGCTATGAACATAATATTTTCGACAGAGTTTTTTATATTTTCTTGACATTCGGTATAACTAGAAATATAGTAAGATTTGTTTATAATGATGAATTTCACAAACCCTTTGTGGTTCAGTACTACCATTCCGCGTAACCTTGTGTACTTATATTATACAAAATCTATCTGAAATTATTTCATTTTGCATTAGTAAAAAAGTATACGATTAAATTCCAATAGTTCCTATAAAATTGGTATCCATTATTACAACCAGATACGGGCTAATCACAACTTTCTTCCAGTAGGTAGTAGTTTACAGGGTAATTTTAAACTGTCAAGTTTTTTACTTTTTAATTCTGGCAGTTTCACGCCATCATAGATCTTTTCGATCTATGTTTGGCTACCAACTCGTCAGATGGAAAGCGACGGAGCGGCTGAGGATGGAGCACGTTGATGAGACGAGAATAGACGGAGTGACGATATAAGTCGGACAGCTGGCGATGGATGGAAGTGAACAGCCAAAGTTCGGGCAGAGTGTCGTGTCTCGTGAGAGGCCTATGTCCAGTAGTGGACTTCGATAGGCTGATGATGATTATTTATATAGTGTGTCTGTTTGTAAAAAGATTCACTCGAATTTATAGGTATTAGTGTGATTGAACGACTGGACTTGGACACACTTTATATGAATAACTTTACCTATGTCATCACGGCATGTTATTTGGAATGCAAAAGTCGGCCAAGTGCGACTCGCGCACCGAGGGTTCCGTCCAAACCTGTAGGTATGTAAGTAAAAGTTGTTTTTTTTTTTTCTTTTTTTATGGTAATTTATGCGTTTCGCAATTTTTCCTTTATCTGTGCTATAAGACGTTGCTTCGTACCAAATTTCAAGATTCTGAGTTCATGGGAAGTACCCTATAGGGTTTGATTCCCTTGCGAGTGTCGAAAATTTGCAGCATAAACGGCTGTATCTTTTGATTACGTTGGCTTATAAGTTTGATTTTTTCACAGCACCAAGGGACAGTAGACTTGAGTATTTGATATGAATTTCAGCGTGATACTTCCACGCGTTCCTGAGAAAAAGGGTCTTGACAGACAGACGGACAACAAAGTGATCCTATAAGGGTGCCGTTTTTTCCTTTTGAGGTACGGAACCCTAAAAATAAAATATCCTAGGACATTCCACACAGCGCCACCTAGCCCCAAACCAAGCAAAGCTATACGAACCAGATAAATGATAGAATACGTATGTATATACTTTTTTTTGTGGAAATTCATACTTATAATACAGAACACCCAGACACAGAACAAACATTTATCTTCACACAAATGTTCGTCCTAAGTGGGAATCGAACCCACAGCCGAACACAATCATAGGCTACTAGTTACACTTAAACCACGTAATACAGCTAGTATATTGTAAATTCTTTCTCAGGCACTCGATGTCTTTTTAATTCAGTCCTCACGAAGTATTCTTAAATATATGATTAATTGTTTATTGAAATCAACCGGATTGATACCTAACACCTCTTTAATTGTAATGTTCTTTTCCCAGGAGTGGGAACGTGGGAATATCTACGGGAATTTTGCAAGAATGACTAAAACGTGTAAAACTTACTGTAACATGGGAAACAAAAATATATATAAAAGCCACACGATAAAACTAAATAGATAACCTTTTGTAGCGATGATAGCTCAGTGGTTACCACGGTCGGTTCACACGCTGAAGGGCGTGGGTTCAAACCCCAACAATGAGATTGAGCTGCCGGTGAAAGAAAACAAAGTGAGGAAACCAAAGCTTGGCGGTAGGGCGCCCTCCAGTACTCGGCTGGCTAGCGACCACCCTTAACTTAAAAAAACCAAGCACCTAATCTTGTGTTCTGTTAACTTCACTTGAGAGCCAGTTCCATTTCAGGCAAGATGTACTATCTTCACCTACATCATCACTTAACATCAGGTGAACAGTGATCTAAAAGACTGACTGATCTTGACAGCCCCGTTGGCTCATTGGTAATATGTCTGCCTGAGCTGTAGGGCGTGGGTTCGATTCCCGCCAAGGACAAATGTTTGTTTGGTATAAACAAATGTTTGTTCTGTGTCTGGGTGTTCTGTATGTATTATAAGTATGTATTTACAACAAAAAAAGTATTTATGTATTCTATTAGTTATCTGACTTCCATCACACAAGCTCTGCTTAGTTTGGGGTCAGATGGCGCTGTGTGTAATGTGTCCTACAATATTTTATTTAAATGCTAGCCTGTCAATCATATTAACTATAGACAACAAAATCACTACATAGTATAAAACAAAGTCGCTTTCGCTGTCCCTATATCCCTATGTATGCTTATATCTTTAAAACTGCGCAAGGGATTTTGATGCGGTTTGTTTTAATAGATAGAGTGATTGAAGAGGAAGGTTTATATGTATAATAACATCCATTAAATAGTGGAGAAATACATAAATATAATTTTTGAGGTTTATACCCGTGCGAAGCCAGAGCGAGCCGCTAGCTAAGCAATATGTTCGAAAATATTCACTTCAGACATGACTAAGTATTTCAATTTTAATCGACGGTGGCATTGTTTACTCACATTCTACACTCGTATTTCATTTGGTTCGAATTAAAATCAATAATGTAACACTTATAACGCTTTTGTCAGTAAGCAAATTCTTTTTTTAACCGACTTCAAAAAAGGAGGAGGTTCTCAATTCGAATGTCTTTTTTGTTACCTCAGCGAACCGATTGTGATGAATCTTTTTTTTATTTGAAAGCTGGTGCTTCCCATGTGGTCATATTTCAATTTGATCCAGTTCAGACAATGGCATTTTGTAGCGATGATGGCTTAGTGGTTAGCGCCGTAGGTTCGCACGTCGAAGGGCGTGGATTCAAACCCCAACAATGAGCTTGAGCCGGTGAAGGAAAACATCGTGAGGAAACCATAGCGTGGTGGTAGGGTACTCTCTAGTACTCGGCTGGGTAGCTACCACCCTCAAGTTGAAAATCTGCCGCCTAGCATCTAACGGTGTGTTCCGGCAGCCTCACTTGAGAGCCAGTACCATTCCAGGCTAGGTGTGCTTTACCATCTTCGACGACACCCGTCACTTAACATCAGGTGAGCTGTTGTCAAATACCTAGCCTGTCAACCATAAAAAAAAAACCAAAATCAATAAAGTTACCAACTTATACAAATCACAAATCTTATCTAATTAATACACCTCTTTTCTGATTTTTTATTTTATTCACTTCTCACACCCACATCGATATACTTTAAATTTCATTAGATAGATATTAATAATGTAAATCATTTGTGAGTTACTTATTATCAAAATAAAAAAATATACATACTAACCTTTGGCTTTTAACACTGCACAGTTAACACAGACGACCCACAGCACCAACAAACATAAGACTCTACTTGCCATTGCTTTAAAAAAAAACACAAACTATTTAAAAAAAAAAACTAATCACACCGTGATAATTTCATAATTTGATTGTATCAAAAATTTATTTATAAAATCTCTTATTAATTAGACAGTTATGATTCTGATTATAAATAGTTGTTATTTAATAATGATTTAATAGGAAATTATTGTGAAATCCGGCGGACGATTGGACGGATACTGCCACTGTGCGCGTTGACTGTAATTGTTATTGATTTGCCGACGGTGACTGTTTTGGTGCGGTGCTCAAACTTTTAACTAATGATGACATTATTTTTAAACCGACTCCAAAAAAGAAGGAAGTTCCTAACTAAAACCGTATTTTTAACAACGATATTTTTAATTTACTTGGCGGTATATTTCCTTAGCAGGAAGTCATCAAGTAGTTACCACCGAAGTACCATATTTTCTGCCACCAAGCAGTAGTGTGTAAACATTACTATGTTCCGGTTTGAAGGGTACTGCAGCTAGCGAAATTACAAGGCGTTTGAGATTAACCATCGAAAGTCTCAAAGTAATGAGCGCGAAAGGAGCGATGCCATGGACTTTGTTTTGTTACTCAAATTTCTTTGTATTGCCGCAATGGTCATGGGCATGCGTTATCTCTTCTAACGTTCGTCTCATTACTTTTGCATTAAAAAATATACTAACGTTCGTCTCATTACTTTTGCATTAAAAAATATACATATTTATTTATACATAATTCATTTTTTACAACGCCATCCCGCCTGATGTTAAGCGAAGATGCGGTCTAAGATGGAGCACGCTTGCCTAAAAGAAACCGATTTACTCGCAATTTGAAGGTACCTAGATTGTATTTGTCGGGGAACACCCACTCGGGTAGCAAATTGTAATGCCTAGCGGTTCGTAGAAGGTGGAATCAAAGCAGAGTTTAAACTTTTGGAATATCAACCATGAAGCGGAGCTTTTTAGAGCTCCTGGCTGTCCGTTAAGAGAATAGGCAAGATGGAATTAGGTCATATAGATCTGAAGCGCACTCTCCAAAGTATATCCGGTAGAAAACCTACAGACAAGCAACTTTGCGTCGATGTTCAAAGCAAGTTTGTCTTATTTTTATATGGAAAAAAGTTTGAGTACCTCTAAGTTTTGAATTTTGCGAACGTGCTGCGCCTGAGTCAGCCTATCATTGCCTCCGTGGCCTGACCCATTCAATTCCGCTATCTAGCTGTACAACGTGTTAGATATTTCGATTTATAAGAGCATTATGATTTGCTTAAGTCTCAATATTGCATTTTGTCGAATAAATACAAACTCACACTAACATAAATCCACACCTCAATGTTCATTATATAGTTAGCTTTGGCAGCCTAGATGGGAGACCGATTGGCTTTCAATCTGGAGGTCTTGGGTTCGAATTCCACGGCAAGCACCATGGACCGGCGGAAAACATCGTGAGGAAACTTCGCGATTAGGCAGTGTTTTCGATGAAAGCTCCCAGGTGGCTTGACTTTTTCCAACATTTCCAACAATTAGCATCATATTTCAACCAATTTACACTAAACCTTGGCAAATTATATATCTAAACCTTCGGTATGAATCACTCTATCTATTGGCGAAACTCGAATGATAATCCGTTCAGTAGTTTTTAAATTTATCGCGAACAGACAGACTCGGCGGACGACTTTGTTTTATAATATGTAATGATATCTTAGCATACGAATAATGTAGGATCGGATCTCAAGGATTTTTTCCCAAAGAATATCATTAAAACAATCATCATAATAAAAGAAATATCGTTAAATGCAATTACAAGCCATTTGCCGAGTTCCATCTGAGGGGTAATTCGTTTTTTCGACACGTGGGGGTGAGATTCCCCGCTGGGAGGTTTAACGAAGTGGGGTAGGCGTGCATTATGCTGAACAATAAAATTGTCACGATTTTCTTACCAATGCTAATTTTGAGTTTGTTTATTTTGTTCTTTTTAACTTAACCTAACCTTACTTATTTAGGTACTTCTTTAGGTAGATACATATTTAAAGAAGCTTATTCCACGTTTTTTAATGTTCTGTATGACTTGTTGAAATTTATTTTGTGTTTCTTTGTTATTATATATATTTAATTTAAATAAATTCATCTTTTTCTGTTTTTTATATCGCCTATCGTACTGTATCATCTGTTTAGTATATTTAAAGGTTTCCTGAAATAAATCACTCTAGGCGATAAGACCGTTGTTAAACTACCACCAAATTGTTGTTTATTAAATGTTTCCTTATACTTTTTTAACGATGTTTGTTTCAGTGAACCATATAGTTTAATGCTATTATATTCTTATTTCGTTTTAAGTATTTTCTCACTTATCACAACTAGTGCTACAAATGAACAACCAACTGTCTAATCCTATTGCTTTTTTTTTATTTTATGACATAATTGTTGAAACGGTTTTCACAAAACATACATATTTTTAATAAACTTGATATAAAAAGATAATATTAGAACAAATTAATTATATGATCAAGCATCATGTAGAACGTGCTCTAAGCTATTTTATGTTATCAACAGAATTCTACAAATGTTTGTATATTTTAAGCAAATTAACTAAAACAAGTATAGATTAGAGAAATAACTACTAAATGCAAAAAAAAAATTGTGGTCCATGCACGTGCATATTAACAGATGTGCAAGCGTACAAATAACGCTATCATATATTTGCATATATCTCAAAATATGTTACTAAATTAAAATTTTAAATTAAGAATTATATAAACGCCCAGTAAGTAGTAAGTAAAATATATATTAATTTAATATATTCGCTCCAAAGGCACCGGGGTCCGTGACCTTTGTCAACTTTTTATTTATAATATTTTTTACATTATATACAATACAGGGAGAGGGAAGATGTTCTTATATTTTAATAAAGGAGTTATTTATGAATAAAGGAGTAGAATATTTTTAATTAAAATACACGATATTTTTATCCCATTTTTTTAACTTTATGATTATGACAAAAAAAAACGACCATTCAGCTAAGTGCACGCAGACCCTAACATATCACATTTACCCCACGCTGATACCTTGAGCAGGTAATCCTTTCTCCGTCCTTTTTAGGATTGTTTTGACGTTTTTTAATGTTCTTCACACTTAATTTATATCTGAGTTGATGCAGTTTGATCGTTTTATTGGAATTTCATACCTGTCTACTTATAATAAGGCTTGAAATTATTGTGACGAACAGTGTGAACATTTTAATTCTATTTTACTTCACTAAATGTGTTAAGTCAAAGGTTCTAAGACTGAAGACGGTTGACGAATTGTTTGTTTTTTTATTTAAATATTGTGATGTATTGGGGCGAACGAGACTCTCTCCTGATGGTAAGATATAACGCATATCCATGACCATCGCAGCGATACCCAGAACTGAGTATCGCTCCGATAACCAGAGAAAATAAATTCCAGGGCATCGCTGCTTTGGCGCTCATTACCTTGGAATACTCGATGGTTAGTCTCTATACTGCCCTGTTAGTTCATTTAGTAGTGTATCTGTTTCTGGAGCATGCGTGGGTTATATTCCTACACAGGACATTTGTGTGACGAGCATAAATGTTTACGAGTCTGAGTGTCTGTATTATTTCACACAGCGTCATCTAGCTCCAAACTAACCAAAGCTATACATAGTTTATGTTTTTTGTTAATATATAATAATTACTTAGACTGAGTATTCTATTAGTTATCTGGTTCCTACAGTACAAGCTTTCCTTAGTTTAGAGCTAGATGACGCTGTGTGTAATATCCTACGATATTTGTTTACATATTATATTTTTTATAGGCTAGTGTTTGACCTCAACTTACTAGATGTTAAATGACGGTGTGGTGTGGAAAGCATATCTAGCATAGAATAGAATTGCTTTATATTTACCAAGCCAGATATAAGCCAGCAGTCTGCTTGATGGTAAGCAGCAGTTACGCCACATGTAGCATACTATAAAATTTATAGCGATTATAGCTCAATAGTTAGCACAATTGCTACGCCGAAAAGCGTGGGTTCAAGCCCCAACAATGAGCTTGAGATGCGGGTGAAGGAAAACATCGTAAGGAAACCATAGCATGATGGTAGGGTACTTTCTAGTACTCGGCTGGCTAGCTACCACCCTCTAGTTGAAAATCTGCCGTCACTTAACAACAGGTGTCCTATAGTCAAACACCTAGCCTAACGACCATTAAAAAAATCAGTATAGGTAGGTACAGACCTAATCCATGTAATGTCTGCACAAAATGATGGTATAGCGTGACTGAGACGCATTCCGCTCGTACAGCACGATATTCACTGTGTGAGGCTAAGTCTACATACTTGTTTCTACTAAAGATGTAAGATTTCGTAAAATACGAACCGTCAGAAGCCAATGTAGCCGAGAATCGGCTGTCTCGCTCGCTCATTAGAATATAAACTACTGCTAAACTTAAATTGTCGATAACACTAAGCTATCAATGCTATAAATTTTATAGTGTAGCACATGAGGCGCAACTACTGCTTACCATCAGGCGTAATGTTGGCTTATTTCTAGATTAATCAATATAAGCAATTCCATTACTCTTCATACAATGTCATCTAGGCCCCAAACTACCATACATAGTGGAATTTCCTTGGGTACGTACCAAACGTTTTGACTCTACGTTTCTCATCCGTACGGCTAAGGAATGGAACAAGCTGCCGGCTTCCTTATTTCCTGGGAGATATAATCTGGATCTTTTCAAGGCCAGAGTGAATAGGTATCTTCTAAGCCTGCATGCTTCATCATGGACCACATCAACGCTCCCCATCAGGCGCGTTGGTGGTCAAGGGCGGACTTATCCGTTTTAAAAAAAGGAGCATAAGCGCAACTCTATTTCTGCTGCACATCACATAATCAGCCATAGGACATCCACTGCTGGACATAGGCCTCCTCCTTGGCTTTGCCAATACTCGCCACGCTTGGCAGGCGGGTTGGCGAGCGCAGTTAGGTGTGATTGTTCAAGGAATACGCTGCTACCCATCTTCCGGATTACATCCCTTAGCCGACTCTTACGGCAACCACGGGTAGAGAGGGTGTGGTACTATTCTAACGCCGGCACCACCACGGCTGCACATCAATGACCTACTAATACCCGATATCTATTGGAACGCTGATGACAGCACAGTTATGGAGAGGTACATATCCAATCCCAGAGCCAGTAAGGCTGAAACCCAGGCGTTGAGAGAATAATAAGGTATTTGGTTCCGTGTCAAAATGGGGTGACAAGAACCTAGTCAAATTTAATACTAGCAAAACCGAGAATTAAATTTATAATAATCCTATCATATAATCTACTAGCGACTCGTCCCGGCTTCGCACGGATAGTTTAAATGGGTATAGTAAGCTATACTTAAAAGGTAGAAATATACCACCGCGGACTTTTCTGTAGATCTATAAAAAAGGAATATCCCACCATGCATTGTTTTGTTATATCTCAAAGGAAAGCAGCTGCGTTTTCGATGACAGCTTCCAGATGGCTTGACTTTTTCCGACACTTCCAACAATTATCATCTAATCATCTAATTATCATCATATTTCAACTAATTTACACAAAACCTTGACAAATTATATACTTAAACCTTCCTCATGAATCGTTCTATCTATCGATGAAACTCGCATGATAATCCGTTCAGTGGTTTTAAAGTTTATCGTGAACAGACAGACAGACAGATAGACGCGGCGGACGGCTTTGTTTTTATAATATGTAGAGATTTTCATATGTAGATACCTAGTTACCATGATATCCTGTGTATGATAGAATGCCTACTTTGTTCCATTGTCAGCAATTGTCAAAATATTATGACAGTTCACAAAACAATCTATGAATAGTTTATGTCATTATTTAGAACTATCTCATCCGACAGAGTCATTATGATATCCGATCGCCAGTCATTATGATATCATCTATCTTAAACAATTTCATTTCATCATAGAGGTACTAATTCATAGAGATGTCCAAAGACTCGAGACTGAAAGCAGTGAAACCGCTACATGCAGTCAACTAGGAAAGTAACCAATTACATATGGACGTTTAACGTTGGTTGGACGTTTTTAAGGCTAGAGTTTTAAGAATAGATTTCTTCTAGGTCAGTGTGCTCCATTCGCGACCCCACTATCGCATTCCACTGTGAGTGATAAGTGTCTAAATTAAAATTGATGTCTTTTTTAAAATAGTTACATATTAAAGATAAAAAAAGCATAATTAGCGAGTAGGTTTAAAATGATCTTTTTTAAATTCAATTGCCCTTTTTTATCGATATTTGCACCAAAGGAGAAGAAACGACAAAAAGTATTTTATTCTAAACTTAAGTTTACATACAGTCGACTCAAACGTTGGCCCTTGGACATCTCTATAAAATATAATATCTGTGCATTACAGATGTGCTCCAGGTATTTTTTTTTTTGTAAATTTTGACGTCATACTTTGTGCATACTGCCAAATTTAAGTTTTTCGATATTCAAGTATTTTGATATTTTAAAGTGTAGAAACAAATTTTTTTTGAAATGTCGCTGTAGTACATTGACCTCTTTTTAGCTTAGTTTCGCTATGTTATCTTTAATTCCGTGAAAATGTGAAAGCTGTATATTACTTTACACGAGGATTTTACTATTTCTGGACACGAGAATTACTCCTCGCGCTAGTTATTTTCTTTTTATATAGAAAGAACGGCAAACAGGCAGTTTCACCTGATGGTAATCTAACCGTGGCCTATGGACACCTGCAACATTTGATGATTGTTAGATGCATTGCCAACCCAGAGAGATGTTTAGTTTTCTTTAGGGAATACGACAACGGCGCCCTCAGTCAATTCTACAAATAAATTGACGTAAATTTACTGAGACGGTATCAATACCATCCTACGCATTCAGTATCTATCGATGAATCTTCCAATTAAATCGAAAGGGTAACGATAGCGTAGACTTGACAACGTGCAGACAGGACTCAAAATGTTTTAGGTCATTGATCTTTGCCTTCTTATCTTTTTTACAGTTAACGAGCTAAGTGCCATTGCTCACCTGTAGTAAAGTGAAGGTGTGGTTGAAGATGCTAAAAGCACCAATGGCTTTCAAGTGAAGCTGCAAAAACACAAAGGGTCATAATTTTAATCTATGCAATTTCAACTTTTCATATTTTGAAAAATAAGGAATTTGTCTATACATGTCTTATTACTTATACAATAGACAATAGACAACACTTTATTTGTGATTTAGAAACATTAAGAAACAATAAATATAAATAAAGTTTGTAAAAAAAACAAAAAAAAAGATATTTTTAAGTCATAAACCGATCTCAACTCAGCATAAAGCATATGCTTCTTCACATATAATAAAGTACATTGAATCTAACATGGCGGATTGGACATTTTGAGTTCGCATGCCAATAGATAAATAGATAAAAATGTCGTGCTTGGTATTAACGGTTATAGTGAGTATATTTCAAGTATAAACTGTAAGTTAAAATGTAACATAAGTTAAGATTAAATCCATGTAGCGTAACGTTAGTACGCAGGTGGCGTTTTTGTTTTTGCAATATTGGACAAATTAAAGACGTGTCTTGTCTGTCTCACTCGACCATTCATGGTTTTCGCGGATAGATTTGTGTACTTAAATGTACAATTTTGAACACTAAGAAGTCTTTCGGGTTTCCAGGTTTCAAATCATCGCAAGGCGTAATAATTCTTCGATTCTTTAGCTATTGACTGGCATATTTTTTTTTTTTTTAAATATACATGTTAGTTTTCGTATATGATTATTTATACTTATACAAAATTCATCACTCTCCTTAGCAGAAAGTTGTCTATGCACGTATCACCGGAGTATCAAATAGGAGTGTGTATTGTACTGTGGTATATAGGATGTGAAATGGTATATAAGTGTAGTTAATGTGATATGGTATATAAGTCTAGTGAAGTTACATATCTAACTTAGTTAGATATGCCGTCAAATTCCGCAAAGGAATGAGTATCAATAGAGCGATACTTGATTTTATTTATTATTCAGAGATTTACCACTGCAATGGTTATCTCTTACTAACAAAGTATTTCCAATTTTACATAATTTTTTGTATAAAAAGGATACAATTATGACCACATCTTGTATAAAGGATAAACCAACAAACAGATGACCGTGGTGAAACTATAGAGGTTTCTAGTTACTAATTTTGAAATCAGGAAATGTTTTTCGTGCCCTGTCTAAAAATTTCTACCTCAACGATCTTTCATATATCTCTCCAAAGACTAATTAAAATAGATGCGCCATTTACATACTTACAGAGATTTAGTGCCTCCCTTTGTTGTCAGGAAATAACTCTGCCGTATTTATTGGAGAAAATTATTGTAACTTATATTTTATCGTGTACAATTGAAGCGGTAACCGAATTTGAATAGGACTTTTTAAGTTAGAACTGCTACTTATTCTGTGGCTTAGAAATACGTTGAACAAATTTAATTGGGTGAAAGTTATTGAAGGTACTGTCAAGAAGCAATGCCGTTAATTTTTTTGACCGCAACTGAAGATTAGGCTTGCATTGTATAATTTTTATGCAGTTATTTTTTTAGTTATTGAAGTTTCAAATATTCTGAAATAATATGGAAAACTTTAAGACTGATGATAAAGGCTGGCTAAAGGAGATGGTGATAAAGGCTTCAAAGTAAGACAAACAACAATGCGAGCCGTATTAAGAGCCTTTTGGATCTGGTCCATGATTCAACCGTCTAGCGAGAGCCTTTTGGGATGTTGGTTGAGGCTAAGCTAAAATGTTTTTATAGTTTTTTTTATGTAAAAGTAATGAGTCGAACGAGACACTCTTCTGGTGGTAAGAGATAACGCATGTCCATGACCATTGCTGCCTAGAAAGTACCCTCCCACCATGCTACGGTTTCCTCATGATGTGTTCCTTCACCGGCTCATTCTTATTGTTGGGGTTTGAACCCTTGCCTTTCGGCGTGTAAATCGACTGCGCTAACCACTGAGCTATCAACGCTACTTCCTACCTACAACTTATATTTCAATTTGGCTTACAAACAAAATTTCACTTACCACTTGATCTGCTGACACGTTTGACATACGAAACCTTCACTGAACTATGCAATAATAACGATCAAATTACTTAGAACTCTGGCGTTGTGCAAGTATTTAATATTAATATCTAATTATGTAGAAAGCTATGAGAATAGATACTTTGACATGGTCCTTCATAGTATTTTTCATTACGTAGATATTCCTTTTACTCCATAATCGCAATAATTATTTTGATGGTTTTCTTTTGTTAGAGCGTATTGATTTGCGTGAGGTTTTATTTTGAAACGGTTCTAAGTAGAAAGTCAATTGTTAAGAAAGGGTCGCACGATATGACCTGAAGGTGACGCTAAAGCTCGTGAGAAGGTTTGAAGCATTGTTATGAGGAGAAAGATTTTTCGTGATAATAGGTATGTTCTATCTATTATTAGTGTTGTCAACATATGTATAGATCCAACTACAAAGGATTACTGGAAGCAGGGGGGGTTTAAGGGTTTAAATCTAGAAAAATCATGTCACGTTGCGTTGTAGTGAATTATTAAAAATAGTGGTGTTTTAATCTTAACACAACTAAATCACTACTGCCGAATTACACGCACAAGTGTTGGCCAGTGATATATGTAGTGTGTACGTGTCTTTACCAAAACTCCGTTGAAATATAGAATATAACTTTATTGTACACCAAACGTATTATAACATAATAACTTAAAAACGAGATAAAGAGAAAAGATAATGACAAAAAAAACAACATCTACTAATATGTGGTAGTAAAACGGCGGCCTTATCGCCTAGAGTAATTTCTTCCAGACAACCTTTGGATGCTTGATAGGACAATAAAGAAGACAAAATATTTAGCTATGAACCTACTTATACTGCGTGAATAAAAGGTAAAGAGTCAACGCGCCAAAATTAAAAATCAATTATAATAAATATTGATGAGATAAAAACCAGAAAGCTAATCGCGATTATTATTTTATATTGTGAGATAATAAACATTATAGTTACCAAATTATTAGGCTAACAATTTGTTTGAGTAATAATTTGTTAGAATAAAATTTTGTTAGAGTTACAATTTATTATTGTTATAATTTGTTAGACCAACAATTTTTTAGAGTAACATAATTATTGTTACAGTAACAATTTGTTAGAGTAGCAATTAATTTATTATTGTTGCAATTTGTTAGAGCAACAATTTATTAGAGTAACATTTTGTTAGAGTAACAATTTGGTTGAGTAAGATATTATTGTATACATACTAAGGTAACAGAAGCAATAAACTTAGACCTTTATGAACCTGAGACAACAGGATTGAAAGATGAGATAGAGATAGTAGGCTTAGTAATTGGGCCCCGTCGGATACCCTTTAAGTACAGAACCCTAAAAATTAACACAATACTTGTAGCCTACCCCTTGCAAATGAGATCTATGACGAAGTAGATAACATATACTTTGTAATATAAAGTCCATAAATCAATGAATGGTACTGTATATGTAACTGTAAAAGCCCGAACTACGGTAAATCCTAAGATTTTCCAGTAAAACCTAAAATTTACCAACTCCTAATGGTAAAAGTCCGAACCGTTCTAGGATCAAACTTTTAATTCGAACTTTTACCACCATTCACTTGGTAAACCTTAGTATTTGCCTTAAAGACACGGTGTATGTTGAAATAAATATGTCAGAACATGTTTGGTCTCGTACAGTCTGCAGCCCCCCACTACCCGTTGCATCTCTCTACCGTCTCCGCTCACCTACTAGTAATATAAGTTATTAATAATTTCCCCTCATATGATATATAAACATATTTAAGGTTCTGACTGATAGTTAATTGAAATAATTCTTGAAGGAGTACTCGCTGTTTTATTCCTAAAACCAACATTTACAAACAGTCACTGGTAAAACCTAGTATGTACTAAATTTCAATGGTAAAAGCCCGAAAAATCGTTCCTTTTTCATAAATTATTATATTTACACATGTTGGTAAATCTTAAGATTTACTGGTAAAACCCAAGATTACCCAACATTCGTGCTTTTGCAGTAACATATATATCTCTAAATATATATAACTCAAAGGTGACTGACTGACTGACATAGTGATCTATCAACGCACAGCCCAAACCACTGGACGGATCGGGCTGAAATTTGGCATGCAGGTAGATGTTATGACGTAGGTATCCGCTAAGAAAGGATTTTGATTAATTCTACCCCCAAGGGGATAAAATAGGAGATGAAAGTTTGTATGAAACTTTGTCAATTTTAAACCGATCGGGCTGAGACTTTGCATGCATAAAGCTACTATGACGTAGGCGTCTAGCGCGGGTGAAACCGCGGGGCACAGCTAGTTTACTATAAAAATCATTATAGTAAACAATATTCCCCTATGCAATAAAGTACCGCGGAACATCGACGGCTTTCCACGCTCCTTGATATTTACCTTCAATTTGCCGTAACATAATACGAAACGGAATAATAAATAATGATCGGTGGAAGATTAATGGAGATTCGTACGGATACTATTTGCAAAGGTGCGAGGGCGAGGACGAGGTGAGAGGCGAAACACAAAATACACGGCTAAAAGAATGCAACCATTTTTGATCACACTATTTGCACCCCGTTAGTGTTTTTTTTTTTTAAATATATTTATTAAGGTACGCCAACAGCACACATATTACAAAAATTTACAAACACATTGAAAAGAGTTATGTTCCGATATATGCACCAGTTATAGACACACAGCTTGATAGAGAAATTGCTTGCAGTATAAAGGAATTAAGGTAATAAAATTATAGTTTCAAAGAGTTTCTAAATAGCATTTCTAATCAACATTTATTTAGAGTTCCGTACCCAAAGGGTAAAAACGAGACCCTATTACTAAGACTTCGCTGTCTGTCTGTCCGTCCGTCTGTCTGTCGCCAGGCTGAATCTCAAGAACCGCGATAGCTAGACAGTTGAAATTTTCCCAAATTATGTATTTCCATTGCCACTATATCAACAAATACTAAAAACAAAATAAAATAAATATTTAAGGGGGGCTCCCATACAACAAACGCGATTTTTGGCCTTTTTCATAGATAATGGTACGGAAACCTTCGTGCGCAAGTCCGATTCGCACTTGGCCGGTTTAAATGTTGACCACAGCTCACCTGATGTTAAGTGACGGTGTGGTCGAATATGTTAAACACATCTAGCCTAGAATGGAACTGACTCTCAAGTGAGACTGCCGCAACGCACTGTTAGATGCGGCAGATTTTCAAGTTGAGGGTGGTAGCTAGGCAGCCGAGTACTAGAAAGTACTCTACCACCATGCGATGGTTTCCTTCACCGGCAGCTCAAGCTCATTATTAGGGTTTGAATCCACGCACTACGGCGTGCGAACCGAATGCGGTAACCACTGAGGAATCAATGCTTCAAAACTTACTGTTGCCTTGTTGATGGCTCGTTTGACCTTACATGCTTAAATTAATTAATTTTAAATTTAAAAATGTAAAGATAGCTGCCGGTGAAGGAAAACATCATGAGGAAACCATAGCGTGGTGGTAGTATTTTCTAGTACTCGGCTGATTAGCTACTCTCAAGTTAAAAATCTACTGTCAAGCACCTAACAGTGAACTCCGGTAGCTTCTCTTGAGTGCCAGTTCCATCCATGCTAGGTGTGCTTTACCATCTTCGATCACACCCACTTAATATCAGGCAAGGTGTGGTCAAATATCTCGCTTGTCAACCATAAAAAAGGACCTCATCACCAATTTCCGCTACCTCTTATCAATGTAGCCTGTACCTTATATCCTTGTTAGCGCGTGCCAAGTCACGCTTCCATCATAAACTGTAGAAGTCGGAGCGGCGCCAATTCCCCGTCAGCGGCACTTTGCTACGGTATACGCACTTACCCCTGCTTACCCTGCGGTGTACTGTTCCATATTGGAGAGTGATTCTGCAAAATTTACTTAGGTTGTCAGAGCACTGAATTAAGCATGTACTAGACGTTATTTGTGTGTCGTTATCAAGGTTATTCAAGACTTTTTCTGTGTAAAAAAGTAGCAAACAAGCGACGGACCATCTGATGGTAAGTGGTCACTGCCACCTATGGACACCTGCAATACTCGGACTTTTTTTATGATTGATAGGTTAGGTGTCTGACCTGATGTAAAATGATGGTGTAGTCGAAGATGGTAAAGCACACCCAGCTTGGAATATACGGAACACACCGTTGCTTGGCGGCAGATTTTGAACTTGAGGGTTGTAGCTAGCCAGCCGAGTACTAGAAAATACCATACCAGCAAGCCAGGACGTGCCAGAGTGTGCTAGCCCAGCAATTCCGGAATATTGCAAGCCAGGACGTGTTTTATTCATTTATTTATTATTTTTTTACTTTACTAAGCCATGACTGTTCGCGACTGCCACGGACTGTTACCTGACCAAGACTGTGAATAAATAGGAAAGAAAAGGACTCCGTATACATTTGCCGATGGTTTAAAAAAAAAACTAGCTAGAAAAAATTTGCCAGAGACATCTTCAACTTTTACTTCGTGTTTACTATTGAGCAAGACTGAATCTGCCCAACCAGATATCTACATAGACGAACATTTTTTTTTTTTTTTGTTAAAGTATTGAGAATGATATTAACCTGATGATGAGAGGTAATGCCTAACTGTGCCAGCGGTAACCAGAATTTTAAATAAAAATTGCTTTGTCATTACTTGCTAAAGCTACTTCCGCTTCCAACCGGTCTTTGTGGAAATCAATGGGAGAGGCCTATGTCCAGCAGTGGACGTCATACGGCTGATGATGATGCTAAAGCTACTATACGCTTAAGGTACACACGTCACCCAACCCTGAATAATACGCCAGAATGTTATAGCCAATCAATAGCCAGATCTGGGCAATTGTTCAGAGCTGGCTTCGAGCCAAGCGCGGCGCCGGCTGTAATGCGGTTCGTGATTGACACAGTTTAACCCCTCTGCAAGAGCCAACTTAGGTAAAGTACTTAACGCCATTGACATTGGTCCTCTACCTCTTCGCGTCCAATCACCGAGAGAGGGTATACAAATTTCCTGTTGATTAAGTTTTATAAGGTAAGAGCTCCTAAGCAGGCAGTCGTCTAGGTAGGCATCACCGCAGTACCGGATATTCTGCCACCAAGCAGTAGTGTGCAAATATTACTGTGTTCTGGCTTAAAGAGTACTGCAGCTAGCAAAACTACAGGGCTGTTGAGAATAACCACCAAATTCCAAAAAGAGCGCCAAAGCAGCGATGCTCTGGACTTTGTTTTGTTACCCAAAGTTCTGTGTATCGTTGCAATGGTCATGGACAGCGTTATCTCGTCCATCAGGAGAGCGTCTTCTCCGTCTCATTACTTTTACATAAAAAAAGAATTCGTCTCGTTGTCAAAACTTAGAATGTCAGACGACATTTTTTGATAAGTGTTCCGTTTAATTCTTAGTTTATATTTTAATGATAATGTTAGCAAATGATTCGACTGCCTTGTAAGCTCATATGGTAGAATATCTGCTTCAAATAATGTGTGGGTTCCATTCCCGCCAGGACAAACCTTTATGTTGACTAGCTGCGCCCCGCAGTGTTACCCGCTAATCCCACGCGAACAATATTTTTCGGGATAAAAAGTAGCATATGTGTTCATCCAAGGTGTCAGCCACATCCATACCAAATTTCATCGAAATTGGTCCAGCCGTTTGAGCGTGAAGAAGTAAAAAACATACAATCACATTTATACAACCACAAACTTTCGCCTTTATACATATTTATGTCATAAATGTTTGTTCTATGTTTGTTCTGTGTTTGGATGTTCTGTATGTATTATAAGCATGAAGTACCTACCTGGATGACCGAGCTTTGCTCGGCTAAAACACGGATAAAACGACGTTTTCTAAAAGTGAAACCTAGCTAGATCGATTTATCGCCTCCGAAACCCCCTGCATACTAAATTTCATGAAAATCGTTGGAGCCGTTTCCGAGATTCAGATTATATACATATATACAAGAATTGCTCGTTTAAAGGTATTAGATAGACAGATTAAATAGATAGATAGATTTACAAAGTATATGAGTATTCTATCAGTTATCTGGTTTCCAAAGTACAAGATTTGCTTAGTTTGGTGTTATTATTTATAAAAACAAAATAAATCTGTCAGCACGCAAATAATGTCGGAATGATCGGTGTATATTAATTAAAAAAATTAGAGATAGAACAAATAACTTTTTCCTTTTTTGAATTCGGTCAAACGGCGAGAGAATGTAAACTATTTGCTTACATTTCTCTTACCTTTTCTCGGTGACAACATTTTACAAGGCGACGAAAGGAAATCCGATTCCCATTAAATCCGCGACTTTGCTTTTATTCACTTCTTCAACGTCGAGTATTTTAGTTTTTATAAGTCGAAGAAAATGTGTATTTTTTATTATACTTTTTGTGCCAGTGGCGATATTAGCTTTTCTGTTATTCTTTTATGAATTTTCTAGAAAGTTCTTACTGACGAAAGAAAGTTCGAATGTGCTTGTGGGTAATAATGTTGCAAAACTCCACGATATTCGAAATTATTGTTACATAATTATTATTGTTGCGTGGTGGTAGGGTACTTTCTAGTACTCGGCTGGCTAGCTACCACTCTCAAGTTGAAAATCTGCCGCCAAGCATCTAACGGTGTGTTCCGGCAGCCTCACTTGAGAGCCAGTTCCATTCCAGGCTAGGTGTGCTTTACCATCTTCGACCACATCGTCACTTAACATCAGGTGTGTTGTGGTCAAATTCCAAGCCTGTCAGCAATAAAAAAAAAAAAACATTTTATATTAAGACTAGCTACCCGCCCTGACTTCGCACGGGCATTAAGAATGGATATAGTAAAGTAGATATATGCCACTGCGGACTTTTTTTGTAGATATATAAAAAAGGTATATCCCATCATGCGTTGTTTTGTCATATCTCAAAGGGATTAGGCAGCATTTGCGATGAAAGCTTCCAGTTGGCTTGACTTTTTATTCGACACAACGACACTTCCAGTAATTGTCATCATATTTCAACCAATTTACACAAAACCTTGACAAATTATATACCTAAACCTTCCTCATGAATCACTCTATCTATTGGTGAAACTGGCATGATAATCTTTTCAGTAGTTTTAATGTTTATTATAGACAGACAGACAGATGCGGCGGACAACTTTGTTTCATAATATGTAGTGATGAATTATAATCGGGATCTGTTCAAGGTCAGAGTGAATAGGTATCTTCTAAGTCTGCGTGCTTGATCTTCGACCACACCGCCGCTTACCATCAGGCGAGAACATGGTCAATTATTTTTTTACGTCTTATTAAAAAAAGCTAAATGTACATTACAATATGATTTAAAAGTATGTAAAAAAGTAATTAGTTTAATGTCGTTACAGGTGAAGGTAGCATCCAATAATACTAATTATGTTATATATATAAAATATTTTAAATCTGAAAAAATTACAAAATCTATAACCCGACTACAATTAAAATAGCTATAATTAAAGAGGGGAAAAGTAATTAAATTTGAAGATTCAATACATTTCAATACATTTTTGCAATCCCCTTTTAATTTCCTTTATTTAGATACCCTACATTGAGTTTTTTTTTTAACGTAAGTATTACTATTTCACTCCAAAAAAATTGATTTTTTTAAACCGCCCTCTAAGGACACTAAGGTTATTGAGACGAATCTAACGATACATTAATTGTCGTAATCCATTCGGCCGTTTGGAAGATACGAGGTAATAAAGAATTTTACATACATACAAGATACGCACGAAAAACTTAACCCTTCCTTGGCAGTCAGGTAAAAAAATTGCTATATAATATTTTTATTCTGTGGGCGTACGACATGCGGTCGCGTAGCATTTTTGTGAGCGCCTAACTTAAATAGAATTTAAGAGTTCACGGTAACACTAATGGTAGCTTCAGTGCAAGAGCGGTCTTTCTATTAACTCGGTCAATGAAGGTGCATTTTTTTAATACTTTTAATTAAAGCTTTGAAATGGAAAAAAGTTCTGTTTTTCTTTTTAGCGATTAGAATAGAGTTGCAGTTGTTAAGTCCTTGCAATTGTTTTGGCTAATGTACATAGATATTTGATATCGACCTTAATATACATAGCCTATAGTAAACTTTAATTAAAAAAATATAGCTTTCTCGCAAAGTATGGTGGAGATGTAACTAACTTACTTGCTTTTTTTTACTTGGTGGTAGATCTCCTTAACAGATAGTCGTCTAGGTAGGTACCAACAGATATTCAGCCGCCAAGCAGTAGTGTGTAAACATTACTGTGTTCCGGTTTGGATGGTACTGCAGTTAGCGAAATTACAAGGCTGTTGAAACTTACAATCTAACGTATTAAAGTAATAAACGCAAAAGTGCGACACACTGGACTTTGTTTTGGTACTCAAGTTCTGGGTACCGCTGCAGTGGTCATGGACAAGAGTCATCTTTTACCATCAGGAGAGCGTCCTGTTCGTTTCATTACAGTTACAGGTCTACGATAGAACACGCTGGCCTAGAAGAAACCGACTCATTTGGGACTTGAAGGCACCCAAATTATTTCCATTGGAAACCCACGCCAGCAGCTAATCTAACTTTAGTTTACAAGCTAGATGTTTGACCACTCACCTAATGTTAAGTGACCGTGTGGTAAAAATGGCAAGCACACCTAGCCTGGAATCAAATTGGCTATCAACTGAAACTACCGAAATTCACTGTTAAGTACATGGCGGCAGATTTTCAATTTGAAGTAGTAACCAGCCAGCCGAGTACTAGAAAGTACCCTATGGTATGGTTTTTATAAGATGTTTTCTTTCACCGGCGGCTCAACCTATTCTCTCTGTCTCTGGCTAGGATTGTTTCCCATCCAGTAAAAAAAAACTGCCCTTTCTTAACTTTCGTATCACCTTATCGACCCTGTGCGTGTTCGTAACTTGTAGGTACTAGAAGTAAACACATTTCAATTCGCTGCGTGCGTAAAAACAACCAGAATCAAAGCGATCTCTATCAACCAGTTACATCACTACAAACGTACTAAACTGGCCTCGCGGAGGCACCCCATATACTTTTTATTATTATAGATAAACATTCGTGATTGCTAAAACTAACACGCGATCGAACGTGTGCCGTTTTGCCCCGTCCTACCCTCGCGGTCGCGCGGTGAATATTTTATTGAGAGAAATCGATGGCGCGGAAAAATGGATGGTACAAAATTGTCTGCTCGTTTTAGGTACTAATCAATAATCAATTCTTATTTAAGTAGTATATTGCTTGCTTATTTATTGGTTACTAGCGACCCGCCCCCGCTTCGCACGAGTGCAATGTAGATATTAATGTGGTGCATATGCATGTATTATACATATTAACCTTCCTTTTCAATCACTCTATCTATTAAAAAAACGCATCAAATCCGTTGCGTAGTTTTAAAGATTTAAGCATACATAAGTATATAGGGACAGAGAAAGTGACTTTGTTTTATACTATGTAGTGAGATAGTGAGATAGTGAAGTGATTTTACCCGACGGCAAAGCCTAAGAAAGGGTTTAGCAGAATTTTTTACGTAAACGTAATGCAACGAACGAAACGCTCTCCAGATGGTAAGTTTTTTTTTTATATAAGAAATGTATCTTACCTTTGAACGCCATCTCACCTGATGTTTAGTGATGATGCGGTCTAAGATGGAGCACGCTTGCTTAAAAGATACCGATTCACTCTCGACTTGAAGACACCCAGATTGTATCCAATGGGGAACACCCGTGATAAAGCATGTCCATGACCATTGCAGAGATACACAGAACTTTGAGTAACAAAACAAAGTTCAGGGCATCGCTGTTTTTGGTGGTAATTACTTTAAGACTTTCGTTGGTTAAACTCAACAATCCTGTAATTGTTGTTGGTATTTGTTTGTTCCCATACAAACTAAATATCAAATGGCAAGCCTCCTTTATGACGTCGGTTAAACATCTAAAACAAATCATTACCATACGATTGTTGTAATGTAGCCGGCTTTATTCACGGTTCGGAAACTTGCCTTCAACTTGAGCTAAACTTAGCAGGAACTTAGAGATTGTCCAACAACTTAGTCTCCGGCTTAGATTCACATCGCATAGTTTTGGCCGGATGACCGGAGATATCTGAGATATCATGAGCCTGCCTTAGTCTATACGGGCTGACTGTTTGAACATTAGCAATATTCAAAGATATGTTAGTTAGTGGTCATATGAAACGTATAAAGAAATAAAATCAAAACAAATACAAAAAAAAACTAATAAAATGTGGCTGTAATTTTTCTCAAGACGCAAGATTCAGGGAAGACGCTGCTGCCCATCTTCCGGATTACATCCCTTAGCCGACTATTACGGCAACCACGGGTAGAGAGGGTGGGGTACTATTCTTACGGCGGCACCACCACGGCAACGCGAGATTATTCACGATTAAATAATTATGTCGGATGCTCTGACTATAGTAAGAAACAAGACGAAGCCGTGCGCGCGTTGTGCTTTGCTTTGACTCCTTGAAGAAAGCCATCGGATGTGGCCAAAACTATAGTCGGAATATGCAACATAGTTTATTAAAACCGCATAAGTAAAACATTAAAAGTGTATAATATGTAAGTATATTGTCAGATAACTATCTGACTTTTTAGATTTAGGCTAGATAGCACTGTGTCAAATTTCTTTAAATATTTATTAGTAAAAGAATTGCGATACTTTTTACATTTTGTATGGCTTTAAATTGTGTTAATTACAAAACAAGTTAACTTTTAGTTACTTAACAAATTTGTCAATAGTATATCTTTATAATATATAGTATAATCAGTTTTTATGCCGGTTAAACTTTATGCCGGAAGCTAAACTCTATTACAAAGGATTTAGAGGACCGGCCTATTGAATCTGGCCGGAATACCGTATGAGGGATTAGTAGTTGTTAAAAAGTTGTTTCGGTTAAGTAAGAATCGATAGTATTGTTGTGATCGCACAAAACAGGGGCTATATATTATTCAGCAGTCTACTCATGAATTTAACATAAACTAGAATATGTTTTGCTAAAAAAGGGTACAATATTGATCAATCACATTTTTTATTTTTATTTGGTGACCTAGTGTTACTTATAGGCCGATCCGGCCGCCAAGCAGTAGTGTGTAAATATTACTGTGTTCCAGTTTGAAGGGTACTGCAGCTAGTGAAATTACAAGACTGTTGAGACTAAGAGCTCTGCCTCATTAAGACGCCATGGCGACGTCGCCAGCGGCGACGTGGCCTGGCTACTTCTGGCATCCGAAGGTCGCCAAGTGGAGTGGCCATTGCGTCTCGACAGTCAGTTCGTTTACGTCGTCAGGAATGGATGTAGAAGAAATCGCACTTCTTTGTTATCTACTTCGCAGAAAAATTGAAAATGAAAAGAAGAAAAAAAAACTATGGCTTCATCCTTTTATTTCATATCGAAGCCGATGAGGTATTTTTTTACTGGCGACTGAGTGAGCGAGGTGCAGTTAACCGTGTACATTATAGTGGCAACGTCGCCAGGCCGCCAGAGTATCCAGAAGCCACGTAGGGAGCTGTGGCTCGTGGCCACGCTTCCAACTTGGCGACGTTGCCAAACCGTCGCCAAGTGAGTTAGGTACCATACATTTCAATATTAACTGCTTGGATACGTAGCTGGTGACGTCGCCATGGCGTCTCAATGAGGCAGAGCTCTTACCATCAAAGGTATCAAAGTAATGAGCGCCAAAGCAGCGATGCCCTGGACTTTGGTTTGTTACACAAAGCTCTGTGGATCGCTGCAATGGTCATGGACAGATGTTATATAATACCATCAGCCTCGTTCGTCTCATTACCTTTATGTTTTTTTTTGTAACGATGATAGCTTAGTAGTTAGCGCGGTCGGTTCACAAGCTGAAGGGCGTGGGTTCAAACCCCAACAATGAGCTTGAGCTGCCGGTGAAAGAAACCATGGCATGGTGATAGGGTACTTTCTAGCACTTGGCTGGCTAGCTACCACCCTCAAATTGAAAATCTGCCGCCAGCACATACCACATCGTCATGCTTAGACCACATCGTCACTTAACATCTCAACATCTAGCAAGACAAACATTAAAAAAAAACATATTGTATCAATAACGAGGACATAATATAGAGGAATACATAACTATAACCATAGACAGCCTTGTTGGCTTATTGGGAGTATGTCTGCCTGAGCTGTAGGGCGTGGGTTCGATTCCCGCCAAGGACAAATGTTTGTTTTGTATAAACAAATGTTTGTTCTGTGCCTGGGTGCTCTGTATGTATTATAAGTATGTTTTAAAAAAAATAAAGTATTAGAATACATAAATACAAAAAAAAAGTATTTATGTATTCTATCAGTTATCTGACTTCCATCACACAAACTCTGCTTAGTTTGGGGTAAATATTTTTAATAATTATGCAATATTGCAATATTTAATATTTATTTATAACATAAACATATTTAATATAATAAAACCTAATACCCACTTTGGTGTGATTTCTAGCTAAACGAACGAAGCGAAGAACTCTAGAGTCTTATCTCTCAATACCAGCCAAAACTCGTCAAATCAAAGCATTAACGGTAAATGTACAGTCGTTACAAACTTATCTAAAATAAATATGTCCACTGATAGAAGCCTAATGGTACAACGATGTATAACAAAAAGCTTTTTGTTTGTTTGCAGTAAAAACTACGACTCGTAGCTCCACCCGCTATCCTACGGAAATCTCATCTCATCATTTTGACTTAGCGGAAATGATAATATACTTTTGAAAAAAAAAAGGTAGTTTAACGTGTAGGACGCCCTGAGGCTAAGTGGAGTGACAATAAAATAATAATAAATAATTGATTGATTCAGGCATTACTTGACATTGTATCTAAATTGCCGTGGTGGTGCCGGCGTAAGAATAGTTCCCCACCCTCTCTACCCGTGGTTGCCATAAGAGTCGGCTAAGGGATGTAATCCGGAAGATGGGCAGCAGCGTCTTCCTAGAACAATCACACCTAACTGCGCTCGCCAACCCGCCTGCCAAGCGTGGCGAGTATTGGCAAGACCCCCCCAGGAGGAGGCCTATGTCCAGCAGTGGACGTCCTATGGATGATAATGTGATGTGTGATGTGTATCTAAATTTGACATTGTATTTGTAAACTTGACATTATATTTCAAGCTGACATTCTATTTTAATTTGACATTGTATTTGAGTTTGAAATAGTATTTGTATTGGACATTTTATTTTGGATTTTGATATGTTATTTTGTTTTATCATTAATTAATATATAATTCTGTGACATTAATGTATTTGATGTACCGTTTTTGTGTCAAAAAAATAAAGAAATTAATTTTAAATATTCAATATTCAGGAGTTATGATTTTAGTGTATTTTCGCTTAAAATTCCTTTTGATTACAACAGTGAACCGGATACATTCCGAAGAATGTGCGGAGTGGGCTGTTGAGAGTAACCATCGAAAGTCGCAAAGTAATGAGCGCCAAAGCAACGATGCCCTGGACTTTGTTTTGCTACTCAAAGTTCTGTGTATGTCAATGGTCATGGACACGTTATCTCTTACCATCAGCAGAGCGTGTCGCAAATCGTCGCAATAATTTTTCTTAAAAAAAAAAGTTAACATTAGGTGAACTGTGGTCAAACCCCTTGCTTGTCAACAACAAAAAAAAGGTTATGTTCTGTATTACATTCTATTTATGTGGCCCAAAAACGTTTTGGTGTCAAAATCTAAATTTTCCAGTTTTTACTAATAACATAAAAATAAAATAAATTATCCGGCGAACTAGCTTGAAGTGCTAAACAAACATACAGAGTAACTCGCTATTATAATAGTGTAATTCTAGATAAGTATTGCAAATATTCAGTGATATCACAGGACTGTCTACTCATGTAGCAGAAACCTAGTTCCCCTGTTAGTATATTTATAACCTGATTAGAATGCGGTGCAGTGAAAGATGAATATGTTTGCTTTTATTGCTTCCTTACTAATATTCGTTATAATTTGTTATTCATTTTATTTAGAAATGTTTTTGATTATTTAACATTTAGCAGTTATATTTTCGTGTGACTGTTTTTCAAAGTTAATAAAAAGAATGCGGTAAGTAAGTAATTTTTTTTACATTTTGCGTGATGGTTAAAACCTCAAGAATTAGCTTGAGCTGCGGTTGAAGGAAAATATCGGGAGGAAACCATAGCACGGTGGTAGAGTACTTTTTAGTACTTGGCTGGCTAACTACCACTTTTAAGTTGAAAATCTGCCGCCAAGCATCTAACTGTGTGTTCCGGCTGGCTTACTTGAGAGCTAGTTCCATTACAAACTAGTTGTGTTTACCATCTGCGATCACACCGTTACTTAACATCAGGTGAGCTGTGGCCAAACGCCTAGTCTATAAAGCATATTTTTTAAACTTCATTAGTCGTACGAGACGCTCTCCTAATGGTAAGAGATAACGCTTGTCCATGACCATTGCAGCGATACACAGAACTTTGACTGACGTTGGCGCTCATTATTTTGAGACATTTGATGGTTATTCTCAACAGCCCTGTAATTTCGCTAGCTGTTTGCACACTACTGCTTGGCGGCAGATTATCTGGTGCTACGGTGGTGCCTATCTAGACGACCTCCTGCTAAGGAGATCGACCATCAAGACTACTTAACCAATATTAACTTATCACGATGAGTGATGGTGAATCAGTTTATTTAAACTATGCTCCACCGTAGACCGCATCTTCGCTTAACATCAGGCGATATGGCTGTCAAACACAACCCAATTTGATAAGACGAGAAATTATTCTGTATAATAAAAGTTGTACCAAGCTATATACAAAACTGTCGGAGATATCGACACACGAGTTAAACTAAAAAAATCGGATTTTATTTTTAAGTATGAAACTTTAAAAACGCGATATAGATATAACTCAAGTCGTAACGGTTTGCACGAAAGGTACAGAATTAAAAAAAAAAGACTATGTTTCTAAGCCCAAACGTGGGTAAGTTTTAATAATTTAGGCTTAAAGATCAAACTGCACCGGTTCTCATGAAATTTCTATGAGACCAATCTGAACGAAAGACTGAAATCTCTTTTCAAAATAAAAACTTTTCAAATTGGTAACAAACAAATCGGATCGAGAACCTTTTCTGAAGTCGGTTAAAAGGTAAATCAGAGTGACCTAGGTAACTTTTATTCATGGCTATTAAGCTTTGGCTATACTGATCGGAAAGGAGGCCTTACACCCATTATTATGAAAAACTTTTACTATCGACACATTTTATATGCTACAATGTTCAACTACGAAACCTTAGATATTTTTCTCTTCAAAAAATACAGATACAGAACTATCCGTTTGTATTTTGCCAGACGAATGTGGAAGAGAATTTTTTCAGACATCCGCTCTGAATGATATTGAGTTATCTCATTCTATGCCCGGGAGATTTAATATAATAAATAAGAAATAAGGCCCCAGAAATAAGGAGGCCGAATAAGGCCTCAGGCCGCAAACCCTAATTTTTCCTGTCACGATGTCAACTCAGCGTATTTTCGAACATATCTGTCCTGCATTCACTAAATAAATTTAGTAGCGACGACACGACACGACACGGCACGATAAAATCGTAATGTAAAATGTTACAAAGTCTTGACTTAAGATAGTCTTTACGCATATAAAACGTTTATTGAAGTTTTAACAACACTGAGAAGAGAATTAAAAAAAAACATTAAGGTATTTTTTGTTGATAAATCTAAGTTAACTAAAACTATTGCTGTCTTTTTTATTTAAGCACATTAGACAAGGACGAAATATTTATAGTGTCAAACTAAGCAAAGCTTGTACAATAGGAAACAAATAATGAGGTAATATGGTAATAATATTAAGGTAATAAATAATATTAACAAAAAAACTTTAATTTAAATAAAAGTATTTATATTATGCAAAATATATAACAACTGAAACTAAATAAATAACTGTTAGAATACATATAAACTTTTTCTTTGTAAATTTGTTCTTGTAAAGTATAAGGAACATCCAAACATAAAACAAACATTTATATTCGTCACATAAATCTTTTTCCTTGGTAGAAATCGAACCCACACCGCACAGCTCTTAGACCACCTCACGATTTCAAGAGTATCATCCCTTCAAATAAAATAAAAAAAAAAACAAAATCGATCTACAAAGAAAAGGGAAATCGTTTAAAAAACATGTAAACAAAAACATACATACACTCGAACATAAAACCTCCTCTATTTTTAAAGTCGATTATAAAGTTACACACACACACACTTAATTACGAAATCATACAACATACTCATTATGAAGTTAATATTAGTAAGCTAAGAAGTGATATTAAAAAAAATAATTAATTAATTTTAATTTTTAATTTTTCAAAATGTCTTTAACCTTTTACCTTCATATGAAATCCGCTGAAAACCGCTTCTGTCATATCGTAGAGTGTAAACGGCGCCCCCATACGGCCGTCACGTGAAACTAGGTTAAAGGGGCGTAATATTTTATTGCCTCCAAATGTATGGATTGAACGGGAATGTTCAAGAAAGTTTATATTTATTGTTGGATGGCGACGCCGAGACCGACTTGTACGGACGAACGAGTGTCTAAGTCTACATGGACGACTTTATAGTAATGGACTCGACAATCTTGGTTCACTATCTTTTTATGAGAAATTTATTTGTATTTACTTATTCTTCGTATCGTCAACATTGCTTAACGTATTATTAGCAAGCGAAGTTGAAATAAATCGCGTCGATATAGATCTGGAGCAAATTACTGAAACAATTTTTAAAAAAAAGTTAAAATCTTCTCTAGGTATGTTTGTCACTTAACTCCCGATTTAGATGGAATTGTGTGTGTATTTCAGTGAGTTCCTGGATGGTTTGAAAACACAAAAGGACTTGGTAGGCTGTCGGTATATCTGTTGACTGTTAGACGATTCGAAGTTCGCCGGGTCAGCTAGTAAATATATAAATATTATAGGTTATTTACATACAGCGCCATCTGACCCCAAACTAAGCAGAGCTGGTGTGATGGAAGATAACTGATTCAACACATAAATACCTTATTTTTTGTAAATACATACAGAACACCCAGACACAGAAAAAAACATTTGTTTATACCATAAAATGTTTCTGAGTGGGAATCGAACCCACACCCTAACAGCTCTTAAAGAAGATACTACCAATGAGCCAACAAGGCTGTCACAAACGAGTTGTGACACGAACGAGACGCTCTCCCTATGATAAGGGATAGATATATCGCATGTCATGGACATGACCATTACAGCGATACACAGAACTTTGAAAAATAAAACAAAGTCTAGTGCATCGCTGCTTTGGCGCTCATTACTTTCGATAGCCCTGTAATTTCGCTAGTATCCTTCAAACTGAAACACAGTAATGTTTACACACTACTGCTTGACGGCAGAATATCTAGTACTGTTATACTTACCTAGACGTCTTCCAGTTACGGAGATCTACCACGAAGACTAGCTAAGGACCAAGACTGAATCAATTTATTTATTTTTAAAACTTTTATTTCAATGTCCCAGATAAAAGCTTGTTTTTTAAAATATTGTTTCATTTTATTTTTAACTTTATAGAGATTTTAGAGATTGCTCCTCAAGACGAATCGATCGAGCCCAAACTCAATGGGTTTATCTTGTTAAATTAAGAAATCTTATGGCCATCTTCCGTCTCCATCATCAGACCAGCTCCATGGTACGATATCATTACTATTATCACGAAAGATACACAAGTACACCAAATTTGAGTCCAATCGGAAATCAGGGTCAAAGTTAACTTGCAAGATTCCACCCGAACAAACATAGTTACATATACATACATACATACATGCAAGTAAAATAAAAGCTTATAAAAAATATACTTCTTTGAAATCATTTAAGGTATGAATAATTAATATATTTTTTTGTTTGTTACAGATAAAATGCCGTAGTCGAATATGATATTGCAGAAGGGTACCTGACAAGATGGCGTGGACTTCTTTGATATTTGTCCTCCTTTGCATCACCGGGGTAAGTAACCAAAACAACATTTTTATGATTGGCTAGTTAGTTTGACCACAGTTCAGCAGATGCTAAAACACCCGTTAGTATATTGTATATTTTTCTAAAAGGGACCATTCAGTTTTATGTAACCAGAACTTTAGTAATTGATACGTTCATTGTGCGAACCGCAAGACGGTGGATTGCGCTGCGTGAGCTTGTGTTTCTCGATGGATACAATTTGAGTATATTCGAGCCAAAAAAAAAAAATATATATATCTTCTAGGCAAGAGCGCTTTATCTTAAATCACATCAGGTGAAATGACGATCAAACTTAAGCCTATCTATTAATTAAAAAAAACTTCAAGCTTTACACTGTAAGTTAATTTATAACTTAACCCTTTTTTATAACTTAATTATGTCCTGAACAAACGACTTACTTACGTTCAATACACGAAGCAATTAAACTCTAGAAACAGTTTATTTCGCTAATTTCACTCCTACTTTATGACGTAACCGCCACAAATAACTAGGAGAATATAATTTTCTGCTATTCGGCAATAACACAAAACAACATGCTACAACAATATGCCACGCAAAGATCACTAAGTAGGGAATTAACAGAGATATAGGTATGCCATACATCAGAAGTCGATGTGCACACGATAGTACAAAAAAGTTCTACAGGTTTGAACATTGGCTTCGCGACAAAATTTTCTCTACGTTTCTTTGTTTTCAAAATGAGAATTTGTTTTCATACGACATCAAGAGTAAAACATTGCGAGATCTACAGTTTGTATATGAAAAAGAACTATAAATTGAAAGCCCTATTCAAAACAGTTCCCGTTGAAGAGGACATAAGGAGCTTTATACCTTTATCCTAATCCTAATCCTAAATGATGACGTCTATCCATGACCATTGCAATGGTACCCAGAACTGTTATTTAATGTTAAAGTAATGAGACAAACGAGACGCTCGCCTGATGGGAAAATGCAAATACATACCCATTATAACGGTACACGGAATTTTGAAAAGCAAAACAAATTTCAGAGCCAATAAGCGAATTATCATGATCGAGGCCCTTTCCCGATGGTAAGAAATATCGCATGTCCATGACCATTGCAGCGATACACAGAACTTTGAGTAACAAAACAAAGTCCAGGGCATCGCTGCTTTGGCACTAATAGCCCTGTAATTTCGCTAACTGCAGTACCTTTCAAACAGGAACACAGTAATGTTCACACACTACTGCTTGGCGGCAGAATATCTGGCATTGCGGTGGTAATTACCTAGACGACCTCCTGCTAAAGAGATGTGCCACCAAGTAAAATGTTGAAAGTAGAAATAGAATTTAAAAGTAACCAATCTCTGCTTTGACGCTCCTTACTTTTAGATATTAGTCTCAATAGCTTAGTAATTTTGCTATGCTTACAGACTTCTTCGCGACAGAATATTTGTTATAGCGGTGGTAAATTTTGTTGTCTCACAAATGTAAAGTGTCGCTTCACACAAGTATATCTCTGTAGGATTTTCTACTCCGTGCCAACATGCTACGTTATGCAAGTTATAATTAAGCAGTAGTAACACTATTCTGGTGGAAATAATAATTATGTAAATTGTTCATTATGGTATGAAGGCGTCCCAGCTCGGCATGTAGATTCACAAACCAGTATCTTGCTCTACAAGTAGTGTTTCACAGAAGTGTAGCAAAATTTTGGCGTGTAAATTTTCTCATAAAAATTAAATATTTGTTTTAATTTGTTTTATTATTTAAAATAATTTGTAACGCTGTAATGAAACGAGCGTCTCGTTTGTCGTATTACTTTTTTTTTATAACTATTTTTTACTTGGTGGTAGATTTCCTTAGCAGAAGGTCATCTAGGTAGGTACCACCGCAGTATCAGATATTCTGCCGCCAAGCAGTAGTGTGTAAACATTACTGTGTTCCGGTTTGAAGGGTACTGCAGCTAGCGAAATTACAGGGCTATTGAGACTAACCATCTAGTCTCAAAATAATGAGCGCCAAGGCAGCGATGCCCTGGACTTTCTTTAATTACTAATCAAAGTTCTGTGTATCGTTGCAATGGTCATGGACAGGCGTTATCTCTTAACATCACGAGAGCGTCTCCTTCGTCTTATTAATGTTACATTAAAAAAAAATATTTAAAATATCGTAGGTCATTTTATACAGTTCAATCTAACCCCAAACTAAGCAAAGCTTGTACTATAAATAATTTAATCCAGATCAAGTGCTCAATATGCAGCCTGACCCAGTGCTGCATATGCTATGCTGACAAAATCCTTATAAATATGCTGACATAAACGTGATTTTTTTTACTACGGCACCGAAACTCGAAACTAAAAAATCATATAAAAATGTTAATTTTCAAACAAATTCTTTGATCTTAGCTTTTTAATGCTAAATACAAATCAGGCTACTTGCTTTCTCGCTATCTTGCCCGATGCCAAGCGAAGATGTGATCTACGATGAAGCACGCTTCTCTAGAAGAAACCGATACACTCGCGACTTGAAGTCTCAAAAAACTAAAAAGTGCAAGAAACGTGAAATCCCTGTCCCGCCTTTTTTGTAATAAATAGGCACCGCATATTTTTCAATACTTTCTGTACTAGGGACGATACAGTTTAGCACCAAAATTTCCTCGCGAAATTTCTATTTTAAGGCAAACATTTTTGAAATTACAATCAAAAAATATTTTAAAAAATAAGAAACAAAAATTCTAAATATTTCAGATGCCAAAATTTCTTGCGCTATATTTAAATGTCATGACCACCTTGAATTTTGGATGAAAGTGAATAAAGGTCATCTTTTTTATTCTCTTCTGGATAAAATATATTAGATATTCTGCCGCCAAGCAGTAGTGTGTAAACATTACTGTGTTCCGGTTTGAACGGCACTGCAGCGATATTACTCGGCTGTTGAGACTGATCATCGAAAGTCTCAAAGTAATGAGCGTCAAAGCAGCGATGCTCTCGACTTTGTTTTGCTACTCAAAGTTCTGTGTACTGATTCAATGGTTATGGACATCATCTCTTACCACCACGAGAGCGTTTTGTTCGTCTCCTTAATTAAAAAAAAAAAAACATTTTTGGTCCCTTGGAGTCTTCAGCCAGGATTTAGACAGCCAGCGTTCATGACACACAGAATACGTTTTCTACACATTTTTGAGACATACTCCTTTGATTCCTTCTATTTATTTATTCGTGGAAATTACTGAACTTCACAACACGGTACTCCCTAGTGTAAATGGAGGGACTACAGCTAGTAGAAGTTAGTTTATGTTAGTATATCTTCATTTGTGATTTGTGTGTATTGACATTTTAATTTAAGCTGACATAATTTACCTACTAGATATTATTTAGATTTATTTTATTATCATATCGACATATTTTTATTTGTAATTATGACTTGCTTAGTGTAACGGAAATTGTTATAAGGCCAATAATATAAATAAATAAATAGTCGGTAAGCACCTGAAATAGTAACTTTACTGTAGTATTTAGCTCAAATAAATAAATTATTAAAACATAATTAAAAGAACAAAAAGTTGTTTTTAAACCAATTTATTATTCCTTATTAAATTTAAACATATATTCTATATATTTTTGTAATCTCCTTTTAATTTCCTTTATTTAGATACCCTTCTTGATAAGTTTGGTAATTTTTTTTTACTATTTCGCGTCAAAAATCCAATGTCTTGATTTTATTAAAACCTAAGGACACCTGGGTTATTAAAACAAATTTAACGATACCTTAATTATTGTAATCCATTCGGCCGTTTAGTAGATACAAGGTAATAAATAAATTTCCATACATACATTCAAAATACGCGCGAAAAATATAACCCTTCCTTGGCAGTCGGGTAAAAAACATCCAAATTGCTATAAAAAACGCTGCCAAAAATAGCTAAAAAAAAGCAGGCTAATTTCCCCATACATTATCCCAATCTCTAAGCTCCAAATTAGCACGCACACATCTAAATTTACTCGCACACGTTAACGTAACGCGCCTATCGATCATCATTAAACTCGTGTAAAGATAATCCAAAGGTGGAAAACACGGAATTACCGCGGGGATACTTCCCTTGCCTAATGGAGAGCAGGTAAGGTATGGCTTATATATATTCACGCATAGTTAGAAAAGAAGCTCGCAGAAATTACTTGCATTTATATATTTTATATATATGACGATATCGTCATATAACACCCAGACACAGAACAAACGTATATACGTTTGTTCTGTGTCTGGGTGTTCTGTGTCTGGGTGTTCTGTGTCTGGGTGTTCTGTATGTATTCAGTGACTTGTTCGGGTGTCGGTTTTCTATCGGATACATATCGGAGAGTGTGCACTAAAACTGCACAATTTGATTTCCTCTGCACCTTTCTACTACCGGACGGACAGACAAACCCGACCAAAGCATCATCCGTACATGGTGGATGTTCCCACCACGTATAAAAAAATATATAGAATCAAAACGCATGTACAAAGCGTTTTAATTCTATATTTTTTATACGCACATCGAGGTTGTGTAACTCTCTGCCGGAATCTGTGTTTCCTGTTAAGTACAATATGGGTGTCTTTAAATTTAGAGTAAATAGGTTTCTTTTAGGTAAGCGTGCTCTATCTTACGCCGTTCGACAAACGGTGTAACATCGTGCAAAGTGTGGTCAAACGCGAACCTATTTTGAATTAAAAAAAATTTTTTTAGCTCATTTGGTAAAATGTATCTGCTTCAAGAGCTGTAGAGAGCAATCGATTACTACCAGGACAAAAAATTATGTGAAGATATATGTTTGTTCTGAGTCAGGGTGTTGTTCTAGATGTATTAGAAGTATCTATTGACTGTCCAGTTAATTCATTTGGTAGAATATCTGCTTCAAAAGCTGTAGTGTAGGGGTAGAGTTCGATTCCCACCAGGATAAATATTTATGTGGAGATAAAAGTTTGTTCTGTACCTGGGTGTTCTGTATGTATTATAAGTGTATATTTACAAAAAAAAAGTATATAAGTATTCTATCAGTTATTTGCTTTTGCTTAGTTTGGGGCTCGTTGATTCTGAGATAGTAATAATATTATTTTGTAGAGATAATAGCTCAGCGGTTAGCGTGGTCGGTTCAACTGAATAGAGTGGGTTCAAACTCCAAATAAGAGCTTAAGAGCTTGAGCTGCCAGTAAAGGAAAACATCGTAAAGAAACCATAGCATGGTGGTAGAGTATTTTTTAGTGCTCAGTTGACTAGCTTTCAAGTTGAAAATCACCACTCAGCCACTTGAGAGCCAGTTCCAGTTCAGGCTAGGTGTGCTTTACTATCTTCGACCACACGGTCATTTAACATCAGGTGAGCTGTGCTTAAGCACCAAGCTTGTCAAACAAAAAATAAATACAATAATTATATGCTTCTTTTTTCCTTTTATGATACGGAACCCTAAAAAAGACTAATTCATAATCACACTAATATTTAAAAGACGTACATTTATGAGTGTATAAGTGTGTTTGTATGTTACTTCTTCACGCTCAAACGGCTGAACCAATTTTGATGAAATTTGGTATGAAGGTAGCTTGAAAAAATGTAATATTCACGTGGGAATAGCGGGAACACCGCG
This sequence comes from Biston stratarius, assembly GCA_950106695.1. Taxonomy (NCBI): domain Eukaryota; kingdom Metazoa; phylum Arthropoda; class Insecta; order Lepidoptera; family Geometridae; genus Biston; species Biston stratarius. The sequence goes on from OX467116.1 coordinate 9,292,643, forward strand.
AGTCGTAGCTAGTGGAACTATAGATGGAATAAATCATTCTTGTTTGAAAGCTTCGATACGACAAACAGACCCACAGATACACCAGATACTTGTAACGACAGAGGTATATTAAAGATATTGTCTGCTGGTAGAACAAACACGTCTTTTCTGCCCTTGGGCGTAATGACATGGCTCGGTTAATAAATCTACCTGACATCGATGAATATTGATGAGCTATGGTTACCAAAATGTGGATGAATAACAAATATACAGTCAAAAAGTAGAATATGCAAAAAAGTGACAACCTTTCGTGGGCTTTTCTTAAATATGTAATGGATTTTTGATGTGCTCGTGATGGATTGAGGATCTTTGTCGTTTGTTTTATTTATAAGATTTGTTTTGAAAAGATTTTTTACGTATTACATTACTGCCTTCCCGGAGTACTAAATGAACCGGATAATGGCTCCTCTGTTAGCTTATTTGGTTAATAGCTTTGCGTCATGAACTGTAGTAGCCGTAGTGGTGCCGGCGTAAGAATAGTACCCCACCCTCTCTACCCGTGGTTGCCGTAAGAATCGGCTAAGGGATGTAATACGGAAGATGGGCAGCAGCGTCTCTCTTGAACAATCACACCTAACTGCGCTCGCCAACCCGCCTGCCAAGCGTGGCGAGTATTGGCAAAACCCCCCCAGGAAGAGGCCTATGTCCAGCAGTGGACGTCCTATGGCTGATGATGTGATGAACTGTGAGCGTAGGTTCTATTCCCATACAGGAAAAAAAATGTGTTTTAAAAAATGTTTGTGGTATCTGGGCTAACATTTCATACGATCACCGATATTAAGCAACGGACGATGGATGGGTGACCGTAAGTGGCATTACTTTCTGAACACTGCAGTCACGTCGTTATATGTCTCGTTTGTTCTATATTTCTATTAGAACAACCGTCAAGGCATGTCGGAGGCTTTCGCACGGCATTTTAACTCGGACACTAGGACTGGCCACTCAGCTTACACAAACTGCATCTGAGTTATATACCATATCCATGAGAGATTTTTTTTATATTCCAAATATTTCACGGCAAAAATACGATATTCATATGAAAATTGCCAAAGATAATTTCGTTCCGTGTATACGGATGAATGCAAAATAGCGGAGGGTTTAAAATTTGAGCTTTATTTAAAAATGCGTGAAAAACTTATTGTTAAGAGTGAGTATTCAGAACGGATATATACAAGTCAATATTTTGTCAACACAAAAACTACATAGATGGTATCATCTGAGCAATTAAATAAAGAATATAGAGTTCCCTATTTGATTTTGGACGGTAGATAGTTCATTGAGACTATTCTAGTCACAGGAAAGCAAAATATTGATTTTTTTTTACTTGTATAACTCTTTTTTCCAGCTATTTTGGTTTAAAAATAAAACTACTGAACCAATTTTGTTGAAATTTATATGGTACCAAGCTAAAGGTACATTCTTTTAAATATAAAAAATCGAGTTGGTTTACGAGTGACAAAATTCTGAGGTAACAAATAATTTAAAAAATAAAATTACGATCGAATTAAGACAGATACACTTTTTAGTGATGCTCAGACTTTTTAGAGATTAAATATAATCTAATCTAGGTTATATTTTTTTTTAAATTTAATTTAAAAACCTTGATATTTTTTAAATTAAATTTATATCAATAGATTGTTTTGGTATTGTAGTATAAATTCAATAATTATTTAAATTCTGCAACTTTTTTATTTTTTACTTATTCTCGTTATTTTTTTCGGCAAGTAAAAGAATAAGAATGGGTATAAACCATTATTTTCGATCTAGCGCTAGCCTTTATCCATTATTATCTTCTGACAATAATTACATAAACTTTACCTATACCTGTTAAAAAATGTTCTGCCGCCATGCAGTAGGTATATATTACTCTGTTCCGGTTTGAAGGGTGTTGCAGCTAGCGAAATTACTGGGCTGTCGAACTAACCATCGAAAGTCCCATAAACGCCAAAGCAGTTATGCCCTGGACTTTGCTTCGTTACTCAAAGTTCTGTGTATCGCTGTCATGGTCATGGTTATACTAAGGTTGCCTGGAAGAGATCGCTCTTAGCGATAAGGCCGCCAATTGTTCAACTAGTGTTAAGTTTATACTGTAAAATTGTTTGTAGTAATAATTGGTGTGAACAATAAAGTTATATTAATATTATTTATTATGGACAGGCGTTATCTCTTACCATCGGGATAACGTCTCGTTTGTGTCATTACTTTTATCATAAAAAATATTTCCAAGGTCAGTATGAATAGGTATCTTCTAAGTCTGCGTGCTGCATCTTCGTCGCTTCATCTTCACTTCATCGCTTGCCATCAGGCGAGTTAGTTGTCAAACGTGGACTAATACTTGCTTAAAGAAAGCAAATCAATAATAATAATAATATAATAATACACATTTATTTCAGGTTATTACGACCCATATGTAACTAAATACACACTTTTTCTAAATAAACAAATACAACAACAAATAAAACCGGCCATGTGCGAGTCGGACTCGCGCACGAAAGGTTCCGTACCATTATACATAAAAACGGCAAAAAAATATGTCCTTTGTATGGGAGCCTTAAACATTTGATTTATTTTAATTTAATTATTTATTTTTAAAGTGATTATATAACTAAATATTCTGTGAATATTTCAAGCGTCTATCTGTTGCCGTTATCAATATCGAGCAAAAACGAGCAAATCACGTTTGTTGTATGGGAGCCCCCTTAAATATTTATTTTATTCTGTTTTTTTAGTATTTGTTGTTATAGCGGCAACAGAAATATGTGAAAATTTCATATGGCTAATTATCACGGTTCATGAGATACAGCCTGGTGACAGACGGACAGACAGACGGACGGACAGCGGAGTCTTAGTAATAGGGTCCCGTTTTACCCTTTGGGTACGGAAAAACCATAGATACATATTAGTGTGAAAACAAAATAAATAATAATGGAAATATAATTTATAATTCGTTATTAAATAAACAATTTAATGTCTAGTAATAAATAAAAAATGTCAAATCATCTTGATTTAAATTTAAAGACTCACGTCGGAATAAACAATTTCACGGACTAATGGTTTTCAATAAAAAAAACTTATAAGCGACTTGTAGGTACTAGTGTATAACAGAAGTTTGTGGAAAACATTCATCATATTATCGACAAACTTCTCAATCTTGCGAGTTTGAAGATCTCTCTAAGAAAGTTTCTTTTATTTTCTTATAACAACGTTGTTGTCACAAAGGAAAGAAATACTTATATATCTAAGTATTTGGATACTTTGACTTTTGTCACGCGTTTCTGAGAAAATGCTTCAATTGGGAAAATGTATTGTTGAGATATACATATATTATACAAAGTTAATTTACATACTAAATTCATAGCGTGAATTATAATATGCATCATCATCATAATAATCACCCTATCATAATTGTTCGGTCCCAGCAAGCAATAGAGGGTAGACGGAAATTTGCTCCGTCAATTTGTCACTTTGCAACCGTCGATCGACCAGAAGCTCTGTCGTTGCGGTCGAGATTGGACGTACGTTACGTTCCCTGCTCACGGCGCGCGCGCAAACTAATTAATCTAGAATCATCAAAACCAGTGTCCGTGACATTGTGCCGTCAAGTTGCGAACGGATTTGGACCACCAGCAGTTCTAGCCGTGCTAGATACGAAGCCCGCGACGGAAGCTGAAGCCGTATAGGCGGTCGTGGATTGAAGGTTGGTGGAGTTTTTTCTTATACCTTCGACAGCTTGCGGGGATAGACTATCAGTTTCCCGCCTGGTTCTAGATGCACCTCATACAGTCCATTCAAATCATATCTCTTTCCCGAGACTGTACGTGTATCGTACAATCTTTTTTGGTCACTTCGAACAGGATTAAACCGGATTTCAATACTCGAGAAACGTCGAGTGCAGACGTTCTGTTCTATAAATAGATTTCTGACCGTGTCAGATCATCTCGCGTAATTACGCCGTGCGTAATTACCGATCAACTGTTAAGACGTTCTTAACATACATATTGGCCGTGCCAATACACCTCAATTTCCATAGTTTTTAATATATTTACACGCATTGTAGACGTTCTACAAGTGACGTGTCTTATATCGTTGCCTAATCTGCTCTGGTTATATATTTATACACTATACACATATAATCTTGTCACATTATTATTATTTATTTATCTATTGAGTGCTTAATTTGCGTAAAATATAACGTATTTTTTGTAAAATTGCCATATTCATATTGTTAACGGTTTCGTGTGTCACCTTTTAAAATGGCGCCGCCAATTAAAGAAAGAAAAGACAACTTAGAAGAAACAATGTCGAAAGAACTAACCGTGTTAGTTCATCGAAAACAACGTATGTTTCAACAAATGCAAGTAGTCTACGATATGTCTCGCGATCTATCTGATCCCGAAACTATACAATTATTTTTGATGCATGCCTCCGAAATTCATGATTTACGTAGTTCATTTGAAAAAATAATATTCGAAATATTCGAAACGGAACTTGAATTTAATCCGAAATCGAGTCTTAGAAGCCATGAATTCAAAAGTTTCGATGAACTATATTTCCGTGTAAAATTATGTGAAAACCAAAATAAGCCTAAAGACAATAGCAACAAGAGCGATAATGCTTCGCGGTCTGCACAATGCAAGCCTCGCTTACCTAAACTTGAGTTGTTTACGTTTGATTCGAATCCTGAGAATTTTACAACCTTTTATGAGACGTTTTGTTCTATGGTTCACGATCAACCTCATATTCCGAAGATAGAAAAATTCCACTATTTATTGTCATGTGTAAAAGGATCAGCCCTTAATATCGTCAAAAGTGTTCCGATTACAGCCAATAATTATGATCTAGTCTGGAAAAGTTTAATTGAGAAATACAAAGACGAAAGATTATTAGTGGGTAGGTACATTGATAAAATGTTAAACTTTTCACCGCTGACAAAGGAGTCTTCTACTCACCTCAACCTATTTATTGAGAACTTCGATCATTCTTATAAAGCTATTCAATCGCTAAATATTAAGGACTTGAATAGTTACGTAATGTGTCATATTGCATTGCGGGCGTTAGACCCTCAAACAAGAAAACATTTTGAACAAAATTTAGATCAAAATTCTATACCTACTTTCGATGAACTTATTTCTTTTGTTCACAATCATATAAAGGTTTTAGATCACTCTTCGTCATATGGTACCACGAATACACAAGAAACCAAACGTCATCAAAATGATACAAAGGAGGGTAGTTCGAGAAAATACTCGCATGCATCTTCGACCAGTCCCAAGTTTAAATGTTTACATTGTGGCGAGGATCATATGATTTTCCGATGCGATCAATTTCGTAAATTGTCTGTCGTTCAACGCATTAGCCGTGCTAATGAGCTGAAATTGTGCCACAATTGTTTAAAACAAAATCATTTTTCGAGTTCGTGTAAAAGTAACTTTAAATGCTTAATATGTCGTTTGCCTCATCATGTGTTGTTACATAAGGAAGTTAGCGTCTATAACACACCGGCATCAAGTCTGAACCCAGCCGCGCCATCTACTGTGCCGTGCAAGGTAGACGGGCCGACTGTTATCAGTAACACCTGCCACGTAACTTCGTCGACTAACTATGCCGTCATAAGTATTAGGTACAGCTGTTGTGAGTTGTTTAGATGCGTTCGGTAATTATCAACCTTGTCGAGTTTTGATCGATTCGGGAGCGCAATCTAGTTTTATATCGATGGATTGTTATCAACGACTGGGACTAAATGTAAATAAATGTTCTTTTAATATTTTCGGACTCGGTGGCGAATACGTAAAAAATTACGGAATGGTTTCGTGTGTTATTCAGCCGAAACACAGCACGACACCTACCTTTAATATCGATGCAGTAATATTACCTAAGATTACTTCCGATTTACCTACCGTAACTATTCCTGACAAGATAGTTAGTGAATTTAAAAGTCTGCAATTGGCCGACCCGTATTTTAACCAGAAAGCGCCGATTGATATGATTTTATCCGGTGATTTATTTCCGTACATTTATGACGGAAAGAAATATATAATAAATAGTGATGTACCAGTAGCGTTAGGGAGCGTATTTGGTTATGTAGTAGCCGGAAGACTAGGGATGCCTTCCCCTAGCAACAGTGATGTTGTACCGTGTGCGACATCATTACACACCTCGTTCACTTGCGAAAGTGACAATCTAAGTGAAACTCTTAAACGGTTTTGGGAGACGGAAGCTTTGCCGTGCGAAGTTCCGATAAATCCGTTAGACGAATTAGCGGAAAAAATATATATGGAAAAACATTATCGCGACGAAACCGGTCGTTACGTTTCTCCGATTTTATTGAACCCAGACCACGCACCTATTGGTGATTCTTATGAGATAGCGTTAAAGCGTTTAAATCAGGTCGAGCGCCGCCTCGCTCGATCTCCAGACCTTCGTAAGGCCTACGTAGACTTTATGCGAGAATAAAGCTCTCGGGCACATGGAGTTGTACAGAGGTTCGGAACCTTCTGCGTATTATATTCCGCACCATTGTGTTCTACGTCCTTCATCACTCAGTACACCCTTGCGTGTTGTTTTTGATGGATCGGCCCAGACTAAAAACGGGATTTCATTGAACGATGCACTTTTGACTGGCGGAAAAATACTTCAAGACCTTCTAAAAATTATCTTTAATTTTCGATTATTTGATGTTTGTTTTACCGCGGATGTGTCAAAAATGTTTCGAGCAGTGTTGATAAATCCTGCTGATAGAAAGTATCAACATATTCTGTGGCGTGAATCTTCGACGGAACCGGTGCGTACCTACGAATTAAAAACAAATACCTACGGACTTCGTAGTGCGCCGTATGTAGCTGTACGCACGTTGCATCAGCTGGCAACCGACGAGCTATCTCGCGCTGAAGACTCGCGATCTGAAGCCGCTAAGGTCGTCACACAGGGATTTTATGTCGACGATTTACTGTGGTCTTGCCAGTCTAAGGAACAAGCTTGCAAATTGCAAGACGATTTAGTATCACTTCTAAAAGATGGCGGGTTCGATTTAAGGAAGTGGGCAAGCAACTGTCCGGACTTATTAGTTAGAATGCAATCGGATCAGGTTTCAGCTATTAACTTTCAGGACGACACGTTGTCGTCATCGCTCAAAGTTTTAGGTTTGACATGGCTACCTGCCTGCGATAGTTTCGCTTTTAATTACAACATGACCGACACGAAACAAACAAAACGTTCCGTTTTAAAATTACTCGCGAGTATTTACGATCCTGCAGGTTTTATAGCACCCTGTACGTTTGTCGCGAAATGTATAATGCAAGATCTTTGGAAATTAGGAATCGGTTGGGATGATCAATTACCACCCGAGCCGTGCTCGCAGTGGAATCGATTTATCGTACAGTTGCCGCTCTTGTCCGAATTGCGTTTCGAGCGTCACGTTTTAATACCTAACTTTAACGATGTGCAACTAATAGCGTTCTGCGATGCGTCGAGTCGTGGTTTCGCGTCGTGTTTGTACCTACGCAGTGTAGATAACGAAGGAAATGTTAAGATCAGGCTACTGGTCAGTAAATCGAAAGTCGCACCGTTAAACCCTGTGCTGTCAATACCTAGACTTGAGCTAGAAGCAGCCGTGCTGCTCAGTAAACTTGTGAATTTTGTCGTACAAAACTTAATAGGCGTGACTTATTCGATTATCGCCTTCAGCGATTCTAGAAACGTTTTAGCGTGGATTCAAACCCAACCATATATGCTGAAAACCTTTGTAGCTAACCGTGTTAGTCGCATCACAGCTGTGGTTCCGCCCAGTTGTTGGTTCCACGTTAGGACTCACAACAATGGATCAGCTGACATGTGCTCACGTGGTGCGCTGCCCGCTCGCTTCATAGAAGTAGCTACGGAGTGGATGGAGGGCCCCGCGTGGCTCAGCGATGAACGAGATAAGTGGCCTATCAAATCATTTTACGTTGATAAGGAATTTAAGGTTCCCGAGCTTAAGGCTAGTAATACAACGTTTGCGTTTAATTCATCTGACGATAGAAAAGTTTTCTGTAACGACCTCGAAGAAACTTTTGAGAAATTTTCTTCGTTTAATAGATTACAGCGTGTAATTTCGTGGTGTCACAGGTTTATAAACAACCTGCGATGCAAGGCTTCATGCCGATCTGTAGGACCTCTGAAGACCTCGGAGCTGATAAAAGCTCACGACACTATAGTTAGTGTTATGCAAGCGAATCATTTTGATTCTGAAATCTTATCCTTAAAAAAAAGTAAATTTGTTGCCTCACTACGAAAGTTGTCACCTTTCGTAGACTCTCACAATTTCCTCAGGGTGGGGGGTCGACTCGTACAAGCCGACCTGCCCTATAATACGAAGCACCCGGTGTTGCTTCCTAAGTGTCATACGAGCAAGTTATTAATTTATTATTTCCATGTAAAATATTTACATGTAGGCCCCCGTACGTTACAGGGCATATTGTGTAAAAATTATTGGCTTGTGAGTGCTCGTAGTATCATTCGATCCGTGTTATCGAAATGTAAAATTTGTTTTAAATGTCGACCTACCGCGTTACAACCGGAAATGGGTTCGTTACCCGCACCTCGGCTCATGCCTAACAAAATCTTCGACCACGTTGGATGCGACCTAGGCGGGCCATTCTTCGTGAAAGAAAGTTTACGTCGTAACGCGAAGGTACATAAGGCTTATCTTTGCCTATTTTTATGTTTTTCCACTAAGGCAGTGTTTTGTGAAGTCGTTTCACAACTATCATGCGAGTGTTTCTTAGCCGCGCTAGATCGTTTCGTTGCACGTCGAGGAATACCGTCATGCTTTTATTCAGACTGCGGAACAAACTTCGTAGCTGCCGCTAAGCACCTTAAGGATGTAGCAACATTCTGGAACGACAAAGATAATCGAGATGAAATTCTTAATGGTTTAACCGCTCGTCAAATAGATTGGCGAACGAATCCTCCAAATGCAGCTTCGATGGGTGGCATTTGGGAAAGCGGGATAAAGCAATGTAAGCACTTGCTCGTCCGCGCTGTAGGAGAAACGACTCTTACGTTTGAAGAGTTGTCAACCGTATTTTCTCGAGTTGAAGCCGTGCTTAACTCACGACCTTTGTGTTCGTTATCAGATAATCCTAACGAATTTGAAGTCTTAACAGCAGGTCATTTCCTGATAGGTCGAAGTCTAGTAGCTGTCCCGGAATATGAATTTGAGGACGTGCCTATGAATAGATTGACACGTTGGCAATTAATTCAGAAGGTTTCACAGTCATTCTGGAGACGGTGGTCTGATGATTACCTTCACACTCTCCAGCAGAGAGCGAAGTGGTTTTCTTCGCCACCTAATTTAAAAATTGGAGACTTAGTACTGCTTAAATCTAATTTAACTCGACCTTTACAATGGCCGCTCGGTAGAATTGAGGCGACACACGAAGGCGTTGATAAAATAGTGCGCGTTGTCACTCTTAAAACTAAAAATGGTCTAATTAAACGACCAGTCAATAAAATTTGCCCATTACCTTACGCGAATTAACTACCTCTCACTTCTAGAAAATTTAGTATTTGCATCTATTTATATTTTATTATTTTATTTATGTTTACACACCTCACACATTACCTACATTAGGTTCACCTCACTGATAAGCTTCGTAAGCTTATTCAGTATTTTATTCTCAACCCTCTTTTGAGGATTGTTATACCCTTTTTTTTTCACCTACATTTGTTTAAATGGGGAATTCAATCATGTTGAATTCGGTGGGGGGTATGTTCGGTCCCAGCAAGCAATAGAGGGTAGACGGAAATTTGCTCCGTCAATTTGTCACTTTGCAACCGTCGATCGACCAGAAGCTCTGTCGTTGCGGTCGAGATTGGACGTACGTTACGTTCCCTGCTCACGGCGCGCGCGCAAACTAATTAATCTAGAATCATCAAAACCAGTGTCCGTGACATTGTGCCGTCAAGTTGCGAACGGATTTGGACCACCAGCAGTTCTAGCCGTGCTAGATACGAAGCCCGCGACGGAAGCTGAAGCCGTATAGGCGGTCGTGGATTGAAGGTTGGTGGAGTTTTTTCTTATACCTTCGACAGCTTGCGGGGATAGACTATCAGTTTCCCGCCTGGTTCTAGATGCACCTCATACAGTCCATTCAAATCATATCTCTTTCCCGAGACTGTACGTGTATCGTACAATAATCCTAACTAATATTATAAATGCGAATGTAAGTTTGTTTGATTGTTACGCCTTCATGCGTAAACTACTCAACGGATTTGGGTGAAATTTTGCATGTACTTTAGACCCTGAAATAAGACAGGACTTTTCATCCTCATCATCATCCATCATCACGCGGGTAAAACCGCGGGGCGCAGCTAGTATAGATATAATCCTTTCCCAAGACATTTGGCTTTTTGCTTCCAACTAATACCAGCTTTTCTACTTATATCGTCACTCGATCGATGTACAGAGCGTCCTACACCATGATTGCTGATTTGTGATCTTTAGTCTAAAATAGGTCTACCGTCAACTTATCGTCTTCAGCGACAGTATGTCCAACCCACTGCTAGCTTGATAGCACGCTGAGCTATATTGGTGACTTTAGTTTTCTGGCGAATTACTTCGTTCCGGATGCAATTCTTACCTTACGTGCTTGGCAGCAGACTTTGGACTTGAAAGTGGTAGCTATCCAGCCGAGTACTAGAAAGTACCCTACCACCATATTATAGTTTCTTAACTGTTTCCTTTTATCGGCAGCTCAAGTTCATTGTTGGAATTCAAACCTACGCTTTATGACATGCCATTCGACCGCTCTAACCACGAAACTATTATCACTACAATATTCTAAAAGATATAGAGCAATCTTTGTTTGTTATTTTATACATATATGTATTTATAAATCTTAAGAATGTCAGCTGTTTTTTTTATTATAAAATTAAAATTAAGTGACTGTAGCCTGGAATGGAACTGGCTCTCAAGTGAGGCTGCCGAAACACTGTTAGGTACCTACTTGGTGACAGATTGTTAACTTGAGGGCGGAAGCTAGCCAGTACGGTACTAGAAAGTACCACGCTATGGTTTCTTAACGATGTTTCTCTTCACCGGCAGCTGAAGCTCATTATTGGGGTTTGAATCCACGCCCTTCGGCGTATGAACCGGCCGCGCTAACCACGCAATCATCGCTACAAATATTTTTCATACGCATTCATCATTTCCCCTCATTTTTGTCTGGTAAATAGGTTTTGCACTAGCAATTAATCTCAGTAGGGCGACAGGAAATAGCCAGCCCTAGGATGCAATAAATCAATCCCGTACAATAGCCGCATCACGTCGGATCGGCGATGACTGATGGAGTAGTCACAAAGGAACGTGACGGGACGCACGACTTCTTGAACCTTTTCTTATGTTCCAGACTTTAGATGCGTCTTTCGGTTTTTCTTGCGTCTTTCGACTACTAGGTGATAGTCTAGGTAAGTATTACCGCAATACCAGATATTCTACCGCCAAGCAGTAGTGTGTAAACATCAGTGTTCCGGTTACAACGGCTAGTGAAATTAAAGGGCTGTTGAGACTAATCATCAAAAGTCTCAAAGTAATGAGCGCCAAAGCAGCGGTGTCCTGGATTTTGTTTTGCTACGCAAAGTTCTGTGTATCGCTGCAATGGTCATGGAGAGGCATAATCTTTCACCATCAGGAATACGCCTCGGTCATTTCATTAATTTTTATATTAAAAAAAAAAAACTTTGAGTAACAAATCAAAGTTCAGGATGCTTTAGTGTTCCTTACTTTGAGACATATTATGATGGCTGGTCGCTACATATGTTATATTTATTAAGAAAGGTTGTTATAAAATATAATATAAATAAAATAAAACAGTCCTATTACGACAAGTCTATTTCATACATAAAAAAATATATGTTAATCCTACAGAAAACTCGCTTAAGAAAATAAAATAAAACAATTATTTTCAAGTTAAAATTAAATTTACTCTCGAAGAGTTAATAATTAAATTCATAATTGGAGTTTGAAATTCCTAAGTTTGTCTAGAAGAATCAAACCTAGTTAAAACCTTGCATTGTCATTAAAATTAAATTTATGCACTGAAAATTCTAAGAAAACGTATTTACTTGTTCAGACTAATTAAATAAATTATTCTATTTATCATACGGCTAGGTAAGGCCAGGGCTACACCACAAATATAAAGTGTACTTTCTCATAAAGTGTCTATATTCATATAGAATATAAAAAATGAATTCCCTTTTCCCTAGATCACGCCATAACTTGAGCACGACTTTATTATCATTTCTTTTTTTTTGTTTTCTTTTTGATTAAAAAAAAAAAAAAAAAAACAATATCTATTTGCTCTACCATTATTAAAAAGCAATATTTGCACATTGTGATGCTTCCCAATCTAACCTATCCTAGGGAATAATATGAAAGCATATAACATACGCAAAACGATGCTAGCAGTGATCATGATGATTACAATGATGATGATGGTGGTGATAATGATAATGATAGTGGTGATGAAGGTGGTGGTGATAGTACTGGTGGTGGTGGTGATGCTCAAAATGGTATTGACATGTTCTAATCAGAGAAATCTACTTCCTAACAACAGAAGGTTTCCAAGAGATATTATCGAGTCCATGGAACTGTCTCTTCATGGCCTGACCGTCGGCCCACTGCGAGTCCAAGAAACTGTCGTCGTCATCTTGCTCCAGTTTTTTCCATTCTTCTTGCTTCCTGCAGATAAAAAAAGTACGTTTATGTATGTAAAAGTAGTGAGACGAACGAGACGTCCTCCTGGTGGTATGAGATAACGCCTGTCCATGACTATTTCAGCGATACACAAGTTTTGAGTAGCACAACAAAGTCCAGGGAATCCTTGCTTAGGCGCTTATGCCTTTAGTGACTTTTTTCTTTTGAGATGATAACGACGACGACGACGACGACGATGATGATGATGATGATGATGATGATGATGATGATGATGATGATGATGATGCTGATGATGATGATGCATACATAAATGTATATCTATTGGTATTATATAATATAGATAAGTAAGTATGTATGTATGTCTTTTATAATATAAATGTTTTTGTTTTATTTTAATTCTCTTGTCAACACACCCCGTCCTTAACTTAGCAGAATACTCACCATACTAAGGTCGCATGGAAGAGATCGCTTTTAGTGATAAGGCCACCAAACCAATTATTCTTATTATTTTGATATTCCTACCTGTATGCGTGCAGCATCAGTTGCTTTCTCTCGTCCTCTGTCATGACGGGCTCCCGTCCCGGTGCACCTTCTGTGCTGGAACATAACTTGATGGTGACCTTACATTTGTTGTTCTTACCTGAAAAATACAATTAAAATCAATTAAATGCAAATTAGACTAGCTCACTGAGGCTTAGATCTTAGGAACACAATGATTTTATGGCGACGTCACTAGATGCCACTAACCCTTTAGGAATCTGCAATTTAAAAAAAACCCTTCTTTAAAGTAAGTTGCGTCTAACCCTTTGATGTAAGTATAATAAGTGCTTGTTGACATCACCATCCCACATGACGAGAATCTTGTGAAAGCCGAGCAGGACAAGCTCAGCAAGTACCTTGACTTGGCTCACGGGATAACCGCCATGTGGGATGTTGATTCGACGATCATTGTGCCGATAGTCGTCACGGTAAACGGTCTTATAGCGAAGAGTCTCGACCAACATCTTAAGAGACACACTAGACGGTTAGGTCAAGGGTCAGATCCAAAAGGCAGTACCTCACTCTGCAGCCCTAACCACCGGCAGCTCGAGCCCTGCCCCGTTTGAAGTTTATTATATTATTTATGATTTTTAAAAATATTTAATGTAAAAAATTAGATATTTTCGAAATGCGAATATTTTCTTATTCATGGGTCCCAAACTTGGCCAGGCTGATGTCTTGGGAGCTCTATTGATATTTACAACTTGATTTGGATTATGATCTGATTTGGTCTAGAATAAAACAAGCTTATTTCTCTTGTGAGACGCTCTCCTGATGGTTAAAGGCAAAGCCAGTCCATAACCATTTCAGTGATTACAGTTTCTAGCCAGGTACGAAATTTTAGAAAAGCTTACCCAAATGATCACTCAGCTTATTCCCAGAAAGTAACTTCTTTCCACAAGCCCACAAGCAAGCCCTGGAGGGATCGATTACTTCGGTAGAAGCCTGAGTTCCCGTCAGGTCTTCCACGTTGTCTAGCTCCATTCTCACGGGGTCGTGTGGAGGCAGACCAGCAGGGAAGGCAATCTTGGACGCTCCGCGGAGCTCGTCTAATGCTCTAGCGACATCTTTTTGGGTTAAATTTTTGCGGAGATCAACCTGTTATATGAAAAGGTTCGATATAATCATACTTCTCATTGATTATATGAGTGAAAAAGCTTGTGAAATGTCTGAGTGTTCGTTACTATATCACGATAACGGATTTGAGTAAAATTTATGTAATGGGGTATTTTATAACTTGGTTAATTACATCGTATCTTCCCGCATGGTAACTTACATGTTTCTTACTGATGAATTCCTTAGCATCCTCCATGGCTTTCTTCATCACGTCCTGAATGTTGGGTGGCGGCGCCAGTCCACAGCGGCGGCCCATGTCGTCCTTGTTGAAGACAGCCCCCTGCGGAGCACAGCGCTTTGCCCACGGGTCTTCAAGCTTTAGCTCCTTTATCTGTAAGATAGAACAGAATATGAGTTAGATTCTGGCGTTGGACACGCGTTCACAAAAAAAATAATCGCATCTAAGTTTGTCTATGTAATGTAAAGTGTTTTTAATTTATTTTGCAATCAGAAATAGGTAAATAGTGCGACGCAAAACACGCAAGCGCATCGTACTCAACTTTTACTCCTTGAAAAAGGTCACCGTAATTGAAACTATAGTCGTGAGTAACCCGTTTGAGTGAAACAAAAATGTGTCAAAATGAAAGTTTCCATTTTAAAAGAAGCTTTGATAAAATGACTCCCGTAAAATTTACTAAAGTTTATAATCAAAACGTTTGACCCCCACATTGCCTGATGTTAAGCTAGCTTGTACCAGCTCAGTGGTTAGCACGATCGGTTCACACGACGAAGGGCGTGGGTTCAAACCCCAACAATGAGCTAGAGCTGAAGGAAAACATCGTGAAGAAACCATAGCGTGGTGATAATGTACTTTTTAATACTCGCTACCACCTTCAAGTTTAAAATCTGTCGTCAAGTACCTAACCTGTTCCGATAGCTTCATTTGGGAGCGAATTCCATTCCAAGCTACCACACCGTCTCTTATCTCTCATCGTACTACAAGATTACATTCCATAATTACTTGTCAAAACACAAGTCATTGTCATCGAATCATATGATATATACAAATATTTTTATTTTTTTATTATATAATTTAAATTAGATTTCCCTTTTTAAAAAACCAAACCTGCTCAAAAGGCTTGGTTTCAAGTATTAATTATTAAGGTACTTACTATATACACAATCAAAGTTTTACAAAGTGGTAATTTTTGAACTTTTTTTTAGTTTTATTTAAAAGACAAAATGTAGGCGGTTTAGCCTGTCTGTCATATTATTGTATTGTTACGTGCGAATCATAGACTGTGTCTAGTTTGTATGTCTGTATATTTATTTATGATAAAATAAAGAACTTTGAAAAACGAAAACAAAAACAACCACACCGTCACTTAAAATCAGGTGAGCTATGGTTAAACCCAAGACTACCAACCATAAAAAATATATTATAAGAATTGAGATGGCGGTCTACGAAGTCCTGCTCGCCTAGAAGAAACGCTTTCTTTCCCAACTTGAAGGCTCCCACTTTTATCCACTGTTACGTGCTGGGCAAGTAAAATAAGAATCATTAGGGCATATCATTTTATAATTGTAATTCTAATTCTTAGAATGAAAAAAGGCTACTTACTTGTTCGTCAGTAAGTCCTTGCATTTCCAGCGGCAGAAACGTCCCATGCTTCATGAGCTCTTCCATCTCGTAACAAATCCTGGTGACTTTCAATCTTCCATTGAATATCGCTGTTATATCCTTCACCACGTCATCTACTTCGTTCTGCACGTCAGTTTCGTATAGAAACTGGTTTTCCTCTCCTCTTTTTACGTGAAGAATTACCATTTTAAAGGATGTCTTAGTGAAATGCGTTCGTACTGTTTTTGAGTATTGACTAAACAATTCTGTGTTGCTATGGTGATCGTTGTTGTCTATCAATGTAACAAGGATTTTGGATACGGTATAATTTAAAAAGTTGTAAAGGTTTGATCGAAAGTTATTTTATGTATGTGAATTCGCCAATCCGCCTCCGCGTATGTATGTGGGCTTGTGTGTTATAATATGAGTCAATCATTATTAAAGAGTATGAAGATTTTTTTATGGATGTTCACACCCAGCTCGTTAACGTTAAGTGAGGGTGTGGTCAAAGTGCTAAACACACCTAGCCTGAAATGCAAATTTTGTATCCAGGGGGTTTCGGGGGCGTAAAATCGATCTAGCTAGGTTTCATTTTCAGAAAACGTCGTTTTATCCGTGTTTTCAGCCGAGCAATGCTCGGTCAACCAGGTACTTTATTATTAACAGTCGTATTTAATAGAATTATATTAATGTAAAAATCTTAGTTTTTTTAATAACTTGAGTTTGTATAATTATACAAGTAATTCAATTATTTTGTACTTAAATCAATTTAATTCTTTGAAATTTATAGTTTCATTTTAACTTTGTTTATTCAATTTGCCCTTTCGGGGAAGCTTAAGCTTTAAAGCCATACTGCCTTGTCTTCCGTTTTTGCAATTCATGTCTTACATCTATAGTTACAGTCAAAGTCCAGTCTTGGTCAAGTCCAGTTCGTGCCAGTCAAATCTAGTCATGCTTTGATAAAGTAGTGGCGACTTTACTTTAAGGTTCGATGGAGTTTTGGAAGCAACACGAAAAGTCATGTTTCACCGCATTATATTACTTTCCCACACTCGCGCTTGTAATTTGGCACTTTATGACTAAAGCACCACTATTTTTATACATAAAAATTCGATAAAACACTAGTTTTGGAAAAAAATGCAATGGGGCGACAAAACTCTTCCTCTTTCTTCTTGGCGAGTTTTGGCGTTCCCACCAAAACTCCTGACAGCTGTTAAATGTCAAAGAGGAATTGTAAAAAGAAGTTTTATGAAAGGGGCTACACCCTTACACAAAACCTCTAACGCTAAAATATATATTTTCTGTAAATATATATTTGTTGTATGTTCTTAATAACAAACGACTTAAGAGAATATTGCTCTTCAAATTCAAACAGGCGCTAAGAGGCCCTGCGAACGTTGTAACTAATTAACGTCTATTTTAGAACCCGCGTTTGTTGCTAATTAGACTGATTTTCTTCGTTTTACTGATGAAATAATATAATGTCATGTTTTGAAGTAATAATTCGCTTCAATTAAAATCCCATCTACCTTAACTTCTGTTTGATAGATTGCCTAATACCTACTTTTATTACTATTTATGAATACCTACTTCTGTAATATTTATATATTTTTTATCTTTGACAGGCTAGCTGTTTGACTACAGCTCACCTGATGTTAAGTGACGGTGTGGTCGAAGATGTAAAGCCCACCTAGCCTGGAATGGTACTGGCTCTCAAGTGAGGCTGCCGGAACACGCCGTTAAATGCTTGGCGGAAGATTTTTTAACTTGGGGGTGGTAGCTAGCCAGCCGAGTACTAGAAAGTAGCCTACCATCATGCTATGGTTTCCTCACGACGTTTTCGTTCACCGGCAGCTCATGCTCATTGTCGATGTTTGAACCCACGCTCTTCGGCGTGCCGACCGCGCTAACCACAGAGCTATCATCGCTACAAAATTAAAGTTTTCCGAATGTTGTCCAACCCAGCTGTATTCTTCTCTTGGCTTCGCTTTAAAACTTTATTTGCTTAGTTCAAGCGTTTGCCCTAGGTGAATATACTTCTGAACAATCTCAGTATTTCTTGTAAAATTAATGTGACGAATGAGACGATCTCCTGATGGAAAGAGATAATACATGTCCTTGTTCATTGCAGAGAAACAAAACTTTGTAGCAAAACAAAGTTCACAGCATCCCTGCTTTTGCGCTCAATACTTTGAGACTTTCGATGGTTATTCTTAACATACCTGTAATAGCTGCAGTACCTTTCAAACCAGAACACATTAATTTTTACACACTCCTGTGTTCCGGTTCTGTGTGTAAGTATATCCCAATCTTAAAACCCTGTATTTAAGAACTTAAATGTATATACATGTACATACGCCATTTTGTCCCAGTTTTTCTTAGACGTTCGCTCTTCTCGATCTATACACACAATTTCATGCCCACAAAATATCTCACAACTCCATGGAGGTGACATTATCGTAATAAAATCTTCAAATAATTTCATAAATATTGTATCGTTCCGTAGCTATCGGACGAAATCTCACGGTCGAGAGGGTTTCCAATACATTACCCCGCCGCGACGGGCCGCGCTGTGGACGTACTGCCGTCATCATCATCTGATGATATATAACATAAGTGTAGTTAGTAGTTTAGCTTTCTAACCTAACCTAACCAAGTCCGACTGGTTACGCTCCTGTGAAGATCGAACTTAATGCAAATGAAGCTATTTAAAATTACATCTCGTTACCGACAATTATTTAAAAGTTCGAATAAAACCATTTTATTTTTAAGCACTTTTTAATTGTCTTATTTACTTGATATGTATTTTCCGTTGTGGTTATTATATCTGTAAGAATAAAATAAAGTTAAAAATTAAAGTGTCTAAGATAAAAGACTTTAAAATTCGTTATCACTCTATCCAACGTAAAACGAAACTACCTGTTACATTATCTGTGGCTACTTGTGTCAATTTAATACAAATTGTTTAGAAATAATGAAATTTTTGGATTTTTTTTCTCTAAACTCTTTGAGATTTTGTATACGCTTAAACTTAGAAGATGAGAAAAAAATATGAATCTTCAAATCAACGGGGCATATTGTACAGTAGAGCCAAACGATCTTTTCCTAGCAACCAGGAATGAAAAACAGATTACTGACTAAGAACATATTATACATAAATAACAGCTAGACAGAACAAACAGCTATTTTCGTCATATAAATGTTTGCCTTGGGTGGGAATCGAATCCACTTCTCCACAGCTCAGCAAGCAGAGCTATTAACAAATGACCTATCACGGTAGATCAGTACGTGTGTAAATTAATATTAATAAATTAATATTCGATAAGCGATAGCGCTAATAGAAACGGCCAAAATGTACATCTTGATCGTACACGCGCCAAGCGGTCGAAGCACAGCTCACCTGATGTTAAGTGACGGTGTGGTCGAAGATGGTAAAGCACACCTAGCCTGGAATGGAACTGGCTCTCGAGTGAAGATGCCGGAACACACCGTAGATGCTTGGCGGCAGATTTTCAACTTGAGGGTGGTAGCTAGCCAGCCGAGTACTAGAAAGTACCCTACCACCACGCTATGGTTTCCTCACTATGTTTTCCTTCACCGGCAGCTCAAGCTCATTGTTGGGGTTTGAACCCACGCCCTTGCCATTGAAACCATGCGAACCTACCGCGCTAACCACTTAACCATCATCTCTACAAAATGTGTTAGAAGTATGTTATTACAATAAAAAAAAATGCTATCAGTTATTTGGTTCCCATAGCTTTCCAAGCTTTGCTTAGTTTAGGGCTAGATGGCGCTGTGTATAAAGTCCTACGATATTTATTTAAATCAGATATTTAAAAATTGTAGTCAAGTATACCTACACTAAACACAAATACAATTAAGTAAGTGTATACTTAATCTATCTATCTAATACCTTTAAACGAGCAATTCTTGTATACGTATATGTACATCCCATCCCACTAATATTATAAATGTGAAAGTTTGGATGGATGGATGGATGTTTGTTACTCAATCACGCCAGAACGGCTGAATGGATCTGAAAATTTTTTGCATTTAGATACTTTAGGCCCTGGAATAAAACATAGGATACTTTTCATCATCATCATCATCCATCACCACGCGGGTAAAACCGAGGGGCGCAGCTAGTATATATATATTCTGAATCTCGGAAACTGCTCCAACGATTTTCATGAAATTTAGTAAGCAGGAGGTTTCGGGGGCGATAAATCGATCTAGCTAGGTTTAATTTTTAGAAAACGACGTCTTTTTTCCGTGTTTTCAGGCAATGAAAAACCGAGCAGAGCTCGGTCATCTAGGTACTGAAACAGGTCACCTTAAACACATCGGATCATCAAACGGACTCGACAGACGACTTCAACTTCAAAGTATTTACAGAAGACGACCTCAAATACTGCTAATATTACGTTATTGTGAATTATATCATTTCAACTTTTCTTTATCAAATGTTCGCTGCCGCTTGACCGATTTTCGTGAATAAAACTATAAAATCGATACCGGACCAGATAGAATCGAATAGAATCAACTCGCCCGATCGCATCGGACTGATAAGCTATTGAATATGGATCTAGTGCTGTAATCAAACTGATGGTTTTTACTTCAACGAACACTAGGGTTGCTCGTTTTCCAATCTGGAGAAATGTTTTTCAGTGGAGATTCAACACGGCGATTTTGGATTTACGTATTCTGCGCGCTTATCAACAGCATGGAAACAACAGTGTGTAATAACTTTTCAACGTAAACTGCGGGATTATTTATTCAAAATCTATTTTTTTTATGGCTGACAGGCTAGGTGTTTGGCCACAACTCACCTGATGTTAAGTGACGGTGTGGTCGAAGATAGTAAAGCACACTTAGCCTGGATTAGAACTAGCTCTCAAGTGAGGCTGCCGGAACACACCGTTAGATGCTTGGCGGCAGATTTTCAACTTGAGGGTGGTAGCTAGCCAGCCAAGTACTAGAAAGTACCCTACCACCACGCTATGGTTTCCTATGCTTTCGCTATGCTTTGGCATGCGAACTGACCACGCTAACCACTGAGCTATCATCGCTACAAACTAACTAACTAACTATTAACTTTGGTATGATTTAGCTTCCATAGAGGTAATTAAAAAAACTGATTGATCTATCAGTCATCGTTTTTTTTAAATACGAAAGTTATGAGACGAGCGCTCTTTGATCAAAATCACATCAAATTAAATCAAAAAGTCATTTATCCAGTTTAGGCCCTGGTAAGACACTTATGAACGTTAAGTTACATGTTTGAATCTACCACCGGCTCGTAATTACACTTCAACTGAGAAGACTCCGGCAAGAAACGCAGCAAGGCATTTTTTTTTGTGGATCTTTCTTTTCATATTACGTTACAGTTTATAAATAGTTTTAGATGTTAAGAGATAACGCTTATCAATGACCATTGCAGCGTTACACAGAACTTTGATTAATAAAACAAAGTCCAGGGTATCGCTGGTTTGGCGCTCATTACTTTGAGACTTTCCATGGTTAGTTTCGACAGCTCTATACTCGAAACACAGTAATATTTACACAGTACTGCTTGGCGGCAGAATATCTGATACTGCCATCTATCGAGACAGACGGGACCATTTTTCTGTACTCCAAAAAAAATTGATTAAATCTCTATATATTATATATTTTCGTAAATGTTGCGGAGGCCTTGCCAACTTTATAAGTAAACACATTGCCTCTACGTCGCTCTTTCTAAAAAAAAAAAACATTTCGTTTGTTTCAGATAAGAGTTACAGCCTCCCACAGGCACGGCCACGACGTGTCTACCGAGGACCCTGAGCTCTTAGAATCACACCACGACAACACCACCCACCATGGGAAGGTAAGAGAAGCACCATTCAAATTCAAAATTATTTATTTCAAATACTAGTTTACTAGTACTATTTCTATATATCTGTGTGATTTAAATTATGTTATAGATGTGCGAAAACAAACATCCATTGACACGAAATTAGAAATGTAAATTGAATTTATGTTTTTCTTATAAATAAAAGTACTTGGATGACAAAGCTTTGCTCGGTTTTTTAAGAGACTTGGAAAAAATGGGAATAAAAATTAAATCATCTGGATTTAACCAACGGGAACCGGGGACCTGGGGACTTCTGGATTCGGGACCACCCGATTTCCCACCTAAGCTATTATAACCTTGTAAAAGGTGGCGAAATTAACCTTCGTATTCTAATGATATTGTAGCAAATTTTCATTGCCTGAAAACATGGGTAAAACGACGTTTTCTAAAAAAGAAACCTAGCTAGATCGATTTATCGCCCCCGAAACCCCCTGCATATTAAATTTCATAAAAATCTTTGGAAAAAGGTATTAGTTTTGAGACTAATTAAATTAATTTACCTGCATATAATATTTGCACGTCTGCTTGGAGACTGAATAATCATAATCATAATCATAATCAATTTATTGTTAATATGTCAATTACAAGTCATTTAGATATAGAATACAATAACAATTACACAATGTCAAAGTTAAAATAAAATTAATATAATTAATGTTACATCTCAATCATAACTGTAATGTCAATAATAAAAATTAAATAAGAATTGTAGGTATCCTTGTGAAAACTTTATGAAAGTGAATTTGAGTTTGTATAAGTCATGTATTCTTGCGAATAATTAATTTGATTTGAAAAATGTTCTCCTTAAGAGATAACCATTGCAACGGTACCCAGAACTTTGAGTAGGAAAACAAAGTGGACTATGCTTAGCAAAACAAAGTGGACTTTGTTTAGCAAAATAAATTGGACTTTGTCTTGTTTTGGACGTTGCTGCTTTGGAACTTATAACTTTCGAGACATTTAATGGTTAGTCTCAATAGCCCTGTTATTTTCCTAGCTGCAGTACTCTACAAGCCAAATCATTAAGATTTTTACACAATACTGCTTGACAACATATCTGATCCCTAGTAAACACAGATCACGGATCGGATCAGATTTTTTAAAGTTTTTATTAATGTGTCGATTATTAGTGTACAATAAAGTAGTATTCTGTTTAATTCTATTCAATCATCCAAGGCTTTTACAAAGAGAAGAATATAAAAATAAATCACAAATCATGCGTATGCACAAAAACACAAAAGTAGACTAGTTGGAGCACCAGATCAAGCATTTAAACAAGAAAAGCAACACCATAACACTCGAAAAAAACACATGTCTGTTGAAAAGCATGTCATACTATTGTAGGCCTTATGCCGTTGTAATAAGATCGAGTGGCAAAGGTGGGTGGTGAAAAATAGAAGCATACGGTGGCTGGCTTGACAAATTGAAGTCGAGCCCCCGGGACGTCAAATTTGCATATGTGCCTGTTGTTTGTGATTACCGATTAAGGGTTAAGAGGCGAGCGATAAAGTTTAGGCGGAAATTGGTGTAAGATTTTGTTACTGACGTCATCTTGGCACTGCGTGGGAAGGCATATCACGCACTTGGGGTCAACGCCTCTATTGTTTTTATTTCTTCTGATAACGAAACGAGAGGAACTAAATGTCATTAAATTTTCGCAATGTGTATTTTTTGCACCATCGTCCGAAGAAAAACGGCGAATACACAATAATCACGATTTATTACTTTGAACAATTAAATAAATAAATAAATATCGTAGAACATTACACACAGCGTCATCAGACCCTAAACTAAACAGAGCTTCTTATTCTTATTCGGAATGGGGGCGATGGGTCCTGCACTGACGTCCCGCTTGGGGTGTATTGTGCATTTCCCCCTACCAGCGTCTACCTGAGCCAACCTAGCTCCTTGAAGTATCGGAGCGAGGCTCTGGGTCGCTGGCATAGTAGCTCCAGTGGGTGAGATGGAGTTATGCATAATAGCGAAAAGCAGCAGAGCTTGTGTGATGGAAGTCTTACTTAAATAAATAGAAATAAATATGTTTTAAACTTTTTTATATTTCATATCGGGAGATCGTTGGGCCAAAATCACGACACAGTGGTTCCCTAAAGATGGCAAACGACCTCCTGGATCGCCCAGACGGAGATGGAGGAACGAACTTGACTCTTGCTTGAAATACGACTCAGATTGCAAGAGATAGAGAAAGATGCAGGAGGGAGGCCTTTGCCCTGCAGTGGGACAGTACAGGCTGATAATATATAATCACTATCACTACTCACTACATAGTATAAAACAAAGTCGCTTTCTCTGTTCCTATATCCCTATGTATGCTTAAATATTTAAAACTACGCAACGGATTTTAAAGCGGTTTTTATAGATAGAGTGATTGAAGAGGAAGGTTTATATGTATAATACATGTATATGCACCACATTAGTATCTACATTGCACCTGTGCGAAGCCAGGGCGGGTCGCTAGTATATTATATTTCATCGGAATTTTGCCTAAAGTTTCTTCCATAAACCACTGCCGAAGCCTTCGACGCGAACGTAATATTTTGATTGTAAATTCCAGCGTACTGCATTGGACGGGTATTTTTACAGCTGTCTTGTTACGCGCCGTGGGGTAGTGCATACTAAACCACCCTTACAATGGGGTAGTGCTATGCTGAGGCTATATGCTCGGTGTTTCTCTAACCTGTGCTACCTCAGAACTTTCGACTGGGTGAACCGATTTTGATGATTATTTTTTTATTTGAAAGCTGGTACTTCCCGTGTGGTTTGTTTTGTCCAGTTTGGTCCAGTTCTGATAATGGCATTTATGAAAAAACAAATGAAGTCGTTTTTTTTTTTAATTGTTTTGTTCTTCCTTTTGTGGCGATGGTACCTCAGTGGTTAGCGTGGTCGGTTCACTCACCGAAGGGTGTGGGTTCAAACTCTAAGAATAAGCTTGAGTTGCCGGAAAAGGAAAACACCGTGAGGAAACCATTGAATGGTGGTAGGGTATTTTATAGTATTTGGCTAGCTAGCTACTACTCTAAAGTTGAAAATCTACCGCCAAGCACCTAACAGTTTGTTCCGGCCGCCTCACTTAAGAGCCAGTCATTCACGTGTGCTTACCATTTTCGACCACACAATCACTTAGCATCAGGTGAGCTGAGGTCAAACACAAAGCTTGTCAACTATAAAAATTAACTTTACCCCCCTAAGGTTGCCTGGAAAAAATTGCTTTAAGCAATAAGGTCGCATGTTGTTACACCTATTATTTAAGGATATTTTTGTTTCTGTATTTAACCTTTCCGTGGTGGTGCCGGCGTAAGAATAGTTCCCCACCCTCTCTACCGTGGTTGCCGTAAGAGTCGGCTAAGGGATATCATCCGGAAGATGGGCAGCAGCGTCTTCCTTGAACAATCACACTTAACTGCGCTCGCCCACTCGCCTGCCAAGCGTGGCGAGTATTGGCAAAACCCCTCCAGGATGAGACCTATGTCCAGCTGTGGACGTCCTATGGCTGATGATGTGATGATTTAACCTTTGGTGTAGGCAATAAAGAACTAATCAATCAATAAATCATTGTACAGATTTCGTCTCTGCAACGATGATTCTGTTAAATGCTAAAGAGTTCTTATATATAATATTTTACTGATATTTTCATCTTTGCCATAGAAATTCCTTCAATAATAATACAAAACAGAGGGTGTAAGAAACGAGTCTAGCATCAAAGAGGCCTCGACATGTGAGTGATATCAAATATGTATGGGGACGTATGTTATCTGTGTTGTATTTTACTTATATTTATGTTGGAACAATGATATGTGAATTTATTGGAGTAGATATGCTTTTTTTTATATTATACTAGCTGCGCCCCGCGGTTTTACCCGCGTGGTGATCGATGATGATGAAAAGTATCCTATGTAGTAAGTAAGTCCTAAGTAAGTATTAC
Organism: Biston stratarius; assembly: GCA_950106695.1. Taxonomy (NCBI): domain Eukaryota; kingdom Metazoa; phylum Arthropoda; class Insecta; order Lepidoptera; family Geometridae; genus Biston; species Biston stratarius. The sequence continues at coordinate 9,318,426 of OX467116.1, forward strand.
TAATCTTATATAGCCTAATAATAATTTCTTAGGGGATGCCTACGTCATAGTAGCTTTATGCATGCAAAGTCTCAGCCTAATCGGTTTAAAATTTACAAAGTTTCATACAAACTTTCATCCCCTATTTTATCCCCTTGGGGGTAGAATTAATCAAAATCCTTTCTTAGCGGATGCCTACGTCATAGCATCTACCTGCATGCCAAATTTCAGCCCGATCCCTCCAGTGGTTTGGGCTGTGCGTTGATAGATCACTATGTCAGTCAGTCAGTCACCTTTGAGTTATATGTATTTAGATAGAAGAAAGATAGATCTACGTTTGGCCACCAACTCGCCTGATGGAAAGCGACGGTGTGGCCGAGGATGGAGCACGCCGATCTAGAAGAAATCTATTCACTCTAGCCTTAAAAACGTCCAAATTATTGTTTAAAGGAAACAGATCAGCTGGCAATGAGTTCCATTCATGGGCTGTACGTATCTTTTTATTTTATTTTTTATTATAGATAGTCTTACGTTTGACCGCCATCTCACCTGATGTTAAGTGATGATGCGGTCTAAGATGGAGCACGCTTGCCTAGAAGATACCGATTCACTCTCGACTTGAAGACACCTAGATTATATCCATCGGGGAACACCCACTCAGGCAGCGCATTCCACTGTCTAGCAGTCCGCACAATGAACGTCGAATCAAATCGTTTCGTTCGAGTTTTTGGAACATCTACCATGAAACGATGTCGCTTTTTTGAGCTTCTGGCTGTCCGATGGAAAAATGGACATGGGGGAATCAGACCATGTAGTTCTGAAGCACGCTCTCCGAAATGAATCCGATAAAAAATCGACAAACTAGCAACTTTGCTGCAACGTTTAATGCTAAACCATTTTCTACCAGTCACAAACATTGATAACATTTTTTTTCGTACTAATTTCAAATTAAAATGTCGCTAGTATACCTTCTTGCCCCAATACAAATTATAACACGTTTTCCCTCGCATAAAAAACTCTGAATATACGTGACATAACCATAAATATACTCGTGCCTACTGTAACGACATAACGGTATAACGGCGTTACAGCGTAACGGGGTAGCGGCGGCCGAAGGTTTGTTTAGAGGATTATTCTTTTGATTTATTGGATGTGACATAAACCAGTTTTATGTATGCGTAAACGTGGAATGGAAATTGATGGTAATACGTAGGTAGTGCTACGCCGTAGATGGCTACGCTGCTACGCGTTTTCGTGGTTTGCTACGGTATAACTAATTTTGTTATCTATTTATTATTTGTGATATACAAAAAAGTATGAACCAGAAAAAATATTTTGCCAAGCAGTAGTGTGTAAACTTTACTGTGTTTCGGTTAAAATTTGTTATAATCAGTCTATCATAATGCTCCGCACTCAGTTCGATTTTCTGGTTTTATTTTTTGCTGTTTTATAGTGTCACTACATCGAATCTTAGGGCGTCCTATATTACATTTTGTCGATTCGTGGCCTCCGTTTTACAGCGGTCATTGGTAGGGTATATTGTTAACTCTTAAACATGTAGTTTTCCTTCGCCTTTTGAATTTTACTATAATGCGTATATAACTTATGTAAAAAGAGGTGCGTGTCTGGGATACGACCCTAGGACCTCCAGTTCACAAGACGGTCTCTAAGCTGCGTTACTATGTGTGGTAGGTACTTTCTGGTACTCGGCTGGGTAGCAACCATTTTTTTTTTGCCCAGTGAAATCCTTAATGGATACCACCCGCTCCGGGGGAAGCAGGGTGGTTATGTGGGACTCTCCGCCCAAGTGGCGGCCTACCCACTAAAAACCCTGGAGTGTTTCTGCCTGACGCCTATGTGCCAGGGCTACGGGAACGCTTTCGCACTCATCCGCGGCAGCTGGGTTGCTACCACCCTCAACTCTGGCGTAATCCTGGCATCTGTAATTTTATACATTTACTCCTGAATAATGAAGTTGGTTAAAACGAGTCACCCGACCAGTCGTTCAACCAGTCGTCCGACTCAACTGACGCCGCGCAATGTGAGAAAGAGAACAGAGCGCGTGACGTTTTTGCATACGTATGACTGGAATATATAATTATGTGGACAAATTGTGTGGAAACAACGGAAATTGAGTGCACACTGATCTGTTTTCCGCTCGAAGTGTCAGAATAAGCGATCGAGTTCGGATACCATAGACAAAACATTTTATACAAGTTAAACAAAGATTTATGTTAGTTTCTTTATTTTCATATTATATCGCTTGAAACAAAAACAGACATTTCGCACAGCGCCATCTAGCACCAGACTAAATAAAGCTTGTACTATGGGGACCAGATAACTGATAGAATTTTTTGCATTTTTTTTGCAATTCTTTGAATTCTTGGGCCGCGCGCGCGTTGTCTCAGCTTTGTCTCCATGATGAAGGCCACCGGATGTGGCCGAAACTATAGTCGGAGTTTCCGATAAAATTATACGTGAGTAATCCCGCATAAATAAAACAAAAATGTGTCAAGACCACGTCAGTTTCCATAATATAACTGATAGAATACTTGTTTTTTTTTTTTGTAAATACAGTAGAATCCACATATAACGACTTCGCTTATAACGACTAACCGCTTTTCACGACGATAATGTTTACTCAAGTTAGGTTTCATAGTTAGGTACTGAGAAAATGTAACCGTTTAGTGCGACTCCGGTTTAAGCGACCAACTGCTTATAGCGACCATTTTTTATGATAATACGTCCGGTTAAAACGACGCGCAATGTTTTGTTTACACAACCTACGCACCAATACCTCGGCGCCCCAACTTCACCCCGCCCCGCGTGCATCCTTAGTGGCGTGCGTAAATCATAGTTAGTGTTTGTCACTTGTTATGACAAGTTTTTAAAGCTCGACAAAATGAGTTCTGTGAAGCGAAAGTGTTTTACAATTGAAGAAAAAAGTGCAATATTATTCCGATTAGAAGCCGGTGAATCAAATGCAACCACCGCAAAGGAGTTTGGCGTATCTCATTCTACAATTTCAACAATAAAGAACTTAAGTACTTACTTATACTTAAGAAATAATCCGTTTTGTACGTCATCCGGTTAGTACGACATAGTATTGCCGGTCCCTTGAAGGTCGTTATATCCGGATTCTACTGTACTTGTTTCTAATAAATACAGAACACCTAGACACAGAACAAACATTTCTTTGTCTTCATATAAATATTTGTTCTGGTGGAAATCGAACCCACGCCCTACAGCTCTTGAAGCAGATATACTACCATGTGTGCTAACAGGGCAGCTAATAGATAAACAAACCTGTAGGTAGGTATATAAGTAAAAGTTAATTTTTTCTTTATTTGTGCTATAAAACGTTGCTTCGTACCAATTTTCAAGATTCTGAATTCACGGGAAGTACTCTGTAGATTTTGATTCCCTTGCGAGTGTCGAAAATTTGCAGCATAAACGGCTGTATCTTTTGATTGCGTTGGCTTAGAAGTTTAATCTTTTCACAGCTCTAAGGGACAGTAGACCTGAGTATTTGATATGAATTTCAGCTTGATACCTCCACGCGTTCCTGAGAAAAAGGGTCTTGATAGACAGACAGACGGACAACAAAGTAATCCTATAAGGGCTCCGTTTTTTCCTTTTGAGGTACGGAACACTAAAAATGGTGTATTACGGCAGCCACGTTTAAGAGCTAGTTTCCATTCCAGGCTTCGTCTGTTCACCATCTTCGACCACACAGTCACTTAACATCAACATAAATATAGCCATTCATTCATAAATAAAATAAAAATAAAAAAAAAACATTTAAAAAAAAAAACATTTTTCTGTGACCGTCAGTTCACCGCACGAATAAGATAAACAATATGAGCATTGCGACACGTCGCATGCGACCCGGTGCGACGAGCAGAGGCCTTTGTATCGAATTTCACGGTAGAAGAGATCCATCCGAACCATCAGTGTGTGCAAGTGCTTATAAGAATTTAAATTCGGACTGGAACGCTGAAAAATAGTTATTTTTTATGAATGTATTTTTTTAAAGTAATTATTATAATAATACCCATTTATTTCGGGTAACTAAAAACACAAAAATTCAGTTTCATTCAGCTAGGAGTTTGACCACAGCTCACGCTTTTTTAATATAGATTTCCCGCTAATATTATAAATATGAAAGTTTGGATGGATGGATGTTTGTTACTCAATCACGCCAGAACGGCTGAATGGATCTGGATGAAATTTTGCATGTAGATACTTTAGACCCTGGAATGAAACATAGAATACTTTTCATTATCATTATCCATCACCACGCGGGTGTAAAATTGCGGGTCGCAGCTAGTGAGGTTTATTTTGAGTTATAGTTTATATTATTGGATGTTTGTTACTCAATCACGTATAAAAGGCTGCGTGAATTTTAATGAAATTAGTCACACGTATAGTTTGTTACCTGAATTAACATAAAGATTACTTTTTATGTCAGATTTATTTATTTTATTTAAAAGGTTTTAAAGGCCAAGTTTGTCGCATGTCAAACGACCGCTGCGCGCTGGGTAAAGGTCACCACAGTTTGGACGCCAAAATTTAAGCGAACTTGACCAGGGTTGACCCAGACGAAGACAATGTGACGAACTAAATTATCAGGATAGTCACTGAACCACCAAAGCCGAAGACCGGGCTTTCTGGAAGGAGGAAAGGGAGGCATTTGCCCAGCAGTAGGACAAGAGAGGCCTATAAAAAGGTTATTCATTTGTTCGTTAATTATTTCATTCATTCATTTAAAGGGGTTTGTCACCTAGCGAACACACCGCCCTGTAATCCTACTTCCTACTTTATTATATATCTTACTATATAATATTATATTACGCAAACGAAGTCGCGGGTAACGGCTAGTTGAAACTGATCATAGCCTTCCAGGGGAACCTTCAAGCGAGTATCTTAAGATGTTGGCCGAGACTCTTCGCTGTAAGGCCGTTTCCCGTGACGACTATCTGGACAATGATCGTCGAATCCTACGTGACGGTTATTTATTATTCAAAATAAAAATCAAAATCAAAAAGTCATTTATTCAGTTTAGGCCCTGGTAAGTCACTTATGAACGTTAAGTTACATTTTAATCTACCACCGGCTCATAATTACACTTCAACTGAGAAGACTCCGGCAAGTAACTCAGCAAGGCATATTATCATATTTATGACATTTTAATTCCATTGATTGACTTAACATGTCATAATTTCGTTGAGTTTTTTTATTTGATTAATTAATGTAAGTCGTGTAATGCAGTACTAATTTCATCATCATCTCAGCCGTAGGATATCCACTGTTGGGCATTAGCGTCCACCAATAATTTCCATGAAGACCCGCGTTGGAAGCGGCTCGCATCTAAGTGCGTTTCTCCGGTCTTCATTAGGGCGTCTGTCCACCTGCGCTTGCCTCCGGGGTCTCCACTACAGAACTTTGCAGCCCCATCAGCCATCAGTTCTGCGTGCTATGTGCCCTGCCCACTACCACTTCAACTTGCTAATCCGCTGGGCTATGTCGGCTACTTTAGTTCATCTACGGATCTCCTCATTTCAGATTCGATCTCGTAGAGAAACTCCGAGCATAGACCTCTCCATAGCTCGTTGTCCTACTTAGAGACCACGCACTAATTTGATTGAAATGTTATTTATTTTAACAAAAAAATACCTATATTCACCTTTCGGAACATCTTCCCGTATGTTTTTAATCTGCAAGCGTTTCATCCGAGTAATCCTGAGCTGTAATTGGTGCGCTGCGATTAAGCACTCAGTGCATCGTTGGCTTTAATTCGGATAAACGGTGGAAAACTCTGCACGGGGTTGTTAAGAACTGAGATATTGTATTCGTAACTTTATTTATTACTTTTGTATAAATATTCCTTTTTTTTTTCTACAACAATTTGACTTGCGTTTGTCCGCCATTTCTCCTGAAAACGTGGTTTATGATGGAGCATGTTTGCCTAGAATAAATCGATTCGCGATTTTTAGTAACTTAAATTGAATCCGAGAATACCTATTCACGCCAAAGAATTTAAGTCACCGAAATTTAGACGACAATTTTTTCAAACTTAGGATTTCCGTAGCACGAGCTCGTCTAGGAAAGTACCACTGCAGTAATAGATATTCTGCTGCCAAGCAGTAGTATGTAAAATTACTGTGTTTCGGTTTGAATGGCTTGGGAAAATACAGGGCTGTTGATACTATCTTGTCTTTTTAGGGTTCCGTACTCAAAGGGTAAAAACGGGACCCTATTACTAAGACTTCGCTATCTGTCTGCCCGTCCGTCTGTCTGTCTCCAGCCTGTATCTGTAGCTGTCAACCGCGATAGCTAGACAATTGAAATTTTCACAAATCATGTATTACTGTTGCCGCTATAACAACAAATACTAAAAACAAAATAAAATAAATATTTAAGGGGGCCATACAATAAATGCAATTTTTTTACCTTTTTCATAGATAATGGTACGGAACCCTTCGTGAGTGAGTCCGACTCGCACTTAGCCGGTTTTTTATAATAAATGTATGAGACGTACGAGACGGTCTTCTGATGGTAAGAGATAACTTATGTCCATGACCATTGCAGCCATTCACAGAACTTTGAGTAACAAAACAAAGTCCATCGCAGCTTTGGCGCTCATTACTTTGAGACATTAGATGGTTAGTCTCAACAGCCCAGTAATTTCGCTAGCTGCAGTACCCTTCTTGCTTGCATGTCTCAAAGTAATAAGCTTCGAAGCGACGATGCCCTAGGCCTTGGTTTGCTATTCAAAGTTCTGAGTAGGTATTCCAATTACTGTAACGCGATGGACGCGGCACCTGCATGGTAATACCATTGGATAGTAATAAGTTTCATCTATTTTTGTGCAGGAACGCGGCGGTTGGTCGCAGTGGAGCGAATGGTCGCTATGCTCTCGGACCTGTGACGGCGGCGTCTCTCGTCAGCTGCGAACCTGCTCCTCGCCCGCCGGGTGCCGCGGGGAGCCCGTGCGCTACAAGATCTGCAACATGCAGGTAAGGATATACTCGTATTGAAGCCATGATAACTCAGTGGTCGGAATACACGCTGAGGTTTCAAACCCAACAATGAGCTTGAGCAGGTGAAGGAAAACATTGTGAGGAAATTATAGGCATACTGGTAGGGTACAAATACAAATACAAATATATTATTGATAACACCAATGTTATAAGTCAAATTCCGTAATATAATTACAAATATTATGTCAAAAACATTGATATATTTAATTATATATTTTTCATTTTCTCCTCGTTATTGACACACCCGTCTTTTTCTTCCTCTAAACCTTTCCATCCTGGAAGAGATCGCTTTTAGCGATAAGGTCGCCAGTTATTACACCTGTTAATCCTTTTTTGTAGCGATGATGGTTCAGTGGTTAGCGCGGTAGGTTCGCATGCCGAAGGGCATGGGTTCAAACCCCAACAATAAACTTGAGCTGCCGGTGAAGGAAAACATCGTGAGGAAACCATAGCGTGGTGGTAGGGTACTTTCTAGTAAAATTGATACCTTTTTTTGTATGCCAATTAAGCTAGTCCTCTAAATTGTATAAGCGCCCATAAAACTCAGAGGTCTATCTTAATTGGCGTCAACTATGTATGTATGGGGACAACCTTTTTTTTTTTAATTTTTCCTTTATTTGTACTGTATGACCTGATACCCTGGATTTAGTTTTATTAGTCTAAGTTCTAAGTATCGCTGCAATGTCTTGGACATGCATTATCATTAACATCTTACTATCAGGAAAGCGTTTTGTTCGTCTCATTTTTCGTTAACATGTTTTACTTTCCTACCGTTCTGTCTTCTTCTATCAAGTATGAAACTGTATTTACAAGAAAAAGACGGAAACACTATTTTATTTAAACGTTGATGATGTGTTTGCCGTTTCTTATAATCATTACTTAAAATTAATTTATATATTAACGTAAGCTGTTTTATTTTGACACATAGAATTTCACGTCGGCCAAAAGTCGACAGAGTATTTAAGCAGTTAACGACTTCTTTAAAAAAAAAATATATACGACTAATTGTAGCGACAAAACAATCACTAGTATTTTCTGATAAGCAGTGTGGCATCGCTCAATTTATCAAAGCGAAACTTCATAACACTGATTAACAACTTTAATGCCATCCCGCTCAACACAGAATTACAATTCTCGACTTCAAAGGCTCTCAAACTTTGCCACATTTAAAATAATTATACGGAACCATTGAACTAATTTACTCATCGGCCTTAACCGTTCTCTTGGCAGACTTCCTGGAACATAAAATTTGCATAGATGCACAACTCAACCAAGTTCCTACAGCATAGTTGGGTGACTGCATGATCTTCAATCTGGAGTACTGGGTTCGAATCCCACGCAACTTTGTTTTTCTAAATTCATATTGGTACCACAAGCTTTAAACGGCGAAATTTCGAAGACATGTGACGTGTACCAGCTCGCACTTGGCCAGTGTGGTGCTATAATATAAGATTTGTTTACTTCATGTCAATTGTCAAAATCAATCAAATGTGTCAATATAGCTATGTATACTTTTTTGTTTGACATGGCAAGGGCATACAAATTCAACCTACTTTATGACGTCATCGCTATCAAAAATTTGAAAACGTATTGAAAATGAACTACCGCACTGAAAACCAAAACATTTGAACTAGATGTATACAATAAAGTTCATTATTAGTAAAAAATCAAACTAAATACAAACAATCTTTTACATACCGAATTAGAATAGGCTCGTGCTAAGTTTATGAAAACAGGACTGCTTACGTACTGACATATCAAAAATATTTCATGGTAGCTTTAAAATTTCGTGTTGAAAGTATCAAACGAGAGTAAATAAATTTACATTGCATTTCACATTTAGTACAAATACATCATAATATATGCGACAGCTGCTAGCGATTGCTAAAAGTGATTTCTTCCAAGCATTTTTGTCCGATACGACCCAGTTTTTTCAAGGTGTCTCAATTCTGGGCGCGAGCTTTTTGTCATTATGACAAAGGTAAAACCATAGTCCAAAATACTGTATTGAACATCCACCACGCTTAGCCACATGCCAAATGCGGATTGGCAAACTTCACGCAAGTTTGAGACACGTAGGTTATTGTAAGTTTCCTCACGATGTTTTTCTTCACCGTTTGAAATTATCGGCAATACTTTTTATCTACGCCTTTCTAATCTGTATTTCAACTGCATTTATTTAATAAACTCTGGACGACAACTTGACAGAGTCGCAGACTCGACTTTATTGTACACTTGGGGACAGAAATAATGTACAACCACATTATTTTTGTATTTTTATCATGCTTTTTATTATTATGTTCTAGGTTAGGTTGGGGAATTGTCGGGAATTTATGAGTCATGGAAGGGATTGTGGGGATCTCTGAAACGTGAAATCTTTTGGATCTTTTGAGGGAAACGTAGCTTTTAACTATGTCTTAACAATTTTGTTCCTTTGTAAATTGTTACTTTTTTTAAACTAAATACTTTTTTTAGATACGATTTAGATGAAAAGAAAAGGTTCAGATTTAAAAACTGTACTGTAAGCAGTAATAAAAATTAAATAATTTTAATAATTAATACTTAAAACATTTTGTTTATCTTCCACTTGTCCGTCGGCTATTTTCTCAGCATTGTAGCCCGTTATATGTATACGTATAATTGTATAAAGTACTAATCGCAGAAAGTAGTTAGTTCCCGAGATTCATAATTTCTTGTTTAGGTGCTAAAGCCGCCCAACACCCTTCTTCATTTCTTTGGTTACACTTACAAACTAATTTATTCATTTGTAATGTCATTTTGTGGACTGTCAACAAACTATTATCATTAAAAAATGAGATTTAATACGGTCAAGCTCAACATTGCAATCTCAGATATTAAAACCTAGTTTATTTATAGTTTTTAAAATATTACATGCCTTAAATAAACTTAAAAATTTGTTTAATATCATAATGTGAAGAGAAAAAAAAACATATTATAATTAAACATTTCAATGGAAAAAATACATTAATTACACAATGAACTATAAAACATTAAAATAGAAATTTAAATGTCAACATTTTGTGACAAATTCAGTAAATCAAAAAACTAAATTATGAAATTTATATTACTCTCCACGCTTGGCAGGCGGATTGGCGAGCCCAGTTGGGTGAGGTTATTCAAAGAAGACACTACTGCTAATCTTCCGGATTACATCCCTTAGCCGACTTTTACGGCAACCACGGGTAGAGAGGGTGGGATACAATTCTTACGCCGGCACCACCATGGCTAATTCGTAATTGATTCCCACCAAGGGCAAAATTGTTGTGGTGTAGACAAAGTGTGTTCTGTGTCTGGATGTTTTGTAGGTATTATAAGTAAAAATGTATATAAGTATTCTATTAATCATCTGATTCCCATCTTACAAGCTTTGCTTAGTTTGGGATCTGATGACGCTGTGTGTTCTACGATATTTATTTATTTTATTTTAATTATACATAGTTATATAAATATTTTTATTGTGCTTTTTATATAATACAAACCATACTTATTATATATGAACTATAGTTTGTATTTTATTAAGCCATTTTTGGTAAATTCTGTAAAAATTATTGAATTATTTAAATTGATGAAACGTTAGTTATGAAGGTGTATTTAATTTTGTCGTGTAGTGCATGCCATCGAAACAATTACCGCGCGGCCGCGAGACAGTTTGATTGCTGCAAGTTACATTGTTTGATGTTTGCTCCGGTTGCGAGAGCTGCTTGTTTCGCTTGTTAGTTAAATGTTTGTTACAGTTTTGGGGCCGTTGTTGAAATAGAGGAACTTTATCAAACTAATGAGTTTATTTTTCACTTCATGTAAAGGTTTGTATCTTTTCATGTCGTGCATTATTGCCATTTGTAAAAAATTTACAATATGGACAATCCAAATAAATTATTGCTTGGTAGAATAAAAATGTCTCGTTTTTAGGGTTCCGTATCCAAAGGGTAAAATGGGACCCTATTACTAAGACTTTAAATTTTCACAGATGATGTATTTCTGTTGCCGCTATAACAACAAATACTAAAAAACAAAATAAAATAAATATTTAAGGGGGCCATATAACAAACGTGATTTATTTATTTTGCTGCTTTTATAGATAATGGTACGGAACCCTTCGTGCTCGAGTCCGACTCGCACTTGACCGGTCTTTTTTAAAATTTGTAGAATTCGTTTTCCACAATATAATAAATAAAATAATAAATCATTTAATTCGGATCAAAAAAAAGTTAGAAAAATAAAAATATTAAATATCAAAACGAAATTTAAAATGTTACAAATTCAAAGAAACATCTCATCGTGTTCTATATTGTTCCGTCAGCTCATATGAAAGTTTACCTGCTTCAAGAGCTGTAGGGCATGGGTTCGATTCCCACTCAGGACAAACATTTGTGTGACGAGCATACAATTTTATTTGTACAAAAAATATATATAGTAGTATTCCTTCAGTTATCTGGTTCCCATAGTACAAGCTTTGCTTAGTTTGGGGCTAGGTGGCGCTCTGAAAAATGTCCTAAGATATTGATTTATATTTAGATTTGTATTCAGAGTGCTCAACATGCAGCCTGTTTCAGTGCTCCTATTTCAAACTAAAGTTTGTTGTAGAATAATTTCAATACCAGAATTGATTCACAACAAACTTGAATAGTTATAACTTTCCCGCACAATAATATCCGCCGCCAGAATTCTAAGTGCTAACGAGAGTCCAAACAAAACCGTCAATTTATTACTAAAGAACTTAAACTGAGAAGAGTAGAAAATGTACAGAGTTACAACTCAAAAATGCAAACCATTGCGCCATATATTTTATTGTGACAGTAAAGGCCACCAATTGTGAGAGCATCTCATTTTGAATCTGAAGTTTAAGGTTCGAATCACATGGTGGACACAGATTTTTTCTTTTTCAGTTATGGACTTCAAACTCTTAAGGAAAACTTCGTTAAGACATCTGAATGTTGTTTTTTGCTAAAATTAGTGACGTATGCAACCCAACTCTCTTTATTTATATTTTGTACATAGATTTAGTGTTGCTATACAACGTGACAATCGCGCTAGTGTTTTTTCATACTGCCTAGCCTTCCCGTAATAAAAAGGGGCAAGTGGGACCAAATTATTCAGTTCTAAGACACACACTAAAAGACACAACTTGGGTGTCTTCAAATCCAGAGTAAACACAGTACCAGATATTCTGCCACCAAGCAGTAGTGTGCATGCATTACTGTGTTAAGTTTAAAGAGCACTGCAGTTAGCGAAATTACAGGGCTGTTGAGACCAACCATCTAGTCTCAAAGTAATGAGCGCCAAAGCAGCGATGCCGTGAACTTTGTTTTGTTACTCGAAGTTCTGGGTACCACTGTAATGGCCATGAGCAAGCTTTATCTCTTACCATCAAAAGAGCGTCTCGTTCGTCTCATTACCTTTACATAAAGAAAAAACAGGTAAGCGTTCATTTTAGACTACATCCTGCTTAACATCAGGCAGGGCGTGGTTAAACGCAAACCAAAACAAATATTTAGAATTAATAATTTAAAAACATACACTCTCTTCGAAATATATCCGATTGAAATCCGATAAACTAGCGACTTTACGCCAGTGCTCAAGGATTTGTAGCCAAGACGTGTTCAGAGTGTCGTCACCAATTAGCCTCCTTTAAAACCTACTAACAAAGAAAGGTTTCAAGTTTTGATTTCAGAGAACTCTGTGAATATTCTACTCTGCAAACAAACCTAAACTTGTAAGCGGTCAACTAACTTCACATAAGAGGGGTGGAACTAAACTTTGGTTTGAGAGTAGGTGCATGAATGGTTAAGCGCTTTTGAATAAATTATAAATATCCTTTTATGACTGTATTAATGAGATTTACTGAGTTAACTGAGTTCTGTTCGGAAGTTAGTGAAAATTAATTTTATTTGAAATTTCATTTGGGAATTAAATTGTAAGTATTTATATTACTAATTAGCTGCGTCCTGCGGTGTTACCCATTACATTTCGAAATAAAAAGTAACATATGTGCTAATCCAGGGTGTCAGCTACTTCAATACCAAATTTCATTTAAATTGATCCAGCTGATTGAGCGTGAAGAAGTAACACATAAAAACACAAAGCACATACACACACACACGCACACAAACTTTCACCTAATAATGTGGTGACATACGACATAAAAACGGGGTTAACGTTTTTTAAAAACATTTTCTCTTTAGATTAGTTAATTTGTTTTAATTTTTGTTTCATGTGTAAGATTTATTTTAATTTAGCTAAATTAAAGTTCCTTTATACATCTTAGCGGTGATTAGCCGTCTTCTCAGAGGTGTAATATATTTTAATGACTTGATTAGAAAACAATGAATTTGTCTCTTGTACAACATTTTAATTTAAATGTACTAATACAAATATTTTATTAATAACACCAATGTTACAAGTCAATTCCGTAATATCATTTCAAATATATCATTAAAAGAGTTTTAAAACCCTGATTATAAGTCAATGAATTAAAAAATATGTCAATATTATGTAAAAATACTGATAAAATTACATGGTAAACCGTTCTTAAAAATATATCTAAATGAAACCAAAAACCGTATCAAAATCTGATTCGAAGATGTAAGTGATGAATTACGAATACAGTTATTTATTTCAAAATCAAAATCAAAAGTCATTTATTCAGTTTAGGCCCCGGTAAGGCACTTATGAACGTTAAGTTACATGTTTGAATCTACCACCGGCTCGTAATTACACTTCAACTGAGAAGACTCCGGCAAGAAACGCAGCAAGGCGTTTTTTTGTGGATCTTTCTTTTCATATTAGGTTACAATTTACAGTTATAAATATTAATATATACATTATGCTTACTACAATTGTCACTTAGCCAGGGGGATGCAAGTGCAGAGAGAAGCTACTACAACCATATATTCCTGTCTTCCACGTAATAAGCCACCTTATAGTAGGCTTTGTCAATAAAATAAACATTATTAATCATGAATCTATCTTTATTTATAAAAATCAATCGCCATGCGTTAGTGTAATCACAGGGCTGTTGAGACTAACCATCGAAAGTCCTCTTACCTCTGTAGTAACACTGAGTTAAAACTAAATCTATTACAAACTGGTAAACAAATTATGATGATATCGATTCTGGTAGAAAGTTGCCACTCTGCGTATGAATAGGCCGGGGCCATACCGCTTCTCTGGAATAAAGGAATTTATATCCCCCGGTATACTTAACTTACTACGGTATAATTAAACTTTTTCTATGTTTATTATTGGTAAACAAGAAAGTAATATTTTATTCCATTTTGTACTTAATTAAAATAATATATCGTCCACTTGCAACGACAATGTGACATTTCGAATTATACGATTTTTCGTTTTACTGATATTCTAAATAGCGACCTCGAGTTCTATTATCTTCAAAAATGTTATTCATCACACATCATCAGCCAAAGGGCGTCCACTGCTGGACATAGGCCTCCTCCTGGGGGGGTTTTGTCAATACTCGCCACGCTTGGCAGGCGGGTTGGCGAACGCAGTTAGGTGTGATTGTTCAAGGAAGACGTTGCTGCACATATTCCGTATTACATCCCTTAGCCGACTTTTATGGCAACCACGGGTTGAGAGAGTGGGGTACAATTCTTACGCCAGCATCACCACGGCAAAAAAAAAATGTTTTCCTTCACTAAAATGTTATTATTTTACAATTAACAACAAAAAGAAAAAAGGCAAAATATCACGATATAACGCTGTCTCATTTGGTGATCTAGTTGGCAGTGACAGTTCAGTTGTCATCTAAGCTTCGAGGTGTGAAGTGCTCTCGGTTTTCATGAAAACATGACATCTCGAGGATGCCATTTAATAAACGTCAATTACCACATCATCTTCAACGTGACAACTATACTTACCACCTTGTAAACTTACTTTTTTTCGGAACAACGTGATAAGTTTTCTGTTTTTCCACATGTGTTTGATATATTATTTCAATAATAGTTATACTCTAATCACTTCATACATAGTCAAGCGCTCTTGACAACAATTTAAGAGACATGCTCATTTAACAGTTTAAAGGCCGTTTTCTGTAAAGTTATGGTTTTTGAGATGTAACACTGTCGCAGGAAGTAGACGAAATCTTATTAAAAAATAACTATTTTTTTCTTGTTTGATTGTCACGGATAAAATTGCAGTGTAGCCCCAGCCTATATAATTAATAGTTAGATGGGAGCTTGCAGCTGGAGTCCATATCGAGAGCTCCCGAGTGTGGAGATGATAGTTTGAAGTTTGCGGAGAAGCTCAATTTGCAGCGTTGTCAGACTTTACTCGACTATATTGTTGGTTATATCGTTTTTGAGTATGTATTTATGCTATACTTAGTTTGGGCTAAATGGATCTCCTCCTATATTTATTTATTACTAGCTGCGCCCCACTGTGGTACCCGCTGTTCCCAAGTGAACACTAATTTTTGTAGGGATAAAAGTATTCTGTGTTAATCCAAGGTGCCGGATATCTCCATACCAATTTCATCAAAATTGGTCCAGCCGTTTGAGAGTGAAGAAGTAACAAACATACAAACACACAAACGTTCGTTTTTATAATATTAGTGTGAATAATCATTTAATGTAACATAAATCTATTAGATGTATTTTAGGTACCAATCAAGATGTAGCGATGATAGTTCAGTGGTTAGCGCGGTCGGTCCACACACCAAAGGGCATAGGTTCAAACCCCAATAATGAACTTGAAGGTAACCGCAAACGAAAACATCGTGAGGAAATCAGCATGGTTGTAGGGTGGGTACTGTGTACTAATCGGCTGTCAAGCTACTAATTCAAGCTAAAAAAAAACCGCCAAGCACCTAACGGTGTATTCTCACTTGAGAGCTAATTCCATTCCAGGCTAAGTATGTATATTATCTTCGACCGCACTGTCACTTAACACCAGGTGAGCTATAGTCAAACAGCTTGTTAACAATAAAAAATAACAGGAGCTCTAAACCACCTTTAACTCATTGTATCGTGAACACAAAAAAACTTATCAATAGTAATATATAAATATTACCAATATTGTCTGAAACGTCTTGGTAAAAAGCACTAAAACCGTAAACCGTCTTGAATTATAAATCAGTCGATTTACAAGGCAAAATAACCTATAGATACCTACTGTAGAAAAACAAAACAGAGCAATCAAATTTAAAAGCTTGCTCGTCGATATACCGTACTTGTAAACAACAGAGTATACAATGTACAGAATTCTATTATTTTTACCCGACTACATAATAGAGGGGGTTTGTCTTATTTTTATTGGAATGGAGGCTGTAAGTCCTGCACTGACGTACCGCTTGAGATGTATTGTGAATTTCCCCCTACCATCATCTACCCGAGCCAACCCCGCTCCTTGAAGTAACGGAGCGACGCTCTGGGCTGCTGGCATAGTAGCTCATAGGGTGAGATAAAATAAGTATACGTGATGGCAAAAAGCAGTCAGCCGTTGAGGTGTCATGTTTTTTATTTTCGTTTTATTTATGCGGGATTACTCACGTTTAATTTAATTTACGCTCCATGAAGAACATGGTTAGCAATGGTTCGGCGGTGGCGGAACATTCGATCGGTACGGACGCGCTGCACAATATCCGTTTTGATAAAGCATAAGTGCTAGCTCGTGAGAAGTTCTATGTGCCTCGGAAAGTCAGGGAGGCCATAGAGATTAGTAAGCGTCCTAATTTTAATAGAGATGGAGGGTGGAATCTGCCACCGACTTGGATAGCTTGTCTTCTTGGAGCTCGTGAGAATGGCCGTGGTTTTGAAGACGTCGCGGTGAGCTCTGTGTGTTGGAATAATCCTGACACCATAGAGGAGGACTCCGGTGAGGAAGAGTTCCAGAGCACGCCGTCGCATCCCGGTACACTAGCCGCCCCCACCCCCGCACCCGTGCATCAACCGCTATCTCCACATGCGAGGCGCGCGGCGGCCCGCAGTGCGAAGGAAGACGTTGTCTCAGCTTTGTCCCCATGATGTAGGCTACCGGATGTGGCCGAAACTATAGTCGGGATTTCCGATAAAATTAAACGTGAGTAATCCCGCATAAATAAAACGAAAATGTGTCAAGACCACGTTAGTTTCCATAATCAATGTTTTTTTTATATATGAATGTAATGGAACGCACAAGACGCTCTCCTGACGGTGATCGATAACGCATCTCCATGACCATTGCATACACATAACTTTGAGTAACAAAACAAAGTCCAGCTGTAGCGCTCATTAACTGAGACTTTCGTTAGTTAGTCTCTACAGTCCTAGCTGTTCCCTTTAAACCAAAACACATTAATCTTTACACACTACTGCTTGGCGGAATGATATTTGGTACCGGTTTTGATATGATTAACATTAGTCTTTTCCGGTTTGAAGGGGTCTGCTAGCGAATTTACAGTGCTATTGAGACTAACCATCGAATGTCTCAAAGTAAAGAGCGCCAAAGCAACGATGCCCTGCACTTTGTTACACAAACTTATTTGTTTGATGCAATGGATCTGCGTTATCTCTTACCATCAGGAAAGCGTCCAACTTATCTCATTACACTTACATTGTTTTTAAATCTCTTGCATAAACTTTAATTTACAAAATACCATGACTGATATCTACAGATATCTATGACTTCACTATATTCCTCACGTTTCCGCTCGATATAAGTCGCAATTATTATTCTGCACATTCTCTACTCGACACTCAATATCGACTAGTATACTTTAGTGTGGGTATAACTTATTGTTATTCCGTAGGGTTGGCGAGAGCAGACAATATAAATATTGCTTGTGAACGAAATGTTAAGGAAAATATTTAGCAGCAATGGATTGGGTGCAGATGTTGCTTATTGGAAGGTTTGCCAGTTAAATGTCGACTCGTGTCTTATTGGATGTTCTTTTTTATTTATTTCAAAGTAGTAAAGAATTGAAATAAGTTATCAAGGTGGGTTGTTTATGTAGTCTTATTTTACTATCGAAACTGACGTGGTTTTGATACGATTTTGATTTACTTATACGGGATTACTTGAGTTTTATTATATTACATACTCTGACTATAATTTCGGCCATTTAAGGTGGCCTTCTTCCTCTCCTCAGTTTTATTTTGTAATTTTATTTGGATTGTAGTACAATACTTTTTAACCTTTAAAATAGGGGCTTAACGGCAAACTAGTAGTATGTTCTGATATCTTGAGAGCTAGCTCTCGTTTCAGGCTGTGTGTTTACAATTTTTGACCACACCGTCCCATAATAATATCAATGCAGAATTATAATTATTTTTTTATAGCTGACAGGCTTGATGTTTAACCACAACTCACCTGATGTTAAGTGACGGTGTGGTCGAAGATGGTAAAACATAACTAGCCTGAAATTGTAATGTTTAAGACTATGGGATATTATATATTTGGTGTCATTATAGTTGTTGTCAAATATGTAAATATACAAAGGAACCAATAAATAATTACTATAAAACAAAAATGCCGTCGAGATCGCTGCCGTGCGGTAGGGTTCCCAGTACTGGCGACGTTCCCGTTGTATTACTATGGCCAACTATTGGCATAGGACCACCAGCTCTAAAATCCCCGAAGCGGGGACCAGCCGCTTTAAAAGGTCTAAAAATTCACGACAAAAATTGTTTGTTAACATATTGTTGTTGTGTTAACATTTTATTTATTTATTTGAGACAGTTTAACAGCTCATGCTACATATACTTTAGTACAAAACTATTTTACTATGTTATATAAATTACTATAATCTAGCTAACCTACTACACAGAAACTAATTGATTGTATTTACATAATAATAAGCTTGGGATGTGCTAAACGAAAAAGGTGTCTTTGTACCCATAATTATATAGTACCTGGAAACGACGTTTTCTAAAAATATAGCTAGATCGATTTTTCGCCCCCGAAACCCCCTGGATGCAAAATCTCATGAAAATCGTTGGAGCCGTTTCCGAGATTCAGAATATATATATATATATATACAAGAATTGCTCGTTTAAAGATATCATCATCATTCATCATCAGCCATAGTACGTCCACTGCTGGACATAGGCCTCCTCCTGGGGGGGTTTTGCCAATACTCGCCACGCTTGGCAGGCGGGTTGGCGAGCACAGTTAGGTGTGACCGTTCAAGGAAGACGCTGCTGCCCATCTTCCGGATTACATCCCTTAGCCGACTCTTACGGCAACCACGGGCAGAGAGGGTGGGGTACTATTCTTACGCCGGCACCACCACGGCAAAAAAAAAACGGTTTAAAGATATAGATAACTTTTACTATACTCACAGCTCTAAAATTGCGAAAAAAATAAGATATCCCAATTAGATAAACTTTTTCAACCCAACAACTTTTTTTTACAATACTAGAATGCTTCAGAATCATTTTTTTTTTAAATTATTCACAAAAAAATAAGGGCGTAGGTTTAACCCCCAAACAATCAAACCATGAACTTGAACTGCTGGTGCAGGAAACCATAGCGTGGTGGAAAGATACTTTCTAGTACTTGGCTAGCTAGCTAACACCCTAAAGTTGAAAAACTACCGCCGAGCATCTATCAGCGTGTTCGGACAGTTTCACTTGTGAGCCAGTTCCATTCTGGGCAAGCTGTGACTACCATCTTCGACCACACCGACATTTAAATCAGGTGAGCTGTGGTCAAACACTTAGCCTGTCAGCCATAGAAAAATATACAATTTATTATCACAAAAAATTACAAGAAAATTAAATTGACAATATAAAGCAAAATGGCTCTCTTTCTGTTTGCTTCTAAGCCTGTAGACAGATTAAAGTTTAGTGACAAAAAGAAAAAGGTTATCCTCTTTGACAGCCCTAACTCTTTCTTCCCTCCCCGCGGCGTCTCCCTCCGCACACTCAAAAGAACTCAGAGAGACGATTAAACTCATAAGTAGATCGGACTACAATATCCTTTCTACGCAAATACGGTCTGAGCTGAATTAGAATCTCAAATGTGGATCAGCGAGTTTATTTCCAATGCTTTTTACGAATATAGGATAAGCTAGTTTTACATATATGTATATTTTTTTAACATCACATCATCATCATCGTCATTGGTGGCATTTTGTTATAGGTATTGTTAGCGGACGCTCAAATATTTTATTAGAAAAACTAATAGAATTATAATGATAAATATAATTCCTCGCAAGTAATACTAAACAATTACTCATAAAACTTAATGTTGGCAAGTAAATTACAACAAAATTAGAGAAAGAAACGATGTCCACGGCTCGACGTTGCAAAGTAGGAAGTATAATGGTTATATGGTTTTGAAACATTCAAAATGGCGTCTTTCTGGCTTCTCTAACAGTATACATATATTACTAGAATTGTCAATAGTTTGAATATTTCGAAGTTTTAGCTTAGGTTTTTGTATGAAGTCTAGATCAGTCTGGATTTTGTCGAAGAGGTAAAGACGCATAACCTGGAATCGGAACTTGTAAGAAAGAAAAAAAAAGAAAATTATTTTTTATTTTATAACACAAAAACAAACGAATAGAGACAAATAAGATACAGTTAAGGTTCACGGGTCTCACTTGGTCTCAATTGGGACTGCTAGAACATACTGTTTTTACTTACTCTATTATCAAAAATGGTAAGTACAAATATCTTGGAATGAAGCTTGCCCTTAAGCAAGTTCGCCGGAACACCCTGTTAGGTGCTTGAGGGCAGATTTTTAACTAGGCAGTTAAATCGAGTCTGAATCAGCCCTATTTCTCTATTCCACTGCTGGGCGCAACCCTTTTTAGGGTTCCATACCTCAAAAGGAAAAAACGGAATCCTTATAGGATCACTTTGTTGTCTGTCTGTCAAGACCCTTTTTCTCAGGAACGCGTGGAGGTATCAAGCTAAAATTCATTTCAAATACTCAGGTCTACTGTCCCTTGGAGCTGTGAAAAAATAAAACTTCTAAGCCAACGCAATCAAAGGATACAGCCGTTTATGCTGCAAAAAAATTGACACTCGCAAGGGAATCAAACCTACGGGGTACTTTCCATGAACTTAGAATCTTGAAATTTGGTCCGAAGCAATGTCTTTTAGCACAGATAAAGGAAAAATTGCGAAAAGCATAAATTACCATTTAAAAAAAACATAACTTTTACTTATATACCTACAGGTTTGTACGGAACCCTCGGTGCGCGAGTCCGACTCGCACTTGACCAGTTTTTTCTTTACTTTACACGCGGTGACATTTGTAATTATTTAATTAGGTTTATAATAAATGTTGTGACATTTTTGCATTGCCTTGGTGTAATTTATTTTAATATGAGTTATCATCATCATCTCAGCCGTAGGAGGTCCACTGCTAGATATAGGCCTCCCCCAATAAAACAATGTGAATGGTAATATGAGTGAAAACTGGTAATAATTGTTTTATTAATGATTATTATAGTCTGGCTAAGTGTGGGTTGGCAAATATCAACTTTTTTTAGGAACTTTCAGATATGTAGGTTTCCTCACGATGTTTTGCTTCACCGTTTGAACTTATCGACAATACGCACTTGACCAAGAAATGACAGACGTGCGTGACGTAAGATTCGAACCCAGCCGATCGAGTACTAGAGAAAAATCTTCCATATTAAAAGTTGGTTGTAATAAACGTGGTCTCTGACTATGTACCTTCTTAGTAAGCTTAAAGAAAATCAGAAATGAGGAGATCCGTAGGCGAACTAAAGTATCCGACATAGCCCACTGGATTAGCAAGTTGAAGTGGCAGTGGGCTGGGCACATAGCACGCAGAACCAATGGCCGATGGGGCTGCAAAGTTCTGGAGTGAAGACCACGGACCAGCAAGCGCAGCGTAAGACGTCCACCCACAAGGTGGACAGACGACCTAATAAAGACCGCAGGAACGCGCTGGATGCGAGCCGCTTCCAACCGGTCTTTATGGAAATGGGAGAGGCCTATGTCCAGCAGTGGACGTTATACAGCCGATGATGATAATAATAAATATAATGAACTCCTTTCTAATACCGTTCTGCGTAACCCTAAACAATGCCCAGTTTCTGTTTAAATAAATACTGCGCTGTTATTGTCAGTGGCAACATGCTTGTGTCCTTAGAATCACTCTCAAGGTCGAATGGTTTTTGCGCGGCGTCTGGGGAGGAATATCTGATGAAGCCGTTCTCTGTTTGCAAATCTCTGGATATTTGCTGAATATATTGTTGCCATGTTTTGTGTAGTAAATCTTTTACCCGACTACGTAAAAAGAAGAGCTATGAAATGCTTATGTGTTTTTAAAGCACGTATGATTTAATTGTTTTTTTTTTTTTAATGTAACAGTAATGAGACTAACTAGACACTCTCCTGATCTCCTGATATTAAGAGATAACGCCTGTCCATGACCATTGCAGCGATACACAGAACTTTGAGTAGTAAAACAAAGTCCAGGGCATCGCTGCCTTGGCGCTCATTACTTTGAGACTAGATGGATAGTCTGAATAGCCCTGTAATTTCGGGTCGTCTAGGTAGGTACCACCAGAGTACCAGATATTCTACCTCCAAGCAGTAGTGTGTAAACATTCCTGTGTAACTGTTTGAAGGGTAAAGCAGCTAGCGAAATTACAGGGTGTTGAGACTAATCATCAAAAGTCTCAAAGTAAGGAATGTCAAAGAAGCGATACCCTAGACTTTGTTTTGTGTCTCAAAGTTCTGTATATCGCTGCAATGGTCATGGACATGTGTTGTCTTTTACCATTAAGAGAGCATCTCGTTACTCTAATATAAAAAAAGTAAAACTATTTTAATAAAATTATAGTAAAATAAAATATAACTTTATTGTACAACGAAAGAAATATACGTTTTTTTTTAAATTGGAGTGTTGTTGTGTCTTGTGCACAGCCGCGTGTACGTGAACACGTACGTTTTTGAAAACTAAGAAATCCTTCGGATTTTCTTGTTTCAAGTCTGAATTCATTGCTCCTTCAGCTATCGAGTGGTGTAATTACATTTTGAAGGTATATAATATATATATATATATATATATATATATATATATATATATATATATATAGCTGCAATACCAAACGTTATCCACCGAGTTTTTGATTATAATCATCAATCAGTCTGATAATTTATCAGTGTACAGAATTTCTCTGGAAGTTTTTTTTTTTATCGCTGACAGGCTTGGTTTTTGACCACAACTCACCTGATGTTAAGTGACGATGCAGTCGAAGATGGTAAAGCACACATATATCCTGGAATGGAACTGGCTCTCAAGTGAGGCTGCCGGAACATACCGTTAGATGCTTGGCGGCAGATTTTCAACTTGAGGGTGGTAGCTAGCCAGCCGAGTACTAGAAAGTACCCTACCACCACGCTATGGTTTCCTCACGATGTTTTCCTTCACCGGCAGCTCAAGTTCATTGTTGGGGTTTGAACCCATGCCCTTCGGCATGCGAACGTACCACGCTAACCACTGAGCCATCATCGCTACAAAAAGAGTAAGTATGAGTCCCTATGCCCTATGGCTCTATGGGAACAAATTTAAAGACGTATTCACATCAAACCAGAAATGAACATCTACGTAATATTACTGTAGGTACGTAAGAATTATACCTATAAATTGAATATGGCGATCTTATAACTCAATCTCAATTTTTTTTTCTGACACAAAGTTTTTCCAACTTGCTTGGACGTCTCAGAAAATAACCTGTCTACAAAAAGTTAAAAGGTGGCTTTGGTGTGTGCTTCAATATAGTCAAGAACGAAACGGTGCGTCGCGCGACGTCCTACGTAGAAAAAACCGTTGTAAGCGGACACGAATTCTATGTACCTAGAAAATAATTTAAACAACGATAGTTGTTTGGAATAAATCGCTATTAGTATTACGACTGCCGTTTGAGATAGTTTTTATGTACCTACTTGTTTTGAAATGTCCTTGTTTGATTTTTATGAAAAAAATATTCAATGCGTTTGCGTAGAAACTCGTAGGTAGCACTTGTAGCTGCTACGACTGGTCACGTAGTAGATTGCGCTACAGCGAGCTACATATTCTCAATACATTTTGTATTAAACTTATATCCTCTATATATTATGTCACTTATAAAATATCTTCTATTTAAAAATCGATCTATGTTTCCATGGCTATTGCAGCGATACACAAAACTTTGAATAGCAAAACAAAGTCCAGAGCATCGCTGCCTTGGCGCTCATTACTTTGAGACATTAGATGGTTAGTCTCACCAGCCCTGTAATTTCGCTAGCTGCAAGTACCCTTCAAACCGGAACACAGTATGGCGATAAGGCCGCCGTTGTACTAGCGCTAATTAATCGCACCGTTGTATTTTTTCTTTTTTAAAATATGTATGTTAAAATATGTCAATGAAATTATATTCAACAAATACAAACACAAACACAAACACAAACTCAAACACAAACACAAATACAAACCCAAACACAAACAAACACAAACACAAATACAAATATTTTATTGATAACACCAATGTTACAAGTCAATTCCGTAATATCATTACATTTGATCGTTTACTTCTACTAGCTGCGCCCTGCGGTGTTACCCGCTATTCTCACGTGAACACTACATTTTCCGGCATAAAAAGTAGCATATGTGTTAATACAGGGTCTCAGCTACCTGCATACAAAATTTCATCTCAGTTGACCAGCCGTTTAAGCGCGAAGAAGTACATACAAACACACTTACACACTCATAAACTTTCGCCTTTTTTATTGGTGGCAGAACATCTGGTATTGCTGCTAAGGTGATCTACCACCAAGTAGAATTCTTCCAGTAATAATCACCAATTATTTCATATGTTATAGAACAGAAAACGTTGCCGCGTGATTCTTTTTGATGTTTGAAATCAGACAAGCTTCTGAGTTTCCTTGTAAGAGATATGGTGCACGTTTTTGTGAACAATATATTATTATGTTATGTCGGCTTACTTTGTACTGGTAGAGAACGTTTCTCGAAATAATGATCAATGTTTTTACTTGATGTTTACTTAGAACTGTATGTATGACGAAAGTATCGTAGCATGTGATGGATTGCGTTGGAGAAACAGGAATCCACACAGTGCCTAAGACTTGCGACCTAGCAGTAGGCTTAGAAAGAAATCTAGATAAGACAAAAAGTTAACAATTTAATTGTTTTTTTTTTTTATTGCTTATAAGTTAGGTGTTTGACCACAACTCACCTGATGTCAAGTGACGGTGTGGTCAAAGATGGTAAAGCACACCTAGCCTGGAATGGAACTGGCACTCATGTGAGGCTGCCGGAACACACTGTTAGATGCTTGGCGGCATATTTTGAACTTAAGGGTGGTAGCCAGCCGAGTACAAGAAAGTATCACCACCACGCTATGGTTTCCTTACGATGTTTCCTTCACCGGCAGCTCAAGCTCATTGATGGGATTTGTACCCACGGCCTGTGAACCAACCGCGCTAACTACTGAGCTATTATCGCTTCAAATGCATAAAATGTTCTTCGTTCTTTCAGCCGTGCAGAGGCAACGTGTCTCTTCTAGAAGAAGACATCTGGCGCGAGCAGCAATGCAGTGCCCACGACAACACTCCGTACGGGGGAGAGCTGTTCCACTGGCGAGCTCACCGGGACGACGCGGAGCCCTGTGCCCTCACCTGCAGGGGGACTCCCCACCATTCTGTTCAGATTTCTGACGCGGTACGTTGTAGTTAGAGGATTCGATCCCGGGATCCCGGAAGGTTTTCGATCCCGAAAATTTCGAGATTTTATTTGGCTGATCCCGGGATTTACGGGAATTAAAAATAAGAAAAAGGATAGCAGTGCTTTACGTTCTGATGCCAATTTATTTTTAGGTTTTTTTCCAACAATTAAGCGACAATCGTTCACTTTTAGCTTCTAGATTAAAGACCCACTTAAAGATCATCGGTGTTGAGCGCGGCGAACTGTCCCAAGAGCCAATAAAACCGATTCAAATAAAACACTTACTTTTCGAAACCGTTTATATTTCGTACCAACCGTAATACTCAAATAAAATGATAAAGTTGAAAAAGGTTACTAGCTGGGCAGAGAATCTCGTCACCGCGATCTAGAAATTACGTCTCGAAGTAGGGCGCCAACTAGTAGCCTTCATCTGAATTAAAAATGATAACGATGCGCAAGGACATCGAACATTCCACCCATCAAGGACATTATAGAAGATGATGTCCTTCATGATTTTAATATTAAACTCTACACAAGCAAATATATTAGAATTTTGAAACAGTGAAAATAAAACTTGCAATTTTGTAAACAAAGCAAAGGAATATGAATGTAACGAGTATAAAAACAAACAGGGTTCTTCCACCCATCATGAAAATAGTAACATACATACGCAAAATCTTATATACTAACAATTTGAGCCACCCATCATCAAATAACTGTGCGTAAGATCGGCAATATTTAGACATGGTACTGGCTGATCACTAAAAACCACATGTTAAACCTTGACTGGTAGTAAGCACAGTTTGGTGATAGGCCGCTTTACAACGGTGTTCTTATATTTTATGGACACTACTCTGATTAATCCGTCGTTACCGGGGTGTATGTCTACAATTTTTGCTAGTGGCCATTTTCCCGGGGGCAAATTATCGTCCTTCACAAGTACTAAAGCACCGTTTCGTAAATCGTTGTCCTTTTCTTTTACCCACTTAGGGCGCTGTTGGAGCCTGCCTAAATATTCAGTCACCCATCGTTTCCAAAAGTGTTGGAAGAGTCTTTGAGTGAACTGCCATCGATTGAGACGGTGGATGTTGGTGTCTAAATACGATGGTTCTGGTACTACAATCGGTGGTTCTCCAATCAAAAAGTGACCGGGGGTTAAAGGTAGCAGGTCGTTCGCGTCGTTACTAATAGGAGAAATTGGGCGAGAATTTAGACAGGCTTCAATTTGACTCGTCACTGTTGACATCTCCTCGTAAGTAAGAGTCGAGTTCCCTAAGATTCGTCGCAAATGATGCTTGATGGAACGAACGCCGGCCTCCCACAGTCCACCAAAGTGGGGCGCCCCCGCTGGTATGTGGTGCCATGTCGTTCCGTCTCCTTCTAGTAGTTCTCGTATCGGACTCTGAGTTTCTGCCAACTGAGTCTTATGCATCTCGTTAAGTAGTTTGTTGCCAGCAGTGAAGTTGGTAGCGTTGTCACTCCAAATGTCGCTACAGTGACCTCGTCTGGCAGTGAATCGTTTGAAAGCAGCTACGAAACTGTCGCAGTCTAAACTTGACACAATTTCGATGTGAATGGCTTTGGTAGCCATGCAAATAAATATGGCCAAGTATCCTTTGTAGGTCTAGCATCCGCGGCCTTTTGACATTCTTAAGTCGACAGGGCCAGCGAAGTCAACTCCTGAGTGCAGGAACGGTCGGGTGGGAGTAACTCGTTGAGAAGGTAAATCTCCCATCAATTGTGTCTGGGTCGTCGCCTTGTAACGTGCACAAGTCACACAGTTGTGCACCTCCTGGTTGATCATTCCCTTGACACAAAGTATCCAATACTTTTGTCGGATGACGTTTAACATGAGGCTTGGTCCCCCATGGAGAGTCTTCATGTGTGTATGTGCAATAATTAATTTTGAAAATTGATGATTATGCGGTAAAATTATCTGGTGTTTAGCATCTTCGGGTATATTGGCATTACGCAACCGGCCTCCGACTCTTAAGACACCCATTTCATCCAAAAACGGGTTTAGTAATCGAAGTTTACTCCTTTTTTTAAGGG
This sequence comes from Biston stratarius, assembly GCA_950106695.1. NCBI lineage: Eukaryota > Metazoa > Arthropoda > Insecta > Lepidoptera > Geometridae > Biston > Biston stratarius. Next base: position 9,346,166 of record OX467116.1, read on the forward strand.
GTTCTTTTGCCCTTAAGCTGTGTACGTCGTCTGCGAATTCTTCCCTTTGGCAAAGAAGAATGCAAACCGTTAATGCCTTGGATATTTCTGCAGCTGTGAGGTAGTGCGGGCATTGTTTTTTACCAAATCTTTTGCACCATGCGACTACTCTCAACAGTTTGGTTAACGTAGAGAATCTCTCAAAGAATGCATGTTCTTTCACGTTTTCTGTCGTCTCAATGAAGTGTACCGTTCTTTCTTCCAGTTTTAGGTCTTCAGGTAAGTTTGTAGGCAATTCGTGTTTGTATTTTCCTTCCTTTAGCCATGCCGGACCTTTCCACCAAAGACTTTCCTTTGGTAACATCGAGCCTGATACTCCTCTAGATGCCAGATCGCTGGGGTTATCTTTAGAAGCCACATGACTCCAGTGTCGAACAGGTAAGGTTGTCAGGATCTCTGAAGTACGATTTGCAACAAACGTCTTCCATTTGCTTGGGTGACTCTGTAACCATGCTAGTACAACTTGTGAGTCAGTATAAGCAAAGATACGTTCCCTTGAAACTTTCAGGTGTTCGGCGACTTCATTCAGTAATTTGGCTAGCAGTACCGCTCCGCATAGCTCGAGACGTGGTATCGATATAGTCTTTACCGGCGCCACCTTCGTCTTTGCTGTGATTAGTTGCACGTGGATATTTCCTTCGACGTCAATTGCACGTGAGTATACAACGGCTGCGTAAGCCATGGTACTAGCATCTGAAAATCCGTGTAATTCAAGTGTTGTACTGTTCGTTATTGTGTGTAACCATCTCTCTATTTTGATTTCAGATAGCTGAGGCAGCTCCAACCGGTATTGCAGCCAATCGTCCTTCAACGCCTGAGGTATTTCCTGATCCCAGGATACGCCGGAAAGCCATAATTTTTGCAAGAAGACCTTACCAATGATAATGGTAGGAGCAAGCCAACCCATTGGATCAAATAGTTTAGATACATCGCTTGCTATAGTCCTCTTCGTGACATTTGTTAGTTCGGTAAGCTGTACGCAGTATTGAAACTCGTCTCTCATATTGTTCCAGGCTATACCTAGCGTTTTCGTTGTCGTGTCCAAGTTTAGCTCTTTGTTGCTGTTGTCTACTCCGTGCATTACTTTCAGAAGGTCTGCGTGGTTACTGTCCCACTTCTGTAACTCAAATCCTCCAGATTTAAGTAATCCAGACATTTCCGTGTAAATTGCAACTCCTTCTTCGTAACAGTTGGCACCTGTTAGCAAATCATCCATATAGAAGTCAGTTAAAGCAATGGGTGCTACTACTGGATGCTCCTTCATCTTGTCGATAGCCAACTGCTGTAAAACCTTGGTCGCTAGGTAGGGTGCGCAGGCCGTACCAAAGGTCACTCTATTCAGTTCAAAGTCTCGCAATTCTTCACTCATGTTCTCGCGCCAAAGCAGTCGTTGGAAGTCTGGCTGAGTAACAACAATTTGCCGATACATTTTTACAATGTCGGCCACGAGAACCACTTTGTGTTGCCGCCATCTCATGATTATATGTCGCAAGTCTTGTTGCAAACGCGGTCCGACCATGAGATCATCGTTTAGAGAAACCTGATTCTTGTATTTACAGCTCGCATCAAATACCACTCGAACCTTGGTGGTGGATTTATCAGTTCGCACTACCGCGTGATGTGGTAAGTACACAGCAGTTGTTATCGATCTATCTTCTTCTTTTATTTCTCGCATGTGTTGTAACTCTAGGTATTCTTTCATGACTTTGGTATATTCTTTCTTCAGCCATGGATCTTTATTTAATCGTTTCTCCATTTGCAACCATCTCGCCTTTGCAACTTCTCGTGAATTACCATATTGGCAAAGCGGGTCTTCGTTTATGAACGGTAAAGCCACTACGTATCTTCCATTTTCTAGTCTGGTGTGTGTCCTTTGGAAATGTCTTTCACAACGTTCCTCTTCTTCAGTTATATATCTTTTAGTTGCACCTTCTTCTATCTCCCAGAATTTTTGAAGTTCGTCTTCAATGAAACTGTGCATACTAAAAGTGATTGTGTAGCCGTTTATCGCCTCAGTGTTGTCTGTCTTGCCTAATACTATCCACCCGAGGTGAGTGTTAAGTGCTATTGGTGATCCTCGGGGGCCCTTCTTCAGTCCATCAATAATGATTTCATCGAAGACTTCCGCGCCTAACAGCAAATCGATCCTTTCAGGTTTATTGAATTCAGGATCGGCTAAATCTAGATGGCGCAGATGAGGCCAGTCTTTGTTGTACACTTCTGCAGTTGGTAGCTTTTTCGTAAGTGACTTGAGTACGCAAGCGGCAACAGGTATGTCGACGCTTGAGTCACATTTCGATTGTATAAAAAATGTTACTGCATGTTTGGAGCGGAGGCGACTCCCATTCTCGTCCAGTCGATTGATTAAGCAGTTGAATGGCGTTTTCTTTAACCCAAGGAGCTGAGTTGCGGACTCCGTAATAAAAGAACCTTGGGACCCCATATCTATCAATGCTCGCAAATAGAAGGTAGCACCATATGAATATATCTTCACCAGGGCTGTGGCCAGCAGCACATTTTTGGGAAGCACGTTACCAATGTCCGCGTAATGACTGTCTACCTGATGTTCAACTGGTGACTTGGCTACTTGTGAATCGTTTCGGAGTTGTCTTGAAGTTTCAGCTCGCTCTGAAACTCTCTCTGTGTCTTTATCGGGGTGAATTAATGAGTGATGACGTTTGCCACATCTTTTGCATGAAGTTTTATGCTTGCAGTTATAAACTGTGTGATTGGGAATCAAGCAGTTGTAGCAAAGTGCATTCTTTTCTATGAACTTCTTTCGCTCGTTGACATTTAGCTTGATGAAATCTTTACAGTGATAAATTAAGTGATTGTCTTTACAAAGGTAACAGTGGATTTTTTCTGAAGTGATGTGAAAAGTTTGTTTTATGTTAGGTCTGGACCTCTGCGACGACTTTGAAGATTCTAGAACCTCCAGTGTTCTGAAACGGGACTCTAGGAAGACGCAAAGTTGTTTGTATGTGGGTAGCTCGTCGTTTCTATCTTCATTCAGACCAATATGTTGCTCCCATAGGCGGACTGTCTCGTGGTCTAATTTATTGACAGTGATGTACACTAGCATCGGATCCCAATCAACTGATGCGATACCCAAGTTCTTTAATGCATTCAAGCATTCGTTAGTAGTATCTAAAATTGACTTGACTGCCTGAGAGGACTCTGTTGTTACGTTCTTCTGTGTCATCAATTTCTTAAGTAAAGCATTTACTACGAAACGTTTATTACTAAATCTCTTCTTCAAAGTTGCCCACGCTTCTCCGTAATTGGCTTCCGTGACGGGAATGTGTCTCAGCAGTGCTTCTGCCTCTCCACTTAAGCTAGACTTCAAATAATGCAATTTCTGAACATTTGAGAGGGAATTATTTGTGTGTATTAGCGACATAAACAGATCGTGGAATGATGTCCACTCTTCGTATTTTCCCGAAAAGCTTGGAATAGTTATGCGGGGTAACTTAATTTCAGATTGAGAGTGAGCCTGTGGCTTTGGTGATGATAACGTGGCAGCGGCTGGTGCCAACCTTTCTAAGCATTCAATCATTTCGCACTTGCCCAAGGTGTACGCTTCTTCACCCGACTCAAATATGTCTCCATCAACGTAATCCGGCAGCTTAATGAGGACCATGTGATTTTTCATAAATGTCTCCCATAGTCCATCGAGTAAGTTCAACTTAACCTGAACGTAGGTTCTATTCAGTCTTGCCTTTGGCGTTTTCTTAAAATTAGAAAACGCTGCCTTTATTTGTCTGAGTAATTCATGTTGTTGATGCACTAACTCTTCCATTGTTACAATTTTAACAACGTATGAAATTGAAAACAACTTTTGAAATTTTTATAGGTTCTTGAACACACAAGATTTTTCTAAGTTCTTTTGCACAAATAAAATTTTACAAGTCCATATCAAACACAAGAATTATTCTAAGTCCTTTTTAAATAACGAAATTTTTACAAGTCCATGTTGAAATCATCAGAATTATTCTAAGTCTTTTTTAATAATGAAATTTTTACAAGTCCATGTTGAAATCACCAGAATTATTCTAAGTCTTTTTTAATAACGAAATTTTTACAAGTGTTTGAATGACGATAATTTTTCTAAGTCCAATTTCAATATTATTTTACTAAGTCCACACTTTAATTTCACTTTTAAATTTTTAAGTCTATTACTACTCACGGTTACCAAGTACGTCACTATAATCCAAATGTCACTGTCATCACTACCACTTTAGAACACATTCGCACGCACTATCGAATTTTTCGGATCACTCGCGAACGCGTCACTGCCGGATCCGGCTCGAATAGGACCAATGTTGAGCGCGGCGAACTGTCCCAAGAGCCAATAAAACCGATTCAAATAAAACACTTACTTTTCGAAACCGTTTATATTTCGTACCAACCGTAATACTCAAATAAAATGATAAAGTTGAAAAAGGTTACTAGCTGGGCAGAGAATCTCGTCACCGCGATCTAGAAATTACGTCTCGAAGTAGGGCGCCAACTAGTAGCCTTCATCTGAATTAAAAATGATAACGATGCGCAAGGACATCGAACAATCGGTAAAAAGAGGTTTCTAAATTTATCAAACAGAAAATGAATTTGTTTGAAGCTACTTCCACTAGAGGCTATAACTTATAAATATTTACTAATAATTCCTCCAACTTCAATCGAGCCTGACCGTGATTTTTCGGCGTCTGCGTATTTGTGCAATAAACTGAGGAGCTCGGAGATAAAACATTGGATGCATTACTATTACTAAGATTTGATTTTCGCAATATAAAGATGTAATGCCCGCTCATTTCAAGTAGTCACGTTTTGATGTCTCTAGAATAAACTAATATCTCATTATCACCTTGAAACTGAAAGATTTTGAATATATGTTGATTTTTCTATAGGTTTATAATTATGTTTATTTTTAATTCGAATTGAAGAAATATGTTTATGCTTTTTTAACAAGATAACGTAGCTTGTCTTTTGTCGTTGAAGTTTAACTTACTGTAATTGATTTATCGCACAAACATATTATTATTTAGCCTATAAAAAACTGATTTTTATGCAAAACTTTTTATTTCATGTTCATAATCCCGGGATTACCCCGGGATCCCGGGATTGCTTATGTACAATCCCGTAATCCCGGGATTATAAAAAAGGTCCGGGATGGAATCCTCTAGTTGTAGTAGACACCAACTTTCGCAAAACTGATAAGAAGACAATCCACGGCAGTTGGGATTAGACGCCTTCATTTTTTTAATGATAAACAGGCTAGGTGGTTGACCATAACTCACCTGATTTATTATTCAAAGTGGGGGCGATAAGTCCTGCACTGACGTCCCGCTTGGGGTGTATTGTGCATTTCCCCCTACCAGCATCTACCCGAGCCAACCCAGCTCCTTGAAGTATCGGAGCGAGGCTCTAGGGCGCTGGCATAGTAGCTCCAGTGAGTTAGATGGAAAGTTTGATGGCGTTGATGACGAGAAACAAGCGAGGTGTTGCTGCGACATGATTGATAGCGAAGCAGCTTCATGCAGCCTAGTAGTAATTCTAGTGGCTTCTGTGGCTTTGCAATGGAAAAGCACATGCTCTACAGTTTCATTTTCTTGCAAGCAGCCACGGCATAGCGGACTATCCGTGGCTCCTAGTTTAAAGAGGTGACTATTCAAGTTGCAATGACCGGTTATGAGGCCTACTAAGAGACGAAGGTCCTGTCGTTGCAACTTCAATAGATTGTTAGTAATCTTCCTGTTAAGAATTGGAAAGGCGGTCTTACCATGTTTACAGTCGTCTTTCTTATCCCACAAGTTTGGTTGTTCTTTCTCGGTGTGACGGCGCAGTAGCTCTCGCACTTCCATCGCTGATGGTTTGCATAGAGCCACAACATCGTCACTTACCTGCTTTTCCGCACCCTCCTTGGCGAGAGAGTCGGCCACATTGTTGCCCAAACATGATCCGTGGCTTTTCGTCCATCTAATTATGATTCTGTACCTGCTTGAGAGTGTTTGTAGTATGGTATGACACTCTGCAATGACTCTGGACCTTGTTACAGGTCTTCTAAGTGCGTAGATAGTGGCCGCACTGTCTGTGGTAAACATTAGAATATCTTTATCATTCCGATCCCTGGGGACAAGAAGATCATTGAGTGGCACGACTGCCCTTGCGGCCAGTAGTAGGCCCATGGCCTCCGCAGTAGGCCCATGGCCTCCGCAGTAGGCCCATGGCCTCACCTGATTTTAAGTGATGGAGTTGTCGTAGATGGTAAACGCACTCAGCCTGGAATGGGACTAGCTTTCAAGTAAAGCTGCCGGAAAACATCGTTAGATACTTGTCGGCAGATTTTCAACTTGAGGGTGATAGGTAACCAGTACTCAGTACTTCAAAGTAATCTGCTACCATGCATGTCATCAAAGATGGTAAGTACACCCACTCTCAAGTGAGGTTATCGTTCGGCTGTGGAAGCGAGCTGTTCTATTGAAAGATGAATCCCGATGCAGGTTGTAAACATGTATGTTCACATTTCAGACAGCAGGGATGGACGAAGACGAGCGCGTGGTGGTGGCCGTCCTCGCGGCCAGGGTGTCGGACGGCACCAGGTGTCGCGCTGGCAGCCTTGACATGTGCATCGATGGGAGGTGTCAGGTATACTTTGTTCATGCTACATTTTTGTAAATCTACAAAGGAGCGTGGATACGGACATTGTCTACAATCTACATGATCTAATTCCGCCTTGCCCATTTTTTTTTTCGGATGGTCAGGAGTTTTAAAAAGTGACTGAATTCAAACAAAATTTCCACATTTATCATACGAACCGCTAAGCTGTGAAATACACTGCCATATTGGGCGTTCCTCAATTAATACTGGATGTTTTTAAGTCGCGAATGAATCGATTTTTTAAGCAATCGTACTCCAGACCGCATCTTCGCTTAATATAAGGCGAGATGCAGTCAAACCTTAATTAATAATTAACTTAATTTAAATAACCTTAGTTAAGTAATTTACTATTATAAAAACCTGCACATATGGATGTATATTTCAGATTTTTTATTTTCATTGTTAACAAGCTTGGTGTTTGACCACAACTCATCTGATGTTAAGTGACGGTGTGGTCGAAGATGCTGAAGCAAATCTAACCCGGAATGTAACTAGCTCTCAAATGAGGCTGCCGTAATACGCCGTCAGGTGCTTGGCAACAGATTTTCAACTAGCCAGCCGAGTATTGGAAAGTACCTTACCGCCACACTGTTTTCCTTTACCTCGAACTCATTGAACACACGCCGTTCGGTGTATGAACCGACCGCACTAACCACTGAGCTATCATCGCTATAAATATCACACACATATTTTACATATTCGGTATTGTTCATTTATTGCTAACTCATGTACTATATAATAGGCTAGCACATATGGTTTTACTTTTTTATTTGTAGATTCCGTCCTACTTCTAGTACTTATTCATGATAAAGATTTTAAATCTCGATCAATCTATTTACAATAGAAGATCGCAAACCTATATTTTTGGGCTGTCTATATCGACAGTGCAATGGTAAATCTACAACTCAACCAGATTAACTCTTTGGGTTTTAACGATTATATTCGTTTGGCAGAAGAAAGATTATTGATTCTAGTTTAAACTCGGACTACATTGTTTGATTCCACTATCAACGTATGAACCGCTAAACAATGGAATTTGTTGCTCGAGTGGGTGTTCCCTGATAGATACAATCTGGGTGCCTTCAAGTCGCAAGTAAATCGGTTTTATCTAGGCAAGTGTGTTCCATTGTATGCCTCATCTTTGCCTAACGAAAGGCAAGAGAGTGTTCAAGGTATAACAGTCGTTTTACTTACAACAGTGACGAGAATATACCTTGAACACTCAAACTGAACTTCCGCAAGGTAACGCCTGAACCAATCAATTAGGTATCTGAAAGGCAAGATGTCACTCAAATGTAAGACTTTTTTTTTTATAGCTGACAGGCTTGGTGTTTGACCACAACTCACCTGATGTTAAGTGACGGTGTGGTCGAAGATGATAAAGCGCACCTAGCCTGGAATGGAACTGGCTCTCAAGTGAGGCTGCCGGAACACACCGTTAGATGCTTGGCGGCAGATTTTCAAGTTGATGGTGGTAGCTAGCCAGCCGAGTACTAGAAAGTACTCTACCACCACGCTATGGTTTCCTCGCGATGTTTTCCTTCACCGACAGCTCAAGCTCATTGTTGGGGTTTGAACCCGCACCTTTCGGCATGCGAACCGACCACGCTAACCACTGAGCTATCATCGCTATGAAAAGACTAAATATTAATAGAAAAAATTGTTTTTTTTTTATACAGAATAGGTTCGCGTTTGACCACATCCTGCCTGATGTTAAGCAACAATGTGGCCTAGGATGGGACACGCTTACCTAGAAGGAACCTATTTACTTTTGATGTAACACAGACTCCGGCAAAGAGTTCCACATCTTCGCTGTATATTTAAGCTGTTTCATAATGTGTGTTAAATTGCTTTAGATTGGTGAGTAGTTGGTATGAATTCGGAGCAATGCACTCTGAGCCTACCACGACAGCCAATACTCAATCAAAATTTAATCAAACCGAACCAAATCAATGGGAAATTGCTGCAATATCAAATATTTGCGAACTAAAACAATATGAGAAGCGGTGTTTTGCAGCAATAACTTGTGCGATTTATGTGTCCGCGTTACTTGGACACGGATAGTTGCACAAAATTAAAAGAAAATCTGTTTTATCTTGTTTAATCAATTAACAAATATATCATTAAAAATTTAAAAAAACCCCGACACAAAATCAAACATAGCTAAGAACACTCACGACCAATTCACTTTTCAAACAAAAAAAAAAACTGTTCATCCGTTCTGGAGCTAAGATGCCACAGACGGACACACACACAGATACGTCTAACTTATTACACCCCGTCGTTTTTGTGTGAGGGGTTAATAAAATAAACATTGGAGGACATTTCAATTCATTTCATCTAGGACCGAACTAAGTAAAGCTTCTATTATTGGAACTAAGTTACACAAAATTAAAAAAAAAAACTTTATGAAACCCACGAGACGCTCTCCTGATGGTAAGAGTCACATGTCCATGACCATTGCAGCGATACACAGAGCTTTAATTTGCAAATATTTTTAACCTGTTTCTACCTAAGTGTGTATTGTAGACGTTGTATATTTAGTATGTTTTGTATTTTTGTGTAAATCCGTCTCCTACCATATACTTCTGTACTACCTGAGAAAACTTTTAATTGGCCTTCCATTCTTATGTATTATATTTGAGTATGTACCTCGCTGTAAGTTTCCCTATTATAATAAAAATAAAATCCAGCAAAGCAAAGTCCAGGACTTTGCTGCTTAGGTGCTCATTAATTTGAGATATTCGACGGCTAGTCTCGATAAGCCTGTAATTTCGCTAGCTGCAAGAACACTACTGCTTAGCGGCACAACATCCTGCGGTGGTACCTACCTAGGCAATCTTCTGCTAATAAGAAGCACCACCAAGTAAACTAAGTAAGCTTACTTAAGGTTACTAATGCAAATAAATAAAATTCAAAGTTATTTTTTTTTACCTATGCGAGATCACTTAAATTAAATTAAATTAAATTTATTTATTTATTGAGATAAAAACGACTATTCTAATCAATTATATCTAACTCACTATTTAAAAAATATCTTTAGATGTCAAAATAAATTAGGTTTATAAATGTCAAAAAGGTAATACAAATGTCAAAAGAAATTATACAAGTGTCAATATAAGGTAAATCTAAATGTCAAAATGGTTATACAAATGTCAAAAGAAATTATACAAATGTCAATATATGGTAAATCTAAATGTCAAAATAATAAAATTATACAAATATCAAAAGCAAATTGTCAAATAAAAACATTTTGATGCCATAACCACTTAACTAAAATCTAAATGTCAAATTCGTTATCGGCTTATTTGCCCCTGTCCCATTGGTCAATTAAATTCTCAGAATATGTCAAGAAAGTGATCACATCCTGTGGCCTTTATAGAGACAAAGCTAAAAACAACGCTTACGCGGCGTAGTCTCGCTTCGCTCGCTTGCCTAAAAAAAATTGTCAAAACCACGTCAGTTTCCATTCAAAGTTATGTTCTTAATTTTACAAAGCTCTTGAATATTAAACGATAAATAATAAATCTGAATTCATTTGTTCAGAGTTCTATCGAATTCCTCTCAACTCACAAGTGTAAATTCAAACTGCACCACACATTTACAATCTCGCTGTTTAGTCCCTGCGCTCGCCCGCTCGCTCAGAGAGAGAGTTAATTAATTTATGCGATCCGAGCGTCAATTGTACGGCAGCCACGGACGTATGAAGCTCTTAGACTCCCTATATAGAAAAGAAGAAAGCATTTATTTTGTCACATTACAACACACTATATATCACTACATATTATAAAGTAAGTTGTCCGCCGCGTCTGTCTGTCTGTTTGTTCGTGATAAACTAAAAAACTACTAGACGGCTTATCATGCGAGTTTTACCAATGGATAGAGTGATTCAAGAGGAAGGTTTATATGTATAATACGTGCATATGCACCATATTAGTACCTCGATTGCACCCGTGCGAAGACGCGCATGTCGCTAGTGAATAATGACAATAATAATTATGAAAGTTATCGCTGTGGAGTCCAGTGCGATAAAAAAAGATTAGTTCTCAGCATTAGTGCAGCCGATTTCTCAACGGCGCTCAAAACTAACTTTTTAGGAAGCACAAGACTAAATTAGATACATACGCGAATATATAAGAAAATAAAGAAATTATAAATATAGTATACATATAGTGGAGAAATTAAACTAACTTAATTATCTGACTTTCTTAGTATAAGCTTTGTTTAGCTTGGGGTCAGATGGCGCTGTGTATAATGTCCTACGATATTTTATTCATTTGTTTGTTGTTGTTTGACACATTACACACAGCGCCATCTGACCCCAAACTAAGCAGAGCTTGTGTGATGGAAGTCAGATAACTGATAGAATACATAAATACTTTTTTTTTTTTAATACTTAATTATAATACATACAGAACACCCAGACACAGAACAAACATTTGTTTATACCAAACAAACATTTGTCCTTCGCGGGAATCGAACCCACGCCCTACAGCTCAGGCAGGCATACTCCCAATGAGCCAACAGGGCTGTCAATTGGCAAATCATAAGAACAGTCCATCACATGTTTCATAATTCCTTGTAGAACAGATACAGCACTGTGCTTGGAATATTTCCGAGTACCTATCGTGTTTTACTCAGTTCTGTTAAATTCATAGGTTATTACTGTGAAATTGAGATGAAATTACTGCGGGAACTCCCGCTAGATAAATAACTAGCCAGGTAGTACAGCCAATGAATAATCAACGTGGAATCAAATAGAATAGAACTTTAATAGCACTAAATATATTTATACAATATAATATATTTTCTATTTGGATATAAATGTTTTAAACGCAAAAGTTTTTAGGAAACATTATTTTATTTTCTATATCTCATTATTCTGAGACATCAGTTGATTTGTCTCAACAGCCCTGTAATTTAGCTAGCTACAGAACCCTTTAAACCGGAACACAGTAATTTTTACACACTACTGCTTGTTGCCAGAATATCTAGTAAGATTAAGAACTCTTATGCAGGTTTCTCTGTTTTCCTTTACTTTCGATAAATGAGTCTAATTCCCATTTTGTACCTTTGTTAATTTGCCTAAAATTACAAAGCTTATTCTCTCGCCTAGTAATCGTTTTGGTTAAGTGTCGGGACACCCTATATTTACTACACAGTGCGCTGGTGACGACAGTACACATGACACGTGTGTTTTTCACACCAAACGTGTACAAACAAGTGTTCACGCGCGGTGTGTACAAACCACTTGGCAGAACAAACACGGAAGGGAATTTTTAAGAACACTCTTTTACACTTTTGTGGGGGAAATGAAGTTGGAATATTTTTCATGATAAAAATAATGTATCGTTTGTGTTTGGTTGTTTTAATATTAGAAAGTTGTCTAACCTTCACTTGTTTCACTTGGTGGTAGATCTCCTTGGCAGGAGGTCGTCTAGGTAGGTACCACCGCAGTAACAGATATTCTACCGCTAAGCAGTAGTTTGTAAACATTACTGTGTTCCAGTTTGAAGTACTGCAGCTGGCGAAGTTACTGGGCTGTTGAGACTAACCACCGAATGTAATAAGTGTATGTAATAAGTAATAAGTGCCAAAGCGGCGATACCCTAGACTTTGTTTTGTTACGCAAAGTTCTGCGTACCACTGCAATGGTCATGGACATGCGTTATCTCTTCCCATGAAGAAAGAGACACACACATCATCAACCATAGGACGTCCACTGCTGGACATAGGCCTCCTCCTGGGGGGGGTTTGCCAATACTCGCCACGCTTGGCAGGCGGGTTGGCGAGCGCAGTTAGGTGTGATTGTTCAAGGAAGACGCTGCTACCCATCTTCCAGATTACATCCCTTAGCCGACTCTTACGGCAACCACGAGTAGAGAGGGTGGGGTACTATTCTTCGAAAGAGAATTATATTCGAAGAAAGAGACTCGTTCGTCTAATTTAAAAAACTTTGAAATATATAATAAAAGGTAGTCCTTAATATATCAAAATAGATCATTTAGCTTTATTGATTACTAGCTGTTACCCACGAATTCGTCCGAGAGGATGAATAAATGAATGAAAAAGCTTATAAATAAAATAAATATAATATGATATAAAAAGTACCCTATATGTTAATTAAGGTAATAAACTAAATATCTGCCAAATTTAATCTAAATGCGTGATTGAATGACAAATAAAATCGGTTCGATTCTACCTTCATTGTGCGATCCGCTAGACAATGGAATTTGCTACCCGAGTGGGTGTACCCTGATCGGTGAGTCGGTTTCTTCTAGGTGAGCGTACTTCGAACGCATCATAAAAAAAACATCTAAACACACAAACTTTCACATAATATTAGTAGAATATAACTATAAATTTTGTTTAAAAAGACCCCAGACCCAAAAAGGTGTTAGTCAACCATGGTGACCCATAAAACCACATTATCCCCACTGCATCCACAATAATTAACTCTTTTTGTCACGGCGTTTTAACATTGTTTACGCAAAAATACCCTGTTTATTTTGGTCGCTGTCCACAAAGCATAACTAACTGAATTACTGCACTGTGATATTATAACATGAGATGGTTCCAAACACAAGAGATAGCGGAATGACGTTATAGGTTTATAACCTCTTTACCCGACGACGGCGAAGCTACAAAAGTAGGGTTTGACATGTACATAATTATGTACTTACATCTCTATGAATGTATGTTTTGTATTTACTGCGCAATTGTCTTCTTTTTAGACTGACAGGGCAAGTGTTTGACTACAGCTTACTTGATGTTAACTGACAGTGTGGCCGGAAATGGTAAACACACATAGCCTGGGATGGAACTGGCTCTCAAGTGAGGCTGCCGGAACACACCGTTAGATGCTTGGCAATAGGTTTTCAACTTAAGTGTGGTAGCTAGCCAGTCGAGTACTAGAAAGTAGCCTACCACCACGCTATGGTTTCCTCACGATATTTGCCTTCACCGGCAGCTCAAGCTTATTGTTGGGGTTTGAACCCACACCCTTCGGCGTATGAACCGAGTGTGCAAACCACTGAACTATCTATATTATGTAAATAAATTTGCACACCGTAATGGTTGACAGTAGATGCAAACAATTTTATTTAAGACCTTTTTACACCTGCTGTTCATGCAAATAAAGCTTTTGACTTTGACTTTATCATTGCTACAAATGACACAAAATATGAAATAAAATGCTTTTCATGGCTATCCTTTTCTAACCGCTCCAGATGTTTAAGACAACGGATGTTATAATTAATAATACAAATCGCGGAAATCTCATGGCTTGTTCCACAGAGTAGCCATGGCCATTAAGTATTCACGACATGAGAGAGCGGAGCCGGCACATAACGAGTTTATATTTAAGCAAACGCGAAAGCAAATCCATGTGAAAAAACCATTAAACCCGGGACCATTCCGGAGGTCCGTGACAAAGGTTGGATGGGAAATCCATGGATTTTTGGGACGACTTGTGTGCAGAATTAAGTTCATGTTTTGTTTTTACAATTTGGTTGAATGTTGGAAACATTTGTTTTAGGCGTGGCATCCGCATTTTCGAATAAAAATTATAATTATCTTACTATATTAAGATTATCCTACTATATCATACAAATTTTTTATACACCGTGAAAGTTTGAATATCAGCAATATTGATACAGGGGGTTCAGTACTCGATTGTCGTTCCAAATAATAATAATAAATGGATGGTTAATATTTGACCTAATTATCCTGAACAAACACAAAAATATGGGCACTTAAATCATGCGCACCGTAAATGACATGGTGGTCGCGCGCGATCGCAGATTAGGTAACAGTTACTGAGTAGTCTACGGATGGTAGTTATGTCTTGCGCTAGCTCGGTATGTAAGGCTGCGCGCTGTCCATACATTCTGAAGTCAACCAACCTTGGTTAAAGTTTTTTTTTGTATTTGTTTTGTTTTTATTTCTTTTTTTTTTTTATAGCTAACAGGCTTGGTGTATGACTACAACTCACCTGATGTTAAGTGACGTTGTGGTCGAAGATGGTAAAGCACACCTAGCCTGGAATGGGACTGGCTCTCAAGTGAGGCTGCCGGAACACACCGTTAGATGCTTGGCGGCAGATTTTCAACTTGAGGGTGGTAGCTAGCCAGCCGAGTACTAGAAAGTACTCTACCACCACGCATCTTTATACGTTTCATATAACCACTAACTAACATGTATTTTAATATTGCTAATGTTCAAACTATCAGCCCGTATATATCCTAGTGTGTTGTTGTTAGAGTCTGTGTTGTATATGATGAAATAAATATATTTTTTTATGAATGACAATGATAAGTTGAATGTCTTCATCTGTAACAGGCTCCCGCTAAAAAAGTTGACGTTCTCTCCTGGACTATTTTTTCTTCTCTTCATATATTTTGATAGGAATTCCCTCCACGCACCATAGAAGGGTTGAGAAAAACACGGGCCTCGCAAAGTGGGAGCGGAAGTGATTCGAATAATAAAGTCGACAGTGTGTGGATTTGGAAAATTGTGTTTATTATACGTGTTAACATACGGGTCATATTTCTGAGTAGTATTTACTAAATGTTACAAACTGTCCACTGCAAGACACGCCACTCAGCTCAATCTTTGGCTTGTCGCTTCCATCCACCGCCAGCTGTCCTACGTATATCATCACTCCATTGAGTCTCAGGGCGTCCTACGCTACGTTTGCCAATTCGCGGACTCCAAGAACACGTGTACCCCAGCGGTTATCGGTTCTGCGACAGATATTTCTAACTCATTGCCACTTCAGTTTTCTAATACGCTAAGATATGTCTGTGACTTTAGTTCCCTGGCGAATTATTTCATTCCGCATACCGCATTTCCGATCCCTCAGAGAAATGCCGAGCATAGCTCTTTCCATAGCTCGCTGAACGACTTTGAAGTAACGGACCATTCCCGTTGTGAGTCTCCACGTTTTGACTTCGTAAGTCATGACTGGTAGAACGCATGATTGAAGACTTTTGTCTTGACACTTTGCTGGGTGGATGACGAGACTCGACGTGGTTTTTCGAATGCTGCCCAGCCCAATTGTATTCTTCTGTAACTTCTGGAAGGTTACGTGAATTAAAAAGATGGACGTTCTTCTAAATTGCTTTTGTTTCATTTCTCTTTCACACCTATGACTATCTTCACTATCTTATTACTATATCTTTCACACTTTCTCTTTCTCTTTCATATTTATAATTATCTCACATCTAGGCATCTCTTTCATATTGACGTTACGTTCCATTCTTATCATCATATCCTTACGCTCTTTCAAACCTATGTATCACTCGTTTATTCTGTCTCTTTCTCGCTACCTTACGTTCCCATTTCACGCAGTATCTTATACTTCTGTTGGCTTCACTTTCAAAATTTCACTCTATTCTGAGCTTATGCCCTAAGTAATGTCTGAAATGTCCTTAGATATTTATCTATCTACATATGTATGTCCATCAATAACATGTTAAAAGCTGGTGAAGTTTAAAAGTCTTTCAGCTTCGATTAACTTGTAAAGACGGAACTTTAAAAAAAAAAAAAGTTTTTTAATAGTGCTCCCTCCTCTTTGCTAAACGTTGCAGTGCCAGGGTCCATATTGGACTATGTACCAAATAGTTCTTTGTATTTATAACATCTCGTACTGTGCGGAAGCAATTAATATCTTGGATCTTGACCTTTTTTACATTCACCGAGCTAAGCCAGACTTGTGAATAAAGATTTTTGAATAAACATAAAGTTCTTTATAGTGGAGTTAGGAAAAATGCAATCTTTCTGCGAGCTCTTCTGAATTTTATAATACTTCCTACACAGCTGAGGTATTGTCCCAGATGATCAAGATTTTTTTTATTTTAGAACAACCTACAGAGCATAACGTTAGTGAACATTTGATACTAAGTTTTAATAAAACAAGGTAATTGATTGATTCATATATTATGTTACTTTATTCGGAAGTTCATTTTGAGTATTCAAGGTATATATATTTTTATTTAAGTTTGAGATATTAAGTAATATTTCCGATTTTAGTTTTAAATATTCAATGATATTTCGGATTTTAAGTTTGTCACATTTTAGTTTAGATATTAAGTGATATTTCGAATTTTAGTTTTCGATATTAATATTTCGGATAGATAACATTGTCGTGAAGTTATATAAATTTAAATTAAATCTTCATCGCTGTTGTGACTGGAACGACTTTTAAGCGAAAATACTCTAAATACTTACCTTGAACAGTAATAAAACAAGTTCAACTAAGAAACCTAATAAGCGATAAGGACTAGCTCATAAGATGCTTTTATTTTTTGGATATTTTTACCCGACTGCCAAGGAAGGGTTATGTTTTTCGCGCGTATCTTGTTCTATTTCTGGTGTGCACAATAAAGAATTTCTATCTATAAAACACGAAAACGACCGTCTATCATTTCATCTCAAAATATAGCTTCTGGTACTCAAATAGGTACACATAAGCATCCAGACTAACGAACTAATTTTCATCATCATGGATCAGCATTAATCTTCTATTTGCTTTTCAAACAGTATCATATTTGGGAATCCGCTTTGAATGAGACACACGATCTTGGCGTGTGGTGAACAAACATTATCCAATGTGAATATTTGCTATAATCAAGATCATTTCAATACATCTTTGTCGCTATGATAGTTAAGTGGTTAGCTCGGTCGGTTTATACGCCGTAGGAGGTAAGGACGTAGGTTCAAACCCCAACAATGAGCTTAAGCTGTCGGTGAATTAAAAAATCGTGAGGAAATCATAGCATGGTGACTTCTTTATAGTACTTGAAGGGCTAGCTGTTTCAAGTTTAAAAATCTGTCTTACTTGAGAGCCAGTTCCATTCTATGTATTCACCATATTTTACCGCGCCTTCACTTAACATCAGGTGAAATGTGGCCAATCACTTAGCTTGTTAAACATAAAAAATAACTTATTCAGCATTATTCTAAAATACAAGCGATATTTTTTTTAAATTTGATTTCTAATTTATTAATTAAGTTGCCTGGCCTACATGATATCATATATCATATTCATATATCAAAGTCTATTCAAAACTGATTCTCTATTTGCTAACCAGTCTTTGAGCCCGTGAGTACAAATATCTACGGCAAGCCCCCGTTCCCTTAATAAATGGTTCTCCACAATTTTGATTTTGTATATTGAAAAGGCGTATCCAAAGTGCTCCTTTGTTGGCAAACAAATCCGAAACTGAATGCTTCGGGTTATAATTAATTATCTATGGCCCGCTTCGTAATAGTACTTTATACCTTCTTTACTAATTACCCGGTTGAGTGTTTTAAGAGATGAACTGAATCTGGAATTGTTGATCTTCAATTATTTATTACTAACTGTTACCCGAGACTTTGTCCGCCTGGAATTTAACAAACATGTTTGTTCGGAATATAATGAACGAATGAACGAAAGAACGAATGAATAATCATAAGCTTTGAATTAATTAAATAAAATCTGATATAAAAAGTATAATATATGTTAATCCAGATAATAAACTACATATGTGCCAAATTTCATGCAAAACCGTTCAGCCGTTTTTGCGTGATTGTGTTACAAACATCCAAACATACAAACTTTTATCTGAAAAAATTAGGATAATTGATTGATTCAGGCGTTAATTTGCGGAAGTTCATTTTGAGTGAAAAAAATGTTTTTTATTTTGCTAATAGGCTAGTTGTTTGACCACGTCTCACCTGATGTTAAGTGACGGTGTGGTCGAAGATGGGAAACACACCTAGCCTAGAATGGTACTGGCTCTCAAGTAAGGCTGCAGGAACACACTGTTAGAAGCTTGGAGGCAGATTTTCAACTTGAGGGTGGTAGCTAGCCAGCCGAGTACTAGAAAGTATCCCACCACCACGCTATGGATTCCTCGCGATGTTTTCCTTCACCGGCAGCTAAAGCTCATTGTTGGGGTTCGATTATTTGTGCCCATAGTAAAAGTTGTTTACAATGACGAGCACAATAACCCTGTAGCGATTCAGTATACCCAAGTTAATAACCCTGTATGGATACAAAATCGAAAAACAAGAGGTTTCACCTAGGAAGAAAATAAAAGCCCTTTCAAATTTCCCGTGATTTCTCTGCCTTTTCACCGACTAAACAATACCACAAAGAAATCTGTACAGTCTATTCGCAGTTCGTCTTATTTCTCTTTAAATCAACGCCGAGAAGGAAAATTAAAATAAAATTCCTTATTCCCTGTTGCTGGAGTTAATCACTTAAGATTCTAAAAAAAAAACTGAATACTTTCTTGTTCTTTTACGATCACTGGCTTAGAAGATATTTCGAGTTCTAAAAATTTTAGTTACTTATTCAACGTTTGGTAGTGCCTACTTTTCTGATGTAGTAGTTTTTTAACCGACCGCAAAAAAGGAGGATTGTAAAGACTGTGTTTGTGCTAGAGATTGTGTAATATTTTATATGAAAACCAAACTTCGCTGTGTAATTACTTCATATTAAGCGGTTGGACAATATAAGCGGAGTCATAATAAACGAATTCTACTATACTTACTAAACTTATTATTTCTTGCCAATATTTAATAAAAATTATGTTAATGCCTAACATATTTTAATTAAAATTAAATATAAATGTCACCTGTGGAATATATAGCAACTATAGTGCCATCATCCTGTTCATGTGCTGTGTACTTGAGTGCTGGGAGTGTTGTCTTTCCTATGACACCAGGAATCCCAGCTGGCGTCTCTATATTGGATACATCTGTGGGACATAAAATATCCTTTTAAGGTACATAAATGTATTTAAGTAGATGTATTTATGATTGCAATTAAGGTGTTTATTATTCTAACCAACGACTGGTTACACAAGATATTTACACAATACAAATTTACACTAGAGTGGTAACATTCCGTATCTTGGTCGCCAATTGTCAGGTATCCCATAGCCGCGCTAAAGTGCACTCGCTTACAACCATGTAATTGTACGTAATCATTGTGAGAAATACAAATTCTGACCACCAGAAATATAGTTTCATTATCTGCCCCACCCGACAGTCAGAAGAACACGCAGAAAGTTGAGGGTTGGCGATATATCTTATAGATGACGGCAACGATATAATTATGTACATCTTTCATCCCTAAAAGGAGTCTTTACCATGTAGTAAAACACATAACCTGTCAACCAAAAAGTCTTGAGTGTGTCTGTTTGCTTGGATCTTCTAAAGTACGAAGGAAGTAGTTGAGTCGTTATAGCGATGATAGCTCAGTGGTTAGCGCGGTCGGTACGCATGCCGAAGGGTCTGAGTTCAAACCCAAACAATGAGCTTGAGCTAGCGGTGAAGGAAAACATCGTAAGGAATCCATAGCATGGTGGTAGAGTACTTTCTAGTACTCGGCTGGCTAGCTACCACCCTCAAGTTGAAAATCTGCCGCAAAACATCTAACGATGTGTTCCGGCAGCCTCACTTGAGAGCCAGTTCCATTTCAGGCTAGGTGTACTTTACCATCTTAGACCACACCGTCACTTAACATCAGGTGAGTTGTGGTCAAACAACAGCCTGTCAGCAATTTAAAAAAAAGTACGCCATGTATTAAAATCATATCTATTGAGAAGCGTGCCAAGAGGCTTATCTGCGATGATTCCGTTGTTCAAGCTAAATTACAAAGCCTAGAACATCGTCAAAAAGTTGCTAATATATCGCATTCATTTCGGACAGTGTGCTTCAGAACTACATGGTCTAATTCCCCCATGCTCATTCTTCTATCGGACAATCAGCAAGCTCGAAAAAGCGGCATGATTTCCTGATCGACGTTTCAAGTACTCATTGTGCGGACCCTTAGATAGTGAAATGCGCTGCCTGTGTGGGTATTCCTCGATGGATACAAATCTCTGTGTCTCCAAATCGAGAGTAAATCGTTATTTTCTAGGCAAGCGTGCTATTTTTTAGACCGCATCTTCACTTGACATCACAAACCGGACAAACGTAAGCCTATCTAGTATAAAAAAGAATGTACCTACTCTACTACAATTTAGTACAAAAAAAGAAGAACTGACAAAACTGTTCATGGTTATATTATAGCCACGGGCTGTCGATATTACCATCATTCTTTAACTATATAATAACCACAATTCGTTTTCACGCCATATCCCCAAGCCTTTCAATTCGGACCCATAGGTTCTATGGTCCCATAACCATTAAAGGAAATAGGCTTCAAGGTCTCTGCAGACTACGCTACAACGTACTGCGCGTATGAAAGAAATCAAAGAAAGTAAATTTTTATTTTGTAACACAAAATAAGGGTACATCTCAGCGTAATGCTGGGCATACTAAGTGGTATGACCAGCGCTAGTCTTCCAATAAGCTCTTGTAGGTAAAGCAAAATACAGATATATAACCAAAAACGATTTACCAACAACAATACATAACAAAAACAAAAAATAATAAATAAAATTAAAGTCTTCTCCCAAAATATACAAATACAACTAACTCATGACTGACCACCATCTTGCCAGATAAGTCAAAGAGACAAAGACGTCAAAGAGAGAGTTTGGGTTAAAGAGATCAACCCAAGTTCACGACAAAAGTAATTAATTATCAACCCTAACACTATTCCACAACCTGAGCGTTTTTGTAGTACACTTTACTGAAAAACTATCACGCCTATAGATTTGTGCTTTAACATAGTAATCTAACTTCATATCTAGATGTGTTATCTGTCAAAAAAATAATTGATAACCATTAAAACAAATGGACAATAACAATTTTGTATTCATTGGACAGAATGTTATTGTACTACTAACGCCATCTGTTAGGGAACCAAAGAGTTAACATCACTCCAACAGAACTAAACTCAATACTCAAATAAATCGTAGTTAATCTATTTAATACTAGATGATACCACTAGAATCAAGTTGTAAAATAACAAATGTCTTAAAAATTATTACCCGTTAGAAAAACTACGCGAGCCCTCACAAAGCTCAGCTTTTTGCTAGTTCGATACTAGTCATTGCGAACAACTGTCAATGTGGAATCAACCCCGAAGCGTTATTATTTTTTAAGTGAAAACTTCTTTAGCCCTGAGAGCTGCGTCACCGACATGCTAATGTGACGTGTTGCACAGTTGTTGACTCTTTTTTTTTTGTAAAAGTAATGAGACAATCGAGACACTTCTGATGGTAAGAGATAACGTATGTCCATGACCATTGCAGCGATACACAGAACTTTGAGATAGTCTCAAGAGCCCAGTGTTTCAGTGTTATTTAAGAGATTTATTTAAGATAGTTTTCTACAGTAAAAATTGAAAAAAGTAACGGTTTTCTTCGAAATGTTTTTGATCCTTTAGGATATTTTATTTCACAATTTTGAGCATAGTTGATAAAGTCAATCATTTTTCTTCGAAAGATGATGGTGCCATTAGAGTATGGGAAAAATTAAAGAGTGCAAAAAGTTTTACACTGTTTTTTTTTCATGAATCTTTAGAAGTATACTTATGAATATTTTTTTTAAATAATATATTCAGCCGTACTCATAAGATTATTTTGTTTTTTATCTATTTTTGGTGCGCACAATAAAAAAATCCACCTATCTATATTCGTTATAATCATTCAAAAGTTCCTCAAAATTGAAGTAATTTTGCTTCTAAGTTAGATTTCAATCGTTTTATAAAAGACAACACCGTCACTTAACATCAGGCTGTAGTCAATCGTATAGCCTGACAACAATAAAAAAAGGATTCTTCATCTTGTAAGACAAAGTTACAATTTTTAAAAACATGACGTCAAAAATGTGGTCTCAATATTTGATTTGAATTTGTCAATAGCGTAATATGAAAGGTGACCTTCCCTCTATACCACCAGGGGTCCGAGGGCCCAATAACTGGAGGAACCGTTTAATTGGAGCCGTGAGACAATCGAATCGACTGTTTGATCGGAAATCTCTAAATTAAGATAATTGGACGTTTTTCCAGATCACGTACTTGTAACTATTGAAAGGGATGTCGGAATAGGCGTTTACTAATGATCACTAACATTTATACCAAATTAATTGGTTTTTATACTTTAACAGGAGGTTTCACGCTACTTCTCTTAAAAGAAAAGGGTTTTAACTTTAGTGGTAGATGTCCTTAGAAGGAGGTCAAATAGGTAAGTCCACGGTATCAGATATTCTGCTGACAAGCAGTAGTGTGTAAACATTTTTATGGTTGTCTAGGTGTTTGACCACAATTCACCTGAAGTCAAGTGACGGTGTGCTCGAAGATGGTAAAGCACACCTTATCTGGAAGTTAACTAGCTTTCAAGTACCGGAACACACCATTAGGGACTTAGCGACAGATTTTCAACTTGACTTAGATTTACTGTGTTCCGGTTTGAAGGATAGAAAGCTAACGAAATTACAATTATTACAATTACATTTTGTAATTTCGAAATTTAATTTTTAATGTATTGGTGTACACTGTGTTGGCGGACTTATTAAATAAATAAATAAATAAGGCTATTGACTACTTTTTTTTTTTTTACTTGTGCGGGAATGTCGACAACTCTGAATATACTTTCGGCCACATCCGGTAGCCTTCTTCATGGAGCGAAAGCTGAGTACAACGCCCACGCGGCCTCGTCTTGCTTCGCACTGCGCGCACGTAAAGACAGCAGTGCGCGGGCGCGGGGGTGGGAGCTATTGACTGCCCTCTTAGCCCATTTCATAGTAGTTTTGCTTTGAAAACTGAAGTGTGTGGGTTCAATTCCCACCCAGGAGTAGTTACTAGTTCGTGATATTTGTGTGACGAACATAGATGTTTGTTTGTATCATATTTAGTATGGGGTCAACGAACTTTTTTGTTGAACATCTGTTTTTTCACGATATCTGTCGAGCCCATATTAAAAGTGGTTATTAAAGACTTCCTTTCGGCATTGTACACCCCAGGCTCGTAACCCTATATTCAATTATTAATAAAAATTAATATATAAGTACAAACGTACATGCAATTTTTTGCCATCTTTGTTGTTTTTATTATTTTATTGAAATAAAAACGACAAAATCAATTACATATTTCTCACACATCTAAATAATAATAATGAAGTCCATAATACAAATAATCAAATCAAGAACAATGTCAATCTTATTTGGCTTTTGTGTAATCACTTATCTTCTATTTATTTTACCAATTAGCAGCTGTTCGTTTTCCATGTAAAATAAAATAAAATAATTTAAAAAAAACATATCTAATAACAAAAAAAAATACCTACATAAATGTCATCGAACACAAAAATACAGTACAAACAAAAACTACAACTATTATAAATTATTATTTAAATAGTTGTTGTTTTCCATTGTATACCTGCACGTGTTTTCAAATAATAAAAATTTTACTAATCGTAATTTTTTTTAAATCTTTATTCTAACTAGACATCGCACCAACCTCCAATGCCAGTACCAAAATATATATGAAAAAAGCCACCGCTGAAGAACTCCAAAAGATTGTAAAAGCCAAAGAGAGTCCTTTCTCTTGTGAACAAAAAATAGGTATTGAAACCTCGTGACACAATGGCGGATACGACCTGACATCATCACGGAATGGGGACGCGAAATAATAAGGCTGAGGATGGTGCAAGATGTAAGACATAGCGGGAAACAAATTTTTATTTCAAAGTTTTTGGACGGCTTTATCTTAAATGTCTATGTTCTAGAAATTATCATCCGCTGGCAAAAGACAACTGTGTCCTGTTGGTATGAGACAAAAACCTACCTTTCCTCGTTCACGTTCAAAGACGTATAAAACTTTCCGATGTAGTACCGGCACGGAAACGAAAGTAACGAAGTATCCGCCATTCAGCTCTAATTCAATGAAAATAAAAATATGAAATTAAAGAATAAATAATAAAAAATATTTCACCTCATAGTCTATTTTTATTACCCATAATTGATTCAAAACAAAATAAAAAATATGGTTAGAAGTTAGGTTGGTTGTTATATTATTTGTCTTTTTTTTTTTTAAATAATTGACAAATGAATACGGTCTCCTTGATGCTTAATCTTTATATATACTTTGGTTTTTGTCATTTATGTCTAAAATATTTAGTTACAGTCAAAATCCAGTCTTGGTCAAGTCCAGTTCGTACCGATCGAGCCCATTCATGTATTAATAAAGTAGTAGCGACTTCCATGGTCTTTTTAAAGCAACACAAAAAGTTATGTTTCTCCATTATTACGCTTTCCCACACTTACGCTTGTAATTTGGCACTTTATGAACCACTATTTTTACGTAAAAACACAAGTTTTTGGAAAAAATACACGAATCTTTTTAAGCCAATTTCTTGTTAAAACTTTTTTTCTTTAAAATGCGCCTGCTTGTAACTTCTGACTTGCGCCCCGTGCGCCTGTGCGCGCCTTTGTCCTAGGCCGTGTTGTTTGCTCCCGTTTTAAAATTAAAACTATGTGGTCCGGAATGTAAGCCAGTAATATTTCGTTTGCCATTCGAATGAAAACTTTTACCACGATGCTATTTTAAAGTTTGCAATGGATATTGTTACCTTTCTGGGGATTATTATGGCTTTTGTGTAATATTTTCTGGGTGTACTGTGCTATTTTAAGTCCTATTTAGTCATTTTGTGTTGACAACTTGGTTGAACTAAAAAGTTAAAATAGTTTCACGAATTAGAAAAATGTACAAATAGAATGTTGCGTAGATAATTAGTGAAGCATGATTATATAGGGTTATAAGCATAGGGTGTATGAAATCGAAAGGATAAATAAACTTTTAATTAAGAACAACTTTTACAAAGAGCACTACTACTAAAATTCGTGTTTTTTTTTAGCTGTTCTATAAATAAAGTACTTTAATCAAATGTATGCCTGGGTGATATCGCTCTTAGCGATAAGGCTGCCAATTGTTCCATTAGTGTTAAGCTGGGCTTAGAACCCACGCACTTAAGCGTGTGAACCGACCGCGCTTACCACTGAGCTATCAACGCTATAATGTTCTGTGTATCGCTGCAATGATCATCGATAGGCGTTCTTACCATCAAGAGAGCGCCTTGTCCATCTCATAAAAAAAGGAAATGCGTCGTGGTTCGGAAAACATTTGACCAATCATCGTGCCGACAAACTTTCTCACGAAATTAGTATTCTCGCGCCAACACCGCTCGCAAGATTATGTAAATGTTCCAACAGAACTTCCCACTTAAATAATATATGAAATTATGTAAAATACCCAAAGAAAGACGGGTGGCCGTTTCAAAGTTTTATCACTTTTTGAGACGCAAATGTTTGAGTTTTGCGTCGACTACGTGATGTCGCGTTCAAGCTTTTTGTACAAGTTTCATAAATTCGCTAGGATTTTAAGAGGTGAAAAAAAGTTTTTTTTTTATGTCGTATCTTTGTTAACTTTTTAAACTTGCGCCTTAATTATTCTTTTTTCATATTTTTTGTGCCTATATTGGTTTTAATAAATTAAAATTAAAATCGTCGGACATTTCAGAAAGCGCCATCTAGCTTCAAAGTAAGCAAAGCTTGTACTATGGGAACTATATAACTGATAGAAAAAGTCTGGTCGTATCAGACTAAAATATCTGTGGTCGAAAGATCTTTGAAAATATTTTCTTTTACTTAATAATTTCTACTAACTGCAAAGTTAACACCAATCGAATACTGTTCCCACTTACCCTAATAATCGGGCCGGTAATATTTCTGCGGTCATACTCAATTCTCTCTCTTTCCATTTCCAGATGTTAGACAGGGACGGGCTATACGGGCATACCCTACTTTATTATGATAATCGGAAAATTCGGCACATTTGTGCGCGGTGGGCACGACTCGATTTCCTTTACTTGAATAAATGATGAGGTATCATTGCAAGGCTATTTTGAATGTGGAACAGATTTTTTTTTCTCGATTTCGTGAAAATGTTTGGCTTTTACCGCTTGGTGTATTATGATTGCCTGGTAGTTTGAATTGATTGGATATTGATAAAGGTTTGCTTGCTTCAAAATTATTTTGAATTTATCTCTACTTAAACAACGAGATAAGTTATATTGATTTTTGTTCAGCATTTTTACCCGACTGCCAAGGAAGGGTTATGTTTTTCGCGTGTATCTTGTATGCTTTCTTTATAATTTCTTTATTACCTCGTATCTTCCAAACGGCCGAATGGATTACGACAATTAAGGTATCGTTAGATAACCTAAGTTCTATTAGAGATTGTTTAAAAAAAAAAACAAGATGGTGGATTTTAGAGCGAAATAGTAAGACGTTAATTTAATAAAAAAAACAAACCTATCAAGTAGGATATCTAAATAAAGAAAATTAAATGAGGATTACAATAATATGTACAAATTATTTGTTTGAATTGAATTAGGAATAATAAATAGTAAAAGTTTTTTCCCATTAATTATAGCTATTTTATTTGGGTTATAGTTTTTTTTAAATACAAAATAGGTTTGCGTTTGACTACGCTCTGCCTGATGTTTTTAAACTCTTCATCTTGTTAAATAATATAAAATAGCTTTATCTCAAACAATTTTCGATATACATATCTGTAAAACAAAGTTACATCTGCAAAAACTCAACTTTACAGGAGAGCAGTTTAAAAGCTTATAGAAAAGAATTTTGAAGGTTTTTAGAAAAGTATTTTGATCTACCTTATGTCTTAATTTCACTAGAATATTGGTCTAGTGGATTTAAAACAGAAAGTAGGATAAAGTTATTTTCTAAAAATTTACGTTTTTAGAAAATAACTTAAATAACTTCACAATAAAACAAAAAAGATGAGGCCACGCGCGCGTTGTACTCAGCTTTGTCTCCGTGATGAAGGCCACCGGATGTGTCCGAAACTATAGTCGGAGCTTCCGATAAAATTAACCGTCAGTAATCCCGCATAAACAAAACAAAAATGTGTCAAAACCACGTCAGTTTCCATTGTAAAATAAATAAATAAATAAAATAAATAATAACCTATCGTAGGACATTACGTACAGCGCCATCTAACCCCAAAATAAGCAAAGCTTGTACTATGGAAGTCAGAAAGCTGATAGATTAATTAAATACTTTTTTTGTAAATACATACTTATAATATATACAGAACACCTAGACACAGAACAAACATTTATGATTATACCACAAAATGTTTGTCCTGAGTGGAATCGAACCCACGCCCTACGGCTCGTGGAGCCGACATACTACCAATGACCCAACAGAGCAGTCAAAAACAAAACAGACAAAGGTAGAAGATCAACATGTTTTAGTTTTAAGTTCATCGATCCTCAATTATGATTCATCACTATCACTACATAGTATAAAACAAAGTCGCTTTTTCTGTCCCTATATCTCTATGTATGCTTAAATCTTTAAAACTACGCAACGGAATTTGATGCGATTTTTTTTATATATAGAGTGATTGAAGAGGAAGGTTTATATGTATAATAACATCCATTAAATAGTGGAGAAATACTGTTATTTTTGAGGTTTATACCCGTGCGAAGCCGGAGCGGGCCGCTAGTACATTATAAAACAAAGTCGTCCGCCGCGTCTGTCTGTCTGTCTGTTCGTGATAATCTTAAAAACCACTAAACAGATTATCATGCGAGCGTCACCAATAGTGATTCATGAGGAAGGTTTAGGTATATAATTTGTCAAGGTTTTGCGTAATATCTACATTGCACCCGTGCAAAGCCGGGGCGGGTCGCTAGTTTACAATATTACAGCAAAAATCATGTTTAATTGAGTAGCTTCCCCTTAAACGCCAGACCTACAATCAAGTTCAAAGTTTTCTCAAATTTTACAGAACATTAAAAACGTACCTCCTTTAATTTATTTAACAACTTCAGTTTTATGGCAGATTTAAAAAAATAAAACCCGTTTCTACTCCACCTGTTAAGAAATAGATGGCAACTCACAAATTCACAGCTTCGTCGCAAAAAACCTCATCTTTTTAAACAATCCTTATTTCAAAGCCATAAAAGTCACATTACGTGTTAAAATTATGTGCCTTAAATTTTAGGGTACTGTCTCAGGAAATTGAACTTTATTAGCGAGGAATTAAAGTATGAAATGTTTTTACTTTGACACTACCTGTGTTTGCCTAGTGACATATCTTGTGAGAAAACTCGTAGAATATTCAGAGATAATAATGCTCTGCTTGAGCAAATGTGGAGGAATTGGTCCTATTTTTGTCAGGTTTATCTTACTTGGAAGTCTGGGTTTTAGGATATTCCATCTCTTTTCCAGAGACAAATTTTGTTTTTTTATTTCTTTCTTGACTCTTAACTATACAACATAACTCAGTAAATAAATAAAAAACTAATTAATATTATAATAATTTTGTAGCGATGATAGCACAGTGATTAGCGCGGTCGGTTTACACGCCGAAGGGCGTGGGTTCAAACTCCAACAATGAGCTTAAGCTTTCGGTGCAGGAAAACATCGTGAGAAAGCTATAGCATAGTGGTAGGGTATTTTCTAGTAATCTGCCGCCAAGTATCTAACGGTGTGTTCCAAGAGCCTCACTTAAGAGCCAGTTACATTCCAGGCTACGTGTGCTTTACCATCTTCGACACCACCGTCACTTAACATCAGGCGAGCTGTGGCTTGCCAACCATAAAAAAGACAATAGACAATATTTTATTTATGAAATAAAACAAATTACATTCAACAATACATACAAAAATAAATATAACAAACATAAATAATACATAAAGAACAAAAAGAAAGAAATATATCAGATCTACAGACTTTGAGATCTACAATGGAACGTGTCGGAGCTCTGAGCACTGCGCACTGCGCATTGGCTTTCCCAGAACAGTAATTTATCCCGAAAAAACATGATTATGCATTTACTACAACGTAGTTGGCCTCTCCGAGTTTTTTAGACAGATGGTCGAAGCTGCATCTCAAACCATTCCAAGTCTAGAGATCTTGTGAAAAGGGCGCTGGCCCTTTACGTAAATTCAAATTATCTTATCTTTAAATTTTTGTCGACAGAGAGTGGGATGCGACCTGCGAGTGGGGTCGACTCGACGTGTGGACGAGTGCGGCGTATGTGGGGGGGACGGCTCGTCCTGCTCCCGGCCGCGGTACCACTGGCTCGCTACTCCTGGCTCGCTCTGCTCAGCTACTTGTGGTGGAGGTACTTAATCAACTAATTCTGGACTGACAGATAATGGCTCGGCCACGCATGTCTCGCTTTCGTTACCTAACTGATAAAAGATAAAAGTTTTACTTACGTGTCTTGCTGGGTTAGTCTGAACACGGCTATTAGCTCACCGCGCCTGGCTCTCTCTTTATTACTTACGAAATGGAAGTACACTATATGACACCCGAAAGTGAGGCATGGTCTTTTCGTGTTCATCTGCGTATTTTTTTAATGTAAATCATCTATTGGCGCGCCTTGGCAGTAAAACTGACTCATATGGCGTGACGGTAAACGGCGTGACGCGTCGATTCTCTTGTGTGCGCGTAGATTATTATTATTATTATTATAATGTTTCTACCAGGCATCCCGTGACGGCCAACTTTTTATTATATTTTAGCAGCATTTAGATATACGATGATGATTTTGATTGCTATGTTCTGTCAATAACTAAGCTTCATTGATATTATTTCTTTACAACCTAGTCTTACTGTCATACCAATTACTCATCAAACTGGAACACAGTAGTGTTTACACACTACTGTTTACTGATGGAATATGTGTTCCGGTGTTACGGTGTGTTCCGGCAGCTTCACTTGAGAGCCAGTTCGATTCCAGGCTAGGTGTGCTTTACCATCTTCGACCACAACAAGCCTGTCAGCTATAAAAAAAAATCTGGGACTGTAGTGGTACCTACATAGACCACCTTCTGCTAAAAATTCTGGTAATCTATCACCTAGTAACATGTATCATAGCATTCAACTGCGTCAATTATTTCATCGTTTATCGTCACGTCAAACGTACAAACATATTATAGACGAGCAACAAAACAATTAATTTTAATCTCTTTACCGATTCACAAAAGCCTATACAACTCCATCGGCCGACCTCTGTCACTACCGCGCCAATACATTACAGTAACATTGTTAATTGCGCGTCGGTGGTAATTTATATCGCGAGCCCGCCATTACTCCGAGCCGACAATAAATCAGAGTTCCTTTTGTTGAGCAACAGTTTCTTGAAGGCGAGTGTGGTAGACGAGCGAGGATTTGTGGCAGAGATGTTGCGCGATCACTAATGTAGTTTATTTTCAATGTGTCACTTTTTTGTTTACTTGGACACAATTGTCAACTAATTGAAGTTCTTACAACAGATTCTGGGACGAGCATTTTTAGTTCAGACTAAATAATGGATAAATAAAATAAAATTAGAACCGTAAAATATAATACACGAGAGTTATTTATTCCCTAACGTACGTGAACACTGCATTGCAGTTGCATTATTTGCCACAATGCTGAGTTGATATTGCTGTTAGTCAAATCATACATAGCATGCGTAAAAATATAATTAAATCCAATTAGAATAATATATTATTTATTTCTATGTTTTTGTTCCTTTATAATTCTCATTGAATTAGAATATGCAACAAAATTCGTAAGCAATTTTTGTCGTTAGCAATAACGACATAAAGTTGCCCGTCCACCTTTTCACTATCTAGCCAAAATTTAGCGTAGGCCGATTCTAATTAAGAACCCCTGAAAGATGAATATCAAGATAAGAATTAGCACTCGGCCCTGGTGTTGCGCAATTTGTTTTGTTGCTGACGGCGGGTCAGAGCCAAATATTTGGGTTAAGTTTGCTCAAATATTTGATCGGAATGTCTTGGGATTGGATGAAGTTGTCTCGGAATTTAGTTTACAGCTTGATCAACATTGCGTTGGACTCAGTTTATATCGTTCGAGTCCTTACTTAGAAATATGAGCTGTATGACGTATCACGTACGGATTACAATTGCGTAACAACAATTAACAAGTATAAAAATGATAGCGATGATAGCTCAGTGGTTAGCGCTGTTGGTTTACACGCCGATGGGTTTGAGTTTAAGCCCCAACAATAAGCTTGAGTTGCCGATGAAGGAAAACATCGTCAAGAAACCATAGCGTGGTGGTAGGGTACTCGCTGGCTAGCTACCACCATTAAAAATCTACCGCCAAGCATCTAACAGTGTTCCGGAAGCCAGTTCCATTCCAGGCTAGATGTGTTCACCATCTTTGACTACACCGTCACTCAACATCAGATGAGCTGTGGTCAAACACCTAGCCTGTCATATATAAAAAAAAACTAAAAAAAAAAAACTTAACCTCATAATTATGTTTGATGACACCCACAACACAGGATATCCTTGTGTGGCGATCACCATCAATCTTACTTATAAAAGGACTATGGACGTAATAAAAAAAAGTCTGAGAGTTATATAATGTATGTAACTTTCTTTATTTTTTTATTTATTGACTAGATGTCCCCAAACTTAGCACAGCCTGCATCTTGGGGTCCTTTTAGTATTAACTATAAAAGCGTTTTTATGTAAAAGTAATGAGCCGAACGACACACTCTCCTGATGGTAAGAGATAACGACCATTTATGACCACTGTACACAGAATTTTAAGTAGTAATACAAAGTCCAGGGCATCTGCTTTGGCGCTCATAGCGTTTAGACTTTCGATGGTTAATCTCAACAGCCCTGTAACTTCGCTAGCTGCCCTTCAAACTTTCCCTTTGCTATGTTATACTAATATACCAGCAAATATCATCATCATCATCATCAGCAGCCATAGGACGTCCACTGCTGGACATAGGCCTCCCCCATTGATTTCCATAAAGACCTGTTGGAGGCGGCTCGCATCTAGTGCGTTCCTGCGGTCTTTATTAGGTTGTGAGCGGACGTCCTACGCTGCGCTTGTCGGTCCGTGGTCTCCACTCCAGAACTTTGCAGCCCCATCGGCCATCGGTTCTGCGTGCTATGTGCCCTGCCCACTGCCACTTCAACTTGCTAATCCGCTGGGCTATGTCGGCTACTTTAGTTCGCCTACGGATCTCCTCATTTCTGATTCGATCTCGTAGGGAAACTCCGAGCATAGCCCTCTCCATAGCTCGTTGTGCTACTTTAAGTTTACTAAGAAGGCACATAGTCCGAGACCATGTTTCAGCGCCATAAGTCATCACTGGTGACACACACTGGTCGAAGACTGTCGACTCGTCGTTCGACTTGAGGCACTGAGGTAATTCGGACGAGAAAACGTTGCGTAGTTTTCCGAACGCAGCCCAGCCGAGTTTGATTCGACGACTGACCTCGTTCTCGAAGCAAATATATTTGTTTTTAAATAGAATTAATTAATTAAATTAATCATTATTACTTGGTTATTTAATGGGGTTTGTATAATGATGTATTTTTTTAATAGTTTTTACTCTTAGTAAGAATATGAAATGCGAGAAATTAGTTAAAAATTTAGTAATCAAAGAAGTCATAGTTTGGTGCGGACGACTAGTTCAAATTAAGAGCGTGTTTTCCGCACCCCTGATATGCCAGGTCAAGCTGGGGATAGTAACACCCGCTGAGGGTTAACCAAGTCGTTACGACGCCGCTAACCGAACCGCCCACTAACGGCCGCTAACCGCCCTAACGCCGCTAACGCATGGCTTCGTTACGGGACGGGCGACCGCGGTTAACCAGCGCGCCCTTTGGTAAATAATACGATTACCCTTGCAATCCACTGATTATTTATTTTAAGTTCAATTCCCGGTTTATCGTTTATTAACTTTGTTTTTTTCTTTCTTTGTATAAACTACTATATTGTGAGAAACTTAACTTTGATTTCCCTATTAGCTCATTTAGTAAAATATCTGCTTAAAGAGCTAGGTGTGGGTTCCATTCTCACTAGAACAAATATTTATGTGACGATATAAGTTTGTTCTGTATGTATTATAAGTATGTATGTAGTGATGATAGCTCAGTGGTTAGCGCGGTCGGTTCGCATGCCGAAGGGCGTGGGTTCAAACCCCAACAATGAGCTTGAGCTGCCGGTGAAGGTGGTAGCTAGCCAGCCGAGTACTAGAAAGTACTCTACCACCACGCGACATCCCTTTTTACATCCCTTACTCTTACGGCAGCCACGGGTAGAAAGGGTGTGGTACAATTCTTTCGCCGGCACCACCACGGCAAATAATATCATAATCTTCAAATTTTTACAAAATCGAATTTAATGATTGACCACCAGGATATCGATGAAAATACTTCTGGTACGGAACCTCATAGAACTCTAAAAGTCAGCAGTTCCCGCGTGAGATCCCCGCTGAATAAATAGCGGAACTCTCCCGTATTTGTACACCGACACTAAGCGGCTCAAATCTTATATTCCCCAAATCCCAGCTCAAAATGAGCTCAGTATTTACATATTTATGTATTCAAAAGAACTTCGTCGTCTACGGGCTCGTTAATCGCTCATTACCATGTTCTTGAGAGTACAGAGTTAAAGAACTGGATGAGGCATTTTCGGTACTGTGGATCCATTATAAGAAAAATAAAATTATTTTAAAATCACCAGACACAATGAACAAAACTACAAACAACACACACAAGTAAGAGACTTCACTACATATTATAAAACAAAATCGTCCGCCCCGTCTGTCTGTCTGCCTACTTGTTCGCGATAAACTCAAAAACTACTTTACAGATTATCATTCGAGTTACACCAATAGATGGAGTAATTCAAGAGAAAGGTTTAGGTAAATAGTTTGTCAAGGTTTTGTGTAAATTGGTTGAAATAGGATAATAATTGTTGGAAGTATCTGAAAAAGTCAAACCACCTGGGATCTTTCCTAGGAAACGCTGCATAATCCATTTGAGATATAACAAAACAATGCGTAGTGGGATATTCCTTAGTTATAGATCTTCAAAAAAGTCCACGGTGGCATACATCAATCTTTTAAGAATAGCTTACTATACCCATTCTTACTACTGGGCGTAAAGTTATAATACTACGTAAGAAACTTAGTACAGCGCTCCAAACCCCAGATCATTGAAAGACTCAAAAAGCTTGGCTTGCTAATGTGGGACTGAGATCGACATGTCTGCAGAATGCCAGCAGAGCTGGCAACTGGAAAGATAAGCTCACGTTAAGGATTTGACCTCAATAGTAACGAACAGAGAGATATAAAAAAGGGAAGAGAGGCATTTGCCCAGCAGGGGGACAAGATGGGCTAAAATAATTTAAATAAAATACAATATAAATAATAAAGATATCAACTTATTTGGATTACTATCATCAGCTTAATCCTCTTAATATTTTTATGTATTTAATGTCAGCATCATCACATTCTCATTTTTGAAACCAGACTTCTTATTACTGTTTAAAGTATTTTGTAAAAAAGTAATATTGTCACTAAGTACTTACTATACGTTACATTTTTCTACGACCTAAATGAGGGTAGGTGACAAAATCCTCGTTTTTCGACGAAACGATCCGCTGTGCACGATTAAATGATAAATGTAATTATGTGTTCAAATCGCGAAAGTTTAAAAAATATATATTCAGACATTTAATCTTGTTACATAAATGCTTACCCTGGGTAGCCAAGCCCACGTCTTACAGCACCTAAAGCAGAGCTACTACCAAATAAGCTAACAGAGGAGTCTAAGACAACTTCGGAGTCTCATCTAGAAACACTAAATCCATTCCTTAATTTGGTTTCCGAGTTTCACCCTAATGGATATTTGAACACTGCAACTTTTACGGTTTATTTTTACCGAAGCCAATTTCAACAATTTTATCTTTTCAAATGAACATTCTGAGGTCTTTTAATGTGAATATAATTGGAAATGTGGTTTATGTAATTGTGAAATTGGTAAATGTAAAGTGGTCTGGTTATTGTAGAAGTCGCTGAAATAATATAGATTTAAAATTTTGCAAGCTTGTTTTTGAGTCGAAACGGTAGTCGATGCCAGAAAATTGGAAAGGTTACGACAAAGGTTGGTTGTATAATAACTAGGTAACTGAGCTTTCAACTATTTTAACGCAAGAGTTGGCGCAGAGACTAAATAATTTCAATTTTAAGAAACTTTTGGAAAATATTTTCTGTGACTAAGTTGACGACGGAATTTGTGTTCTTTTTACTTTTAAATATAATTTAAAACTTAGCTTTAACGCTTTTAGATTTGGTTAAGATAATACCTAAAAAGAAACACATAATGACAAAAAAACTTCCTCTCAAGTTAGGCTTCTGGAACATACCGTTGGGTGCTTAGCAACGGATTTACAACTTACTTGACTAATTCTAATTACTTGATTTTGTTGAAACTTTTGTAAATATGTTTTAAACTGGTTATATAAAAAAAACTGAGTAAATTTATTGAGATGAATTTATTGTTTATCAAAAAATTCAACATAGTAAACATTCTGTAACGACTATTGCTTAACATACATAGAATGCAACTCTATGTATTTCGAATTTAAGGATTCATTAAATATTTTTTTCCTTGAATTGAATTTTGTACTTACTGCCAATGTCAAGTAGTTAATTCAAGGGTCACAAAATCAAATAAAACAAATCAGGTCAAAGTGACACAAAATATGTCCATGCCCTAGTAAGGTAGTAGTGACTTTACTAAATGCTTCTATGGAGTTTTTGAAACAGCACGAAAATATGTTTCATCACATTGCCAGCCCTCTTGGTTCATTGGTAGTATATCTGCTTTAAGAGCTGTAGGGCGTTGGTTCAATTCCCACCCAGGACAAAACATTTTGTGTGGTACAAACATTATCAGTTATGTGACTTCCATAGTACAAGCTTTGCTTGGTTCAGAGTCAGATGGCGCTTTGTGTAATGTCCTACAATGTGTATTTATTTAATTATCACTTGAAATCAATTTCCCATTATTATTATTATTATCAGCCTCTACTGTCTCACTGCAGGGCAACGGCCTCCCTTCCCTACTTCCATCTTTCTCTATCTTTTGGAACCTGAGTCCATTCCTTCATACAGGAGTCAATAATTTCCCATACTAATACGTATAATTTGGCACTTTACGATTAGAACACTACTATTTTTAAGCAGAAATATTCGAAAATACGCAAATTTCGGAAATTAATGCAGTCATCATTTGACCGCGTCCCTGCCAAAATTTTAGTTAAATATATAACCGCGAAACGTGATTGAATTTTAGTTTTGATTTCAGGCTACAAGATGTCGCTAGCGGTATGTCGCGACCGTCTCACCGGGTCGGATGCGCCTGAGGAGCTTTGTGACGCTTCCAGCAAACCACAGGCTTCTGTGGTCAGGTGTAACACACATCCGTGTCCTTTCAAGTAAGTTTGGAAAAAATACTTGAGATATGACGCAACTAATTATTTACCAAGCGCCTAATAGACTGAAGAATGATATCGACAACCTTTTTTCATCAAAATCTCTAGTACGTAAGTAGTTAAAGGTACGAAGGTTTTCCCAACAATGAGCTTGAGCTGCCGGTGAAGGAAAACATCGTGTAGAAAACATAGCGTGGTGGTAGGGTACTTTATAGTACTCGGCTGGCTAGCTACCACCCTCAAGTTGAAAATCTGCCGCCAAGCATCTAACGGTGTGTTCCGGCAGCCTCACTTGAGAGCCAGTTCCATTCCAGGCTCGGTGTGCTTTACCATCTTCGATCACACCGTCACTTAACATCAGGTGAGCTGTGGTCAAACACCTAGCCTGTCAACCATTAAACAAAAAAAAAGATCTACCACCTAATAAAAGTAAAACGAGTGCAAAGATACGTGTATTATATATTTCTAATCGTAGATGGTACGTGGGCGAGTGGTCAACGTGCAGCGTGACGTGCGGCGGAGGCGTGCGCTCGCGCCGTGTACTTTGTGCACGTTCCGCCAACGTCACCAGAGCGGACACATACGACCCTGGTATGATTATAT
Organism: Biston stratarius; assembly: GCA_950106695.1. Classification (NCBI taxonomy): domain Eukaryota; kingdom Metazoa; phylum Arthropoda; class Insecta; order Lepidoptera; family Geometridae; genus Biston; species Biston stratarius. The sequence continues at coordinate 9,383,708 of OX467116.1, forward strand.
TTTTTTTCTTTGTAATTGGCTTCGCACATTGTGTTGTGTTCAAGTATTTTATGATACATATGTCTAAATCACAGTCAAATTAAATCAAAGTGGTCTGGTCATGTTCTTATAATGTAGTGGTGACTTTAATGTAGCGATAATAGCTCAGTGGTTTGCGGGGTCGGTTCACACGTCGAAGGGAGTGGGGTCAAAGTTTTCAAGCTTGAGCTACCGGTGATAAAAAAACTTCGTGAGGAAACAATAACATAGCTCAAGCTTATAATACTAAGTTATTATATTGTGTTGTTATAGGAACAAATATGGAGCCTGGCTGCGTATCTCAAGCTCCCAGATCCTCACAGCCTTGCAACCAGCACGAGTGCCCAACATGGGTGGCTGGACAATGGTCTGGGGTAAGTACTTTTTTGTCTATAAGACCAGCAACTCGCTTGTGGCCACGATATAACAAATGACAATGCACGCAGACTCAGAAGATACCTATTCCTTTTTTTATAATAGGTAAGCTTACACATCACATCACATCATCAGCCATAAGACGTCCACTGCTGGATATAGGCCTACTCCTTTGGGGGGGTGCCTATACTCGCCACGCTTGGCAGGCGGGTTGGCGAGCGCAGTTAGGTGTGATTTTTTGAGGAAGACGCTGCTGCCCATCTTCCGAATTACATCCCTTAGCCGACTCTTACGGCAACCACGGTTAGAGAGGGTGGGGTACTATTCTTACGCCGGCACCACCACGTACTTACGTTTGACTACAGTCTCATCTGATATTAAGTTATGATGCGGTCTTAGGTGGAGCATGATTGCCTAGAAGATACCGATTCACTTTCGATTTGAAGGCAACCATATATTTATCGGGGAACACCCACTCAGTCGCGAGTGAATCGGTTTTTTGTAGGAAATCGTGCTCCATCGTAGACCACATATTTACTTAACATCAGGCGAAATGCCGGTCAAACGCAAGCCTGTCATAAAAAAAAAATGTTTTATAATTTATAGTTTACTTCCCACTTAAGTTGCAAGTAACAAGAAGTAAAGTTCTCTCATCGATGTGCCAACAAAGTCTTAACAAGAGTGTTAACTTGGGAATTGTAAGGAAATCCTAAACAACGATTTACATTCCACGTCCAAGTCGTTTTTATGTCCAATATACTGCACAACCAGTACCACGACTTCAAGAACGGTTACACTAAACAAAAACCTCTATGTACTTTTTAAAATATCTGCATTGTAGATATCACATCATCATATCATCACATCATCAGCCATAGGACGTCCACTGCTGGACATAGGCCTCCTCCTGGGGGTTTTTGCCAATACTCGCCACGCTTGGCAGGCGGGTTGGCGAGCGCAGTAGGTGTGATTGTTCAAGGAAGACGCTACTGCCCGTCTTCCAGATTACATCCCTTAGCCGACTCTTACGGCAACCACGGGTAGAGAGGGTGGGGAACTATTCTTACGCCGGCACCACCACGGCATACCAAGTATGTCATTACACTCTTATTCTTTATATCTTAGGGTATTTCAAACAGCGTCATCTAGCCCCAAAATTAGCAAATCTTGTACTATGGGATCCAGTTTTTTTTAAAGTAATGAGACTAACAACTCTTTTCTGATGGTAAGAGATAACACCCGTCCATGACCATTGCAGTGATACACAGAATTTGAGCAACAAAACAAAGTCCAGGGCGTCGCTGATTTGGCGCTTCATACTTTGAGACATTGACATTAGATGGTTACTTTCAACAGCTCTGTAATAACTGATAGAACACTTAAATACTTTTTCTGTAATTACTTACTAATTACATAAAGAACACCCAGACATAGAACTAACATTCATCGACATGTTGTCATCGTCATAATTATGTCTTGCCTTTTACCTTTCAAAGGTTTTCTTAAAGTTGTTTAATTTTTATTTCCTATTTTCTTAGACGTCTTAGCCATTTTTAACTACAATTGGATCTTAATTTAATACGTAGAACACAATAGGCATTATTTTGTCATTTTTGGCAAAGACAGTTTGTATTTGTAAAAAAAAACATTTGGCATTTATGGTTAATCTGGCTGGATTAGCCAAATTGTTGTTTCCATGCCTCGTTTGTTTTATTTTATTTTATTTGTTTTTGTTGTTGGTAATTTGTTTTCAATATTTTATGTATATTTGTTTGACCTACAAGAGCTTATCGGAAGACCAGCGCTGGTCATACCACTTAGTATGACCTGCATTATGCTGAGGAGGTGAGAACCTATTTTGTAACTGTTTGTCTTTGTTTGTTTTTGTGTGTTCTATTGTGTTACAAAATAAAACTATTTTCTTTCTTTTTAGTACTCGGCTGGTTAGCTACCACCCATATCACCTCAAGCTCAAAATCTGTCGCCAAGCACCTAACAATGTGTAATATTATTATGAGGAATGTTCTGATATATGTTGGGGTTATCCCTCCATCTCGGTTCCACTACCGTCCCGGCCGTCGTCGCCAAAAGTGCCAACATATTTTAGATGCGTGGAAATCTTGTACCGCTCGATTTAATGCCTTACCATCTTCGGTTTTTAGCTTCAAACAAAGATTGAATAGGGTCCATAAAGGTAGGCAACGCACACCCCATGCCCAGCGTATTGTAGGTGACCATAGGTGACGGTGATCACTTACCATCAGGTGGCTTGTTTATTTGCCTTACTGAGGGTGCTGAGCTCCGCCCGGATAGTTGGGCGTCGTATACCCTCCCTCCATCATCCCTCTGGGGGCAGAGTCTCCTAGCAGTATGATGGAGGCCAGCCTCGAGGCCAATTCCCGACCTCCCCAATAGCAGAGGAGGAAGAATGACGACTTTTTCATATAAAAATAAGAATAAATTAAATACCTGATATACAAAATAAGTAAAAACTTCTTCGCTGGCTGTTCCTTCTATATTCCCAAACGTTTCTTACATAACTACTGGAACTATATTGTCGTATAAAAGTTTATAGTTCAACTAAAAGTATTGAAAAGTCGCAACTATGTTACAGCTGCAATTTTACTGAACTTTTTCGCACATTGTTCGATGCAGGTAGCCTCCTCGGATGTTATTTAGGGATTGAAATTCTGGATACGTGATTCTATTCCCGATTTCTAGTCGGTCCTATTGTATCGTATTTTGTTAGAACCATCTTATTTGGTTTTTATCCAACTGGAAAAGGAGGTTTTGAGTGTTACATTTAGCGTTTTTCCAACGATAGTTCCGTGGTTCACACGCCGAAGAGCGTGGGTTCAAGCCCCAATACTGAGCTTGAGCTGCCGGTGAAGGAAAACGTCGTGAGGAAACCATAGCGTGGTGGTAGAGTAATTTCTTATTCTCGGCTGGATAGCTACTACCCTGAAGTTGTCTATGTGCTATTCTAGACTATATCTATATACTATATAATCTATATATATGTCAAATTTCATCCATCCGTTTCGCCGTTCTGGCGTGATTGAGTAATAAGCATCCATCCAAACTTTCACATTTATAATATTAGTGGGATTTAAATTTTCATTATATTGACATATATATGTTAAGATTTTGATATTTTTAAGCATGAATGGAAATATTACCTGTACTTTTTTTAATCAATATAATATTTGTGTTTGTATTTGCTATGGTCATGGACAGGCGTTATCTCTTACCATCAGGAGAGCGTCTTATTCGTCACATTACTTTTACATAAAAAAAAACTAAGTGGGTATATACACAAAATTAGCCCCACAAGTTATAAAGTCACTTCATTAATTCGAAATCAAAATTAAAATAAATGCCGTCTTGTTAACCCGACTGAAATCAAAACTCTACACGACTAATTAGCTCGATGGACGCCGACGGCCAATTAGCTGAGCTGCCTTTTTACTAAGTTTCAGTTTAGTTTGTCATCAAGTCTGGCCGATAGTTAGGTCCGAGTTGCTACTTGTTAGGTTGTTAGCTTAGACTTAAAGTTGGGACCTCGTGGTTGCACGCTGGGACAAGTTTACTTGACAGTCGTTTGTGAATCAATACAAGTTCGGGTCATTTTAACGTGAATATAGACTTGAAATTGGTTTGTAGTTCGCCTAACTTCGCCTATTAAATCCCATCAGTGTGATGACGCACTGAGTCGGTGCTCGCACTTTAAATCAATAGAGTTGCGGTCAAACGCAAGCTTATTCAGTAAGAGTAACTATGTAACCTTACTTAACTACTTAAAAGCACTAAGCACCGACTTCAAACAGATCAGTAGGACCTAGAAGGTATAATAATACTTTGTAAAGTAAGTTTATTTTTCGTTTTTTTGTGGTGATGTCTTTTTTTGAAGTAGGTATGTTTTACTTTTTTTTTTAAGTTTGTTTATTTTCCGTTCCGTACCCAAAGGGTAAAATGGGACCCTATTACTACTAAGACTTCGCTGTCTGTCTGTCTGTCACCAGGCTGTATCTGAAGAACCGCAATTTCCATAGATGATGTATTTCTATTGCCGCTATAACAACAAATACTAAGAATCAGCATAAAATAAATATTTAAGGGTAATGGTAGCCACCATACAACAAACGAGACTTTTTTGCTGTTTTTATAGATAATGGTACGGAACCCTTCGTGCGCTAGTCCGACTCCCACTCGGCCGGTTTTTTAATTTTTATTTAATTTATGTTCACGCCAAGAAACACTTGAACAGTACGAGTCTAGCTAGACTCGATAAGATTAAAAAACGTCTTTCCAAAGACAATTACATCGTCCACGTAAAACCAAATGGCAACTATTCCGCATCAAACTAAAGAAAAATCACGTAAATCGGATCGTAAATCTCAAAGTAATCGGTGTACATACTTAAAAAAGAAACTTTCTTCCTTTTTGAAGTCGGTTAAAAATTACAGGGCTATTGAGACTAACCATCTAATGTCTCAAAGTAATGAGCGCCAAAGCAGCGATGCCCTGGACTTTGTTTTGCTACTCAAAGTTGTGTGTATCGCTGCAATGGTCATGGACAGGCGTTATTTTAACTATCAAGAGAGCATTACGTTTTTTATTTTCACATAAGAAAAGGTACCTACATAAAACTTGAGAAATAATTAGTCTTTCATTTTGTTCCTCAGTGCTCGGTGTCGTGCGGCTCTGGTGTGCAAGTCCGGGGGGTGGAGTGCTCACCCGCGGGAGGGGGGTGCGACCCTGCCTCCCGACCAGAGATCTCGCGCCCCTGCTCGACCGGCATCAGTTGTGTGGCTTACAGAGAGGCTGACGAACCTGAAGTAAGTTTACAAAGAATATCTTAATAATTTATGGTATCGCATTTTTTATTTATTTATAAGTAAGATATAAAATAGAAAATTACAAAGAGCAAACAGGCACCCTGGACTTTGCACTAGGAAAACCTGTGTCGCAAAATCTAGTGACTTCCGTGTTAATGTTTTGCATATAAACAGGATAGTATAGTATTTCGTTTTTTTTTAATGTCATGATAAGAATATCGTATGTTAAGGAATAAAATAACGATATATAAATATGTGTGTTAGTGGATGTTTGTGTGTGAGTGTAAGCGTGAGTATGAATGTAATTGTGTGTATGTGCGGGCGCAAATATGTGTTAGTAGTTAGAATAGAATATAACTTTACAATACACCGAAACATCTTACTTAGTAAAATAACTTAGGTAGGTAGGTTTATTTGGTGGTAGTTTTTCTTAGCAGGAAGTAGTTTAGGTAGGTACCACCGCAGTACTAGATATTCTGCCGCCAAGCAGTAGTGTGTAAACATTGCTGTGTTCCGGTTTGATTACTGCAGCTAGCGAAATTACCGGGCTGTTGAGACTAACCATAGAAAGTCTCAAAGTAATGAGCGCCAAAGTTGTTTTACTACTTAAAGTTCTGTGTACCGCTGCAATGGTCATAGACATGCGTTATCTCTTACCATCAGGAGAGAGTATCGTTTGTCTCATTACATTTACATTTAAAAAAAAACTTAAATATATTAGGTGGAATTCAGAATTAATAAGTCTTCGTTGCGAACTAAACAATCATTTTTTGTTACATTACACGCGCGAGAAGTCGCTGGTAACAGCTAGTATATACATACTTTTAATCAGCGAAGTGCTTCTGGTCAAATATAAATATAAAAACTTTAGTCAAATCACAGATAACTTATGAATAATAGTAGTGCAGAAACTTCATCATATACAAACAACGATACTACGGGAAATCGAGCTATTTTTCAGGTATAGATGGCGCCACTCTTTGCACGTGTTTGGCTCAACCTTCGCATCTTTGTGGTAGTTACGCATCAAATCAGTAGATGGCGTGAGACCCTGTGTTCATGTTAAAGTTTCTCCCCTCCAGGATGATATAGAAGATCTTCTCCCCGGAGTAGTGTACCACACGCAGCCGCTTATACAGCCGTATCCTCCTCCGCAACCGAAGACAGAGCGGCTCATTGGAGAACCAGATGTGCCGGTCGAGGCCACGTAAGTTACCTACAATAACTTCCTAGTATTGCGGTGTAAAGGCTAAGGAAAGATTGATGATCGAGTCTATCAAATTTAAATTTTGTTATATAGCAAGTATGATGGTATTATATTCTTTGCATATTTGAATGAGCATTTCTGGTTGTGTTTCGTTCTTAATAATTTTATTTTATAGTTAAAACACTGTTAGTAGAATTTTTTAGGGTTCCGTACCCAAACGGTAAAACGGGACCCTATTACTAAGACTCCGCTGTCCGTCCGTCTGTCACCAGGCTGTATCTCATGAACCGTGATAGTTAGGCAGTTGAAATTTTCACAGATGATGTATTTCTGTTGCCGCTATAACAAAAAATACTAAAATAAAATAAATATTTAAGGGGGCTCCCGTACAACTAACGTGATTTTTTTGCTCGTTTTTGCTCGATATTGATAACGGCAACAGGTAAACGCTTCAAATATTCACAGAATATTTAGTTATATATTCACTTAAAAAATAAATTAGTTAATTAAAATAAAACAAATATTTACGGCCCATACAAAAGATATGATTTTTTTGCCGTTTTTATAGATGGTACGGAACCCTTCGTGTGCGAGTCTGACTCGCACTTGGCCGGTTTTTTAAATATTCTATTGTTTTTAAGTTTAATGTTTCTACTTTAATGCTAAATCTTGTAATGCATTTGTTTGCTGTTAATTTACTTTATTTCGTGGTAACTAACTTTAACAAATAGGCTTGCGAATGAGCATTCGCTGACGTTAAGTGAAATTGCGGTCTTCGATGGTGCACGCTAGAAGAAACAGATTCACTCGCGACTCAAAAGCACCCAGATTGTAAATATCTCAGAACACCCACATTTGGGCGGCGCAGTCCATGATGACAATCAAGTCAAGTTGGCGATTCACCAACATTCCGAACTATATAAAAACGATTTTTTTTTCTGCTATAAATCAAACCGCATCTAAGAAATATGTCTGAATCTAAATTCCTAACAAATGTAATAGTAAAAACATTAGTAAACTGAATTTAGAATAAAAACAAATTCTGTGCTAAATATTACTTTTATTTATTGTTACCGAAAACTAAAATCTACCCCATTTTTTTTTAAAAACAACCTAAACAACTGTTTTGAATCTTTTTAGCCTTTACACCGTTCATTAAAGTACTTTGTAAAACTCAATTTTGAGTACCTTATCTAAGTAAATTTTACCTATAATAACACATTATTTTTACTGAGATAAGGTTCCTTAACTCTATTAATATGAATAAGAGTCTGATGTTAAGTATTGCATGTAAATATCAGTGTGAGCTTTATGTTCGTCTTTCGTCGAAATCCATTTCAATGGCAACTGAAATTAAATCGTAATTTATGGACTTTACTTATTAACTTACCTAAAGTTAATTAATGCTTAAAGTACCCATTTTAATTTTCAAGTTAAACAGTCTTGATGCATTGATTAACTTTAAACAATGTTTATAAGTAGCCCCATACTATTCGACAGATTTGTTTGAATTCATTCAAATACTTTTTAACCCCCGACGCAAAAACACATTACACATCATCAGCCATAGAATGTCCACCGCTGGACATAGGCCTCCTCCTGGGGGGGGTTTTGCCAATACTCGCCACGCTTGGCAGGCGGGTTGGCGAGCGCAGTTAGGTGTGATTGTTCAAGGAAGACGCTGCTGCCCATCTTCAGAATTACATCCCTTAGCCGACTCTTACGGCAACCACGGGTAGAGAGGGTGGGGTACAATTCTTACGCCGGCACCACCACGGCAAAAACAACGGGGTGTTATAAGTCTGTGTGTCTGTCTGTGGCATCGTAGCTCCCGAACGGATGAACCGATTTTGATTTTGTTTGAAAGGTTTATTAGTCGGGAGTGTTCTTAGCTATGTTTGATTTTGTGTCGGGGGTTTAAAAAAAATTAATAATTTACTTGTTACTTGTATATTCTGTATTTAAAGGGAGAAAAAAAAATCAAGTTTTTGATAATAATAAATTTTATATTGATAAAAAATATTTTAAATTAAAAAATTTGCAAAATAATGCTGAATTAATTCAAATCATCTGTCTTCCTATTCACAAATATCGGAAATAAGTAATGTTCAAATAACAAAAAAAATTGCACTTTGCAAGATTTTTTGATCATTCACAAAATTATTTTAATTTATGTACTTTTTCGAACGCAGTTTTGGATCAAAATGTACTGCTTAGTTTTTTTATTATTCTTTTATTGTTGTGTTGATTATTTGTTACACGCCGAAGTGCGTAGGCTCGAATCCCAACAATGAGCTTGAACTTATCAGTGAAGGAAAACGTCATAAGGAAACCATAACATGGTAGGGTACACTCTAGTAGTTTTTCATTTTTTGATGTGGCATTACTGATATTTCCGATACTTTGTGAACAGGATACTAAGTCTATCAATGTTGGTGTATAGCTCAGAGTATTTTGTTGTTGTCTTCTTTCAGCAATTACAAAATATTCTTTGCGTGTGGCTGGTTGTATGTAAGGTATTGTACCGAGAAAGGATTTTTAAACTTTACCATAATCTTGTCAAGTTCGTTGGCGTTGACTATATAAAGATTAACAAATACTTCGGAAAAATAAAATTCAAGATATTTATTGCTTCCATACAGTACTAGATATTGTAAATATAAAGTAGTATATGATACCCAGTCAAATATGGAACTTGTCGGTCACACCGACGCTTAAAAGAGAGGGAGCATTATTTTATGTCAAAATTTAAGTTATTTTTATCATAAAATTATGGTGGAAATAAAAATAATCCTTAAAACATCGTAAGATTTTTCATACAGCGCCATCTAGCCTTGAACTAAGCAAAACTAGTACTATGGAACCAGATACCTGATAAAATACTTGTATACTTTCATTTTGTAAATACATACAGACCAAGCTCGTCACATAAGTGTTCCAGGGTGGGAATCGAACCCATGCTCTACAGCTCTTGAAACAGATACTCTATCGAATGAACTATCAGGGCAATCTTAGTACAAACACACATGTTGCAAATGCTTTTGAAAAACACTCTGCTCTGTTCAAACATAACTGATACTGTCAACTGTTTGTTTTACTTGTGTAGGATACTCCGACTATAATTTCGGCCACAAACGGTAGTCATCGTGTGTGGAACTCTTAACACCGTTCTTTAAAGAAACAAAGCAAAGTCCATCGTGCGCGCGGCCTCGTCTTGCTTCGTACTGAGTGCGCGCGTGATGCCACCGGATGTAACTGGAACTATATAATAGTCGGAGTATACGACGTCATTAAATATGAGTCCCACATAAGTAAAACAAAGATAACCGTAACTGTCTTGACGGCTGCCGATCTATCTATCAAAAAAACTACCTACAATATAAAATAAATTTAATTACATGGCTTCATTTTGAAGTAAAAATTATGTCCTTTAGATAGATTTTACATCGAAGGACTGATGTTGATGAAAGAAACCCGAATATACAGTGTCTCTAAATTACTCTAGTCTCTAATATTAGTGTGTCAAGCGAACACGGAGTAAGAGAGGAATCGGTCCAATTCTGGGATAAAAATCCATAGAACATTTTATAATCTCGATATTTAGTTATCTGGTTCTCATAGTGTAAATTTTGCTTATGTTGGAGCTAGATGGCGCCATGTGAAAAAAGGGTTGCATTGTACTAATTTGACTAATGTTACCGAAAAAATGCACTAGTATTGTCAACTAACAAAGTAGTAGTCTCAAAGTAATGAGCGCCAAAGCAGCGATGCCCTGAGGTTTATTTTGCTACTCAAAGTTCTGTGTATCGCTGCAATGGCCATGGATAGGTGTCATCTCTTACCATCAGGGGAGCGCCTAGTTCGTCTCTTTACATTTACATAAAAAAAACTAACAGTTAAACTACTAACTTAAGAACGAACGTTTTAAACTAGGACATATGAGGAACAGGAATGTCATAATAAATTTCAGCTAGATCTAGCCAAAAAAAGGAATAATAATCTTATTAATAATTTTATAAGCCGCCGTCGGCCGTATTTAAAAGCCTTTACATGAATAAGATTAATATATAAATTGTACCTAGTATTAAATTTTAGTACCATATAAAACCACTTTGTGGTATTAAAGGCTTAGTAATAAAATAGAAACCGTAGCAAAGCAGTCTCAAAATGAGAATCTCTATGTGAAATATATTGAAATTGTTGTGGCATTGTTAACGTAAAATTCAATATAATGAAGCTTTTCTACTGTAAAGATTAGATTATAGCGCACAATAGTAGTGTAGACATGTCATTAAAACAGTATCAAAGTTTTATATTCCTTAAGTTTGAGACCGTCTAACTTCCAATCTGAAGGCGTATTGTCGATAACTTCAAACGGTCAAGGAAAACATCGTGAAGAATCCTACAAATCAGAGCGTTTAAAAAATAACCTCGAAGATGTGTAAAGTCTACCAACCCGCTCTTGGCCAGTATGGTGGACTATGATCTTATTCTACTCACAATGAGAAGAGGCCCGCGCCCAACAGTAAGATAATTTATAAAAACTGGGCTGACTCGAACTCTGATTACATTCCTTATAAAAAATATCATTATGTTTGTATAATAACTTTACTTACTAATTTCAGAGTATACAAACAGTTATTTCACAAATAAACACAACAAAGGTTTCATTGAACTTTACAAACTTGAAACCTAATATTAATCTAATTTTACAACTGTTGGCGTAACTATCACACACATAATAATTCAAACAATGTTTTTGTTTTACTTATGCGGGATTACTCTCGTTAATTACATCGGATACTCCGACTATAGTTTCGGTCACATCCGCTAGCCTTCATGGAGACAAAGCTGAGTACAACTCCCGCTCGGCCTCGCCTTGCTTCGCACAGAAACAAAGAAGCTATAGTCGGAGTAACCGATATAAATAAAAGTGAGTATTCCCGCATAAGTAAAACTAAAATGTGTCAAACCACGTCAGTTTCATTTCATAGTAAAATTCAAATCAACAAACAAATAAATAATAAATAAAATGAACAATTGTTCACTGTGACATTATTATAAAATTACTATTAAAACTCTTTTGTACAAAACAAACGTGATTAAAAATTGACATTTATTTTATCTAAATAGTTTTATTTACAATTAGTCACAAACAACAAAAACACTCGAACAATAATACTTTATATAAGTAATTTAAATAGAAATAAAATTTAGACCGATTTTATTAATACTATTTAAAACTAACTATGCACATACTAAAACTAAAACGTTTACAGTAAAATGTAATTGCCCTTCTACTTCTTTGATATCGCCAACGAAGTTGACCCATTATTACAGACATCACATATCAGGAATGACTTTACCCTTTCATCTGATACTCATTACAAACCCCAACTGACCCTAAATGGCTGGTAGAATATTATTTATTAGCTTCTTAGAAGACTTTTATATACCAGCACAAAATGGCATGCATAAAGCAGGATTGAACAAAAATCAACATCAGAAAAATATGAAAGATATTTGAAAATAAAATCTATTTGATAGCATAGTCCAAATAGCTCTATTGCAGTCTCGATGATATCTATTTGCACTAAAAAGAAATCGAGCGACGTAATCTTTTGAGAAAACAAAAGATATTTTCATGCCAGCTTGAATGTATCTATTTTCTTAGATTTAATAATATAGAAAGAAAACTTTGTGATATTCTAACATAGAGTAGAATCACTGTGTAACATAAACACCCTATAATGCCCTATATACCCTAATAAAGTCATGTACAAGGCACTTTCCTGTATCACACACCATTGCTTTCACCCACACATGTATTTTCTACTCTATGCACTGCACATTAAAGTTTTAAACTCCTTGCACTCACACTTTATTTTATTTGCTACACTTTTCCTATCTTAACATTCTAGCACCGAACACTGACACTGCTACAGTTTTATCAAAATTTTAACACGAGAAAACAGTCCTAAATCTTTAATGATAGATTTCAAATTTGCAGGTACCTACACGATTGGCGATTAGATTCAATACACTGGTGCATACTTCTACATATACCAGCCATAATATGTTTAAAGTATTTTAACCCTGAGCACTTGGCATGTATTTTATCTTGTGTGAATTTTTAATAGAATCAAATAGATAGCATCAACATTCTTCTTTGATACTATTTTAAGCTTTTGTTGTAAAATACTCTAATTTTTATTCTTATTACCAGCTACATCAAAGATGATGAATGGGGTCCATGCAGTGCAACTTGTGGTGAAGGGTGGAGAAAAAAAGAAGTCCATTGCAAGATTTTTCTAGAATTTTCGAGAACAATCGCGAAACTTCCAGATAGTAAATGTATGGGGCCTAAACCAGCTGAAGAGACCGAGAGATGTGTAATGGAACCTTGTTCGATGGCATATGGAACTTCTTTTGGAGATTCTAGTATGCCGGCTTATACTGGTGGAGATAGGTAAGTCAATTGTTTTGTTGGCAAGCATTTCTTTTGAGCACAGCTCGCTAGTTTTTAATAAGCTTAAAATATGTTCACTTTAGATTGCATCTTATTAATTAGGAATCGTTTCATACTATATTTTTTCTTTTAACACGCAGGAAGGATATGACTAGGAGAAATATGTATGATAGTGAATCAGGCAATTTTTTTTTTAAATTTTATCCCTAACGTCATGAGTAAGAAAATGAAATTGAAATTGTAATCAATTTTAAGACAATTCTACTTTATCCATAAGCTTATTCAAAACTCCATTATCATTAGATTCCATTACTACATCATTAATTCTTAGTTTATAATAATCATCATTTCCTTCACTTAACACTAACCTAGATTCTCTCAACACAGCATCATCTTCAGATGACGTCGTAACCAATTTCATTTCAATTAATGCTATTATTAAACCATAAGCTTTCATTTCTTCTATATCACTATTAAAGTTTTCTCTCGTGTAAATTGAATTGACCTCTATGTCGTATAATTTTAAGAATGATGTTAGGTTGGCATAGTAATCATTGAGAAGGTCTTCAAAGTAGGCAGATCTGAATGCAGAGTCAGTGCAAAGATATATAAAATGAAGGATGTCAGTCGCAGGATTGGCGTAACGCATTGCTTGAAAGTCTATAAAACAGACTTTTGTGCCTGAAGCATCCTGTGGACAGAAAACGTATGTTAAAACTTTTACGGAATGTGTTTCTACAAACAACACATAGCTCATTTGGTTGTAGTTCTTCACCGAGAGATGAAGGGCTTGGGTTCGATTCCCACTCACGGTTAACATTTGCGCGGCGAACATAGATTTTAATTCTGTTTCTGTGTTATGTGCGTATTATACATACATATCTATTTACAAATTAATATAAAAGCATCTCATCATCAGATATCTGGTTCCCATAGTACATGGTTTACATGGTTAGATGGCGCTGTGTAAAAAAATCCTCCAATATTTAGAAACTACTGTGTTTCGGGTGGAAACGAAAAGTTTTTAATTAAATCATTCACAGTGTTAAACAGTTTTTAAAAACGAAATATAAAAGATTAAACAAAAAAAAACTTCCTGATATGTGGCTTTAATGTCGTACAAAATAATGATTATTATCAGTTCATTTTGAAAAATTTACAAAATGAAGCCGATTACTACTGATTCATTCAAACCGTGTCGATTTGAAGGAGTATAGTTTGTTAATGTATAGCGGTGTATTTTACTGATGTGGCTACTGAGTTTATCTACTGTAAACAGAGTCGATATGATAACATTTAATTTGTTTTGTAGATAACAATATGAAATAAATCAAAGTTATTCTTTTACCACACAAACAATCATTGTAGAAGGCAATAAAATGTAAACTTACTTCATTTTGAAACATCACATTGTTGACCCAACAATCTCCATGACATAGAACGTTTCTGTCTCCAGTCTTTGTGTATTGCTGCAAAATTTTTAAAAGGGTAGGTGTAACGCGTTCTAATTTCCTCTTAACCTCTAAGTCATCAACTAAATTTACAGAGGTCTCAAATGAATCGTGAAAATAATCCCTCAGCTTACTTTTGTTCAAAAAGCTGTTAGAGAATATTATATCTCCAAATTTGGATTTAACTTCTTCAAAAGTTTCATGGTAATGTTTATCATAAATAAACGATAAAGCATGGAACTTGGCAAGGTTCTTTAAAACAGCGCTCACTTGGGAGTATTCCAAACGCTCATAGCTGGCCAATCTACCATCAACTTCAAATCCCCTTTCTTTCAAATCTTCTAATATTATCACTTCATTTGCTTTTTCTATTCTCGTGTACAAACATTCCGGTAAAATAACTCGTTCTCCTTCATCTATTGATTCCTGTAGCGCTTTGAATTTCTTTATAACATTATCATAAACTATCACTTCTCGTTTATGGAGCTCATGAAACAGCTCTTGCCTCGTCGTATTAATCAGAGTTTTCACTATAACACTGAAATTTTTATCTTCATATTTAACGTCTCTAATTGTTACTCGAAATATGTTTGCTATAAAATTCTCGCTTTTCCCACAAACGTAATCAACGTGATATGAGAAATCTTCGACATTTTTAAGTTTAACTATTTCTTTAATACAACTATGCAACTCATTACAGTTAAATTCGTCTGGTTCACTAATGTTTACGTCAAGCGACATTTCCAAAGTTTCGATGAACACTGATGGATTTGTTCCGCGGTTTGGATAAGAAATTTGAAAGAATGTTCATTGTTAGTTAATCATCGCAGATAATGATAAGATTAACGGTTATCGTGACATTGATACTGAAATGTTAGTTTCAAGTGAAGCAGAAAAGTATATAAATATTCTATAATATTCATGTTTTATTTGTATAAATATATATTACACGTATTTTATTAGTATGGATGTGGTTAAACTCATTTAAGACATTTTACTGTCTTAAGTTTTTTTTATGGTTGTGGTGGTAGCTAGCCAGCTGAGTACTAGAAAATACCCTACCATCATGCTATGGTTTCCTCGCGTTGTTTTCCTTCACCAGGAGCTCTAGCTCATTGGTGGGTTTAGCTGAGAACTTTAAGTTGACGGCAGAATATCGGATACTACGGTGGTACCTACCTAGTCTACCTGTTTAAAGTAATTTAGGGAGCAGCAGTTTTTTTGCTATACAAGGTTGGTTTTTATAATAAAAGTTGTTTGTTGATAAATTTAAGTTTAGGCAGGCTAGTTGGGAGACCGTCTGGCTTCCAATCTGGAGGTCCTGGGTTCGAATCCCATGACACGTACCTCTGTCTTTTTCAAGATATGTGCGCATTGCCGATTAACTTCAAACGGTGAACCTACTTGTCTAAGAGTTCTTGAAAAAAATCTCGGGTTTGTGTATAGTCTGCCAACACGAACTTGGCCTGCGTGACTATGACCATGGACCGTGGATCTCTACTCCAGATCCAGATAATACTAGGTCCACGCCCAGTAGTGGGCCAGTTTATAAAAACAAGGCTGACTCGGACATTGATAAATACAGTGACTTTTGACTTAATGCTACACTTGTACGTAACATTTGTAGAATAAATTAATCACTTTGAAAAGATCTAAATTAAATCTCTCAGGAGAAAAGGACACTTTTGTTTTTGTTTTATCTGTTGGTTGATGACGCCTATCTTATACAGCAGATCTTTGACGTTCGGGACATCCAGCAACATCCGAGTGGCGCCTGGCTCGCCCGGCAAGTCGTACTCTTGGAAGGAGAAGGGCTATACCAGTTGCAGTGCCTCTTGCCTTAGCGGTGTTCAGGTAAAATTGACCAAATTCTTATCACAAATCACTAATATTATAAATGTGAAAGTTTGTATGGATGGATGTTTGTTACTCTTTCACGCAAACCTACAGAACAGATTTGGATGAAAGGCACATATATAGTTTATGCATGGATTAATATATATGAACTTTTTGTTAAATTCGACTAGGACAAAGTCATGGATAACAGCTAGTATATATTTCTTAACTCACACAGTTGTGTTAGTCCGTGGTGGTGCCGGCGTAAGAATAGTACCCCACCCTCTCTACCCGTGGTTGCCGTAAGAGTCGGCTAAGGGATGTAATCCGGAAGATGGGCACCAGCGTCTTCCTTGAACAATCACACCTAACTGCGCTCGCCAACCCGCCTGCCAAGCGTGGCGAGTATTGGCAAAACCCCCCCAGGAGGAGGCCTATGTCCAGCAGTGGACGTCCTATGGCTGATGATGTGATGTGATGTGACAGTTGTGTTTCCATACCGATGAATAGCTACTGCCAGCGATTTACACTTACACATGTATACTTTGGAAACTGCATAACCTAATCCCAACCCGCCCATTCTTATATCGGACAGCCGAGAACTCTAAAAAGCGACACCGCTTCTGATCGATATTCCAAAAACTCTAACTGTAACTAAATGATTGGATTCTACCTTTATTGTATAAGCATTGTTTGCTGCCCGAGTGGGTGCTCCCTGACATATACAATCTAGGTGCCTTCGTGTCGCTAGTGAATTTATCTTTTAGGTGAGCGTGCTCCACCGGAGACCGCATCTTCGTCTAACATCAGGCGAGTTGGCGGTCAAAAGCAAGCGTATTTGCAATGAAATAAATGTAACATGATTTGGGTGAATCAAACTGCATATCAGCTATGCTATTTATCGTAAGTTTATCATAAGTTCACCCTTTTTAATTATTTACCCCCAGGAGCTGATAATCCAATGTGTGAGAGATGAAGACGGCAAAAACGCATCGCCATACATGTGCGATCCTCTCACCAAACCTGAGAACCGAGTCAGGACCTGCAACGACCACCCGTGTCCTCCGAGGTAAATATTTAAACTTTCCTCAAAGTTTTATCTTTCGTTTATTATATAGTATTGACTAATATTCAATGTCAATATATTCTTAATTTAATTCAAATAATATTATAAATCAATTTTTTGTAGCGATGATAGCTCAGAGATTAGTGCGGTCGGTTCGCATGTCGAAGGGCGTAGGTTCAAACCCCAACAATGAGCTTGAGCTGCCGGTGAAGGAAAACATCGTGAGGAAACCATAGCGTGGTGGTAGGGAACTTTCTAGTACTCGGCTGGCTAGCTACCAAGTTGAAAATCTGCCGCCAAGCATCTAACGGTGTATTCCGGCAGCCTCACTTGAGAGCCAGTTCCATTCCAGGCTAGGTGTGCTTTACCATCTTCGACCACAGCGTCACTTAACATCTGGTGTGTTGTGGTTAAACACCAAGCCTGTAAGATATAAAAAAAAAAAAAAAAAAAACGTCTTTATGGTTTTCTTATGGATGCCATTGTCAGAACTGGACCAAATTTAAACGGGTCCACACGTGAAGCACCAGCTTTCAAATAAAAAAATAATAATCAAAATCGGTTCACCCAGTCGAAAGTCCTGAGGTAACAAACATAAAAAAACCCCAGTCGAATTCAGTACCCTCCATTTTTGAAGTTGCTTAAAAAAATGTTTAAGTAATTACATTAAATTCCAAATTAAGGTAATCTGCCCTTGACCGTTCCCGATATAAAGGTACCCATACACCCGCGGTATTACCATGTTGAATGGCCAACCTCTGCTGCAAGAATGTAACGGAGCGGGATTCAACTGTTCTATCTCTAAGATTTGCTAGTTACATTTTTCCTACGGTAAAAAATTAAAATGAGAGAAACGAGATTTTGATGGTAACAGTTAATTCCTGCCGATTATTTACCAGTGTATACAATGCTGTAGAACCAAAATCTTTAAGTCTCAAAATAAAATCCAGATTATGGATGTATGGGCATTTATTAGTCCTTTATTATTTTAGTCACGACTTTTTTGACAAAACTTTACTTTTACAGTCTAGGTGTTTGACCACAGCTCACTTGATGCTAAGTGACGGTGTGGTCGAAGATAGTAAACACAGTCTGGAATTGAACTGGCTCTTAAATGAAGCTGCCGAAACACTCCATTAAGAGCTTGGTCAGATTTTATACTCGAGGTTGGTTTTAGTCGAGTACTAGAAAGTAATCTATCATCATGCTATGGTTTCCTCACAATGTTTTTCTTCACCGACAGCTCAAGGTCTATATTAGGATTTGAACCCATACCTTTCGGCATATGAACCGACCACACTAACCACTGAGTCCACGGTTTCATAATATTTTGTGTTCTGTATCCACTACTTAAGCTTTATAATACCGGGTAATGTTAATTTCAGATGGAACTACACTGACTTCTCACAGTGCACCAAATCTTGCGGCATCGGTATACAGACGAGAGAAGTGACTTGCATCCATGAGGTAACTTTACATTACTCTACATTTCCAGCTAACTCTTCTGATTTGCTATAAATTAGTGTCGGGTCATCCTTTAGATTTGGCAGTCTGTCTAAATAAAAAGAGTTGAACCCATAGAGAATCAACGTTTTATCAAATTATACAGCCATGTCTGTAAATCCCTTCAGAGTAGAAGCTAGGAACTATTTAACTATGATAAAATCTATATAATATGTACCTAGTTTAATAAACAAATTTGATAAGTATAAAAAAACAAAAAATATATATTTAATAAAAAAAACTTCGCCCGCTGCCACTAGGTTGCTGATTCTGCATTCGGCTGTCGCTATGTCCAGTATAGACATTCTGGCGCCTCTCGATCGTTATGTCCAGTATGGACATTCTAGGGCCTCTCGGGAACGGGCCTGTCTTGGACGTCTTCTAACTGGTACATCTCGAGCGCTTCTGTTTCTTTGCCGCTGGGACCCTTTCGCTGTGTCCTGCGGCTGGATGGCTGCGTGGTTTGCTCGGCTCCTGGTGATTTCTGGAACTGTCGCCGGTTTGCAGCCAATAAATTGTAACCTAATACGAAAAGAAAGATCCACAAAAAAATGCCTTGCTGAGTTTCTTGCCGGAGTCTTTTCAGTTGAAGTGTAATTACGGGCCGGTGGTAGATTCAAACATGTAACTTAACGTTCATACGTGCCTTACCAGGGCCTAAACTGAATAAATTACTTTTTGATTTTGATTTTGAATATGCAACGTGCCATTTGTGGACAAAAATGTTAATATTATGACCACAAGGACAACTAATGAAACTAGTGATATACATATGGTTGCTAATTTACATCATTAAATCATTTATTCATTAACACTTAGCTCATTTATCATGGAGCAGTTTATTAACCTTGTTCCGCCAGACACTATTCAGCTTTGCAACACATTCTGAGGCCGTCATTCCCTGAATCAGTCTATTTATAACTTGTCCCACTGTTGAGCGCGGTCCTCTTCTCATTATGAGAAAGACCATAGTCCACCACGCTGGCCAAGTGCAGGTTGGCAGTCTTCACACATCTTTGTGAACTTGCACATATAGTTTTCCTCGCAATGTTTTCCTTCACAGCTTGAAGTAAACGGCATCACGTACATAACTTAGAAACAGAGGTGCGTGCCATGGGTTTCGAACTCAAGGCCTCCATATTAGAAGCCAGCCAGTCTCCCAACTCGACTGTTGAAGCTTCTAGACGACTTCTAGCTTAGTGAAACTTTAATTCATTTTGTTTTTAACAATAAATGAGAAAAATATAACGCTTTTCTGTTGGTTAAAGTTACATCTGACCAAGACGAGTGCAGCTGCATCCAAAATTTGGATAAAAGAATAATAACCCAACTGGGCTGTTCCAGAATTTCATGTAATAATTCTGGTATAAGTACAGGTATATAAATAATATCGCATGCACACCATTGGCGGTTATTACTTTGAGACATTCGATGATATCTTCAATGCAACTAGCTACAGACCTCTTCACTTCAAACTCTTTGATTCTACATTTTTATTCAGACAGCGAGGTTGTGGAATTTACACAGAATTTATTAGAAATATTAATCAATATTTCCTTCCAGGTGACACGAGGGGGTACTAACACGGTAGTTGTGCCGAACAGCATGTGCCCGCAGCCCCCGCCCCCTGACCGTCAGTACTGCAACGTGCTGGACTGCCCAGTGCGTTGGCACACCGGTGACTGGACCAAGTGCTCCAAGACTTGCGGTGGTGGACTCAAGCAGAGAGAGGTATCTAAATCAATCAGATGATTTCAGCCAATGACCTAATTCCACCATAGCCATTCTACTATCGGACCGCCAAGAGCTCTAAGAAACTAATCATCGATATTCTAAAAACTTGGGCTAAACGGTTCGATGCTCCCTTCATTGTACGAACTGCTAAATGATGGGATTTGCTGCCCGAGTAGGTGTTCCTTGAGTCGGTTTGTCTTCAAGCCACGGCTGAATCGGCGAATTGGCGGTCAAACGCAAGCCTATGTGTAATTTTACAAAAAGAACCATTACAACCTTTCCATTTAACCGTCTTTTATTGCAACAGGCTATGAGATAAGAAGCTCTCGTAATGTAAAGCGGTAACAGTTTCTCGTGATTTTTTACCGCAATCTTTAGTGTAACGAAACAGAATCCTAAGTGTCACAGCTTTGGCGGTTATTTCTTCTGAGACAATCGATGATAAGCCTCGTTAGCCACGCTCGCTAACAGTTAGCTAGCTACAGTTTTTTTTTAAACGTGAAAGTAATGGAACGAACTAGACCCTTTCCTGATGGCAAGAGATAACGTCTGTTGAGTGTCCATAACCACTGCAGTGATATATAGAACTTTGAGTAGCAAAACAAAGGACGTCGCTGCTTTCGCGCTTATTACTTTGAGACTTTGGATGATTAGTCTCAACAGCCCTGTAATTTCGAAATCTGTGTCCCCAGGTGGAATGCAAGCAAATAATGGCCCAGTCCCACGTCGTGGAGCGACCAGCGTCGCTGTGCAGCGCACCGCGTCCCGCCGGCACCAAGTCGTGCAACTCTAGGCCGTGTCTCCTCGACACCGCCTCGCCGGAGATATCTCTCGCCAACTCTTCTTATATACAGCATGACCCTAAGAAAAAGAAAGTAAGCACCGGATTCTTAAATCAAATGTTTGGCCAAAGTGAAGATTTTTTGACTTTTTAATTTTTTCACATTTTGGTTTTGTTTTTTTCATTGTGTTTTGATTGATGTGTTACATTTTTTTTTGCTTGACTAAGTTTTTTAAAATAAAACTTTTTAAAATATAACTGCCAAAAAGTTCTCCCTGACACACAATTAGAGCCATCTGTGGGCCTAAAAAAGTAACATTTGACCAGCAATAATAACGCTAAAAAAAAGCAATTTTTTTTGGGATTGTCATAAGGCTGTCCACGTGACATTGGTAGCTTATTTCGTACATTTTTGGACTTATCTGTTTCGTTAATTGTCACACCAGAAATTGAAACACATTTGTTTATATATTATTTATGACATTTATATTTTTCTTATCTGTAATATTAATAACATATATTTTGATAGGTGACAGTGAAAGTCGGAGGATCAGCAACAATTTTTTACGGGACCCAAGTAAAAATCAAATGCCCCGTCAAAGGCTACAACAGAACTAAGATACAGTGGGCAAAGGACCACCAAATCATCTCCAAATCGAAAAAATATAAAATTTCTAAAAAGGTGAGTTTTCAAAATACCGTCGAAGAACCCTTTATTGCAATTTTATTAACGCTCATTTATTCTTTTCCTCCAACAAATCTTTAATTCCTTCCGTACTATTGCAAAATGTGGAATACCTTTCCTACAAACGTCTTTAAGATTAAACGTTAGCCATACAAACTTTGCTTGACTTACATACGCTTTCTTGTTATAATTTTATCTTTTCATGACTTAATATAAGTCTAATATAGGTTTATGTTATCGCGAAATTGATAATATAATAATTCAATAGTGTGGAACTATATTATTTTGGTCTTATAAAAAAATATCTCCTATGAAACGTTAAATTTATATTTCTTCTCATTCTTACCTAGGGTGCTCTCCGCATTACGTCCCTCTCGCTCCGCGACCATGGCGTTTACACGTGTGTGGCCGGGAGGTCCAGCGCTAACCTCACGTTGCTGGTGAAACCTCGTCCTGGAGAGTTCCCTTCTTCCGAGGAGATAGAGAGGCACAAACCTCTAGATGAGCCATCGTCGCCTCTGTCTGACAGGTTTGTTAGAAACAAAGTGAAAATAAAAGCTATAAGCATACTTGTTACAGAACTTAACTTGAAGTAAGTTGGTAGTATAAGTACAGCGTTGATATGCCCCAGAATTGCCCCTCGAAGGTATCCGATATGAGTAGATAAACAAAGTCCAGGGCATCGCTGCTTTAGCCCTTATTACTTTAAGACTATCGATGGTTAGTCTCAACAGCTCTGTAATTTCGCTAGCTGCAGCACTCTTCCTATACGACTTCCAGCTAGGAAACTTACTACCAAGCAGCTGTTATTTATAATAATTATATGTTCAGCAGAGCGGATGGACGATATCGCGCGATGGTAGGTGGTGCGTCCGATGATCAATCGCACGAACAGCGACCGCACGACCAGCGTCGAAACTACAACAAAAACCGACAGAAAGGTTAGTAAATTTTTGTAGGAATGATAGCTCAGTGGTTAGCGCGGACGGATCACCCGCCTAAGGTCCTGAATTCTAACCCAAACTACATTTTTCGGAATAAGAGTAGCCTATGTGTTAATCCAGGGTATCAGCTACCAAATTGCACCATATGATATTATTTTATATATTTTTGTTTTACTTATGCGGGATTAATTTCGTAGGTTTTGCCGACTATAGCTTCGGCTTCATTCGGTGGCCTCCATCGTGGAGACAAAACTGCAAAGCGGAGTACAACGCGAACAAAAACAATATGTCATCAGTTTCCATAGTGTCCGTAAAAACGTATAAAAATATATTTGGCACATTTGAAGCTCACTCTATATTTTGCCAACTAATTAATTTGCCCAAATTTATATTAAAAAGTGTCCTGCAAATAAAGAACACTCAGAAACCGTTTTAAAATTTAAACTGCATTCAGAATTAAGTTTAAAAATGTAATATCACCGTCCTTGTTCACGGCTAAATGGCTTTTTAAAATTCATGGAGGAATCTCTGAAAGAGACTCGGTAATGCTCCCTTCGCGCGTTGCGATTTTTGTGGCGCGATAATAGTTTGCCACTAACTGTCGGCAATGATGTAACGACACACACCATTCTAAGTATTGCGATGAAATTAAATTAAAAATATTGTTTTTGTAGCTATGATAGCTCAGTGGTTAGAGCGGTCGGTTTACACACCGAAGGGCGTGGGTTCAAACCCCAACAATGAGCTTGAGCTGCCGGTGAAGGAAAAACATTGTGAGAAAACTATAGCATGGTGGTAGAGTAATTTTTAGTACTTGGCTGGCTAGCTACTACCTTCAAATTAAAATTGCCCCCAAGCACCTAACGGTGTGTTCCGGTAGCCTCGCTTGAGAGCCTGTTCCATTCCAGGCTAGATGTGATTTACCGTCACTCTCGCTGCGAAGTTGTTGCGATAGCGAAGAAACGTATTGCCCCTAAGAAGAGTAATGATCTCTACGGTCTGTCTGCAAGGATATTGAAAAACGCCATAGAACCGGTCGCGGCCGTAATTGGACAATCTGGGTTGACCTTCAAATTGCGAGTGAATTTTTTATAGAAAAGAAATGAGACGACCGAGACGCTCTCCTGATGGTAAGAGATAACGCATGTCCATGACCATTGCAGCGATACACAGAACTTTGAGTAGCAAAACAAATTACAGGGTATCGCTGCTAAGGAGATCTACCACCAAGTAAATCAAGCCAGGCAAGACTGCTCTATTGTAAACCACCCAAAAGACACTCTCTTACGGTGCATATGCATGTATTATACATATTCCTTCCTCTTGAATCACTATGTCTATTGATGGAAACCGCATTAAAATCCGTAGCATATTATAATAGATCTAAGCGTACAGACGGCGGGAAGCGACTTTGTTTTATACTAGAGATTATAATATGGCGGTAAAACAAAGCCTATTCAGTAACTTAAAAAAAGAATTTTAGTAAGTTTATATAAGCTAAAAGTCTCGAGAATTTGTCGTAATATATAACTTGATGAACTAAAATCTATCCGTGCGAACGAAGTCTAATCTTTCCCCCAAGTTAGCAGCGTAGATACTTAGCACCAGAAATGCTTCTATTTACCCCGAAGAGACTAGAGCAGAGCGCGGAGCTCTTCCATTTACTAAACTTACTAATTGAATTAAAGCTCGTGTGATTTTTAATCTTTTAGAAATAAATAAATATCGTAGGACCTTGCACACAGCGCCATCTGGCCCCAAAGTAAGCAAAGCTTGTACTTTTTTTTGTAAATACATACAGAACACCCAGACACAGAACAAACATTTTTAATTATACCACAAAATGCTTGTCCTGAGTGGGAATCGAACCCACGCCCTACGGCTCTTGAAGCAAACATACTACCAATGGGCCAACAGGGCAGTTTATGTTTATCGATCACTTTTATTTGAAACTGTTTATGTCGTAACGAGTATACAAAGATATTCCACTATTTTAGCAAAAAAAAAATAAGCATAAAGCTAAATAGCTTTATGCTGAGTTGATGCCGGTTTGTGACGTAAATTTATTTCTTAATTTTTTTTCTTTGTCCGTTGTCTGTTGTCTATTGTCAAATTAATTGAACAAAAAACGGTACATACTTCCCTAAATAAATATTGTGATAAGTCATCCTTCGTAGCTAGTTCCGCAAAAAAGTTTTTTCTTCCTTCCCTTCTCTGCAAAACGGTTAAATATGCAGTACCGTTGGGCCCCAAAATAGGCAAACCACAAAAAATCCAATCTGTTCTTTTTTCTAACCTGTACCCTTTATTTACTAAATGATTTATCTACAGGCAAAATCGACAAAGTTCGCGACGCACTCTACGGCCCAGCCTCGACGAGTACCCGACCGGCTCCAAGCTTTAACTCCCAGGCGAGGGACATCTACGATGAAAACGAGGTGGGTAGTGTCTCTAAGTCTGTCTGTGTCTTGGGAAGTTGGGTTGGTTGACATTGGAAAGAAATAATTGAAATGTGTCCAAAGACTATAACCATTTGCCAAGATCAGTGGTGAATTCGGAGAGCCTTTAAGGGAAAATTATTGTTTTTTTTTACTTTTTACCTTTCGCGACTTAAACACAATTATGTTTATCGCCTGGTCTTGATCGCGTACAAGTGCACCACAAAACAGTCTTACCATGTTTGCAGCCGTCTTTCTTATCCCACAGGTTTTGTTCTTCTATTTCGGTGTGGTGACGCAGTAGCTGACGCACTTCCATCGCTGATGGTTTGCAGGGAGCTACTGCGTCGACATTTACCTGTTTCCTTGTGATTTTCCAAAAACTTGTTAACGAACATAAATCGTACAAAGTCTAACCCTGGATGTCCATTTTTGCTTACACATGTTGGGGCATTTTTATTGATACGGCTGACATGGCGGTTGCACCGCCCCTAACTGATTCTGAAGCCAGGACAAGTCACTAAGCTTATATAAAAGGAAGGACACGTTCCTAAAGAGTCATTTCCCTTTTCCTAAACGCAACAGCTGTTATACCAAACGGCCTGCTCACAATCAAGCCACGCCTAGAAACATGATCTAAATTCATTCTTCGACGATAACTACCTTATTCTATTCAAATACCCCCTCCATTCCGCTATAATGTTTTATGGCACTATAAAATGGTACGTAAATTTTATTATCCCGTTTTACAGCCTCCGAGTTGTATGAACCATAGGCATCTACATTACACCTTAGAGATTCCCTTTAACTTAGTAACTAGTGGGGTAGTAAAATTAGTCCCTCAGCTGGTTGAGTGGAGGGAGATGGTTAACTTTGTTTTGATTGCAACTGAGTGCGTTGTAATGGTGTAACTAAATGATACCATAGAATTTGTGGAGACGTTTACTTTGTCTTTTATATGAAATAAATGAGACGCACTCCTGATGCTAAGACATGATGCCTGTCCATGAGCATTGCAGCGATCAAAACAACGTCCAGGGCATCGCTGCTTTGGCGCTTGAGACATTAGATGGTTAGTCTCAACAGCCCTGTAATTTCACTAGCTGCAGTACGCTTCAAACTGGAACAGAGTAATGTTTACACACTACTGCTTGGCGGCAGAATATCTGGCACTGCGGTGGTACCTACCTAGACGACCTCCTGCTATCTACCAGGAGATCTACCACAGAGTCAAACATTACAAAAAAAAATTGTAGCGGTGATAGTCCATGATAGTAGTTAGACGATTGGTTTATACGATGTTTATGTATTAGATATATTAGTTTAACCGATAACCGTGTTAACGTATACACGTGTTCTAAAGTGGAGACCGCTAATCGATAAACGTATTGTAGGACGCCCTGTGACTCGATGGAGTGACGATACACGTAGGACAAGTGGCGGTGGATGGAAACGAAAAGCCGAAGATCGGGCTGAGTAGCAAGACATGGTAGAGGCCTATGTCCAGCAGTGGACTTCTAAAAGCTAAATTTTTTTGTGGAATTTAGTTTGCGAGGGAAGGATTGACAAAAGATTAGAAAGCCGCTGGGACAACAGACGCTAGAAAAAATTGCAACATATTGTAATTTAATTTAATAGTTACATTTATATTCGAATAAATGTTGACTTTGATTAAGATTTATACTGGCATCCTATCGTATAGTTTAAAATTTGACATTTAATGTATTTTTAAATAATGATTTGGTAAATATAACTGGGTGTATCCGTTTTTACTTGAAACAACTTTTATTTTATTTTCTTTCTTAGATTGTTTTTATATTATAAAGTTAAAAGTAAAGCCAACCAATTTTAAAATTAAGTCTCCCAAAAACTTATGAAGTCGTACTTATAAAAGTAAACCCGTCAGCCAAGAAACTGCGTCGGTTCAAAAAGTTATTTTATTATGAGATGGCGTTCCGCCAGAATGCTTGCCGCAATCCGAAGCGCTTGAACAAGGTCCGCAAACCTCTGAAACGGCAAATAACTAAATATTTAGCCAAGTTCTTTAATTTTTTCTGCAACTTTTCGACCACTGTGTCGGCTTTCGCTTAGCGAACTTAGATTAAATCTCTTAGCCATTCTAATTGTAGTGGAAATGGAATGAATGAAGTAAATAGCTTATTTATTTGAATGCCTTACTTAAAAATGTTTGTTAAATTCATGAAGCCTACACATAAACACTTGAGATTACACTTTTTGAGAACCAGTTCCATTCCAGACTAAGTTTGTTTAGCATCTTCGATCACACCGTCACATAACGTTAGGTGAGCTATGATCAACACTTAGCTTGTCAAAAGCAAAAAAAAACTTCAAGCAAAGTTTAGAAATAAGCCATAACATGGCTCACGACATAACCGCTATGTGGGATGTTGATTCGACGATCCATAATTCCGATAGTCGTCAAGGTGAACGGTCTTATAGCGGAGAGTCACGTGTTAACGGAAACTACTGTACTAGGGATTTTGAAAATAGTGAATAAAAAAATTAAAATCAAACATTTACATACATTTCACTTAAAAATTCTCAATTACAAAATGCGCTATTCTTTCCAACGACGACACACCCTCTAGACTCCCAATACCAATAGATTTAGCTTAACAATTATCTTAACTTTGTAACTCGCACGCCGCTTGGGACCTCAGGAAACTGCCGTCTCCTCACAGATGCTCCCTCCCATTGGGAACAGTGCCTCACGACTCCTGCCGTGCCTGCACTATATTATCATGCAGTTCCAGGTGAGGAGTTACTAGAATGGAATCTTTTGAATTAATAAGGGTCGAGATTTGATTGGGTTTCCTTAAGACGCATGTTACTGACATATTTGGTTTGGTTTTGTTTCAATTATGGATAAATACTAAAGACTATAAAGTATTTCAATAGGGTCATCGGTTGAAGTTTTTATTGGTTTTGTTTTCATATTTAGGATCATTTATCAATTTCTTTACAGATTAATCTCATCGGGAAAATAGTTATTGTATGTAAGCCTAGCACGCAACGGACAAATTTTTCGTTCCCATCGCAATAAATGTGATAAACTTAAAATATATAATACTGTTTGTCTTGTTTTTCGGAATAAGAAGAATGGATAAAATTTCATTTCGGTTTGTGTGCTAGGCTGTCTAGTTTAGGCAGCATGATATCATCATTAAAATAAAAGACACTGATCAATTTTACTAAATTCTATTATCTTCTATCACTTGTCCCTTTAAGTTATTTTCGCTTATCATAAGAGTATTTAGGTACTGTACATATGAAGTCTATTCTATGATTAGTCGTTGATTTGAATATTTAACATTTTCCTTCTCCTAATGGTAAATTGTCTGTAGTAAATTTACATTGAACATGTAAATTTACTACAGACAATTTAACGATACAATTCTTAAATTATTTCTATTTATAACTGATATGTTTAGATATTTTGGAATTTGCAGACTATAGGCAACTCAAGAGGTCAAAGAACAGTCGACTCTATAATTATGTACCAAAACTACGGAGTGCCGACGAAGACGCACGTGATAAGCTTGGACGATAAACAGATCGTTTTCCCTGAAGATGATGATTCGGATATTATTATTGTCAACGAAGACTACAATAAGCACAGGCAAGACAATATAAAAGTCGAAAATTTAGTAGAAGATACGGAGACAACACAAGAAACCAGGTAAGTTAAACATGATGATTAAATAAGGTAATCAATATCTGATGTTTGACCTCGATCCACTTAGAACAAAGATAAATTTAATTCTGGATAGAGTATCCAAAGCAGCGTTCGTTGGTAAAATCATATCAAATTTATTTAGGGATGGGAACACGGACAGTGAAGGTGAACATTAGTATGTATGTAAAGATTCCCTTAAACCTGTAGCTGGTTCACAAATACTAGTAACCTCAGGGCGATTCTATGAAATTTCTAGAAGTTTGGCCAAGATACATTTTCCGTTTTTTTTTTTTAAATCTATAAGAGTACATCGAAATCTAAATAGTATAATTCAGGGGTGGAATCCGCAAGATGCTAAAGTGCGTCTTCTTCTAACTGCGCTTTGTCAGTCAAGTCAATTAGCCAAGTGATAAAAAAACAAGATATTTTGCCTCCTTGTGTTCTTTTCTTCCCTTAAACTTTTAAAGGGACGTTCACTTGATACTTGGTGTCTACTTTGAGCACTAATTTACGGAAGCGTTAAAGATGCTTACGAAAAAATTACTTTGGTAAAAAATAAAATTTGGACTAAAACTCAGAAGATTTCCAAATGGTAATTGGAAAAACATAACAAATCTATCATACTCCAAAGTATATAGAAACAATTGTTTTTATTTGGTTTTTAAATTTAAGTGCTGGAAGAGGCAAAACTTATAGAAAATGTGTGTACCCAATAATGTAGCCAGCATCATTACTTTC
The DNA here is from genome assembly GCA_950106695.1 of Biston stratarius. Classification (NCBI taxonomy): domain Eukaryota; kingdom Metazoa; phylum Arthropoda; class Insecta; order Lepidoptera; family Geometridae; genus Biston; species Biston stratarius. The sequence continues at coordinate 9,413,488 of OX467116.1, forward strand.
AGACCAAAAGCCCCAGATGAGAAGGAGTATGTGTGGATGACCACTGACTGGTCTCCATGCACCGCTCTCTGTGGCCAACTGGGGCATCAGATCAGGGGAGCCGTTTGTCAGGTGAGGCTTACAACTGTGCTTAATGCTAACCCAACTGCTCAAACAAAAACTCTCTGTCCATTGACCATCCTGCGAAAATCTTTCCACAGTAGTGTGTAATCATTGAAGTATATTTCGGTTTGAAGGGTACTGCAGCTATCAAAATTTCATGGAGAGTAATCATCGAAATTTTTGTTTAACTTAGGTACTTTATCTTTTAAAAAACTCACGCTTAATTATATCGGATACTCTGACTATAGTTTCGGCGACGTCCGAATCCGATATAATGAAATGTGAGTAATCCCGCACAAGTAAATTAAAAAATCTGTCAAACCCACGTCAGTTTCCATAGTAATCATCGAATGTCTCATAGTAATGAGTGTCAAAGTTCTAGGTACCACAGCAATGGTCATGGACAGACAAGATAACGTTTCATTTCATTCACTTCATTCACTCACGTCATTACTTTACTTAAATAAAATAAATACTATCGATGCTTATGATTTCTTTTTTCTGCACAAACAGCACAAAGTCAACAACTTTACTACAACAGTGGAAACGGACGAGTGTCTTTCGCGACACGTTGCTCCACCACAAGTTTTGCGCGACTGTCACGGCAGCAGTTGTGCTGCGTGGCGAACTACTCCCTGGTCGCAAATCCGCTGCCTTTCTGGAGGTGCTGGTAAGTAATAATAAATGGTAGACCTCTTTAGCAAGAGCTCGCCCAGGTAAATGCGAGTATCACAGCAGCATCAGTTTTTTTTTGTGATGTAATTAAATACGTCGCACTAAGGTACGTGATGTCAGAGCAACTGAAATGGAGTTGAGCAGGACCAGCCAGACAGAAGAATGACAGGTGGACTAAGGCGTTGACGGATTGGTGGCCGCGAACCGGGAAACGAAGCGTCGCGTCGGGCGCCCACCAAAGATACGACTGGACCAGAATGAATGGCGTACAAGAAGACATGCCTATGCTTAGCAGGGAGCGAAGCAGGACTGAGGATGATGATGATAATGTAATTAAATCATACAAAAAGGCTGGACCATTCTGGAGTTATATCTTTAATGTGATTCCGCTTAAAGTCACTTTGGTAAAAAAAATTATTACCTGGATACTTATCATACCGAAATATGCAGGTATTACCAAATAAGGTATTTCTTTGCGTAAAATACAGAGTTATTAACTTGTCCTCAAACATTATGTAACAAACATTTTTTTGTTTAAGTTGCTAGTTTGTCGATTTTTTTATCGGATTCATTTCGGAGAGTGTGCTATAGAACTACATGGTCTGATACCCCCATGTCCATTTTTCTATCGGACAGCCAGAACCTCAAAAAAGCGACATCGTTTCATGGTAGATGTTCCAAAAACTCGAACGAAACGATTTGATTCCACGTTCATTGCGCGGACTGCTAGACAGTGGAATGCGCTGCATGAGTGGGTGTTCCCCGATGGATATAATCTGGGTGTCTTCAAGTCGAGAATGAATCGGCATTTTCTAGGCAAGCGTGCTCCATCTTAGATCGCATCATCACTTAACATCAGGTGAGATGACGGTCAAACGTAAGCCTATCTACGATTAAAAAAAAATTAAAAAAAACTCACGGTTGTTGTGGAAGCGTTCCCCTTATCCGGAATTTTCTTGGTCTCTCTAGCCGTGGTTCGCCGTCGAGTGGAATGCATGAGTGCCAACGGCACCGTGCTCGCTGACTCCTCGTGCGACTTCAGCATACAGCCGGAAAAGACCAGGCGGGAACCCAAGCCTTGCAGGCCAGCTTGGGCCGTTGGGCCTTGGACCAAGGTACCTGATTCAAATTTCAAACAACAATTATCACCATTATCGTCATCACTAAAGCATTCCTTATACCACCCCAGAGTACCTGCTTCTCTTTAAATATGCCATCTTCTTTGGACATAAGTAAGCAAGCCATTAAGCATAAAGCGTTTCCAATAATTCTGCCACCAAGTAGTAGTTCTGTGTTTCGGTTTGGTACTGCAGCTAGCAAAATTACAGGGCTAACTATATAATGTTTTGAAATAATTAGTTTTAAACCAATAGACCAATACTGTATTGAAATTAAGACAAAAGGTGCAGCATTTTTTTTTTTCTAAAAACATTTAAACTGTTCTCCTGTAAAATTGAGTTTTGCAGATGTAATTTTGTTTTACTGATAGGTCGATTTGTATTCCAAACTGCATACAGACGATCCCTGAAGGAATATAGAACCCTAAAAGCGTAGTTTAGTGCAGGTTCAGTGTACTGACCTTTTTGTTCTGCAAGTCCAACTTATATAAGTCATGTTTTTTTTTAATATTTTGACAGGCTCGGTGTTTGACCACAGCTCACCTGATGTTAAGTGACGGTGTAGTCGAAGGTGGTAGACACACCTAGCCTGGAATGGAACTGGCTCTCAAGTTAGGCTGCCAGGACACACCGTTACCGTTTATGTTACTGATATAATATTTTAATATACTGTCTTAAGTGGCTTTTAATCTGGATTTTTAAAAAAAAACTTCGTAGGACATTACACACAGCGCCATCTGACCCCAAACTAAGCAAAGCTTGTACTATGGAAGTACGCTGATAGAATGCTTAAATCCTTTTTTTTTTGTAAATACATACTTATAATATATACAGAACACCCAGGCACAGAAGAAACATTTTTGATCATACCACAAAACACTTGTCCTGAGTGGGAATCGAACCCACGCCCTTCGGCATGAGAACCGACCGCGCTAACCACTGAGCTATTATCGCTACAAAATGTCATTGTTGAACCAGTGTGTAGGCGCGTGTGGTGGGCCAGGCCGCCAGCACCGGTTGCTGCGTTGCGTGTGGCGCGGCACGGCGCGGCGCGGCCGGCGCGAGCGCAACGCAGGCGCCGCTTGCGAGTCGCTGACTCGCCCCGCCGTCACTAGGAACTGCCATCTACCGCTGTGTAAAGGTAACATCTGTCCTTACCACTGCACAATCATTGTAGCGGCTGTATCGTAAACACAGAGCAAATCTTCGTCCTATCATCATAAGGAACTGCCATATATTGGAAAAGAATGGAACATTGATATATACTGATACGCTATGTTAAAACGTATTACATCGTGACCAATCTACTTGCCAATTTTACTTGGTGGTAGATCACCTTAGCAGGACGTCGTCTAGGTAGATGCCACCGCAGTACCAGATATTCTACCGCCAAGCAGTAGTGTGTGTTACTGTGATCCGAATTGAAAGGTACGAAGTTGCAGGTATATTGTCTAACTATCGAAAATATCAAAGTAACGAACGCCAAAGCCACGACTACAAAACAATTTCCAGGTGTTTTGCTACTCAAAGTTCCGTGTAGCGCTGTATTGGTCATGGATATGCGTTACCTCTTACCATCAAAAGAGCGTCTTGTTCGACTTGTATTTTACATTTAAAAAAATCCTCAGTTTCATTAATTGAAAAAATTAAGTTACATTTTATTGTCCATAGATGGCGTTTGCCGTGACTCGTCTCGTTTCTGCGAGAATGTTCGTGCCATGAACATGTGCGCTTTGAAGCGGTACAAGGAGCAGTGCTGCAAAACTTGTTTTTAAATCTCCCTGGCTAAAATCCTCAACACAGAATAATCTTAATGCATCATATTGTAGAGCATAGGATATTGTCTGTTATATGCCACTCTGAGTTTTACTCAACTGCCTAAAAAAGAAGTGTAATGTTTTCAAGATTCATGTATGTATGTGTGTGAGTTTATTCCACCATAACTTTTAAATGCCTTATGAGATATAATCTAGATCTTTTCAAGGTCAGAATGAATACGTATCTTCTACATTAGTATGTGTGCATCGTCTTCGACTACATCATCGCTTACCATCAGGCGAGTTGATCAAACGCGGACGTATCAGTATAAAAAAAACATGAACAAGTTTGGATGTATACGGCATTGTTAGAATCCTTACATTATCCCGAGCAACAATGACTTTTTTTTAACGCAGTCATGTTTTTTGTTGTATTCAATAATCATTCTTGTTATTAACATAAGAGTGACAAGGAAGGAAACGATATCGAATGCTCTAGATTACGAGGCCAGACTCACACCTAGGATGTTACCTTTAAAGTCTGTAACCAACAATTACATATATTAAGGTTTTAGTTAAATTCATATGTACATAACATTTAAACATGGACATTTAAATGATTTAAATAAGTTTGATTAATGAAACAGAAATATGTATAAATTTTTTTTTTTTTTTTAACTTGTATCATTTTACAGAACACCTTTTGACCTGTTGAGATACTTGCGCAAGCGTTTCTCAGAATATTATATTTCTGCCAGAGAGTTTGTGTACGGGCTGACAGTTTGAACATAAGTAATATTCAAAGACATGTTAGTTTGTGGTCATATGAAACGGTTAAAGAAATAAAATTGAAACAAATACAAAAAAAAAAACAAGAAAACTTTTGTTAAAGTTTTTCCAAAAAACTCCAGAATGTATGGACAGCGCGCAGCCTTACGCACCGAGCTAGCGTAAGACATAACTACCATACGTAGACTATGTAGTAACTGTTATCTAATCTGGGATCGCGCGCGACTACCATGTCATTTTCGGTGCGCGTGATTTGAGTGTCCGTGTTTTTGTTTTTTTGCTCAGGATAATTAGGTCAAATATTAACCACCTTTTTTTTATTACTATTTGGAACGACAATCGACTACTGAACCCTCTGTATCAATATTGCTAATGTTCAAACGTTCATGGTGTATAAAGAGCGAGTATATTCTTACGTATTCGTCACTAGGTCGTCGATAGCTACGAATGATGCTGTCACTTTTATATCTCGTTCAAATGAAAGGAAAAGGCTGACTGAGATATGCTGATTTGCGTGGTAGTTTTATATTTTCTAGTACTTGGCTGGCTAGCTACCACCCTCAAGTTGTAAATCCGCTGCCGTTCACCTAACAATGTCTTGCAGCAGCCATACTTTAAAGCCAGTTCCATTCCAGGATAGGTGTGCTTGACAGTGTCACTTAACATTAGGTGAGCTGTGATCAAAATACTTGGTAGTAGACCTTAGCAAAAGGTCGCAAAAGCAAGTAGGTACAACAACAGTACCAGTATATTCTGCCACCAATCAGTAGTGTAAACATTACTGTGTTCCGGTTTGAAGGGTACTGCAGCTAGCGAAATTACAGTGCTGTTGAGACTAACCATCGAAAGTTTCAAAGTAATGAACAAAGCAGCGATACCCCGGGCCTTATTTTACTACTCAAAGTTTGTGTATCGCTGCAATGATCATGGACGTGGGTTATTTCTTACCATTAGGAGATTGTTTCGTTCGTCTTATTACTTATTACATTAAAAAAAAATAACCTGTCAACAGTAAAAAAAATGTCTAAAATCTAGGTGAATTTCTATAATACACAAAGAGACAAAATATTTGGAAAAGGACAGTTCTATTACTATCCTACTTCTATGATTTTGTCACATTTAGATTGATTGTTCGTTCAGATCTGATGAAGAATACAATGTTCTATTTTTTTATGGTTGACAAGCTAGGTGTTTGACCATAGCCTGGTGTTAAGTGACGGTGTAGTCGAAGATGCACATGTAGCCTAGAATAGATATGTTAAAAATATCTCGCTTATTATTTTAAAATACAAAATCTAACTAACCACGAGTTAATTTCATTCGTGTCTGTCATCTCAAACGATTAAAATTAAATTAATGCTTTTATATGATTTATTTTCTTTCGAGTTTATTGACATTTTAGTGTATCGTTGCAAGCTATCTGGCAAACTAGATATTCCACAGGGTTTTTTAATTACATCTCAACTTAAAACAATCTTTAAAATGGTATAAATGCTTTTATGAGGCAAAATAATGATGTTTGTTACAAGTGATTTAGTGTAACAGAGAGAGAGAGAGAGAGAGAAAGTGAATGAGAAAAAAAACGTATAAGAGCACTTCGATAGATCTAGTCGTGAAAGCACATACGATGGACTAGAAATATTTATTATACAAGCTGACTGATAAAAGATTTTACATATTAAAGAAAATTATTGAGTTTACCTTTTTTACCCGTAATAAAATAAATGAAAAACTAAAATACACCTCAATAACTCTGTACGAAAGCGATGCTTTACTTTGCATTTTTTTTATTACACAACTAGCTGCGCCTCGTGGTTATACCCGTATTTTATATAGTAGTAGTATTACATTCTGAATTTTATTCAAATCAGTTAAACTGTTACATCGTGAAGAAACAAGAAACAAACTTTCACTTATACAATACTAACTTGTGCTCGCAATGTTGCCCGCGTTGTATTAAGAATTGGGTACAGAGAGAAACGAAATATGTGTCAATAACAAAATAATAATAGTTTTATCCATCATGAAACTTGAGCTACTTAATTACCTTCCAGTTTATTCCAGAATAATGTTCCGTAAGACACATCTTTACCAATTTTAAGTAGATGCGTCCTGTGGTTAGTTTCTTGATAATCCCCAGGAACCTAATATTTTCCTGGAATAAAAGGTATCCTAATGTTAATCCAGGTAATAAAATATGGGTGTCAAATTTCATCCTAATCCGTTGAGCCGTTTTTGCATGAATGAATTACAAACATCCCAAAAATATATAAGAAATAACAACTTTAGTAGGATTAATATGATTTTTTGTTCGTTCTGTATGACTGATGCAAAATATTTATCTGTCAGCCTGTATACGCAATTTAAATAAATGTATATTATTTCAAAATAGTCATATAATTATAAGTAGGAATCAAAATATTTAGTAAAAATGTTTTGTACTATAACTAATTATATAATTAAGTAACGACTGTAAATAAACAAATATATATTACCGTAACTTACACAACGCTACGCTTGGCTCTTATAACGTAAAACATTGTAACTTCACGCACTTAAATAAAATTAAATAATATACATTAAAAAATTAAAACTTAATAAAGTTTAGTAGTGAAATTGCCAAAAATTTCAATATTAATTATATTTTTAAACAAAATATAACATATTTCATTATATAAAATACATTTTATAAACAATTAATTTAAAATAAAACAATGATTATATTTTCATCAACAAAGCTTCTATGAAATATGTTGTATTTTATATAAATAGTTATAAATTTAGTTAATTCATCTTTTATAAATAGATTGTTTCATTTATAATCATGTATGTACATTAGTATGATAACAAATAAAGATAATTTATGATAATTGAAAAAACATTGAAAGCAATACGATTCGCTTATTTAAATTGTAAATACGTATGCTTTCGCATATAAAATTGATAAAGTTAACCTATTCAAGGAATGGTTATTAGATAAAATATATATAATTAACAAACTTGTCTAGAATTATATAATTATATATCAGTATACATTTTGTAAACATAATGGATTTGAAATGTAATTGTGTAGCCATCCAAAAAAATGCACAGTAGTAAAGTTATATATATAAACTGTATAATTATTAATCGAACGTCATAATTGTGTATAATAATTATGGTTTTGTAATATTTTTTCAATTACGTTCTTTCAGGAATTTATTATGTGAACAAATTTTTATTTACACTTATATAAATATAAATTTATGTAATATTTTAAATTAGACAAAATGTTGTCAATTGTTAGATGCGTTATCAAGATGTATATAATTAAAATCATTAGCCATAAGAAGTTTTTTGCGAGTTCTCTATGGCATTATATAAATATTTTATTTTAGACTATAGACTAAATAAAAATATCAAACGGTACTTTTTTTTTTTAAACTTTATATGCAAACTTATTCGTTGTGTAACATTTTCAACAGACTAATGATACTATAGTGACATTAAATTCATATACGCATATGACTAGTAAATATAAATAAATAGTGTAAACAAAAGATGTATCGGAAATATTTTATTAACTGATTTGTAATATGCTTTAGCACAACGAGCTATGGAGAGGGCTATGCTCGGAGTTTCCCTACGAGATCGAATCAGAAATAAGGAGATCCGTAGACGAACTAAAGTAACCGACATATCCCAACGGATTAGCAAGTTGAAGTGGCAGTGGGCAGGCACATAGCACGCAGAACTGATGGCCGATGAGGCTTTAAAGTTCTGGAGTGGAGACCACGGACCGGCAAGCGAAGCGTAAGACGTCCGCCCACAAGGTGGACAGACGACCTAATGAAGACCGCAGGAACGCGCTGGATGCGAGCCGCTTCCAACCGGTCTTTATGGAAGTCAATGGGGGAGGGTTGTGTCCAGCAGCTAATTACTGACCACGGGCATTACGTGTACTGGATTCATTTCGGGGATTGTGCCAGTGTACCTTGGAGTTGCACGACTTGGTTCCACCTGCCACTTTTTACTACCGAACGGCCAGACAAACGCAACCGAAACGCAACCCGTACATGGTGGACATTCCCCATGTACGCTTCGAACTAAGCGTTTCGAACCCACAGTCTTTATTCGCACAGCGAGGATGTGGAACTCTTTGCTGGAGTCTGTTTCTCCTGAGAAGTACAATATGGGTGTCTTCTAATCAAGAGTAAACAGGTTCTTTCTAGGTAAGCATGTTCCATCCTAGACCACATCGTTTCTTAACAGCAGGTAGGATGTGGTCAAACGCGGACCTATAATGAATTTTAAAAAAGTGTGTTAAATTAATGTCACTTTATGGTCTTCAACTATTTTTATATTCCCATTTTTATTCACTTCATTTATCCCAATTATAATGGAATTAAATGAAAGAAAAATAATTGAAACGAAACGCCATTGTCATAATAACAGCTTTCCACCACGCCATATTTTTGTATTTATTCTTTTTGACACTTGTTAAAGAAAAATATCAATGGTAATCTATTCCATAAAAAATAAATGATCGCTTTGTAAAAAAAAGTTCTAGAAGGTTTAGTTAACACAAAATTATCAACAGTTGTGTTTGTGACACTTAGCTTTTATTTGGTATAACCTTAAATAATTGATGCTATTGACACGTCTACAGAGTTTTAACTACCACAATTACTTTTACAATTACAATTTTGAAAAGCTCTCATTATATAAAGTCATACCGGGTGTAAGGGAAATGCTCTCAAAAGAAGAAACAGCCGATTAAGGTGGTATTTAATCAAAATAGTAAGTTTAAAAAAAGTTTGGTTAATTATCGACTATTTATTTTTGTTACCAGCCTCATTTTCTGGATAAAAAGTAGCCTATATGTTATTCCAGTCAGCTACATCCATACCAAAGTTCATCAAAATTGATTCAGCCGTTTAAGCATGATGAAGGTACAAACACACTGACAAACTTTCACCTTTATAATATTCGTATGAGTGCAATTTTGTGAACTTGGTAGAAAAACACAATTTATGTTGTATTTTTTTTTATTGGTTCTCTTAACTGGCCTTTATATAAAGAAAATATCAGTAAAATTTTGTGAAAAGTGAAAATGTACGATCTTCTAGAAGAACACTGCAAGACTAAACAAACCTATTTGACAAAATTGGTTTCGACAAACGCGTGTTAATAAAAACTTAAAAGGTGGGTAACGTATGTGGTGTTTCTAGTATTCATAGGAGACGGTGATTGCTTACCATCAGGCAACCGGTCTCCTTGTTTATCACCTGTAAAATAGAAAGATAAAATAGTGACGTGCTTTTGTTCCCGTGATAGTAATCAATAATATTTTATTGTTAGGACCGTTCTCTATACACCCGATATACGCATAGAAATGAGTTTACATGTAATTTCATATTAAAACATTTATGATATAATTTTTGCGTACCAATGAGCTCAGTATTGTTAAATAATTTTTAGTTCATAAGTATACCAGAATAAGTCCGACATTGTAAGTACATTGTACCAATAATTTTCGAATAAAAAATATATTATATGAGTAAGTTACTGACTTCGTTGTTTTATTATAGCAAGCTAAAGCTGCAAGCTAAGGAACTAATTCAATTATTTTTTTATGGTTGACAGGCTAGTTGTTTGACCACAGTTCACCTGATGTTAAGGACGGTGTAGTCGAAGATGGTAAAGCACACCTATCCTGGAATGGTACTGCCTCTCAAGTGAGGCTGTCGGAACACACCGTTAGATGCTTGGCGGCAGATTTTCAACTTGAGGGTGGTGGTAGCTAGCCAGCTGAGGACTAGAAAGTACCCTACCACTGTGCTATGGTTTCCTCATGATGTTTTTCCTTCACCGGCAGCTCAAGCTCATAGTTGGGGTTTGAACCCACGCCCTCCGGCATGCGAACCGACCGCGCTAACCACTGAGCTGTCATCGCTACAAGTACCTTACTACCTTATTTTAATAAGAATAATGACTGAATTCAATTACAAACGAGATCTAATTTAGCTAGATATTCACACGAGTTCTAGAAAGGTGTAGAATCTTCTTCATTGCGAAAGGGGTAATGTACTAGAATTTCTTAGGTATAAAATTATATAGAACCAAAGTAAATTAATTGAAATTACTAAAATCAACCGTGGCATCGAAATATCTATTTTAGTCGTAAAATTAATTAAAAGCTACCCATCCTAACTATCAACCTGTATTTAAGCAATCGATCTTAATATTTTGCTCAAACTGTCTAACAGGATTATTGGCACTAAGATTCAAAAACTATTGACAGTAAATTTATAAATGAAATTTCTTAAAATCATTAAAAGGAGAGAAAAAAAGAGTCTCCAATAGTTTTCGTATTTCAAATGCATTTTATAAGACTAAATTATAAATGCACTAGCGACCCGCCCCGACTTCGTACGGGTAGAATGTAGATACAAGACAAAACCTTGACAAACTAGATTGACCGGACTATAGTCGATGTACGTCGGTAGGTATTCTACGACGAGGGACCTGAGTTGAGACTAATCCAGCGTTGTGATCTATCAATCCTTTGACAAAGGTTGCGTGTGTTGAAATATGCCTAGAACGGGTTTGGTACAAGTATAAGAGATTAGCGACAAAGTATATAATACAACGGCGTTTTTTTTTAATTGCTGACGGTAGGTGTGCATTACCATCTTCGACCACACCGTCACTTAACATCAGGTGAGTTGTAGTCAAACACCTAGCCTGTCAGCCATAAAAAAAATGAAAAATAAATGGAACTGGCCCTCAAGTGAGGCTAGCGGAACATACCGTTACATGCTTGGCGGCAGATTTTCAACTTGAGGGTGTTAGCTAGCCAGCCGAATACTAGAAAGAACCCTACCACCATGCTATGGTTTCCTTACGATGTTTTTCTTTCACGGACAGCTCGCGTTTACTGTTGGGGCTTGAACCACTGCGCTATCATCGCTACAAAAGCTGTTCTGAAGAGTAATTTGTGTTAAATGATTCAAATACAACACACGATGGTCTCTCATCGCTTGCACCAGATCTTGTTAACTTTCTGTGACCGCTGTGTACAAAGGCGCTCCAGACTAGACGTTAACACAAATACATGGCGTGACGTGCTCGAGGATCTGAAAATGTCTGGGTTGCTCTTTGCATAGAACGTGAGAACGTGGGGAAACAGGATTTTAATTGAAATGGGAGCTCTTCCACCACAATCACTCCTTCCACATCACCTGATCTTTGGCTTTGATGGTCCAGTGCTTCTCGTATTAGCTCAGGTCATTACTCCACCTTCCATCAATGTAGTCATTTAGACTTCATAATCCCGCAATTTCGCTTGTGAAATGCAAACTACAGGAAACAAGTACCCAAATGAGAGTCTAACTCGCGTACCGAAGATTCCGTATAATCCTGTATAGGTTATTCATTTCGGGAATCGAGTCTCAAAGATTTTTTCTATGAAAATCTCCAAACATTTCTGTCCATAAGTCACATTGAAGGACAAACTTAACGTTCTAGATTACTACAAGATTTTTACAGTACAAACGGTACGGTACGGTAACGCTCTCTTATATTCGGAAGAAGGCGTAATTGTTTTTGCGTTTAAGAGGAAACAAGTCGTCATTTTCTTCATACTAACGTTTTCCCCGTTTTCCTTCCAGAATTTTAATACTAGAGCAATAATTTTTAGATAGGAAGTAAATACTTGCTAGTTTCATGCCCCTCTGTTTTGATTTTTTGATATATGTTTTTTTTTATAAGAGCTAGGAATCTTCAAAAATCTTAAAATTTACCTAGTTTCAGCGCTGTGTTTCAACGTCCAAATTCCCAATCTTATAGACATAATCTTAAAAAAATAAAACGCACAGGCAAAGAACACATCCATCTTATTTACTTGTTAAAAAAAATCGTTAAAATCGTACTAAAATCGGTCTAAATTTGGAGGAGGGAACAGAGGAATACGAAACCTCGATTTTGCTCATTTTATTTCGGGTTAATGAGCCCGAGGTACAGTTGTCCCTTTCGCTCAGTATGTACGCGGGTGCTGCGTGCGGCGCGACAGAAATAGCTTGGTGCATGTCCTAATTTTCAAATGTCTCAGTTGACTGCTTTCCTCTTAATTGTATTGGTTTTATGTGCAACACTAGCATGCTGAAAGATCAGATTTCGTCGTATCTATTCACATAAGCGTGGAGCTTAAACTAATCGTTAATTAATGCAATCAGTGTTAGCGTCTTAGACGGCCGGCTTACCTGCATGCTCCGAAGTCTGAACTAATCCACGTGCGACGTCATGCGATTACTGGGTTGCTTAGACGAGGCTACGCGACCAGTTATATTCAAACGAAACAAACTAATTCTGCCGCCGATACTTGAAAAAGATGCATCTAAGAAGCAGAGTAGATAGATATATTTATGTTATAGTTGTGTATTACCCTGTATGTATATCCTCGTTATTGATACACACCGTCCTTTTCATGCTCTAATCCTTTCCATCCTAAGGTTGCCTGGAAGAGATCGCTTTTAGCTATAAGGTCGCCATTTGTTACACCTTTAATTAAGTTGTTTGTTTGTAAACAGCAGTTTTAATCTATCTTTGTTTCTCAACACAATGTATGGGCAACATTGAGAATCGAATGTCTCCCAACAGAATTGTTTTAAAAATATTTCAATCATGTGACGGAAAACGCTCATAATAACGAAGACAGGTCAAAGTGGTGCATTTATTACTGTCCGGATCGGAACAGTCCCTGTTTATACACTGTCCCACTGCTGGGCGTGGGTCTCTTCTCTTTGTGGGTACAGCCATAGTCTATTACATTCGTATAGTTTACCACCGCAACTGGCAATACACTAAAAACTTAACTGTTGTAATGATTTGGTGGAAATTTTTAAAAGCTTTTACTTATTTAATTTTTTCATAACTTTAAAAATTTAAATGTAATTTTTTTTAATACTCGATAATTAAGATCGAACTTCACTTCGGGTAAGTTCGTTTAATCATAATTATAATAATTCCGAAGTCCGTAGCACTGTAGCACTATTATGGTACTGTAGATGCTCTACGCCGTAGGGATCAAAACCTATAGGGTACTTCCCGTGAACTCAGAATCTTAAGATTTGGTACGAAGCAACGTCTTATAGCACAGATAAAGGAAAAATTGTAAAACGCAAAAAAATACCATAACTTTTACTTATACCTACAAGTTTGTACGGAACCCTCGGTGCGCGAGTCCGACTCGCACTTGGCCAGCTTTTTTTTTAACTTTATTTAATTTACCTTAACAAGAGCTAAACCATTTTACTAATTAACCTGCCATACAGAACGGTTACTCTAATCTCCAGCGCTAAAAGCATGTTTAACATACAGATTGAAACACTTGGTCTCGGGCCAAACGATATCCACGGAAAATCCTAGCGGGATATACTTTTCACTTATGATTCACGGGAAACTGTTAATATAAGCAACTTTTTTTTTGTGTAACAGTAATGAGACGAACATTACACTCTCCTGATGGTAAGAGATAACGCATGTCCATGACCATTGTAGCATTACGCCGAACTTTGAGTAGCAACAAGTCCGGGGCATCGTTGCTTTGGCACTCATTACTTTGACTTTCGATGGTTAGTCTCAGCAATTTTTTTTTTTATGTATGAGTTATGAGACCAACAAGGCCCTCCTGATGAGAGCAATATAAGAGACAACGCCTGTTTATGACCATAACAGCGAAACATAGAACTTTGAGTAGCCGAACAAAGTCTAGGACATCGCTGCTTTGGCACTCATTACTTTGAAACATTCGATGGTTAGTATTAATAGCCCTGTTATTTCGCTAGCTGTAGTACCCTTTAAGCCGGAACACAGTAATGTCTACACACTACTGCTTGGCGGCGGAACTGTGGACTGGTTTTTACATGTGGTCCACCAGAGCGTGGAAACTACTAATTCGATTTTGCGATGCTCCATGTGACTAAGGTTATTCTTTCTCTTGTAATTACAGTGGTAACTCGATATACGAGTGCCCTAATATACGAGTGTTTTGAGTGATATTTTGCTTTGAGATGAGAGCAAGATTTCAGATACGAGGAATCGCACACTACACCGATGCACACGCAGTAGACCACAACATGCGGGGTGCATGGTCGTGTACTGGTTGTGCATCGGAGTTGTTCAACGAAACTTGCCTAACTCATTTCCGCAATGTCCTGAAAGGGAGGAAGAAACAAACCTCCTTGGACAGTTTTTTTTAAACGATCTGCAGGTGAAAATGAGCAAAGTTTGACGAAAATTAAGCGCTTCCGTAAGCACTTAACTTTTTCTTTATTAATATGTTTTTATAGAATATGTATTTTTTTTATTTATAAATAAATGTTTCTTCTTGTAAATACATTTTTCTTATTCAAAAACAACTGAGGTTATGTTTTGAGAGCTCGAACGCATTAATGGCATTTGGGGAAAATTGCTTTGAGATACGAGCAATTTGACATATGAGCAAGGTTATACCCTGATTACACCTACCGAGTAGATTGGCGAGACAGTGCCCTCGGCCGAGCGCTCGGTATTTGTAAACACATAGTAGAGTGCTCGGCTGAGCGCTCGGTCTGGCAACAGGCCGAGAGAGTCACTCGGACCCTATTCTATTTACTAGACCGAGTACCCAGCCCCCCGCTTCTCCGCACTGTCTCGCTCGCTCTCTTGGTGGATCTGAACACGCGCTGAACTCATTTTCTAATCATTATTTTTCGATCCATATCAGCGTTTCGCTCGTACCTAATACCGGGTATAAACTGAACTGACTGACTGTCTCGCCGAAATTTTAAAAATATGTATAAACACTCACTCGGCCATAGCACTGTCTCAGCCCACTGCACATTTTGCTGTCTCGCCACTCTATTCGGTAGGTGTAATCAGGGTATCACGGAACGAATTAAACTCGTATGTCGAGGTACCACTGTATAGTGTTTTTGTCTCTAGTTTTCTAAACAAGCTTATATGAAGGAGTGGAAGTAGAGCACGTCACGCGCATAGCATCGTTTTGCTTCACACTGTGGGCCGCTTCACGCCGCGCGTGTTCTGTAATATATTTTGCTACTCAAGTTCTGTGTATGGTCATAGAAATAGTCATGACCCGTAACTTTGGTGTAATCAATAAAAGATTTGTATTTGTATTTGGCAGGAGTTATCTCTTACCATTAAAAGAGAGTCTTCTTCGTCTCATAACACTTAAATTAAAAGCTGCCTATAATTGGAAAATGTATCAATCCGCGACTGTTTGAAGCAAATCTATAAATTCTTTGCAGCTTGAAATTAAGTATAACTGTGGAATTGTCATCTCGGATGAAATAGCTGCACGTAGATAGTCATTTCATAAAAAATAACGGTCAGATGAGACCTCTTTTGACTTGCTATCCCGCGCACTGCACAGGAGCTAATCTCACTTAACCAAGTTTATCTGGGAGTCCAGTTAACTTAACAAGGTGGATTACGAAACCAGTGTATGCTTTCTCTATGCTAACGTTATTCTGTAGAATTGTACCTAGTATTGTAATTTTTTTTTTTTCGACTGAGAGCTATGTCGCGCACCTTAGCCCATTGGGTACCAAGTCAAGACGGTACATGCTTTGTATTATTTTATTGAAATATGTACAGTAGCAGACCTTTTCTTATGTAAAAGTAATACGAACAAAATGCTCTCCTTATGGTAAGAGATAACGCATGTCCATAACAATTGCAGCGATACACAGAACTTTGAGTACCAAAACAAAGTCCAGGGCATCGCTGACCTGCAGCACCTAAACAAACAGATCAGTACGGTACCTAGCAGGTATAATAATACTTTGTAAAGTAAGTTTATTTTTCGCTTTTTAGTGGTGATGGTTTTTATTTTTGAAGTCTGTTTTACTTTTTTTTTAAGTTTGTTTTGCTAGCTGCAGTACCCTTCAAACTGGAACACTGTAATGATAACACACTACTGCTTGGCGGCAGAATATCTGGCACTGCGGTGGTACCTACCTAGACGACCTCCTGTTAAGGAAATCTACCACCAAGTAAAACTCGATACTGGCATAAGAAAGAGACAAATAGAAATATGGAATATCGTCTCAAAATATGATCTTCCCAAAACGTTGCGATTTAATCTGTAACAGGATCCGCGCTGCAACGGTATCAGTTGCGAACGTATGCAAACTCGCATTCTTAAACATTTCTGCTGAATAAACCTCATCGTGTTTTATATCAGTTTAGCTGTGCCTTGCACATCTGCAAGGCACAGCTAATATTATTTTATATTTTACATTTTCCCCCTAAGAGGATTCATGACCTAGTGCATGAAGCATTTTCTAGTTATCAAATGTTTTCATGATTGCTAAGTTCTTTAATTGAGGTCGTCTAAATAGATACCACCGTAGTACTAGATTTTCTGCCGCCAAGCAGTAGTCTGAAACATTAGTATGTTCTGGTTTGAAGAGCACTATAGCTAGCGAAGTTGCAGGGCTATTGAGACTTACCATCGAAAGTCTCAAAGTAATGAGCGCCAAAGCAGCGATGCCCTGGAGGTGCCAAAAGACTCATCTGTAACAAAATCAAAAAATCAAAAGTCATTTATTCAGTTTAGGCCCTGGTAAGGCACTTATGAACGTTAAGTTACATTTTAGAATCTACCACCGGCTCGTAATTACACTTCAACTGAGAATACTCCGGCAAGAAACTCAGCAAGGATTTTTTTTTTTGTGGATCTTTCTTTTCATATTAGGTTACAGTTTATACAGTTTACATTTATAGATATTAATACATTATGCTTATTACAATTGTCACTTAGCCAGGGGGATGCAAGTGCAGAGAGAAGCTACTACAACCATATATTCCTGTCTTCCACGTAATGAGCCACCTTATAGTAAGTAGGCTTTGTCAATTAACCTCTGCTTTATAAAATCTTTGAATTTATTATAGGACATTTATAGGACAACGACTCCCTCGTTCAAGCTAATCTTCATAGTCTTAAACATCGTCGCAAAGTTGCTAGTTTATCGGATTCATTTCGGAGAGTGTGTTTCAGATTTGCATGCTCTAATTCCCCCATACCCATTTTTCTATTAAGACGGCCAGAAGCCCGAAAAAGGGACATCGTTTCATGGTTGACGATTCAAAAACCCATACAATGTGACCGTATGACCCGTAATCGTTATTTGATTCCGCTCTCATTGCTCGAAAGGCTAAAACATGGCATACGTTGCCTGAAGAGGTGTTCCCTGATAGATTCAATATGGGTGCTCTCAAGACGAGATTGCATCGGTATCTTCAACCGTGCTCCATCTTAGACCGCATCATCACTTAACATCAAGCGAGATGGCGGTCGAGCGGAACCCTATTCATCATTTTAAAAAACTTTGTTTTTGCTACTCAAAGTTAATTTGAACGTAGAAACTTTATTGTATCCTAAAAATTAACAAAAACAAAAGCCTTATGAGCCAGTGCAGCCAGTTTTTACCATACAAACGTTAAAACTAAGATACGGTCGCATTTCTTGAGTATTTTCTCCCAACATACACACATTTTCATGCACCTCACCTCCATTTGTCCCAAATACACCGAATACAGAACATAATGTAATAGTAGTGGACGTAATCAGGACAAGGTCGGGGCGAAAGCTAGAATTTTTTTTAATGAAACAAATCTCATTAATTAGTCAAGGTGGTGCTGGAGCCGTTTACAATTTTAGACATAATACTTTTAATAAGCCTCGAAAGCGGTAGCTGCCTAGTCAATCTTCTGTTTTGGAATTCTCTCGTCAAGAGTAAATTCGAAATTGTGTAAAATGCATGAAAAATACAGTCATAGAATGAAATAAATTTAATACCAACGGCAAATCAAAAAGATTAAAAATTACATGAATGTGGCAAAAATCAAGTTGAAGTTCATTTCAAGATCCTTTATTACATACTTACAACAATATTTAAATAAATTATCTAATTTAAATACACAAAATGAAAAAATACACACAATACAAATACTCAAGCATACAAGTCTAATACTCAAATAGCATGCAAGCGGCGTTCCCACGGTGAATGTTGGAACGAATTTGGTACAAATTTGTTTTTCATATTAGCAGTGTCTGGTGTCAATTCTGCTTCCAAGTTTAAAAACAAAACAAAAGACTTAGTCCCGTAATGTATGTTTTGTTATCACTAAGTCTCGCCCTAGCTCCGGCTCTGGTATTAGTTATATGCAGCGTTTCGGGAACCTAGGTTGTAAATCTAATGGTTCGTAGCAACGAGTGCAGACTTTGCGATGCCTATTTGTATTTCAATAGAGCTGTTTACTATATTTATTGAATTTAATTTTAATCACATTAGACAAACATTCGGTGCTATACCATTAATCCGAATCAGCCCTGTTTTAGGGTTCCGTACCCAAAGGGTAAAACGGGACCCTATTACTAAGACTCCGCTGTCCGTCTGTCTGTCACCAGGCTGTATCTCATGAACCATAATAGTTAGACAGTTGAAATTTTCACAGATGATGTATTTTTGTTGCCGCTATAATAACAAATACTAAAAAACAGAATAAAATAAATATTTAAGGGGGCTCCCATACAACAAACATGATTTTTTTGCCGTTTTTTTAGATAAAACGCCCTTCGTACGCGAGTCCGGAAACACACGCATAACTATGAAAAGAGTTGCGTGCCATGGTATTCAAACCCACGACCTCCAGATTGGAAAGCCAGATGATCTCCCATTACCCATTATCCCATACAATAGATTATTTTATTGATATCACCAAAGTTACAAATCAAATTACGTATTTATATCTTTCAAATATATTAATAAAAATCTTATTTACATATCAATATAATATAAGAATAATATTACAGAACTATAACGTATGCAATCTGAAATAGAGACGCTAACATTTAAGTAGTCTGCTCGCTTTGGGTTTGAAAACGCCCATATCGTACATTTCCGGAACCATTAAACTCAGCAGAGTTTTACACCCTCGGCTTGCTAGATGGCAGCTAATTAGTTTGCTAATGATTTTTACTGAGAATGTGTTATACGAGTATTTTTGTTTTACTTTGTTTGAAGCGAGACGAGGCCACGCGCGCTTTGTATTCAGCTTTGTCACCATGAAGATGGCCACCGAATTTCTATAGTAAAATACGAGTATTTCTTTTTTTATTGGTGACAGGTTGTGTGGTTGTCAGCTTACTTGATGAAACCATCTGCTTGCTCACCTGCTTTCATATGACTCAGATAGAAAATATATTATTTATGTATATATTTATAACTATTACTAAGACCGGTTTTTGTTTTAACAGCTCTATAAATGTTTTACCAAAAATTTTATTTGGCTGGTGCAACTACGAAAATCTCTCGGATTCGATCCCGTTACCCCCTATATTATGAATATAGTAATAGAGATAACGGTCTCGCATATTATAAAATTATACCTACTGTTATAACAAACTAGCTGTTACCCGGCGCGTTACTGCTGCAAAAAACAACAATTGTACTATGCTTATAACCTTCTGCAATCAATATGTTGACCAAGTTTGTCCAGTGCCTAAAATACGAACAAACAAACATTCATTCTTATTTAAAAACAAACAGACAACGCTTGGCCACTAACGCGGTCAGCCACCCATCAATAGCAACAAATAGCATTTTTTTTTTAATGATGTATGTTTGTTTTTAGATACCTCATTTTTATTACAACTAAAGAGATGCTTATAATTTATATACTTATCATGGAATACATATACTTGTAATTGTTGTGTCAATAAAACATTTGTATTTTTACAAAAGCTTATTTCTTATTGGTGAAATCTTCTTTCACACAGCAATAAATCAACGGATTGGCATGATTTTCTAAATAGATATAGAGCCAAAAAGTGTTAAAAGACAAATACTAGTTAGTTATAGGAATTGGATTTTGAGTGTAAGATTACATTACGACAAGTATTTAATATTTTGTTCCCGGAATATTCCTAACGATACATTTACCACCAATTTTTTTACTTTTTTAATTTCTGGGCATTATATAGCTACTTGATATTTTATGTGAGATAAGTTAGATTATTTAATGTAGCATCATTTACCTAGGACAAGCAGTCCAACTAGGTAGGTCCAACTTCGAGAAAGAGGTCAATCGTCGAATCCAACTCGGCTGGGCAGCGTTCGGAAAACTGCGCAGCGTTTTCTCGTCCGAATTACCTCAGTGCCTCAAGTCGAAAGTCTTCGACCAGTGTGTGTTACCAGTGATGACTTATGGCGCCGAAAC
The DNA here is from genome assembly GCA_950106695.1 of Biston stratarius. Lineage (NCBI taxonomy): Eukaryota > Metazoa > Arthropoda > Insecta > Lepidoptera > Geometridae > Biston > Biston stratarius. The sequence continues at coordinate 9,434,198 of OX467116.1, forward strand.
GTGGTCTCTGACTATGTGCCTTCTTAGTAAGCTCAAAGTAGCACAACGAGCTATGGAGAGGGCTATGCTCGGAGTTTCCCTACGAGATCGAATCAGAAATGAGGAGATCCGTAGGCGAACTAAAGTAGCCGACATAACCCAGCGGATTAGCAAGTTGAAGTGGCAGTGGGCAGGGCACATAGCACGCAGAACCGATGGCCGATGGGGCTGCAAAGTTCTAGAGTGGAGACCACGGACCGGCAAGCGCAGCGTAGGACGTCCACCCACAAGGTGGACAGACGACCTAATAAATACCGCAGGAACGCGCTGGATGCGAGCCGCTTCCAACCGGTCTTTATGGAAGTCAATGGGGGAGGCCTATGTCCAGCAGTGGACGTCATGCGGCTGATGATGATGATGATTTAATGTAGCCATGGAAATCTAGTATTATGAATAAATAATAGTTATTATAGGATTTATAATAAATAAACGTGAGTAGACTGTAGATTTCTATTTAGTTTATAAAATAAATATAATATAATTATTATTCGTAAGTATAAGTTTTCCTTGCGTGACCAAAAGTGTCAGCATCTTTTGTCCTAAATATAAATTACTATCAATTTCGGGGATGCTGAATTAATCTGGGGCATATTTCCCCGATCGGTATTTTAAGTTACCGAGTTTAATAAATGTTCACAGTTTTCGATACAACGACGCGTGTGCGATGCATGAAATTTGTATGCGGCTTGCATGTACAATGTATGCGGGTTGAATATACGTAGCATCACAGATATTTCTTCTGTAGAGATGCCCATAATCTTAGCGGTTGAGTCAATTGTATGCGCATTTGCGCATGAAGCAGGAAAATAACAATGTAACCGGATGAGAGGTATGTTAAAAATTGACTTTTTTTATAGTTGCATGTATAATTTAGGCGTAATTTTAAGCACATCTATATTGCCACTTTTATTTAATCGAAATTCTCCATTCATCAATTCATGAATTCTTCATTTTGCTTCCATTAAATGTAGCAAAATCGAAAAAATATCCCGGACATCACAATCTTTACTATTGAACATACTACTTTTTTACTGGGCAAGTGTCTTTATTAACTACATACAATGAAACAAATACAAATAATTACCTAATATAATACTTTTTTTTAATGGTAATGAGACGAACAGGGCGCTCTCCTGGTGTTAAGATATAACGCCTGTCCATGACCATTGCAGCGATACACAGAACTTTGAGCAGTAAAACAAAGTCCAGGGCATCGCTGCCTTGGCGCTCATTACTTTGAGACTAGATGGTTAGTTTCTATAGCCCTGTAATTTCGCTAGCTGCAGTACCCTTCAAACCGGAACACAGTAATGTTTACACACTACTGGTTGGCGGCAGAATATCTGGTACTGCGGTGGTACCTACCTAGACGACCTCCTGCTAAGGAAATCTACCACCAAGTAACAAGTAAAACTAACCTAACCTACAACATAAAAACATGTATGTACATGACACCTACCTACCTACCATGACATGTACCTTTGTATAGACATGAAAGTCTAGAGACAATGGAAAGGTCAAAAACTACTATTATTGTTTTTACTTCCCGCAGTATATACATTTATGAAGTATGAAAATGTATATCAATGTAAACCCAATTTAGCTACTAAAGCAGTTATGATAGGTGCTGGAGCGTTGTACGCTTCACTAAGATTGAGTTAGTCCTTAGTCTTTGGACATCTCTATAGAATATCATCTCTGTGGACGACAGTAGTTGTATACGAAAATGCTGCATGTAGAATACAGGATGTGCAAATTTTGGTGGCTCGAATGCATGCGTGGCATATTTTCTCTTTAATCATGTTGACATTGCATAATTATGTTTCCTTGAATTATTGCTTACTAATATATTTTTTTTAATTCAAAATAAGTTCGCGTTTGGCCACACTCTACCTGATGTTAAGCAGTAGTGTGGTCTAAGATAGAGTGAGCTTACCTAGAAGAAACCTATTTGCTCTAGATTTGAAGACACCCATATTGTACCTAACTGTTGTGTTTTGTTATTAACTAGTTTATTTCTCCTGTATTATGTAATTTTAAGTGTGTACAATAAAGAGTTATTCATTCATTCATTCATTTATTAATACCTAACAGGGAACACAGACTCCAGCAGAGCGTTCCACAACGTCGCTGTGCGAATAAACCAAAAATCCATAACAGGCTAAGTGTGCTTTACCATCTTCCACCACACTGTCGCTTAAAATCAGGTGAGCTGTGGTCAAACACCTAGACTGTAATCGAAAAAAAATATAGAAATACTAGATACTTGATGGTAGATGACAGTAGAATAGTTCTACTGTGTGTCAGTTCGGTAAAAGACAATGGAATCAATGAAAGCTTTTTTTTAAAACCGCTGCGACACCACAACGCATCGTGTGACTACACCTTTACAACCATACATTACTCACGTCATGATGTTACCGCGGTGATGTCACAAGTAACTCAACACAACATACCACTCAGAATTCGATCTCGGACGGCAGTGATTAATAGGGCAACTTGGGGCAAGTTGGGGTAAGACGGGGCAACTCGGCAAGTTACAATAGAGTACACCCATGCACGTCCAAAGCTTAGACGGGTTAGTTAATTAGACTATGTCTAGGCAAACATGAATCAACAGAGAAGTTGATATTTCATTTTTGTCTACTGATAAAACCTCTTTATTGTTCACACCAGAAATATGAAAAATGTACAGAAAACAAAAGAATCTATTGAGTTAGTGCTACAAGTGGCGGCCTTATTGCTAAAATAAATATCATAGGACTTTATAGGCAGCGCCATCTAGCCCCAAACTAAACAAAGCTTATATTATGGGAACCAGATAGTTGATAGAATACCTATAGTGCAGGGGCTGGCATTATCTGCCGCAGAAGCTACAACCTCAAATTGACTCAAAAATAGGTACGTACCAACGTAGACGAATTTTTGAGTCCAGCCCAGTACTCTTATTATTTCGATATCTGTTCACAAAAATGCTATGCAATTGCATAATTTATTGCATAGATGTGAGTATGTGTGTGTGTTTGTGTGTGTGTGTGTGTTTGTGTGTGTGTGTAAGGTTGTCTGGAAGAAATCGCTCTAGGCGATAAGGCCGCCCTTGTACACCATTTATTTGTTATTTCTGTGTTGTATTTTTGTTTTGTTACTTTTTTCTCTTTTTTTAATGTTTTTAATTTTTGTATGTTATAATATGTTGGGTGTATAATAAAGTTGTATTGTATTGTATTACATTGTATTGTATGTGATCGCTTAACTATTTCCTGAGTATCTTACAAGTAGCGCTATAAGCTGCTCAGAGTGCGGGGACAAACGTAGTGTACGACGGCCTGAGACTAGGTGGAGTGACGCGATACGTAAGTCACCTAGCACTGGAAATGAAATCTGAAGATCGGGTTGAGTGTTGTGTTTTGGGAGAGGCCTATGTCCAGCTGTGGACTATGACTATGACAGTATGAAGATGATGACGGTGATTATAAAATTTATATTATAATTTTCTGGTGCATAATATGCTAAAGTCCATAGGACACAAGATGTACAATAGTCCATAAGCCCAATATCTCCTACAACCAAACGCCGTTGCCAATGAAGTCAATCTATAGCCGAAATCCCCAAAACCGCAGTAATATATCAAAACTAGCAAGTATAATAAATCTTCTCGTCGACGTCTCGGCCAGCGAGAAACAATCACCGCGCCCGCAAACATTCCACGCACGTCTCTACGATGTAGCTACTGAAAAGATGGGGCACCTTTCGACTAAAAACACACGGAAGGAAATTTTAGCCGCACCCGTTGCGTTTGTAGACCCTCTGTCTATACAAAATCAGACGGCCACTTCAATTAAAACGTTATTAGAAGATTATTTATTTTATTTATTGAGGATTCAGATTAGCAACTAAATTCATTAATACATCAAATTTGTGTATTGGTTCTTGGTGGATCTCAGGACTGGAGCTCATCTAGATAGGTGCGATTTTATGTTACCTCCGTGTTCTGTTCGTGAACCAAGTAAATAACGGCGTGACTTGCTACAATCCCCAAGTCAATTTTGCTGAACATCCCGCAATTACAACAGCTACGACCATCGCCAAAGCCATCGCCATCAGTCGATTCACACGCCAAAGGGCGTAAGTTCAAACCCTAACAATGCACTTTAGCTATTGCGGTACATAGTGATAGTGTAGTGTTAAAGTGCGGTGTAATTGCCACCAGTGAAGTAAAAAGGTCATGAGGAATTTGCTGTGGTGGTGCCGGCGTAAGAATAGTACCCCACCCTCTCTACCCGCGGTTGCCGTAAGAGTCGGTTAAGGGATATAACCCGGAAGATGGGCAGCAGCGTCTTCCATAAACAATCACACCTAACTGCGCTCGCCAACACTCAATATTAGGTGGGCTGTGGTCGAATATAAAAACCCGTAAAAAGTAGGTAATCGTATCACGAGTTTCGAAATAAAGCCCGCTGTCCTGCGACCGCAGCGGCAGCGGGTGAATAATCCTCCGGAAATTCTTAAGCCTTCGTAGAAAGAGACCCCTGTCTGCTAGATTTTCGTTTGGAGAACGGACAAATTCACATTCTAGGATGTCCTTGTTATAATTATGAATAACTACCTGCGCCCCGCGGCTTTACCCGCGTGGTGATGGATGATGATGATGCTGAAAAGTATCCTATATTTTATTCCAGAACCTAAAGTATCTACACGCAAAATTTCATTCAGATCCGTTCAGCCGTTCAGGCGTGATTGAGTAACAAACATCCTTCCATCCAAACTTTCACATTTATAATATTACTAGCTGCGCCCCGCGGTTTTACCCGCGTGGTGATGGATGATGATGATGATGATGATGAAAATTTCTATCCTATGTTTTATTCCAGGGTCTAACGTATCTACATGCAAAATTTCATTCATATCCGTTCAGGCGTTCTGGCGTGATTGAGTAACAAACAAACATACATCCAAACTTTCACATTTATAATATTAGTATATTTATAATATTAATAGGGATATTAGTGGGATTTATATTGCCGTGGTGGTGCCGGCGTAAGAATTGTACCCCACCTTCTCTACCCGTGGTTGCCGTAAGAGTCGGCTAAGGGATGTAATCCGGAAGATGGGCAGCAGCGTCTTCCTTGAACAATCACACCTAACTGCGCTCGCCAACCCGCCTGCCAAGCGTGGCGAGTACTGGCAAAACCCCCCAGGAGGAGGCCTATATCCAGCAGTGGACGTCCTATGGCTGATGATGTGATGGTTAGTGGGATGTTTACAACACAAAAAACACAATAACAGCATTTGCAATAACAGGAGCATGTTTCAATTAAGCCACAAAAAAAACGCTTGCTGCAGTAAGTACCCTTCAAAGAAACATAGTAATGTTTACACACTACTACTTGGCGGCAAAATCTGGTACTTAATAGATATCTTGCTAAGGAGATCTACAACCAAGTAAACTATTCCGAATCAGCCTTGTTTTTATAAGCTGTCCCACGGCTGGGCACGAGCCTCTTCTCATTGTGAAAAGAGTAAGGTCGTAGTCCACCACGCTGACAAAATGCGGGTAGACAGACATCACATATCTTCAAGAACTTTTTTATGAACTTTCAGACATGTAGGTTAACTTCGCGATGTTTTCTTTCACCGTTTGGAGTCAGCGACAAAACATTAACTTAGAAAGGACAGAGGTGCTTGCCGTGGGATTCGAACCCAGTATCTCTAGATTAAAAGCCAGACGGTCTCCCAACAAGGCTGCTGAAATTGACAGGCTCTGTGTAACCACAGCTCACGATAACTTTAAGTAAATGATCTTAGTTGTTTTTTTTTCTGACAGGCTAGGTGTTTGACCACATCTCACCTGATGTTAAGTGACGGTGTGGTCGAAGATGGTAAAGCACATCTAGCCTGGAATGGAACTGACTCTCAAGTGAGGCTGCCGGAACACACCGTTAGATGCTTGGCGGCAGATTTTCAACTTGAGGGTGGTAGCTAGCCAGCCGAGTACTAGAAAATACCCTACCACCACGCTATGGTTTCCTCACGATGTTTTCCTTCACCGGTAGCTCAAGCTCATTGTTGGGGTTTGAACCCACGCCCTTCGGCATGCGAACCGACCGCGCTAACCACTGAGCTATCATCGCTACAAAAATAAAGTAAAAAGTTAAATATGTAAGTGGCCTGTCAAGTAAAAACACTATTCATACTCACTTCCCTAGCTTATCACACACGCGGCAGTAACTTGGAGCGAGTAATCAATTTCATAATGCAGTGTCTTACGTACTGCAGCCGATGAATAATATAGCAAGAAAGCAGCAGTCAGGTTCCGCTTTCTTGTTGGACGTGTATTAGGCCAATGTTTGGTCCAAAGGTTCGCCAATCTTAAATCATTAGGAAAAAGGACTAAAATAATAATATAATAAGAAATTTTTTATACATAAAAGTAATAAGACGAACTAGACGCTCTCCTGATGGTAAGATAACACCTGTCTTGACTATTGCAGCGATACACAAAACTTTGATTAGTAAAACAAAGTGTCAGGGCTGCTTTGGCGCTCATTACTTTGAGACTCGTGGTTAGTCTCAACAGCCCTGTAATTTCGCTAGCTGCAGTACCCTTCAATTCGGAATACAGTAATGTACACACTACTGCTTAGCGGCAGAATATCTGGTACTGTAAGAAGATCTACTATTTTTGTTTATTTAAACTTTTTGTGTACCTAGTTATAAGTTTTACTTTGATAATAAAAAAAGTCAAGAAGCGATGTCCTGGACTTTGTTTTGTTACTCAAATTTCTGTATACCACTTCCATTGTCATGGACAGGCATTATATCTTACCATCAGGAGAGCTTTCCGTCTCATTAACCGCCGACGTAAAAAGAGGGGTGTTGTAAGTTTGACGTCGATATCTGTCTGTCTGTCTGTATGTGTGTGTGTGTCTATGGCATCGTAGCTCTCAAACGGATAGGCCGATTTCGATGCGGTTTTTTTTCATGTTCCAGTTTCCTTGCGGTGGTTCTCAGCTGTGTTTGGTTAACTGCGTGGGGGTTTTTTTTAATTTTTTAATTTAATTTTACTTATTAATTAACATTGTTTGGATCTGAAAAAGATTTTTCTTTTTGGGTTCTGTCACCGAACATTGGCCATAAAATTGGGCCAACGCGAAACCAACCGTAGCTACCGCTGAATAATTCACGACTGGGGGTGCTTTGTGTCTCGAGTAAAAATAGTCGGTTATATGAGTGCTTTTGACGTCACACAATTATTGTTTGCAGAATATGACAAGAAATAATACGGACGGAAAATGTGGTGAAATACGTTTACAAACTTGCAAGTTCTAATACGAACTGTTATTCCTTTCTAGTCACAAGTAATGAGACGAATTACATGCTCTCGTGATGATAAGATACCGCCTGTCCATGTCCATTGCAGCGGTACCCAGAACTTTGAGTAACAAAACAAAGACCTCATTACATTAGATTCAGATAATATTATTAATATTTCACATCTATCATACGGCGCCGAAACGTGAAATCTCACACCTAGAACGGTTCATAAATTTCAAGTCGCTCAACAAGCTATGGAAAGGGCTATAATGCTCGGTGTTTCTCTAAGGAATCGTATCCGGAACGAAGTAATTCGCCAGAGAACAAAAGTCACCGACATAGCTCAGCGTATCAGCAAGTTGAAGTGGCAGTGGGTCGGTCATATTTGCCGCAGAACCGACAACCGCTGGGTTGGACGTGTTCTAGAATGAAGACCACTTAACACACAAAAGTAGTGTTGGACGCCCTAAGACTCGATGGAGTGACATATAATGAAGACAGCTAGCAGTGTCTGGAAGCGAAAAACTGAAGATAAGGCTGAGTAGCGTCTTGGGAGAGCCCTATGTCCTGCAGTGGATATATATGTATGCTAGATTGTTGATGATGATGATGAAATATAGAAATAAGTGACTGCCAAATGTACAAGATGACGAATATGTAACATCAAATACGAATGAATACTTTACTGATAACACTAATGTTAAAAATCAGACACGGTTTGCTCAAACGCAAACCTATTTTGAATTAAATAAAACAAAAAAAAACTTGCTTCCAACATTTAACTTTGTATTTATTTTAATTTTACTTTGGTATCTTTCTACCGTATTCAAATACCTTATTGGCTAATGGATTGAATGAAGCCGAGTATAAACTAGACACAAATGCAATGAGAACTGAACAACGTTTTAGTGCACAGAAAGCTTTCTACCGCTCACCTGAGTCAAACTTAAGAGTAGGCAAGTCACAGAGATCATATTCAAAAAATATTACTTACAAATGAAAAAAACAATAACACAAAGCGCAATGGGATCCTGATATTTAGTTGACAGCCCTGTTGGCTCATTGGTAGAATATCTGCCTTAAGAGCTGTAGGACGTGGGTTCGATTTCCACTTGGGACAAACATTTTGTGGTATAAATAAAATGTTTGTTCTGGGTCTGGGTGTTCTGCATGTATTATAAGTACGCATTTACAAAAAAAAAAAAAAAAAATCTACTAGTTATCTAACTTCCATAATACAAGCTTTGCTTAGTTTAGAGTCAAAAGGCGCTGTGTAATGGTAAAAAAAAAAACAACCTTTAACATCCGAAGCAAAATGAGGGGTGCTATAAGTTTAAGTGTATTTGGCTGTCTATGGCATCGTAGTTCCCAAATGACTGAACTGATTTTAATTTAGTTTTATTATTGTTTCGAAAGGTGGCTTGATCGTATATCTGTAAATTACATTTACACTGGAACACAAAACACAAAAACTAATAAATTAGAGCTAGTAACTAGAGTGGTGGCTTTATCGGTAAAAGCGATGTCTTCTAGGTAACTACGAAATGTCCGGGTCGGTCACATTTTAGAAAGCTCTTTTACTAAACTCTTGGACATTTTAGGCTACTTCACTATGTTTACCTTCACCGTTTTGAGTAATGAGCACTAAATCAGCGATGTCCTGGACTTTGTTTTGCTACTCAAAGTTCTGTATATCGCAGAAATGGTCATAGACAAACGTTATCTCTTACTATCAGGAGAGCTCGTCTTCGTAACTTTTACATAAAAATAAACCGTTTGTGGCCAACGATAATACATACATAATTTAAAAAAGACAGAATCGATTGCCTCAGGTTTTGAACCCAGGACCTGTAGAAAAGAAATCGAAGGTCTTTAACTAGGTTACTGGAACTTCAACGTATAAAAAATATATGTCTCTTTTACTGTACAAAAAACTAAGAAATAAACTATAAAATACGAAAAACAATTAATAATCTTCTGCAAGTAATGCGTTCTCGTACAATTAATTGTATTTTTAAGATTGTGTAGTAAATAGTAACACTTAAAAAAGAAAATTACACCTTAGTTATTTATTTGAATTCTCTGTATGTATCTGCTCTACACTATGGAGTGTAAGTCTGGCAAGGTGAGATCAGAGACAACGACAGCTCGCTCGCGGCATTTCATTACAAAACTACCTGCAATGCATATGTTTTAGTGTCCATTACATTGTATTTAACTATGTGGTTAAACTGTCAACGCAAATGTGGCCTTTTATATGTAATAGATCTACGATCTAATATAATACTTTGGGCCACCAACTGGCCTAATGGAAAGCGATGGTGTGATGCATATCGATCTTACAGATATGTATTTACGAGTTCTGTGTGCTGGAATATTCCGGACACCGTAGAGGAGGACTCCAATGAGGAAGGGTTCCAGAGTCACTGGTTCATTTCAGGTACACTGACCGCTCCTAACCTCGCGCCCGCCATCAACCGCTACCTCCACGTGCGAGGCGCGCCGCGGCCCCCAGAGCGAAACAAGACGAAGCCGCGCGTGCGTTGTACTCAGCTTTGACTCCATGATGATGGCCACCTGATAATTAAACGTGAGTTAACCCGCAAAAGTAAAACAAAAATGTGTCATAACCACGCCAGTCTCCATAGTAATCTATATTTTTGTTTACAGGAAATAATAATAGAAAGGGATTAAAAAAACTTTTAAGTAAAACGGTTTTATTCTACATCTAGCTGATAGCTGCGACATCGTCTGCGTAGAATTTAACAAGAAGATGTTTAACAATACAATATAACACAGCAGAGCACAGCCCAGCACAGCACAGCTCAGCTCAGCTCAGCTCAACACAATACAATGGTTGCAAAGTTTTATAATGATCGGCTAAGCGGAAATAGTCGAAAAATCCGTCCTAAGATTTGAAATAAGTAATAAATGTACCTAATGAAGCTAAATAAAACCGTTAAAAAAATCCTGCAGTAGATTCAATTCTTGGGCAGTAAGTATCAAGAATGTATCAAAAGATTTTATTTTTCGATTTCTTGGTCGGTTCTATACCTCTCTGTGTTTTTAATCCGTTTCGTTGGCAGCACCGCGTTCGACGTCCGATGACGTCGTAATTCCAAACAAGCAGCTCGGACACTCACTCATGCGGCCAAAGTATAAAAAATTATAGAAAGGCAAAAAGATGCACTTAATATTAATTTTATTTATTTTTTTAGTGTATCGCGGCGTAATAGGCGCCGATATTTTTATTTGACGCTAGTAATATTAACTAAATGTTTTTTTTCTGGCAGTATCTTAAATCACAAAATTATGTAGCTTTTACTGTGGGAATCAGATAAATGATATATATAAAATTAAATAAATAATATGATTAAATTAAAGCACAGAAATATATAGATATATTATATGAAATAACTTCAACTTTAGTGTAATTAAATTTACATACATACCTACATTGCAAAAAACCAAATACCTACTATAAATTTTAATATACAAGATAGTAAGTTAGGGATGTACTCGCAAGGGGGTCATTGAATTTATTACAAACAACTTATACTATAAGAACAACATTGAAACCGTACAAAAACTACAAACACAGTACACAAAACAGCCTGTTAACCTTCAAACAAATGTATAGAACAGCTATTTTTTTATGAATACTCCGTTCTAATAAGTACACCCTAAGCTTATATGCTAGTATACTCGTTATTTAAATGTCCCTTTTTGGGCAGTAAATGAACATAAGCATATAATTCACGATACAGAACTACCACCGACTAAGTCAAAGACAGTCATCCACTGTGTATAGTTTCAAACAAGTGGGACGTCTGTAGCATCCGTAAGCTTTGCCCCGGACATTTTATGGTTATTGGCTGCAAGCTGAATCGGTCTGTATCACCCACTATTAGTGTTATGGTTCCGGATTCCGGACATAATGAGTTCCAGACGTTTTAGAAGTTCCAAGTCACTGTTATGGCCTGTAATGTTTTTTGACCGCAAAAAGCTAACGTTCCTGGAGTTTGTATATGCGAACCCAGTTGACAGTAGGGTTGCTAACTTTTCGTAAATGAAATAAAGTATATGAAAACTGGAGAGCTAAATAGAGTAATTTTGAAAATAAACGGTATTTTCCAAATTAGTCCTGTTTTAATGAACTGTCCTATTGCTGGATACGGCCTCTTTTCATTGTGAGAAAGGTAAGGTCGTAATCCACCACACTAGCCAAATGCGGGTTGGGGACTTCACACATCTTCGAGAACTTTCTTTTTAACTTTAGGACATGTAGAGATATCTTTATGATGTTTTCTCTCACCGTTTGAAGTCATCGACAATACGCACATAACTTAGAAAATCCAGAGGTGCGCGCCGTGGGATTCGAACACAGGAGCACCAGATTGAAAGCCAGACGGTCTCCCAACCAGGCTATCGAACTTTATTTTTATTAAGAAATTTAAGTTTTAAAAACATATGTTTTGCTTTTTCACAATTTAATAATTTATTATAATTTTTTATATACATACTTATATGCCTCTTTACATATTAATTATTCATATTAAAATAAAATAGGAGCTTATTTCTGTAAATAAATTGATAAAACTTCAATTTCTGTCATCCGTTAACATTCATCACAGAAAACATTTTCTATAAGGGCTGAACTGGCGGGGACAGAATGTAAATAGAGACACCCACAAAATTTTGAATACATTGGCAACATAATAAACTATTACCGAATATAATAAATAATAGAATTAGAATTGAAATAGACTTTTGAGCACCAAAATTTTACAGAGCCATTGCTAACAATTCGTTCTGCGAAAAGAGTTGTTTAAATAATTTTGCAAAAGTTGGAGTTCTGTTTCGACCACAGATTTAATATCTCATGGAAGGAGGTAGCCGGTGGAACCGCGTGAGGAAGTCGCGTTTCCTACGTCGCTCGACGGAATGGCGCCAACATAGCAAAGAACAACTCTTATAACAGAAGGTTTTCCAACAGAACGCAAAAAAACATGTATATATTATATTGTATTATTTTACAAAATATTCAAAACTATATCATAACTTTTATAAATAATTTATGGCAAAAGACAATGCTTGTCCATGACCATTGCAGCGATACACAGGACTTTAAATAACAAAACAAAGTCCAGGCATCGCTGCTTTAGCGCTCATTATTTTGAGACATTTGATGGTTAGTCTCTACAGTCCTGTAATTTTGCTAGCTGGAACACAAGAATTTTTACACACTACTGCTTGGCAGCGGAAGGTGTGGTACTGCGGTTGTCCTACCTAGACGACCTCCTGCTAAGGGGATCTATCACCAAATAATAACTTCATTAGACTTTTTCATTTGATTTATGTATCATTAACTTTTTTTTTATAAAATCAGCAATAAAGATTTAAATTAATGTAACATCAAATACCCTGTGATACTCTAAATACCATTTTTTATATTTTATTATAATTTCTCCTTTATCTAGTCAAATTTTATATTTAAGAGCTATGTGTTCCTAGTGCTAATAGGGTCCGTAAACACTTAATTTGTCACAAAGGATTACACAAAAATTGGCATACGTTTGACCGCCATTTGGCCTAATTTTGAACTAAGGCGTTGTCTACGGTGGAGCTTGATTATCGAGAAACATCAACATTTCTGAATTATTGTCTAATCTCACTCCTACTTTGCATTGATGCAATTTATTTTGGCCACTTGATTACAAAACATTAAATTCTTTTACTTTTACAAAAATTTTATTACGATGTATTACAAACCTTCCAAAACAAAATATTTAAATGCCAGTAAAAACCGCATTAAAATCCTTTACGTAGTTTAAAAGAAGAAAGCGATATACAAACATACGCGGTCGGCGACTTTGTTTTATAATATTTAGATATTCAAGAAACGTAAAAATTAATGTTTCGCTATTACTTCATTAAGGATCGCCTAAGTTAATTTATTGTCACATCTGCGTGCACTTACTTATTCTATACCATCCTCGCGAAATGTTGGGTTTCGTACTAAATTTATTACCCTATGTATCTATTGCTTCAAACGTATACCAACCTTACTATCATTACCAGAAAGTACATTTTTCAATGGCTTTTTACACGATATGTGTCTATGATAGGTTTAAGTTATTTTGGACGTTATTTTACTAGGGTTAAGGTTGATTTTATGTAGTGTAAGAACGGAATTGGGCTAGTCGGCCATACCATCATTTCATGGCAAGTGACTGTTACAAGTAATGCGTTCGTTTACAAGTAGATTTATTATGTATTTACATGCTGGGTGTTGAAGTGTGGATTAGATTTTTGTATGTGTGGGTGCGTGTCGAGCAATTGTTATTCTGTTTCTGGTAACCAAACTATATACGAACAAATATTTTTTGTCATGTTATATAATTATAATTTATAGTCCATTATGGATAATGTAGTGTATGCGCATCAAGCCTACATACACTCATTAGTGCAGTCATAAAAAAAACCAACCGTCACTCTTACTGTCACTGTCATTGTCATGTTTTTTGGCGGCAAAGCGAAAAGAGTCGACACGACCCCTATGGGTTTTTTTCCCCCGAAAGTTGTGTTATTTCACGTTTTTATTTGGTTCAAATATATCATTCATAATGTGCCGAATTATAAGCGCGAGTGTGGGATAAAATGTAAAATGGTGCGAAACATCACTTTTCGAGTTGCTTCTAAAACTGTCTTGAAGCTTGTATAGAGTCATGTCTGGACTCGACCGTGATTTATTTTGTGTGACTTTGACTTATTTTACTTGTATACGAAATACGCGAAAATATCAAAACACTGACACTGATTTGATTTTATTTTTAAATGTATTTCTTGTAAACAAATGAAGAGTAACAATTTATCTTCATACCTATAATATGTCGTATCGTCGGCTTTTAAAACTTAGGGCTAAGCGAATTATTAGATTTATGGAAGAACTTGTAAAAACATTATATTGAGGGTAGTCACAATAACGATAGTAATCCTCTTCTCATTGTGAGAAGGGTAAGGCCATGTCCACCACGCTGGCCAAGTACATTTTCCATCACTAACAAGCACTCGGTTAAATCTAAGATTAGTCGATCTGAAATTGTCGTAATTCCCAAACGATGAAAAACTGATTCCGGACTGATCACCAATCAGTTGCCTGTGCATTTAGAATCCACGATCTGGAAATAAAAGAAGACGAATGAATATGGTAGCTTGTTTAAAAACTTTTACTTGTTACTTGTTAAAGTTTTATTTGGTGGTACATTTCCTTAGCAGGAGGTCGGCTAGGTAGGACCACCGCAGTACCAGATATTTCGCCGCAAGGCAATAGTGTGTAAACATTATTGTGTTCCGGTTTCAAGGGTACTGCAGCTAGCGATAGTACAGGGCTGTTGAGACTAACCATCAAATGTCTCAAAGTGTTGAACGCCAAAGCAGCGATGTCCTGGACTTTGTTTTCTTACTCAAAGTTCTGAATATCGCAGCAATGGTCATGAACAGGCGTTATCTCTTACCATCAGGAAAGCGCTTCTTTGAGACATTAGATGGTTAATATCAATAGGCTTGTAACTTTGCTAGTTGCTTCTCAATAACGTTTAAACACTTCAGTTTTGCTACTACCTTTTTTGTCACGCTGGACACTACAACGACAACTTTTTAGGGTTCCGTAGGGTCCTACCTCAAAAGGAAAAAACGGAACCCTTACTTTGTTATCCGTCTGTCAAGACTCTTTTTCTCAGGAGTGCGTGAAGGTACCAAACTAAAATTCATACCAAATACTCAGGGCTACTGTTCCTAGGAGCTGTGAAAAAATCAAACTTCTAGGCCAGCGCAAACAAAAGATACAGCCGTTTATGCTGCAAATTTTCGACACTCGCAAGGGAATCAAAACCTACAGGGTACTTCCAATAAACTCAGAATCTTGAAAGGTACGAAGCAACGTCTTATAGCACGGATAAAGGAAAAATTGCGAAAAGCATAAATTACCATTAAAATAAAAATACTTGGCTCGCACTTGGCCAGTATTATTTTTTATTATAATTAAAAACGAACTAACAAAAGACGACATAAATAATTATTTATGTCGTCTTTTGTTAGTTATTGTAATGTGTCAAAATAAACATTTTCTTTCTTAGTAGATAGGTAGATTAGGTAGATTACCTAATACCATCCTAGAGGACATCCTGCTAAGGAGAACTACCACCAAGAAAAAGTAGTTTTGTTAATCATCATGTCTGTAGCTGAGCAAGTGGTCTGTAGCTGATTTTTGTGCGTTAAGAAAGATCGTGAGTTGTAAATTGGCCCTGTAGGTAATCCCTTGAAGATTGGCTGTCACAGAACACGTGTTTCGCTCGCTCATTACGCGCAATTACCAGCAATTACGATGTAATTAGGAGAAAAACCGTGACGTAAGTAATTCGTTTCGAGATTGACAACATTACGTGGGCGTTTTCTTATTCCTTCTTCTTTTTTTGTTAATGAGTCGGAAATTATAGAAATTTTCTCGATAGTTTTCAGTTACATTCTGAAATCCTTCGTTAACAAGCATTTAAGCTCAACTAAAGCTCCCTGTTGGCTCATTTAGTAAAGTTCTGCTTTGAGAGCTGAAGGGCGTTGGTTCAAACCTCAACAATAAGCTTGAGCTGCCGGTGAAGGAAAACATCGTGAGGAAACCATAGCATGGTGGTAGCGAACTTTTTAGTACTCGGCTGGCTAGCTACCACCCACTCAAGTCGAACGTGCGAACCGACTGCGCTAACCACTGAGCTATCGTCGCAACAAAAGTATACCCTTTGTTCTAATAAAATAACTACACGCCATCCGAAGCACGGTAGTTCTCATTTTCAAATGCCTCGACTCCCATCTCCGCGATGATTGATGAGATATAATGAAACTGTAAACCTACACGTGTATTCGTTTCCGAGATATGATTAAGTTTGACAGAATGATAAATTATATGCATCTTTTTAGGTATAGGTACCTTTTTGCTTTTTTACCCAACTGCCAAGAGACGGTTATGTTTTTCGCGCGTACCTTGTATGTATGTATGTAAATTTCTTTATTACCTCATGTCTTCCAAACGGCCGAATGGATTACGACAAGGTTTTTTTTATGTGACATTAATGAGACGAACCAGTCGTCCTCCTGATGTTAAGAGATAACGCCTGTCCATGACCATTGCAGCGATACACAGAACTGAGTAGTAAAACAAAGTCCAGGGCATCGCTACCTTGGCGCTCATTACTTTGAGACATTACATGGTTAGTCTCATCAGAGCATCCACAGTAATATTTACACATAGAGCTACTTGATTGTGACGATGATAAAATGTGTTTGTTGTTTATGTAATCTAATGTTTATAATAAATAAAATGTCTTAACATACTGTTATGGTTTCATAATTAAAAAATAAACATTAAAATGTACATGTTTTATAATTAGAGACGAGCAGTAATACGGCTGTCGTGTTTGTACAGATGTGGAATATTATACGAGTATTGTTAGTCGTGGTTTTATGGGGTGAGTTTACATCCCAACTCAGTGTTTTTGTTTATGTTTGTTCACCTGATGCCACCTGGTCCACAGTTCACCTGATGCTAAGTGATGATGCGATCTAAGGTGGAGCACGCTTGCCAAGAATATACCGATTCATTCTAGACTTGAAGACACCCAGATTTTATTTATCTGGGAACACCCATTTAAGCAGCGCATTCCACTACCTAGCTATCCGCACAATGAACGTGGAATTAAAGCTAGCGAGTTCTTGGAACGTCGACCATGAGGTCACTTTTTCGAGCTTCTGGCTGTCCGATAGAAAAATGGGCATGGGGGAATTATACCATGTAGTTCTGAAGAAGCACACTCACCGGAATGAATCTGATAAAAAACCGATAAACTAGCAACTTTGAGACGATCTTCTAAGCTCATTTCTCAAATGTCAATTGAATAATCCATTTTAAACGACTTCAAAAAATGAGGAGGTACTCAATTCGACTGGTATTTTTTTAAAATGTTTGTTACCTCAGTACTTTCGACTGGGTGAACCGATTTTGATGATTATTTTATTTGAAAGCTGCTGCTTCTCGCTGGTGGTCCCATTTCAATTTGGTTCAGTTATGACAATGGCATCGATGAGAAAACAATATGAATTCGGTTTATATTTTGTTAAAATTTTACTTGTTTTATTTTTAATATTATTATTTCTTTGACATTTAATTCTGTGTTAATTATGAATTGATTATTTTTATTGCATGCTGTCTGCACCTATAATTGTTGTGACATTTATCTATATACTATTTTTTTCCTTCTTACTTTTAGTCATGCTATAATGTACTTAAAGTTGGTGTACATAATAATGAATAAAATAAATGTAGTCGACGTCCACAAGGACTTTCGCGAGTCTTCCATAGTAACTCCCTTATTTCCAGACGTCCTCTCCGCTGACGACCAGTTCCTACAATGCCATGACGATCCTACTGCAGCTCCGGACGAGGGGCCGCTTGAACAAGTCCAGTTCACCTGGTTAGGAGCCTTGCAGTATATACATAGTGAGTAGCATGTTCAGCGATGATAGTTCAGTGGTTAGCGCGGTAGGTTCGCCTTCCAACAAGAAGTAGTGAGTTAACATCGAGAGTTAGACAGAATTGCTTGTTTGTCGGTTTTCTATGATGCACTTTTGAGAATACGCTCCTGATCTGCATGACCTAATTCCACCCTACCCATTCTACTATCAGACAATCGTGAGCTCTAATTAGCGACATCGTTTCATGGTAGACATTCCAAAAACTCGAACTAAGCAGTTTGATGCCACCTTCTTCGAACGAACCACTAGACATTGGAAGTTCCTGCCCGAGTAGATGTTCCCCGATAGATACAGTCTGGGTGCCTTCAAGTCGCGAGTGAATTGGTTTCTTCTAGGCGAGCCTGTTCCATCGTAGAACTCTACTTAACATAAGGAGTTAAAGTCAAATACAAGCCCATACATTATTTAAAAAAACATTGCTGTGATCCGATTTAAATGTAGCTAGTAAAATTACAGGGCTGTTGAGACTAACCAGTAACCATCGAAGCAGCGAGCCCTAGACTTTGCTTCGTTACTCAAAGTTCGGTGCAATAGTCATGGACAGACGATATATCTTACCATCAGAAAATTAAGTTATCTCATTACTTATAAAAAAACGATAAAAACTTCTTTAAACTTCTTTTTAAGGGTTCCGTACCCAAAGGGTAAAACGGGACCCTATTACTAAGACTCCGCTGTCCGTCCGTCTGTCTGTCCGTCTGTTTGTCACCAGGCTGTATCCCATAAACCGTGATAGTTAGACAGTTGAAATTTTCACAGATGTATTTCTGTTGCCGCTATAACAACAAATACTAAAAAACTGAATAACATAAATGACATGATTTTTTTGCCGTTTTTATAGATAATGATACGGAACCTTTAGTGCGCGAGTTCGACTCGCACTTAGCCGGTTTTTTATATCGTAGGACATTACACACAGGGCGAACAGACCCCAAACTAAGCAAAGCTTGTATGATGGAAGTCAGATAACTATATAATAGAATACTTAAATACTTTTTTTTTTTCAAATACATAGTACTTATAATACATACAGAATACCCAGACACAGAATAAACATTTATTTAAAACACAAAATGTTTATCCCGGGTGGGAATCGAGCCCATGCCCACAGCTCTTTAAGCAGTACTACCAATGAGCCAGCAGCGCTGTCAAATCATTAAATGAAAAACATTATTGCAGGGTTGAAGAGTTTTTTTACAACGGCCAGCTTTTACCATTACTTTATACTTACTACTATGTTACTTTTGTCAGTAGTGTTGCCAGTAGGTACATCCGATGCGACCTTTATTTTTTTCTGAAATTCGACACGTACGCAGTACGAGAACAATATAAATATCCGTACTTAGGTAATTCACCCCGCGATAGATAATTCCCCGAGTCCCCTCGGGCTAGGGTAGGGGTGTCGATTTAGCAAAATTGTTCGCTCTTGCTTCCCTCTTTATTGCGCCACTCTCCGCTCCATGTTTATTGTATTACTGACTGATGGACAACCCTACGTAATGAAATGAGACTAGGATTATTTGTGAAATTAAAAATTTATTATCTTCTTTTACGGAAGCGTCAGCGAGGAAAATTGTAATGCAGAGGTACAACTTTTTATTTAAATATAAAAGTAATGATAATTATCAAACGCCGGACAGATATTGAATGAATGAATGAATAACTCTTTATTGTACATAAACTGTATTATAAACCATCTCGATCACGTCAGCTTTCAAACAAAAAAACGCATCATAATCAGTCCATTCGTTTACATGACACACACAGACAAAGGTACGTTAAATTTTAATTTGACTTTTTGTAATTATAATGCACATACATAGTTTTGGAATGTGATACAGATCTGAAAATGTGTATTGAATTGAAATTAATACATTCTGTTTTGTGTGTTATGAAATAAATAAATAAATAATAACATTTTTTACGTCGGAGGCTAAAAACAACACTTAAGATTTGATTTAAAGATGTTCTATCATCATCATCATCATCAGCAGTAGGACGTCCACTGCTGGACATTGGCCTCCCCCACTGATTTCCATAAGGACCGGTTGGAAGCGACTCGCATCAAGCCGTTCGTTCCTGCGATCTCCACCTTGTGGGTGGACGTCCTACTCTGCGCTTGCCGGTGCGTGGTCTCCACTCCAGAACTTTGCAGCCGCATCGGCTATCAGTTCTGCGTGCTATGTGCCCTGCCCACTGCCACTTCAACTTGATAATCCGCTGGGCTATGTCGGCTACTTTAATTCGTCTACGGATCTTGTCATTTCTGATTCGATCTCGTAGAGAAACTCCGAGCATAGCCCTCTCCATAGCTCGTTGTGCTACTTTAAGCTTACCGAGAAGGCATATAGTCAGAGACCACGTTTCAGCGCCATATGTCATCACTGGTAACACACTGGTCGTAGACTTTCGACTCGAGGCATTGACCTACCATTACCTAGTTGGACTGCTTGTCCTAGGTAAACGATCTATATATCAAAATCAAAATCAAAAAGTAATTTATTCAGTTTAGGCCCTGGTAAGGCACTTATGAAAGTTAAGTTACATTTTTGAATCTACCACCGGCTCGTAATTACACTTCAACTGAGAAGACTCCGGCAAGAAACGCAGCAAGGCATTTTTTTGTGGATCTTTCTTTTCATATTAGGTTACAGTTTATACAGTTCACAGTTATAGATATTAATACATTATACTTACTACAATTGTCACTTAGCCAGGGGGATGCAACTGCAGAGAGAAGCTACAAAAACCATATATTCTTGTCTTCCACGTAACGAACCACCTTATAGCAGGCTTTGTCAAAGAAAATATTTAAAACACTAGTTACTGAATTCGAAAGAAACCGACTTACATTTTCGTTAGAGCCATGTTCAGGGCATATACGAGACTAGTTAGTACTGAACCCTCGACACGCAAGTGAGAATAACACTTTAGTAGTTTTATAATTTTATTTATTTTGTTGTATTTGCAGTAAAGAACGGCACTCCTCACTACTTCAGGGTCCCGCGAGTAGTACTTATCACGCGACAGTTTGTTCTCTCTACTGCTAAAGACGCGGCGGAGATTCCCGACGGATACGCCTTGTAAGTAGATTCCCATAGGTAGATAAGAGAAGCTTTCATATCGATAATAGCTCAGTGGGTAGCGCGGTCGGATCACACGAATCTACCTACGAGAACTAGCCAGCTGAGTATTGAGAGTTCCCTCTCACCATGCTATAGTTTCCTCACGGTGTTTTCATTCACCGGCAGCTCAAACTCATTGTTTGGGTTTGAACCTACACCCTACTTCGTACGCTACAAGCATAGAAATTTGCGAGAATTACGTTGAATATTCACTCACGCTCGATATACAAGTAGGAGCACCGCTTTCCTGATGTTCATACATTTTTGTTCTGTTTTATGTACAACGTAAATCTCGCAAACTGTCATATCAGACCCTCAGATTAGCTCAGGACACATGCAGATAGCATAGCAAGAAAGTGCCTTTTTACAAGCTTTTATTTAACTTTCAATGTATGTATATATGTATGTTTGGGTGAAATCTCGCAAGTTGAATTTGACCCACTTCCCGAGTGCACTCAAATTTAGTGTACTTATGTATCTTCAGTGGCACGATTATATGGTATCATGAAGCTGGTCTGATGATGGCCATAGGAACTTCTGAACTAAGCAAGATAAACCCATCGAGTTTGGACTCGATTGATTCATCTTGAAACACTTTATGTCTAGACGATATCCAAGGTCTGATGATGGAGCTAGATAGAAGCTTTTAAGAATATAGGTTACCTACACACCAAATACTTACTAGAATTCATTTTTGAATTTTTAGTTCCAGAAAAAAGCTTGTTTTAAAAATATTTTTTTAAATTTTAATTTCGCTGCACCGTCTCCGATTCTCGATGTACCAAAAATCCACAAACGCCAAATTGTTTGCAATCAATACTGACATTAAAATGTGTATGAAATTTTAACGAAAAAAGACTGGTTATAATAAACTTAACCTTTCGAACGAAAATTGTCGGGTATTCTAACACTTCCACGCTAGCAATCTCAATCAAACTTTACCATTTAGCTACGCCACTACTACGCACTAGTGAAACAAATATTCTCTCCTATTCAATGAAATTATAGACATCTGAACAACTTTAAGTATCACAAAGCCGTATTAACTACGAAAGAAAATATTACTTGGTCAAATTACTCACCCTGCAGTGGGATAGAGAAGTGGTTGATGATGACTGTCTTTAGTACCATATCAGACGCCTCTTTCATTGTTGAAGGGGCAACATAGCCTTCGGTGAATATGAACGCGACGATACAGAGTGCGCGCTGACGGTGGAGGCCGTGGCGGACGGCGCGGACTGCGACACGGCCGCGATCCTGATGCCCATATCGGACGTTCTGATGCACCCCGAGTACAACCAGTCTGGGATTAACGACAGCGTCGCCTTAATGAAACTTCTTACAGAGCTCAATTCACGTAAGTAAATACTCGCCACGCCTGGCAGGCGGGTTGGCGAGCGCAGTTAGGTGTGATTGTTCAAGGAAGACGCTGCTGCCCATCTTCCGGATTACATCCCTTAGCCGACTCTTACGGCAACCACTGTAGAGAGGGTGGGCTACAATTCTTGCGCCGGCAACACCACGGCATAATTCAATAATCTCTTATTTTTAAATAATCGACAAAATCATAGAACAAGTCTCTCTTGCTCCTGGAGCACGCGATGGAAGGTGCATCCCGAATGGAAGTGTGTACGCGGTTGTGTATCCATAGCCCCTAGTGTAAAAAATGAGGGCCCTGTCTAGACTGGTTAGGGTGTATCAAGTCAATTACTTGTACATTACTAACATATAATAAGTATATTGTTACCACAATACAAATTACAAACCACGGAAAGAATTTAGGGGAATTTCTTACAAGTTTGCTTTCAACCGAGTTGCCATAATTATAGTTGTGTTTCAACCTTCTTGTAGCGATGATAGCTCAGTAGTTAGCACGGTCGGTTCGCACGCCGAAGGGAGTGGGTTCAAGCCCCAACAATGAGCTTGAGCTGCCGGTGAAGGAATACATCGTAAGTAAAACCATAGCATGTAGTATACTTTTACTCGATTGGCTAGCTACCACCCTCAAGTTGAAAATCTATCACCAAGTACCTAATGGTGTGTTCCGGCAACCTCACTTGAGAATCACATTCCAGGCTAGATATATTTACCATTGACCACACCGTCACTTAACATAAAGTGGTTAAAAAACCTTATCAATCATAAAAAAAACTGGTGGGTGTTTCCCGATGGATGCAATCTGAATGTGTTCAAATTGAAAGCTTTTTAGGCAAGCGGTGACACTTGACCAAGCGATTAATCAAACGTCAGAATACACAAAAATTAAGTTTGAATAAAATCTTCTGGCTATATTGTTTTCAGGTTACATGGTGCCGGTTTGTTTACCGTTCAGCAATTATATCAAAACCACGGACAGAGATATCGTCATCAACCAATTCTATCTCGTAGACTTTTCCAACGGTAAGAAACATGTAATTATATTTGCATTTGAGACATTAGAGATTGAAACATTTTCAATCTCTAATGTCTCAAATGCAAATATAAATATTTTATTGATAACGCCAAAATAATTTTTTCTATTCATATTGGAAGCGCCAAAATATTTTGGACTTCCTGGAGCGGGAT
The DNA here is from genome assembly GCA_950106695.1 of Biston stratarius. Classification (NCBI taxonomy): domain Eukaryota; kingdom Metazoa; phylum Arthropoda; class Insecta; order Lepidoptera; family Geometridae; genus Biston; species Biston stratarius. The sequence goes on from OX467116.1 coordinate 9,457,825, forward strand.
GCGTTATGTGTCCGAAGGCTTCATAGCGTCAATATGTTTAGTGGACTGTATTTCTTAATTCGCTAGGCACGCTGATTACACATCAATTAATTTACGAGCGATAACACAGAGGAAAAGGAAGAATGGGAGACCACGCACCTTGACCTCGTTCCTGTCGCAAATAGTCCTGGCTGCGCAGCACAGTATGCACTTTGTAATGCACTCCACACACTCGCGGTAGAAGGAATGTTTGATGTTTCAGTTTAGTTGTCGTTTTTCTTTATTCACGTAGGTTAATTTATATTATTTTACGCACACGAGTGACGCCGATGATCGGTCACGTAGCACTTGGTCGTTGATGACTATTATGGCGGTAGTCGGAAATAATAGGAATAGGGAGTGAAAACATTAACCATGTGTAAGAAAGTAATATGCATTGATTGTGAATCCTACCCTACCTGGCACATATACATACACATATTTAAAAATATCATAACGTATGTTAATATAATAAAAAAATTAATATAATATTATGTACATATAATTATGTTATAACTAGCTGCGCCCCGCGGTTTTACCCGCGTGGTGATGGTTGATGATGATGATGATGATGCTCATGATGGTGACGATGATGGTGACATATTTAGATATGTTTTACTTGGTGGTAGATTTCCTTAGCAGGACGTCGTCTAGGTAGGTACCACCGCAGTACCAGATATTCTGCCGCCAAGCAGTAGTGTGTAAACATTATTGTGTTCCGGTTCGAAAGGTACTGCAGCTAGCGAAATTACAGGGCTACTGAGACTTACCATCTAGTCTCAAAATAATGAGCGACAAGGCAGCGATGCCCTGGACTTTGTTTTACTACTCAAAGTTCTGTGTATCGCTGCAATGGTCATGGACAGGCGTTATCTCTTAACATCAGGAGAGCGTCTCGTAACAACATGACCTCTCCGCGTTCCCGCCAAAACTCACAGGTTTATGTTACACAAGCTTTTTTGGATGTCACTTCAGATGTACCCAGAGATATGGTGGATGAAGACAAAGAGTTAACCAGAGTATTTCTGTTACCAAAAGAACGTTGTTACAAAAAGGATGATGCACAAGTAAGCTTATATATGTTTTTATTCATGTATTTATTTAATAGCTAAAGTCATATTTGAGTTTATAACAATAAAAACTTGTATTAATTAGTAATTAGACGAAAAGGCCCCTAGTTCTCAGTCACCCTGTTATCCCTGGCTAAGGTGGTGGTCAGGGTAACGGCAGGACAGGGGGTGCGAAGAATCCCCTGGCTACCGCAGGACACCAAAAACGAAAATGACATACAGCGCCGTGGACGCTTACAGTGAACCTGGTTCGGAAACTCAAAATAATAGCCTGGAATGTAACTGGCTTTCAATTGAGGCTGCCGGGACACACCGTTAGATGCTTGGCGGCAGATTTTGAACTTGAGGGTGGTAGCTAGTCAGCCGAGTACTAGAAAGTACCCTACCACCACGCCATGGTTTCCTCAGAATGTTTTCCTTCACCGGCAGCTCAAGCTCATTGTTAGAGTTTGAACCCACGCCCTTCGGCATGCGAACTGACCGCGCTAACCACTGAGCTATCATCGCTACAAAATAAAACAAAAAAATATATATGGAAATATTTTAATAATTTAAAGTACTCTGTCAACTTTCCGCCGACGTGTAATGTGACGCGTGGAAATGACGACCTCTAAACGATTTATTTTTTAGAATACCAAAGAGTTGGACATGGACAAGTATATATGCACAACCGGTTGCGGATTCCACATTGGAGCTGCGAGCATAGTCCATGAGCGTACTGGACATTGGACCATCATGGCTCTGTCTCTACGTACGAAGTTAAAATAGACTGATAGAAACGGCAAGGTAGCAAGTATGTCGATTTTCTACAGAATTTCGGAGAATGTGCTACTGAGCTGTACGACCTTGTGCTACCAACCCCCTTTTTACTACAGGACAAGTAGAAAGACGGCCCACTACCACGTTTTGAGGTGTGGTATCATATAATCAGGGTTGAACGTCATCTAAAAACTTCTGACAATATCCTCTATATATATACACAGAATTTGCCGTGGTGGTGCCGGCGTAAGAATAGTACCCCACCCTCTCTACCCCTGGTTGCCGTAAGAGTCGGCTAATGAATGTAATCCGGAAGATGGGCAGCAGCGTCTTCCTTGAACAATCACACTTAACTGCGCTCGCCAACCCACCTGCCAAGCGTGGCGAGTATTGCCACAACCCCCCCAGGAAGAGGCCTATGTCTACCTATGTGACAACACACCAGAGGTCGCAGCTGTGGACGAGGGTTTTTTTCAAAAATTTTAATTTTGTTACTTGTTACTCCATTAGGTGGATCCCCTTGCCCGGACCCCCTCAGGAGCAGTGCTCCACCGCCCCCTCCCCCCCACATCCTGATCCACCCCTACGTGCCCTGGATCTACAAGACCATCACTGGCAACGCGCTTGGGTCCTTCGATATGAACGATCCATTTCGTAAGAATCATTTTAAAAATATTACATTTTATATAATTGATTAGTTGGAAATAACAAATTAATTGATAATGAAAAACTTGGTGATAGGTCTCTTTTGCAGGAGGTCGTCTAGGTACCACCGCTGTACCAGATATTCTGTCAAGCAGTAGTGTGTAAACATTACTGTGTTCCGGTTTGAAGGTTACTTCAGCTGGAGAAATTACAAGGCTGTTAAGATGTAAAAGTATTGACATGTCTCTCCTGATGGTAAGAGATAACGCCTGTCTATGACCATTGCAGCGATATACAGAACTTTGAGTAACAAAACAAAGGTATTGCTGCTTTGGCGCTCATTGCTTTGAGACATTTGGTGGTAAAAATAGCGCTGCCATTTCGCTAGCTACAGTACCTTTCAAATAGATCACAGTGGTAATAAATATCGTAGGACATTACACACAGCGTCATCTGACCCCGAACTAAGCAAAGCTCGTACTATAGAAGTAATATAGCTGATAGAATACTTAAATACTTTTTTTGTAAATACATACAGAACACCCAGACACAGAACAAACATTTATGATTATACCACAAAATGTTTGTCCTGAGTGGGAATCGAACCCACGCCCTACAGACATACTATCAATAAGCCAACAGGGCAGTCAAACAGTAGTTTTATACACTACAGCTTCGTGGTAGTATATCTGGTACTGCAGTGGTAGATGACCTCCTGCTAAGGCGATCTACCTTATACTTCCATCCCCTTTTTACTACAGGACAAGTAGTGCGACGGCCCACTACCACCCATACATAGTGGAATTTCCTTGGGTACGTGCCAAACGTTTTGACTCAACGTTTCTCATCCGTACGGCCGAGGAATGAAACAAGCTGCCGGCTTCCTTGTTTCCTGAGAGATATAATCTAGATTTTTTTCAAAGCCAGAGTGAATAGGTATCTTCTAATTCTAAGTCTGCGTGCTTTATCTTCGACCACATCATCGCTTTCCATCAGGCGAGTTGGTGGTCAAACGCGGACGAATCCGTATTAAAAAAAAAAACAATTAAACTTGCATAACTTAATCCAGGGTTTGTTCCGCGAGCTTCTGCGAAAGAAGATCATTTCGGACATGACTGGAACGGTCACTGGTGGATGGGAGGAGTAGCATGCTTCTCACGCGGAGCAGGCGCCAGGCACATGTTCAAATTCTACCACGAGGTCTTCCAAGTCAGACCTTTAATGAAAACAAGCTTGACTTACTACCTTGAGGTGAGTTAATACTTAAAATCAAATTATTTCGGCACTGGCTACAGCTACTGGTTGTAGCGATGATAGCTCAGTGGTAAGCGTGGTTGGTTCGCATGCCGAAAGGCGTGGGTTCAAACCCCAATGAGCTTGAGCTGCCGGTGAAGGAAAACATCGTGAGGAAACCATAGCGTGGTGGTAGGGTACTTTCTAGTACTCGGCTGGCTAGCTACCACCCTCAAGTTGAAAATCTGTCATCAAGCACTAACAGTGTGTTACGACAGCCTCACTTGAGAGCCAGTTCCATACTTTTTTTATGTAAAAGTAATAAGACGAACTGGACGGTCTCCTGTTGGTAAGAGATAACGCCTGTCCATGACCATTGCAGCGATACACAGAACATTGAGTAGTAAAACAAAGTTCAGGGCATCGCTGCTTTGGCGCTCATTACTTTGAGACATTGGATGGTTAGTCTCAACAGCCCTGTAATTTCACTAGCTGCAGTATTATAGCATTCCAGGCTAGATGTGTTAACCATCTCCGATCACATCGTCACTCACTTTCAGGTGACCTGTGGTAAGTAACTAGTCTTAACGATAAAAAAAATGTCTTAAACTCTTTTTAATAATTTTCGTACATGAATTGTTTTTGTTTAGTTGTTTTCTGCTTACAACTCGCCGATAACTTGCGTCAAGATAGGACTGCCATACCAGCTTGCGAGACCAAAGATTTGGGGACTAGACACACCCGAAGCTAAGGTATGTTCCAGATTTCTCATAATATGAAATTTCATTGATTGATAGTACAGAATAGACATAAGAAGAACAGAAGAAAGAAAACAAACATAACTAAATTAAGTTGTATTCTGAGTTATAGTCAAACCTTCAAGTTTGTTTCTGTGTTAGAAAAATAATTTGTAGCGATGATAGCTTAGTGATTAGTGCAGTCGGTTCACACGTCAAAGGGAGTGGGCTCAAATCCTAACAAGCACCAACCGGTGTGTTCCGGCAGCTTCACTTGAGAGCCAGTTCCATTCCAGGCTAGGTGTGTTTACCATCTTCGACCATATCGTCTGTTGAACTGTCTTTATTTTGTTACCCAATGTTTTGGGTACCGCTGCAATAGTCACCTCTTACTATCACACGTTTCGTTCGTCTCATTCCTTTTATAGCAAATATACGTATAACTCAGCAGTTGTCGACCTGTTGGATTCATTGGTTCTATTTCGGAAGTTGAAGGGCGTGGGTTCGATTCCCACACAGTACATAAGTGTGACGAACATAGATGTTTATCTTGTGTTTATTAGCTATTTGGTTTCTACAATACAAACTTTGCTTAGTTTAGAGCTAGATGGCGCTATGTGAAATATTCAATAATTATTTATTATGACGAAGATATTTTCCAAATCAGCACTATTTTTATAAACTGTCCCACAGCTGGGCGTGGGTCTCTTCTCTTTGTGAGAATCGTAAGGACATAGTCCACCACGCTGGCCAAATGCAGGTTGACAACCTTCACACGTCTTCGAGGACTATTTTTCTAACTCTCAGATTTGTAAAATATTTTACTTAAATGAAACCTAGTTCCAGAACAGACTAAAACGTTTCAGTCTAATCTCATTTGCAGCTAAATATTCAGCTATCGCTATAAATGTGGTACAGAACGTTGTTATACTATTTCTGCTTAGACGAACCATGGAGAGAAAGCAAAGAGGATGTGACATATGGAAATTGTTTGTGACATGACGTGATCGCCTACATGCAGATGTTTTGCTACTTATTAGCTATTACCCGCGGCTTTCCCATCGTGGCTAATGTAGAAGGATCAAATAATAAAAAGATAATAAACATAAATTTTTTGCAATGACATGATGAGAAACAGTGATTAACTTATTAATGACAACTTCTTGTTATGCTTGAAAAGACGTACTTAGAGATAATAAACAATATTCATAATAATAAATATTTATTCAATTGCAATCAAAAATTAAATTAAAAATATAGATAATATGTAGATAGATAAATAGAAAGTCTTCAACATATATACAACTAAGTAAAAGAGTCAAGTTGAATACATGAATTTAGATAGTTGTTAAGATCTCTTTTAATAAATGAGAGTATTAACTGATCATTATAAGTCGGTTGTCTATTATAAGTTGACAGTTTTAATGAAACTGACAAAAATTAAAGTGATAATAATTTTATGTACTTACCTGTACCTAAATTGTAAATTTATTTTTATGCCATCTCCATTGTAAAGCAGCTCTGTGTGTCAGAGCGAGTTGTGATTTAACTTGTTTATGACAATGACAGTGTGGTGACGTTTAGACGAGCATTTATTGGATCGAATAAGTTATGCCAAGCGATTTATATCTCTTTGTATCTCTTTTATATCTCTACACTTACAGTCACTAATAAAACAACATGTACAATTGTACATGTATGTATAACTACTAATTACTACTTCTGGTAGTAGTTATGTCATCTGGTAAAAGTAAAATTAGTATCACACTAATGTTGTAAATGCGAATTTGAAAGTTTTACAAAGTTTTTAAAGACTGACTAAGATCAAAAGGGGGATTGGCACATCCAGATTAGCCGTTTTTGCGTGATTGAGTAACAAACATCCAAAACAAACTTTTACATTTGTAATATTAGTAGAATAGATAAATTAAATAATAAGTATTATTATAAATAATCTAATCCTAATTAAAACAAAAGTATGACCGAGCTTGGCTCGGCTGAAAACACGGACAAAACGACATTTTCTAAAAATTAAACCTAGCTAGATCGATTTATCGCCCCCGAAACCCCCTGCATACTAAATTTCATGAAAATCGTTGAAGCCGTTTCCGAGATTCACATTATATATATACATATATACAAGAATTGCTCGTTTAAAGGTATAAGATTAGATAGATAAATTTGGTTGCCTGGAAGAGATCGGTTTTACGAATAAGGATGCCATTTGTGGCACTTTTCTTCTTTAGTTTTATGTACTTTTTTTCTATATCTGGTGTGCGCAAAACGTGGTGTGTTTCAATTTATCTATCTAATTAATTTGATTAATGTGCTCGTACCGCATCCACTAGCACCTCTTTCAACTAATTTCTTCTTCACTCTAAACTATATAGTTATATTAAAACATTTCAAGTATTTAATAGTTGAACTATAAAACAAAATTCTAACCAGAGCAGTAGATCCGGTCCAAGGAATAATTATATCGGGTAAGTGAGTGTACGTGGCTTCGCGGACGTGATGAGCTCGAGGAGTGTTTAGCATGGGAAAGTGACTGGATTGATCGTGTAAATTTGTAAAAAAAAACCACCCTTGATTAAAATAGGAAAATAGCTAACAACTACAACAATAAGTCAATACAAAATATAATATAAACTTGACCGCAATTTAATTGTACCAATTTCCAAACTGCGATTGCATAGCTCCGGCCCAAACTCAGTGGCTTTAAATTTTACATATAACAAATTACCAGCATGTATAAAAAAACACGGACAAGTGCGAGTCAGACTCGCCCACCGCGGGTTCTGTACAAACTAGTAGGTATTATAAATTCATGTTTTATTCCTTGCTCTAAGACCCTGTTTATTGTGATTTAATTAAAAATATACAGTTTCCGGATTTTTACCTTTATGTGCACTATAAGACAATGCTTTTTGTCAAATTTCATAGTTCTAGGTCAACGGGAAGTACTTTATAGGTTTTGATTCACTTGTTATTGTCGAAATATACGGTTTTTTGCGACATAAACGGCTGTAACTTTTTTAAAGATAAATAGTTGTTTGCTTTTTACAGCTGCAAGGCACTATAAATCTACGTATAGGTATGTTTTTAATTTCAAGTCGATACCCTCCAGATGTTTGAGATAGAAGATCTTGACAAATGGACAGACATACAACAAAGTGCACCTATAAGGGTCCCATTAAGCTAAAGATCATAATTGGGGTTATGAACCGACTGCGCTAACCACTGAGTTATCATCCCATAGTTTTAACAGCTAATATTTATAATTCAGCACTATTTACAAATATTCTTTAACGTTTCTTGTTTTATGTTTGTCTTGTGTTTCGTGCAATGGTGATCGACTTGAGTTATTTCTTACAATCAGAAGAGCGTCTAGTTTGCGTCATTACAAATTTAAAAAAAAACTCCAAAAAAATTGTTGCCGACTCTCCCATTCAAACGCTCCCCAATCTCAATGATTGCTGGCACGTAGCTTGCCTGGATTTTTCTCCTTTCCCTCCAGATATTGATAATTTGCGTGACCTACTTCGGGGACAGTCACTATTAGCAATATTGTTGTGACAAACGATATACTTAACTTAAGCATGTTCTGAAAATACAGGTATTTATTAGGTGTATATCGTCACTGTTTCAAGTCTTATAGGGCTTCCCACGTTACTTTCAAACTTTCACGACTTAAGAACATAATTATGTTTATCACCAGAATTTAATCGTGCACATTTAATAAGCGTGAAAGCGACGATGCCGCGAACTTTGTGTTGATACTCAAAGTTCTGGGAACCGCTGTTCTGGGTCATGGACAAACGTTATCGCTTGCTATCAGGCGAGATTCGTCTCATTACAAATTACCAAAGCAGCGTTGCTAAGAACTTATCAAATTTGGTTGGGCACGGATGGAAAGACGAGTGGTCCGGGTTTATTTACCTGGACCTGAGGGCTTTCCACGTGTCCTTCTGATAAACTGAAGGCACAGTGGAGGAGCCGAGTGGGAGGCGACTGCGGGATGGGGGAGTGCTGTCTGACGATCCCCATTTGGCGGGGCCACTTATCTGACCCGTCGCATGGAGACCAGAGGCATACGGACATGGGGCTGTCCGACACCCATTTGCTGATTTGGTGTCCGTGATGGTTGACGATGTGTCTGGTGTTCTGATATCGTTGCGGGGCGAGCTCGGGCTTTCCGAGGCGGGTACGCGCGGACATGCGCTGTCGAGGTCGCGGAAGAGTGCGACAGCGTGCCCGCAGCCTCGACACAAAGCGCCGAGGTGGATCACTCCAGGGTTTTAGTGGGTAGGCCGTTATTAGGACAGTGAGTCTCACATAACCACCCTGCTCGCCCCAGGGTTGGTGATGTCCGTAATGGATTTCCCACGAAAAAAAGGGGATGGGAACACAGGCAGTGAAGGTGAGCGGGAAAGTTTTTTTAATAAACTGTCTCTACTGCTAGGCACGGGCCTCTTCTCATTGTCCACCACGCTGGAAAAGTGCGGGTTGCCGAACATCACACATCTTCGAGAATTTCTTTTTTTAAGAATTCGGACACGTACGTTTCCTTACATTGTTTTCCTTCACCGTTTGAAGTCATCAGCAATATGCACATAACTTAAAAAAGATGCGTGTCGTAGGATTCCAACCATGTCCTCCAGATTGGAAGCCAGACAGTCTCCAAGCTAGGCTGCTGAAACATTCACTAGGCTGCCAAAACTTACTAATACTAATACATATTTTAAGGGGCTCATTAAACTTACAATAAGTATTATATTATTATGTACTGAAGTGGAAGTGGGCGTATCCTGTAGCGCGCCTCACAGATCACAGATGAACAAAAATAATAACCAAATGGAGAAGTCCGCCAGGTAAGCGCTAAGGAAACCCTTACACTCGATGGGAGGATGAAATATCGCGGGTCCACAATGGAATTCAAATAGCTCAGGATAAAGAAAGATGGCAAACCTTGGAGGAGGCCTTCACCTGAGAGGCGCTCCTGATGTTACTTTGTGTCTATTTAGTTTAAATATAAAGTATCGGGAAATAAAAGTCTTGAATAATATATATTATGTATAATAATAATTAGCCAAATAGGTAGTATATGATTATGTAATTCTTTTTTACAACTATCTTGTTTTATTGTTCCAGATCCGAGTTCCAGTACTGAGCATGAGAAGCTTGTATAAGTTTCAAATAGAAGCATATGCATACAACAGCACGCATATTGTGGGCCACTCTGAACCAATAACTTCTTCCTCTTCCTCGGAGGAGAAACCCAAGAAAACGGGCTAATCGACATGTTAACTTTCCACCTTATGTGGATTCAGACACAATATTGTATTCAAAATCTAATCCACTTGGACATATTCATCATCATTATCTCAGCCGTAGGACGTCCACAGCTGGACATAGGCCTCCCCTAATGAATTCCGCTTGGAAACAACTCGCATTCAGCGCCTTTCTGCGATCTTTATTAGGTCGTCTGTCCACCTTGTGAGCGAGCGTCCTACGCTGCGCTTGCCGGTCCGAGGTCTTCACTCCAGAATTTTGCAGCCCCATCGGCTATCAGTTCTACGTGCTATGTGCCACTGCCACTTTAACTTGCTAATCTGCTGGGCTATGTCGGTAACTTTAGTTTGTCTACGGATCTCATCATTTCTGATTCGATCTCATAGAGAAATCCCGAGCATAGCTTGTTACGCTACTTTGAGCTTACTCTGAAAAAGGCCCACAGGACACTATCGACTATTTATAGTACTGTAGCTAGCGAAATCACAGGGCTGGTAATACTAACCATCAAACGTCACAAAGTAATGAACTCCAAAGCAGCGATGCCCTGAACTTTGTTTAGATACTCAAAGTTCTGTGTATCGCGGCAATGGCTATGGACATGCGTCATCTCTTAACATCAGGAGAGCGTCTCGTTCGTCTCCATATTTTAGATACTCCCTTACAAACATTTGTCGTTTATACCTTCATACACTTACACACACGTATATACAAACTCACACACAAACTTGTTTTTACTTTTAAAAGTAAAAAATCTTTTTTTACCATTACAAGATTTTAAAAGAACTCCCAAATGGTCCGTTCATTGTTTTGGAAAATACAAGCAAACAATAAATACTTAACAATATTTATCGTACTTCAAAGCTTGATTTTAAGGTAATGCTTTACTAGAATCGTCCTGTTCGTTCAATTTGCAACTTTAACATTACGCTTCTAAGGCCAGTTTTAGTTTGTAGATGAGCGTCTAGTAGGGTGACATTGATGTAGAATCTAATCAGTAGCTCGATTTAATTGCTACATTAACTCATTGGAATTGTCCGGGAAATTCTAATTGTATGGTTACAGAGAGATGGAGTTTAGCCTATTACTGTTGTAGAAAGCAGTAAAGGAAGACGTTTTACCCGAGAACATAGAAAGGGGTTTTGATTTTGTAAGCCTTGTGTATTTATGTATCACCTATTCTCTCGTGTCTCCTACTAATTATCGTTTTTTATTCAAAAGCTAGTTCGTATAGGCTGTGTGATCAGCCTTAGTGTCAGAATTAATGTGCCGTCTAAAACTTCTGACATGTCTTGATGGTTGTTGTTTATAGAAATAGAAAACTAACAAATCTGACAAATTTGACAATTCTGCTTAGAAATAAATGCCACTCTTGGTCACCCATCCGAAAACTGATCCGAAATCTTCGGTGAACTCTAAAATATCGAACTTTCATCAATCAGATGCTAGGTTTTATTCTTTAAATTCTGTGCACAATTAATTAATTTCTCACAGTTTCCTGGAAGATATTGTTTTTAGAATTACCTAAGGCTAATTGTTACACAATAATTATACTAGTCCAGCTATTTAATTATAACCTATAATATTTATATATCAATTTTATAAATTGATAAATAGGCTTGCATTTGACCGTCTATGATGTAAAGAGAAAATGTAGTTTACGATGGATCACGATTCTCTAGAAGAAACCAATTCACTCGCAACTTAAAGTCACCCAGATTGTGTCTATCGGGGAACACCTCGAGGAAATTCCATTATTTAGTGGTTACTATAATGAAGGTAGAATCGAACTGTCTAGTTACGAGTAAAAGTAAATCACCGTTTAGTTAAGATGATTAAACAGATAAACTCCACTATTTAGCGGTTGTGACGTGATATGCCCCCATTTAGAAGGAATACGTCAAAATCCTCGGATACGGAAATAATGCCGCCACAAAACAGTCTTGCGTCGAGGCAGATCGGGTGACAGCGCTAGTGAATAATAAAGGTGCAAATCCCACCAGCAAGGGAATTCTGCCAGCGGCGTCGGGCGCACTCTAACTGTTTGGACTTGGTGAATTTTTAGGACAGTGTGGTTGAAGACGGTAAAGCACACCTAGACTGGAATAGTACAGGATCTCAAGTGAAGCTACCGGAACACGCCGTTAAGTGGTTGGCGGCAGCTTTTCAACTTAAGGATGGTAGCTAGCCAGGCGAGTACTAGAAAATACCCTACCACCATACTATGGTTTTCTCACTATGTTTTCCTTTTCTGGCACCTCAAGCTCATTGTTAGGGCAAAGTACTTGGAGCGCGCGACCCCGAGTAAATAGAACATCTTCCGTACTATCGTTGATTCACGCAGGTTGAGCGCGAGGCGCGTGTAGGGATGTCGACAGCGCATCTACGAACAAATCTTCGATCCATCTTTTTTGGTCCTAGCTTTGCTAACATCAAATCTATAAAACACGTAAACTTCTGCGACTCCGGCACTCACGTAGTGATCGCCGGCAAGTGTCCTCCGCCCCCACCGCACCGCTTCTTCTCACCCATGTCGCCTACTTATCGCAAAGATGTTCTACTTATAGTGTTTTTACTTTGGTTGGGTTATGAAACCACATCTTACCAGTACCCTTTAAAGCGGAACACAGTGTTGTTTACAAACTACTTCTTGGCAGTAGAATATCTGGTATTTTAATTTTAATGGCATACATTTTGACCTAGAGACTGTTTTTATTTGTACAAACTAATTCAGTATTATTTGAATGCAGTATTATCTGAGTTATCATTGATGTTTTAAGCCATACAAATAAATTGTTATTGTTAAATAAAATTGTATCTATGTCTATGGTACTGCGGTGGCGCTTACCTAGACGTCCTCCTGCTAAGTATATTTACCGCCAAGTAAAAAAATGAATTATGTTCTCAATCATGGTGGTATAACCTGTCGATAGCAGGTGTAAAGTTTCACCCCGGCCGAAGTGGATGCAGCGGGAATTCTTATATTAGCGGGAAGGCAGAGCCCCGGGCTGCTGTAGGCAACGGGGAAAATATTCAAATAGCTGCTATTTTAATGAATACCCAAGATATAAATATAATGCTATTTATAAACTTTCGCGACTTGAACACAAAATAATGTTTATCACCGGGTTATAATCGGGCACAAAATTCTATGAAATTAGTTTTGTTTATTATAATGGATGTAGAAACTCGAAATAACAACCATTATACAGTTGATCAGAGAGAGAATCGCCTCCATAACCTTTAGTCCAACTCAACGCACTGCGCCAAACAGTCTAGTTTTACTAAGACAATCGAGGACAATGAGTCAGAGTGGCAAATATTTTTTTATAAAGAAATAAGAAATAATACTAGTAAATTCAAAATTAAGTTAAATCAATATTATTAAGAAAATAATAGACGTTAATTCATGGTAGGTTTGTTTGTATATTTGTCATTTTTCAAACTGCTACCGTTTAACGGATTAATACATAAGATACTTATCATTTATATTTTCTTTACTTACACAATTCGGGACACTTGCAGCTAGAAAAAGTTTAAAAACTAAAATAAATATAAACATGCCAGGATATTTCACACGGCGCCATCTAGCCCCAAACTAAGCGAAGCTTGTACTATGAGAACCAGATAACTGATAGAATACTTATATACTTTTTTTTTGTTGTAAATATACATATAGTTATAATACGTAAAAAACACCTAAAGAGACAGAACAAACATTTAGGCTCGTTACACAAATGATCGTCCTGAGTGGGAATAGGACCCACGCCCTTCAGCTCTTAAAGCAGAACCACTGCCACAGCTAACAATAAGTCACAATAAGTCAGTAATGGTAAATTACAAGATTTCACGAAACAAATACAGAAAAAACATTCAAAGATCATAAGACATAAGACAAATAAACTACTTAAAATAGGACTTGCAAACTAATGTGTTAAACTCGTAACATACCAAAGCTAATTCATTTAAACTGCGGCTTAACACAAAGGAAAAATATGAATCTCGAAAAATACGGGAAGCCATCTAGTTTCTCTACAAAATTCTTCAAAATGAACAATGACTCACAATGGCTGACACCAACAATGGGGTAAATCGATATTACCACACAAAGTGGTACATTCGCACACCCCTCAACATCCCCACTAACCCGTGATATCCCAGAATAGGGTATACCGGGCCACATTCGACAGCTCACATCCATCAAAATATTCCGGATCAGATATCAGGGGATTGAAATTCTAATTCCTTACATCTCCCTCTGATATACTGTGGTGGCGTGCTTCTATCTCTGTCTTTAATTAACTAGACATCAACTTAGTAGAATACAGTTACTGAGATCCTTCTCAAGTTCTATATATCTTTTTATCGCCTTGGTCCACGGATATAAACCTCTTATAATAAGACACGCCACACAATGCGATCTTCAGCTTTTCGCTTCCAGCCATTGCCGTCTAACGAAAAACGTCACACCATCTAGTTTTAGGGAAACTAGCAACACGCTGTCGCTCATACAGCTTTAGAAAGGGTTCGATGTGTCTCTAAGGAATCTTATCCAAAACGAAGTAATTCGCAAAAGAACTAAAATCACAGACATAGCTAAGCATTTTCTTTTCTAATGTAAAAGTAACGAGACGCTCTGATGGTAAGAAATAACGCCTGTCCATGCCCATTGCAGCGATACACAGAACTATGATTAACAAAACAAAGTCCAGGGCATCGCTGACTTGGCGCTCAGTACTTTGAGACTTTCGCTGGTTAGTCTCAACAGCCTAGTAATTTCGCTAGCTGGCTGCAGAATATCTGGTATTGTGGTGGTTCCTACCTAGGTGACCACATTTGAAAATAAAACCATACTGCCGCCATATTACAAAAACACATTTGAAAATATAGCCATACTGCCACCATATTACAAAAACACATTTGAAAATAAAGCCATACTGCCGCCATATTACAAAAACACATTTGAAAATAAAGCCATACTGCCGCCACGTTGTTTTTTTTTCTTATCTAAAGATAAGCCCTACGTCCAAATCTGTTTAGGCATTAAAAAGTTTACGTGAAATAAAAAAAACTCACAGTCATAAATGTACCTTCAAAATATTAATCATTTTTAGGCAGGCTGTGTAAAAATTACAAAGCTGAGACAAAGTATCTTCGACCACATCGTCACTTAACATCAGGTGAGCTGTGGTCAAACATTTTTTTATTTGTTGTAGTTATAGTACTTAGCTTGTTAACGATAAAAATTGGACTGCATCGTGGCTTTGACTGTGACTATGACTTAATTTCTTAAAATACTTGAAAATTTTCAGTAAAAATTTGACTGTGATCTGGCAAGACAAAATGTCAGGAGTCACTATTATTTGATTTCATTCTGAAGTATAGTATAGGTAATTCATAAACTACAAAAGCTTATCTACTGATGTACTAATAATCGAGACAGGTTAACGAAGACACTTGACGGGCAGCCGCTGTGCCAATTTGATGCTAACTTGTCGAGTGATACTGAGGACGATATTACGTGTCGCCATGGAAATAGTATAGCTATCGCTATCGATAGGCAAGCTATTTGGTGCATGATGATTAAGTAAGCAATCATATAAATTATACCAATTAAGTAGCTCGTATGAAAATTTAGAATAATACAAATTATTTTATCAGTGGTTTTGACACATTTTTGTTTTACTAATGCGGGATTACTTACGTTTAATTACATCGAATACTCTTACTATAGTCTCCCACCTCCGCGTCCGCTGTTTAGAAAATGAGTGAAGACACCTCGGCCTTACAATGTTACTTGTCACACTAGCTATACGCACACAAATACGTGGTCTTACGTCACACAAATGCAACAAGGTATTTGACGTAACATAAGGAAAAATTTCAGGCTAAGAATCTTCACATTATTCTTCGCAACATCCTACCGTCCTAGTTTTTGTTTTTTACTTATAATTTTGACATTATTTATAATTGATTTTTATTTGATTATGTATAGGTATGTATTGTTATTTTTATTTAATAACCTGACAAATATATTTATATATATATATATAAGCTTGGCCAAACGTTTGGAGCATCCACTTCTAGCGTGGCAATGCTGCCAATATTTTGGCCACATTTCCCTCCTGTGATGGACTCTTAGATTAGATTATTTTTATAAAAAGTATAGTGTAGCTAATTTTAAAATATTGTTTAAGTTGTTATTTGTTATAATTTTAATTATTAAAATATTTCTATCAAAGATAAAGATACTAATTAATTGACATGCAATTAGTAATTAGTTATTTTGTTGTTATTATATTACCTGACAATAAGGTCATGTATATTGGAACGGAGTTCGTTATCGCACGTTATCGCTCTAAATTTGTTTGTGGGCCGAGGGCCTAGGCCGAAAAATATATAACAGTGAAAAACGACATCTTTTTGCAGTAATTTTTAAGGCACTTCCCAATCACCTAGAAAAATAAATTTTTTTCTTATCGATTCTGCTTGCTGTCAGTTTTGAGAACATGCAAATAAATTTCATAATTTAAAAAAAAGCCAAATAAATTTCGTTCCTACCGGGTGTCTATAAGACACCTCTCAATTTATTTTTTCTGTATTATTATTATTATTAGCTAATGTAATTGGTTGTATGTAACCATTTTAGTTATTAAACAATAAACAACAATATGAAACAATTCTATAGTTGTTTTTTTATCAGTATACAATACGTAATAGGTGATTAGAGCGCGCGAACTTCGTGAAACATTGTGGTAGTAAAGTCTCTAAAGTCAGTGCTCTGCGACATTATTGCGATCCGCTGTCAACTAACTAGATCGGCTGACTACCCGCATTATGGTTTATGTTAAAATTGGTTAGCACAGCAGTAAGTCTATTTTTAATCGACTGGAACAAACAAATAAACAGGTGGAGGTTCTCAATTCGTCAAAATCTTTATACTCAGCGTATTTTCCCAGGTGGTCCTGTTTAAATTTTATTGAAATTAGTCTAGCAGTTTTTAAAAAATCAACAAAATCTAAAAAAATTATACATCGATGATATTTTCGTGTACTTAGAAACCTCGCTGTTTCATTGGAGCAGTGCGTTTAATTAGCCTACCCATATTATTATACCACAAGTAACAACATTAAAAATTTTGAAAAAACCCATGTCCCCAGCAGCTCGCCCTGGTGAGTTGTCACCGTAACACCTGTCTAAGAGCATGCACCAATCAAGCCCGAACCCATAACTGAAAACTGCATCAAAATCGGACTAGTAGTTTTGGAGAAAAATGGCACCATGGATTTACAACAATTTTTTTTTTTTTAATATGTAACATATATTGAGCTGTTTTTATATGTATGTAATAGTAGGTACGATGTTTCTCATTCTTATTCGGAATGGGGGCGTTCAGTCCTGCACTGACGTCCCGCTTGGGGTGTATTGTGGATTTCCCCTGCCAGCATTCACCCAAGGCATTCCAGCTCCTGGAAGTACCGGAGTGAAACTCTTGGGCTGCTGGCATAGTGGCTCCAGTGGTTGAGCTGGAGGTGATGATAATGATGAAAGACAGTCAGCACTTTAAGGTGATATGGATGAAGATGGAGCTGCCTCGAGCAATCTAGTAGCAATCAAGTTTCTACGGTGGATTCACAGTGCTATAACACATGATCTACAGTTTCTAAAACTATTTATATATTTCGTCTCTTTACTCAACTAGACCTACATAAACTTGAAGTCAAACCAACAAATTATCTGAGAAAACACTTTAATAGGCACCTAAAACGTAGTGAACTTAAGTTTATAAAAGGGCTTACTAAAATTGCGGGACAGCAAACATCCGTTCGATGGGTAAACATAAACAGAAAGAGCTTTGTCAGTTACGTCCACAAAGGGCGTTTTGTCCAAAGATTTCATATGAAAGGATATGCCTCGACGAATATTTCACTCCTGCAAGTTAAGAAACAGCTGGCGCCATCTGTCATAATTATTACTAACTACATGGCTCTTTTTCTTTGTTTTATCTTTGATATAATGCTTATATGTTAATCCAGGGTATACGCTACTTGCGTGCTGAAGTTGATCTAAATCTGTCTATCCGTTTTAGCGTAAAGAAGTTTCAAACATATAGAAATATTCGCATCATTCGTTAGATCTCAACTAGAATATTGTTCCTCTATTTGGGAACCAGTTTACGAAGTAGGTAAGGTTTATATCAAGCCTAAATGAAATGAAATGAACATTGTAAAATCTGGTAAAAATTAATCTTATTCACTATTATTTTAATTTACTCGTAAATTACTGTTATTAATAAATAAAAAAACTATGAACTATGAACAAATAATTCTATGAGGTGACGCAATATTTGACATTCCCGTCAAACTGCCCGAATATTTAAGTCCCAGTTCGAATTGAGTTTAAAAAAAATGAACACCAGTAAATAAAAAAATCAAGGCGTATTAGTTGTGCACACGGCCATGTGTACGTGAACACGTGTACATTTTTAAACGCAAAGAAGTCCTTCGGATTTCTGTGTTTCAGGTTCTCATTCAACGTAACGAATTCTTTGATCCTTTAGCTATCGAGTGGTGTAATTACGATTAGAAGATAGATTAGCTGCAACAAAACCAAACTGTATCCCCCGCTTTTGTTATCATTAATATTCTAGATCGCCTCCTGCATTGGAAGCAAATATAGCGACATATCCACGTCAAAACTAAGAATCAATATTAAAAACTCTTGAATTGTCAACAAAATACAATAACACCTCTTCAATTCTGTTTCATTCAAAGAATGCGTGGCCCGTTTGTTTACTTCATTATATATTTACTAAACAAGTGTTCATTGTTTTCTTTGAAACAAAATAAATATTATAATACATATAAACACGAAACCTCATAATGACGGCAATGGTAGTCTTGGTTGCACTGAACGCTTGTTCTTTATTGATATAAGAATAACTCTTTTCTAAGCAGTTTTACAATGGACCAATGAGAGCTGTGAATATTTTTGTGTTTTTATTACTAAATTTGCATTGTGGTGAGCATATTTTTAAACGTAATTAAACATATTTTTTTTCATAGATGAAAGGAGTTAAAAGGGGAATCAGGGTAGGTACTGTAACGGGGCTGTTGAGACTAATCATCGAATGTCGCAAAGTTTTTTATTACCTCGTTTCTTCCATATAACCGAATGGATTACAATAATTAAGGTATCGTTAGATTCGTCTCAATAAGCCAAGTGTTTTTAGATAGTTGATTGAAAAAAAAAATATGGCATATTTTTTGCGCGAAATAGTAATACGTTAATAACCAAACGTATCAAGTAGGATATCTAAATAAATGCAAGAAATATATTTTAGTCATAATATGTTTGAAATTAATTAGGAATAATAAATTGGTTTAAAATGTTTTTTCCTTCAACTACTTACCTATAATAACGCAGTCGGGTTATAATTTTTTTAAATCGCTGCAATGGTCATGGATTGGCGTTATCTCTTACCATCAGGAAAGCTTCTCGTTCGTCTCATTACTATTACATAAAATAAATAAAGACTCGTTTTTGTACTCTACTGTTTATGTTTCCCAAAAATCTTATCATCACCTCTATTATTATACCTGTTTTAATTTATGTGAGGATAAATGTTTGTTCTGTGTCTGGGTGTTGTGTATGTATTTGCAAAATAAAAGTGTATAAGTATTCTATCAGTTATCTGTTTCCCATCATACAAGCTTTGCATAGTTTGGGGCTTTATGGCGTAGTGTGAAATGTCCTATGACATTTATTTCATTTATGTCAAATAACATGAAGGCACATGGCCCAACTTCAAGAAAAAGGTCAGTCGTCGAATCCAACTCCGCCGGGCAGCGTTCGGAAAACTGCACAACGTTTTTTTCGTCTGATATACCTCAGTGCCTCAAGTCGAAAGTCTTCGACCAGTGTATGTTACCAGTGCAGATTTATGGTGCTAAAACGTGGTCTCAGACTATGTGTCTTCTTGATAAGCTCAAAGTCGCACAACGAGCTATGGAGAGGGCTATGCCCGGAGTTTCCCTTCCCTACGAGATCGAATCAGAAATGAGGAGATCCGTAGACGAACTAAAGTAGCCGACATAGCCCAGCGGATTAGCAAGTTGAAGTGGCAGTGGGCAGAGCACATAGCACACAGAACTGATGGCCGATGGGGCTGCAAAGTTCTGGAGTGGAGACCGCGGATCGACTAGCGCAGCGTAGGACGTCCACCCACAAGGCGGACAGACGACCTCAGGAATACGCTGGATGCGAGCCGCTTCCAACCGGTCTTTATGGAAGAAGTCAATGGGGGATGCCTGTGTCCAGCAGACGTCCTACGGCTGAGACGATGATGATGATGATGATGACATGGCCCACATCATTGAAGTCTGGTCATGTCAGGCGCCGATGGTGGACGTGGGTAAACGAGCGAGGAGAATGAAAACCATAATTAATAACAATGATGTACACGCACCCGGAGTCGCGTCAGAGTGGAGAAACGTCAGCTGTTAGCCAGCTGCAGCCAACCATCACTGCCGGTTCCGTTTCTTGCCACTCTAAAAAATATCAATCAACTAAATATTTCTGTTCAATAAAGTTCTTTTCTTTCCCACGACATTTTTTTTTTTGATAAACAAGTTTACAAAACCTAAAAGACATCCCAACTGTATACGTTTACTTAATTATAAGTTACACTCTTGTTAAAATAAATCTTCATCGAGCTCAAGTCCGTCTTGGTCGTTCTTATTGCTTGCTGTAATTTTTTTTTTTGTGTTTAGATGCTCTCAACCAACCCGACTGCGGCTTGGACCGCTCCCCGGTCTCAGTGGTATACGAAGGACTCGCTGCAATCGAGACCTACCCCTGGATGGGCATCCTTTACTTCCCCACAGGTAAAGTGTGCACTTGTCTTGCGTGTGTTAGACAGAACACCGTCACGAGCTGTATTCAGCTTGCCAAACATTGAAATAAATAGGATTTTTGTTTTATGGGAAACTAAAATGTCCTAATCTTTAAAAAAAAATAAAGATTATTTTTTATTTCAGTTTAATGACGTTTAGTTTGTGTTCAATATAATTTGCCCAACATATATTTTTGGTACCTTTTTATGTTGTCCTACGAGTATAATTATTTTATTAATGGCTTTTACAAGCCCAAAATAAAACATTTCTAATTTTCCAGTGGAAAACCTTCGCTTCACGACGACTGTGGTGCTGGTCACACGTCAGATGGTCATCGCAACAGCTAATGAAATCGATAAACTGCCCAAGTCTCATATCCGGTAAGAATACTACAATATAGGTAGGTACCCAAAGTACTTAGTCATTTAAGTGACAGTACCTGTATGACCGAGCTTTGCCGACCGGCTGAAACCACGGATAAAATGACGTCTAAAAATGAAACCTAGCTAGATCGATTTATCGCCACCGAAACACCTGCATACCAAATTTCATGAAAATCGTTGGAGCCGTTTCCGAGATTCAGATTATATATAGGTATATCTGACAGAAGTTATAACATAAAACTTTTCACATTAGCATGTTGGTGTCGTGGTCCCATAAGTTTTGCTCTTACCAGACAATCGCTCAACACGGCTAAAGAAGTTTTCACTAAAAACTTACAAACAGTGCGATACACGCAGTGCGAATTAGTGAAGATGCGGGGGAAGGAAAACACGTCATACTGGGCGTGACCGTCACCGACCGCTATCCGACATGAACCTCGCGGGCCTTCCCCGGTAACGAGCGTGGAGAACGAGAACGGTGCGAGAGCATCACGCCACGCGTCAAGCTCCATTTCGAAAATTTCATCCAGATCCGTTCAGCCGTTCTGGCGTGATTGAGTAACAAACATTCATCCATCCAAACTTTCACATTTATTTATAATATTAGTGGGAATTATAAAAAAAAAGTTATATGATTGATTTTCAGGACCAATGCCAGAGTGGTCCTCGGCCATAAGTGTGAGAAGAACGAGATCCGAGTGCGCGACTACACGTTCCACCCGGAGTATGACAAATACAGCATCAGCGCACTTGCCATGATACAGCTGGAGATAGAACATCTCAAACTTGGTAATGGCATCACAATGCGCAATATTTCTATATATTAAAACAATCGATTGAATTCATCCAACAGAAAAGAAGTTTTTTTTTTTAACTTGACATAAATATGAAACACTTGAAAATAATCTAAAGTTGAAAAAAAACTTAATGATAATTATAAATCCTATCCAGAACTTTTACTAAATTTTACATAAACTTAAAAGCTTAAACAAAACACTAATTAAAATAAAAACAAAAAGTATTTATATCCTCTTCGCTGCAATAACCACTTGCCGACATGTGTGTCGCCTCTACACGAGGCATCCTCAAGACGTATTGACTCTCCGAGCCGCTTGGCCGAGACTGAGTGATCCTCATTTTTTTTTTTTTTTTGATTGACTCTTGCTGTTGGCCAGTTGGCCTCTACAGCGTCACCGGACTGTGAGTGATCCTCACTGACAGCGGCGCTTTATATAATATTTGCCGCTGTCGCCCGCACCTGCGCACTGAAGCAGCGCAGTAATAGCGAAGTGACGCATGTTTGCTCATTCAGCAATGAGTTCTCTGTGTTCCCATGTTTCCAAATTTCTAATTGTTCAAGTACGCTCATACGGAATCCTTATTCACATATTGCAATATTAGAACATATTTTTTCCCCTGATGGCACCAAAACTCAGCATCGCATTCCATGCATATAGGTATAATTAGTAGAAGACAGTCATTTATTAAATTTAAAGAATTCATAATTACAATTGCATGTCACAGCTTCTGAGCGTTTTGGCTGTAAGTATTTACCAAAGATCTGGCGCGGTGCGCCGCACCCACCCGCTCACTCTTCTCGACCAATAAGAACAAGAGGCCGGGCGGCTGTGATAAATACAGCCTACCCGCATTTTAAAATTAACCAAACTAAAAGTATGATTAAACATAAACAAATATTATACTAATTACATTATAGTGAGCGCGTCGCTAAGCATTATTGATTTGTTATTTCATCGTTGCAGAACTTCGCCACATATGCCAACCACCACCACATTTTAGAGAACCACAGTTTTTTGCCCTAACATTAACTGGAAGTAAGTCATTAAAATTAAGTGACGTTAGGTACATACATGTCAAGTGGTTATCTACGGTCCAATAGTGACAGATTCTTCGATAAGAGGATCTTTCACAGTGATGTCTAAATGAATTTCAAAATCGGACATGGAACAGTTTTTTGTATCTGTCTGACTTATGTTTTTGGCTACCCAAACGACTCAAATCTTTTCACGGTTGATAGGCAAATATAATTTGACATCGAGTGGTTAGATTGTAAACACGACTAATATGGAATCTGTAGTATTTGACGAATATTTGTTTACACATACAATGTTGATTATAGAACTCCTGAGATTATCTAACCTCAGTACCAGATATTTTGCCGCCAAGCAGAAGTGTGTGAATATATTGTAAGATAATGTAGCTACCAAAATTACAGGGCTATTTAGACCAATCATCAAACGTTTAAAAGTAATAAGCGGCAAAGCAGAGATGCCCTGGTGTTTGTTTTGTTAGACAAAGTCCTGGGCAAGGCTGCAACGGTTAAAGACAAGCATTAGCTTTGACTATTATGAGTTTCGTTTGTTCCATTTCTTTTAGATAAAAAGAACCACTGTAGACCACATCTTAGCATCATCATCTTAACATCAGGCGAGATGAAAGTCAAACGCAAGCTAGTTAAATAATTAAAAAAACTAACGCTTTTGCAATCCCATTGTAGTTTAATTTCAGGTTGTAAAAAACTAAAAGTAAAAATCCATAAGATGGAATATGTCAATAGCGAAAATTGCAGTGACTTTTACAGAAGAAACGAGGTGAGAACACTATTATTATTAAATTCACTCGGAGTCCGTATCACAAGCTTAGCTTCACAATTTTTCATTGAGATGGAAAAAATAGCATGAATAAATAGGCATAAACTTTTTATAGCGTACACCTGAACTACCATGGTTGTGTACATTTTGACTTGTAACCTTGGTGTCATTAATAAAATATTTGTACGAAGATTAAGATAGAAAAGAAATGGTTGAATCATTGCTATTGTACGGTATGTTTTGTTTTACAATTGTATCTGTATCTGTTTGTGCAATTTGAGGTTAAAACTTTAGGTCCGTGGGGGCCGGCCGCTCACTATCTATATCGGGACCTGGCCAAACGTTTAGAGGAGGCTTCAGGTGACCAGAATGCTGGCATCTACTTTGATCAAAAGCTTTACCATCCAGGGTGGCAATGCCGCCAGCATTCTGGCCACATATCCCTCCTCTAATGGATATCTAGATGAAGTTATTTTTATACATTTGTAAATAATATTTATTATAGTTTTTGTCAGATTAAAAGTTTTTTTTTACCTGCATACGAGTAAGTACATGACTTTTGACTTTTTTAAATTTATTTATAATGTGGTAGATTTCCTTAGCAGGAGATCGTCTAGGTAGGTACCACCGCAGTACCAGATATTCTGCTGGCAAGCATTAGTGTGTAAACATTACTGTGTTCCGGTTTGAAGGGTACTGCAGCTAGCGAAATTACAGGGCTATTGAGACTAACCATCTAGTCTCAAAGTAATGAGCGCCAAGGCAGCGAAGCCCTAGACTTTGTTTTACTACTCAAAGTTCTGTGTATCGCAGCAATCGTCATGGACAGGCGTTATCTCTTAACATCAGGAGAGCGTCTCGTTCGCCTCGTTACTGTTGCATAAAAATTTAAAAAATGTATCATTTCTTCCTATCTTCACCTTCCTACTTATATAAATAATTTATTGATGATACCAAAGTTACAAGTCAAAGCAGTAGTAGTAACGCTGGACGTTTCACGTCTAATTTTACTAAGTCATGTTCGTTTGCAGCTGAGTCAAGAGAGCATTTGGCCTGTACACACCGCGTGCGCTCGCGCTGTGTCAGGCGGTAGATGCGTGTGGCGGAGCGGTTCCGTGCTCACTGTCAAACAAAACGACAGGTGGAGAATGGTAAGATGCTTGTATCTATTGTCAACTGAGCCAAGCTGGTGATTGGCTGCTTCACGCAGCGTGCTCCCGCACAGTGTAAAGCGGCAGGTACGTGAGCCGGAGTGGGTTCTCGCTCGCTGCCAAACGAGATAGCAGGTATCTATTTTCAGCGAGGGAAGATAGCTTAGACACTTACTTGGTGGTAGGTCTCCTTAGCAGGAGATCGTCTATGTAGGTACCAGATATTCTGCCGCGAAGCATTAGTGTGTAAACATTACTGTGTTCTGGTTTGAAGGGTACTGCAGCTAGCGAAATTACAGGGCTGTCAAGTCTAACCATCGAAAGTCTCAAAGCAATAAGCGCTAAAGCAACGATACCCTGGACTTTGCTTTGTTACTTAAAATTCTGTGTATCACTGCTATGGTCATGGACAGGCGTTATCTCTTACCATCAGGAAAGCGTCTTCTTCGTTTCATTAAAAAAGACTGTGATCGCGTCACGCCGCGTGCGCCTGCTTTGTTTTAAGCATCATCTTTTTTTTCCATTATGTTTGGCAGGCTAGGTGTTTGACCACAGCTCACCTGATGTTAAGTTACGGTGTGGTCGAAGATGGTAAAGCACACCTAGTTTGAAATGGTACTGGCTCTCAAGTGAGGCTGCCGGAACACACCGTTAAATGCCTTGCCGCCAGGCATTTAACTTTCAAGTTTTCAACTTGAGGGTGATAGCTAGCCAGCCGAGTACTAGAAACTACCCTACTACTATGCTATGGTTTTTTCACGATGTTTTCCTTCACCGGCAGCTCAAGCTCATTTTTGGGGTTTGAACGCACGCCCTTCGGCATGCGAACCGACCACGCTAACCACTGAGCTATCATCGCCACAAAAGTTTACCTATAGTTAACCTTTTGATGCTAAGTAATTCATGAATAAATTCGTGGCGCAGTAGGTTTGCACTCGCTGTCAAACAGGACAGCAGGCATCCGTTCTCTGATAAGCCAAGGTAGCCTGTGGCTACTAAGAAAAGAATAACCTATTTTGTTTCCTGACTGATCCGATTAGAATCAAGGTCTTTCAAGGTCATGGTACATAGTGTAAGCTTCCTTTAGTTGACCACGTCGGTGCTCCAACCACCAACAAACAATGGCGGCCAAACCAGGACTTATACGTGGTGTTAAAAACTAATCTATGGATATTTATTTACAGCTGGGTTTCAGCGTTTATGGCCCTGGTTGCGGCGCACCAGCGAGGTTCCTCCATTATGGCATTTACTTGAACTGGGTAAGACGAACGACCACCGCTGTCGGCATGCCTGCCATCACCAGAATAGCAGACAACCATATCGTCATGAGGAGAAGTAAGTATTTTTGTCCAGTTTTGTACTGTACTATGAAATATAAATATTGAAAACCTTAGCAGGCCGTTGGAAATAGATTCGCCTTACAATAGTTCGTCATGATTATGATTTCAGTTCCATATAAATAACGTTAGTTTTTAGCCGATAAGTTAAGCGACAGACGATCCTGTGTTTGCTTGGATAATTGACAGAGAATTCACGCTTGAACGCTGCAATGGGAGAAATGAAATGTCAAATTGATGGTCTCGCCTGATTGTGGTTTAAATATGAGTAAAAAGTGCGTAAAAAGTGATCAAAGGTGGTGATGGGGGCCATGGGCCGAGAGAGGGCGATTAAAATTCAAATGTTGTATTTCAGGCTAGTTTGACTTTACCAATGTAAAGTGAGACGACAATAGATGGCCCTTCTTTTTAAGTAAATATACATTTCTTCGTGATGAAACTTCATATTTTTAATATATGTGGTTATTTTCAGCTCTATCCAACGTCCAGCGGTATGGGCCATGCGACCATGAAGAGACGTTTATGGAACTGTATTCGGATAAAATCTCGATTATGTACAAACCTGGAGTCTTCCACGCTAAGTATAATGTGAGTCAGTCACTGACTTACGTTAATGATAAGCGCCAATTCAATGATGCTCCAGAATTAGTTTGGTCTGGGTGTTCCCTGATAGATGCAATCTGGGTGCCTTCAAGTCGCGGGTGCGTCAGTATCTTCAAATCAAGTGTGCTGCATCGTAAACCGCATCTTCAGTTAACATTAGGCAGACAGTGGTCAAACGCAAGCCTATTTAAAATACAAAAAATAAACTTAAAAATGTGGCGTGACGCAGAATAAAAGTAAAAAAAATCGTCAAGTTTTCCATACCAAATTAAATGGTAATTGATCATCGTTTGGTGGCTTGTAAACACGAACTGAAAATAATGTGATGTGGCAATTTTATTTGCATCAAAAATTTGGTGAAAGTTTTTTCTAGTTACTTATTATTACAACATTTAAAAATCCCCCGACCTGTCAGACTTATCCGGCCTGTGGAAGATGCTCATAAGTCATCAAAGTCAAGCAAAAAAGAGATGATAAGAAAATAAAAAGATAAGATAGAGATAAGAATATTCTCGGTCAATTCATCTTTCAAACAAAGAAAAAACTAAATCAAAATCGGTTCAGCTCTTTGAGTCTTACGATGTCATAGACAGACACGCGGCAACACACGTCAAACTTATAGCAAACAGGGGTATGTTTTGTAGGGGATTAAATACACTTTGTTTTAACAACTGAACAACTCTGTAATCCTCTCAAACCTTATTCCCCAGTTGACCCTGTATGCTGATGTTGAATACTCGTGCATAGTATTCAAGGTGCGTTCTCTCGGATGGCAAGACTACAAGACATTCGGAGTGACTCCGGAGCCACCTGACTTTGTGAAAGGAAAGACTAGCCTCGCAAAAAAACCCAAAATACATCTGAGAAGGTCAGTAAACCTCTGCAATATCAACTATCCCTTATAGATAAATATGTCAAATGTGTAATCAAAGGTTTGGTTAATGTACCTTTGATTTTAGATGCAACTTTTTTTGCCAAGGAAATATCTTTTAAAGGTGCGAAGGTTTCTCGAGGGAGGGATACGGGTTTCAAGGGTGGCAGGGTTTTGTGGAACTTTTCATCAGAATAAAAGCGTGTTTTCGAAAACTGGGGTTGTCCAGCCCACTCCCTACAGCTCTTGAAGCAGACATACTACCAATAAGCCAACAGGGCAGTCAAATATGACGAACATATTTAGATCTTTGTTTTATGTCTGGGTGTTCTTAATAAATGTAAAAGTATTATAAGTATGTAGTTACGAAAAATATACCCATATGTATAGGTATACTATTCCATTATTTATTTTAATTGTTTTCTACGTTTTTGATAAGAACACTTCTTTAGCCATGTTGTGCGATTTTTCGGTAGGGACAAAACTTAAGGGTGTGCGTCACCGACATGCTAATATGACGTGTTTTAAGTTTTGTAACGGAAGGTTACTTGATATACATAGACGCGGACAGTGGTCTAGCTGCGAGTAGGCGACCGCGTCGCTCACCTTGCTGCGCGGGCGGTGCTGCGTCCCCCCGCTCGTCTATGTATGTCATGTAACCTTCCGTTACAGTTTACACTTATGTCGGCAGTCCCCATGACTGCCAATTTTTTTTACCTATGCGCTATAACACTTAGAACATTCACCAGATGGTGCGCCACATCGAAAGGCATGTGCGCTGACTTCCAACACCTCGAGATTCAGTTCTACGTGGACGTCGTGTTCACTCAATCCGCAGAACTCAGCGTACACGCGTACGGGAGGGAAGCCAAAATCATCTCCGCCGCTCTAAGCTTACGCTACGCTAACCGTCACTCAGGACGCAGACTTAACATCCCGGGTCGTTTAACCATTATGGAGCATATACAAGGTACTGATTTCATACATAGTTATAAGTGGTATTATCAGAAAGGTTAATAAATGTGTAAGCAGTGAAAAAGTAGCTAATTTTTTTTAATTGTAAAATTTGTGCGCTTCTGGAATTGTTTTCAATCCAATCACCTTTACCGAAATAAAAAACTGAACCCTTATAGGATAACTTTGTTGCCCGTCTGTCTGTCTGTCAACACCCTTTTTCTCAGGAACACGTGGAGTTATCAAGCTGAAATTCATATCAAATACTCAGGTCTATTGTTATTTGGAGCTGTGAAAAAATCAAACTTCTAAGCCAACGCAATCAAAAGATAAAGTTGTTTATGCTGCAAATTTTCGACACTCGCAAGGGAATCAAACCTACGTACTACAGGTTACTTCCCGTGAACTCAGAATCTTGAAATTTGATACGAAGCAACGTCTTATAACACAGATAAAGGAAAAATTGCGAAAAGCATAAATTACCATAAAAAAAACATAACTTTTACTTATATACCTACAGGTTTGCACGGAACCCTCGGTGCGCGAGTTCGACTCGCACTTGGCCGGTTTTTGTTACTTATGCGGAATTACTCACGCTTAATTTTATCGTAAACTCCGACTATAGGGCGTCATCCCGCGCAAAAACTGCTATTTTCACGTACGAGGCACGCGGGCCCGCAGTGCAAAGCAAGACGAGGCTGCGCGCGCTTTCTTCTCAGCTTTGCCTCCGTGATGAAGGCCACCGGATGTGGCCGAAACTATAGTCGGAATATCCGATAAAATTATACTTGAATAATCCCGCATAAGTAAAACAAAAATGTGTAAAAACCACGTCAGTTTCCTTAGAAAAATGTATTAATCTAGGGCATAAGCTATTTGCATTCAAAATATAACTCCGTTACACCGTAAAGAAGTAACTAGCACACAGAAGAACTTAATATTTATAAAATTAGTGTAATAGGTCCTCGTGGTAGATCTCCTACTGTACCAGATGTTCTGCTACCAAGCAGTAGTGTAGAAACATTACTGTGTGAAGGTTACTGCAGCTAGTTAAATTACAGGGCTGTTGAGACTAACCATCTAATCAATATCTCAAAGTAATAAGCGCCGAAGCAGCGATGCCCTGGACTTTGTTTTGTTACTCAAAGTTCTGTGCTTTATCACTTACCATCAGGAGAGTGGATAGTGGAACTCTTCACTGGCTACTAGTTGTAGTATCTCGCCTGATGGTAGGCGAAGATGCGGTCTACGATGAAGCACGCTTGCCTAGAAGAATCTTACGCTATTTTATTACCTAGATTAAGATAAAGGATACCTTTTATCCCGGACAGCGCGCAAGCTTTCGCACCGAGCTAGCGCAAGACATAAGAACAAAGACTATAATAATGTATTAATCTAGATAATAAACTATCTGTGTGCCAAATTTCATCCAGATCCGTACAGCCATTTTTGCGTGATTGAGTAACAAATATCCAATCATCCAAACATACAAACTTTCAACTTTCAATACAACGTGCCTTCCAACCCACGGCAGTGCTTTAAATGGAATGCCAGTCGCGGTCACTTATTCGAAAGATTTGGATCGCCCGTTGCTTAGTATCTATAATCGTTTAAAGATTTTTTTTAATGATGAATACTTTTAATCGTCTTCTCTCCTGATGTTAAGCGAAAATGCAATCAAACCGACAAACTAGCAATTCTGGAGTTGTTGCAGATGAATCTCTTGACACGCTTCTCAATTGACTCCAACGCCTCCAGGTGGCAGCTCCCTGCTTCATACTTAGTCAAGCGACACCACGAGGGTTTTATAATTATTATGAGTGTGATCTTTGACCAGAAGCGAGCTTTTAAGAAAAGCAGGGTTTAAGCAAGCCGCGTAAAACTCTGTTTATTTTTTCCGTAATCCCTCTTCGGCATCCCGAGTTGATTAAAGTCCACCCTTTGTTGAGGCGGGCGGGATGAAATTATGCAAATGCATTAGTTAACGATGTCTTCCACCGCTGTCCACTGTTGTTTATTCTATGGTGGGTTCGATGGCGCGGGTCCATTGTGAGCGAGGAATCTGCTATTTTTACCCGACTGCCCACTAAAACGGTAGCATTTCTTATGTTACGTCATATGGTGTTTGGTTTAAGCTGTGATATAATAATATAAAATAATTTATTTTATCTGTGAAAAAGATTCTCTCCGCAACTTGTGTTTAGGTTATGACTAATTATCATAATTTTTTTTAAGTTGTTATTGCACACTTACAACTATAATAAGTAATTTTACTTGATGGTAGATTATTTACCTTAGCAAGAGGTCGTCTAAGTAGCTACCATTGCGATACCAGATATACTGCCGCAAAGCAGAAGTGTATAAGCATTAGTGTTCCGGTTTGAAAGGAGCTAGCGAAATTACAGGGCTGTTGAGACTAACCATTTAATAACTCAAAGTAATGAACGCCAAAGCAGCGATGCCCTGGCCTTTATTTTGTTACTCAAAGTTCTATGTATCGCTGCAATGCTCATGGACATGCATTATCTCTTACCATCAGGAAGGCGTACCATTCGTCGTACTTTTACATCATAAAAAAAGCATGCTCCATCTTAGACCGCATCACTTAACATTAGGTAAGATGGCGGTCAAACGAAAACCTATTTATTATATAAAATACGTTAGCTTTTCTTTTCGACTGTACCCTCTATTGTTTTAGAGTGGAAACCGCAAACAAGGTACAATGAAGTGACGATATACGTAGGATAGCTGACGGTGACTGAAAGCAGAATCAGTAGACTTACGTACAGCAGTAATCTATGACACTGATTATGTAGCTAATAATGATTACTCAAACATATGAAGGAAGGTTATGCGCATGAAAAACATGTCATATATGTCACGTCAGTTAGTGAGTTTGGGCTCAAGAGTGACAGCATAATGAGAGTTTTGTATCTTCTCCTGTTACTGGATTACCAGCATAAAGGTGACGCACTTCGTTTATTAAGTTAAAAAGGGCCTCTGGTAGCGGAGTGGCCGAAACAACTGTATTATCCGACACTTTATTGTCGGACTGCGTTGTACAATTTGCATGAACAAGCCCAGTTTCTAAAGCGCCCTATAAACGATCAAATTGTACAGCGCAATCAAATTGTTTGTCAAATTTAACGTGTTTATCCAATGATATGTTAGTATGCAGCTCAGATCAAACACTACGTATGCAGCTTCGTTGATGTGTTTGTCAAACAGGTTTGAGTTTGAAGAATCTGAGAATCTTGATTGATGTAGTGATTGACAGGCAAGTTTGACGTGAAATGAGGTGTTTGTCAAACAAGATCTGTCACTAGCCCCTGAGCTACTTATTGCGATTTCTATTAGGCAATCAGAAAATAGCTACACGACCGTAAATCATAATTATCCTAGCACAATATGGTTCGCAATCGTAAATCTTTTTCGTGAGCACCTAACTTATATCTCAATAAGACGTACTTACAAGGGCAAGTACCTCAAAATTAAAGTCTGGCTGTTCTAATAATCATATACATATATAATCTCTGTTAATTTATTTCAATATTTAAAAAAAAAAAAATGCAATGAGACGAACGAGACTCTCTTGATGTAAAGAGATAAAGCATATCCATGACGATTCTAGCAATACAGAACTTTGTGTAACAAAACAACATCCAGGGCATCGCTGCTTTAACGCTCTTTACTCTGAGGCATTCGATGGTTATAACAGCCCTGTAATTTCACTAGCTAAGTACCTTTCAAACCGGAACACAGTATTGCTTACATACTACTGCTTGTCGTAAGAATATCTGATACTGGTGGTGCCTACCTAAGTGATATCTTGCTAAGAAGACCTACCACCAAGTAAAGGTGATCTATCAAGTTCTGTAGTAACACAAAATGACCTATGCCAGCAAAATCATAAGTGTGTCTAAGATGAGCATATGAATGTACGCAACCACTAGATAAAGTCTATCAATCTACCCTCATTTCCCTACACGTTATTGTTGGGAGGGTACCGCGGCGAATGAGGGTGGTTCGAGCACTCTCCACTTCGTCTCGTCGTTACTGCGCCGGCACGTTCGACGCGGGAGCGTTCTTTCTAATAATAATTTGTTATTTTTAGCCGATTACAAAAGGTGGAACTAAAAGGAGGGTTATGGCTTTAGTTTGTGTGAATGTTAGTGTTTTCCCACTTATCTCTTAAACTAATTTTTTTTTTTATGACTGACAGGCTAGGTGTTTTGACCACAACTCACCTGATGTTAAGTGACGGTGTGGTCGAAGATGGTAAAGCACACCTAGCCTGGAATGGAAAAATAAGTAATGTCTAGGGATCTTGCTCTATTATAACAAAATTATTATTTGATTTATTTATTGTACAACATGCCCATACGATGACATTAATATAACTAATCAAAAGATAAATAAAATTAAAATTAATACAAATACATATGTCAATATTTAAAATAATTTATATTATAATTATAGAAATAGAAACGTAAATAATTTAATTAAAAAATATTTTAAATTATTTTATAATTAGATAGGATTAAGCGCTTGGGTGAACTTTGTTGATGACGGGTCCTTTGGAACAATTTTTACGATAAACACAACTTCCAAATCATGCAAAATTAAATTAAATGGAAAAATAAATAATTCATTGTATTTTTTTATAGACCAACTATTTATTCTTTGTGCCCATATTAAAACTTAATATACTTAACTATTAGTACAATGATCTCCTGTCGGCTTTGTATACTCTTAGCTTGTATTGTGATGGAATTTATTTCATTTCCATATGGACGCGCCTAAGTTCCTTTAAAAAAACACTTGTGGCTAAAACTGAAAAATTAAAAATTAAAATATTATGTGCATAAAAATGTATTATAAAAAAATATCACTAAAAACTAATATTTAATAGTATAGGGCCAAATTCACATTTTTTTCTAACCTTTAATAATAAGTTATATTTTAACGTAGGTACCTATACTGTATAATCTCTGGTGCAAAGAAAGTTATTATTATTTTTAAGTCTGCCATGAACTAGATAATACTAACTGTAGACAGAAAAGAAGAATAAAGAGAGAGTACCGCTATCTGCCGTAACTCGATTTACATAGAGTCCGCTCTACATTCGTATTATGATTTTACTCGAATGTGCTTATTGAGAGCCGCTATCTCTACGGTACTAGTTTGTACGGTTGGCAGAAAATACAGAACGAGACACTTTTACTCCATACGGTAAAGATGTGTTAGAAAAAAAAACATTATAGGTATAAGTATTATGCCTAAATTATTAAACTCTTTTCGTCGGTTGTATGCTATTTTTACAATTTGAACATACATTATGTATAATTCGATTTTGGCAATTTACTGAAATTTATATCAAATACTCAGGTCTACTGTCCTCAGGTTGCCTGGAAGAGATCGCTTTTAGCGATAAGGTCGCCAGTTGTTACACCTATTAACTAGTTAATTTCTTCTGTATTATGTAATTTTAAGTGTGTACAATAAAGAGTTATTCATTCATTCATTCTGTCCCTTGGAGCTGTGAAAAATCAAACTTTTAAGCCAACGCAATCAAAAGATACAGCCGTTTATGTTGCAAATTTTCGACACTCGCAAGGGAATCAAAACCTACAGGATACTTCCCGTGAATCTTGAAATCTAGTACAAAGCAACGTCTTATAGAACAAAAAAAGGAAAAATTGCGAAAAACATATATTACCATTTAAAAAATACCATAACTTTTGCTTATATATCTACAGGTTTGTACGGAACCCTCGGTGCGCGAGTCCGACTCGTACTTGGCCGGTTTTTTTATATAAATACATTCTTATAATACATACAGAACAGCCAGATATAGAACAAACATCTATGTTAGTCACACAAATGTTAGTCCTGAGTGGGAATCGAACCCACACCCTTCAACTCTCGAAGCAGAACTTTACCAAATGAGCTAACAGGGCAGTCAAGCAATGGAAGCTTTTCTTAAAAATATTTCTTACGTTTTTTGCTGTCCATACTCCCGAGATGCGATCAGCGTCGTCCACCGAACAACTTTTCATGAATATCTTGAGACTCCATGCAGTTCTGTCTTGAATGAGGATTATTCTCTGCTAAAGTTGATGATGATAAAATTCCCGATAGAAATGTGTTTCGGTTTAGGAACTACAAGGTTCCGTACGTTGAGAAAAATAGAAAGAAATGAATAAGTATGTATATTAGTCCAACTTAAATAATTTAGGTAATACGTTCTTAGCGAAAAATTACAATTATTTTTATGTTATTCTTTTATAAAATAAATCGTTTTTAACTTTTGTGAGTGTTTGTAAATTTTCTGAACGAAATGAGTTTTATCAATGAGTGCGTCCATGAAACTAATTCATAAACTCTTTCTTTTTTACTAGCTGCAGGATATATATGAGATGTACAATAACTGACTAGAAATATAATAATAATTTGCCAAAGAACAAAGATAAGCGGGTCGTGCCATGGACTAGGTTAGGTACAGATGAAAAACAAAGGGCGTCACAAGTATTACAGAATTAAATCATACTGAATTTAAAAAAAAACTTAAAAATATCTTTGAAAGCAATCAATTTTACAAATTAAGTGAATATAATTATGGCAATAAGGTTTCGGAACCTTCATTCTTGTGTAACACATAAACAGAGTCTGCGCTGTAAATGGAAGTATGTTCATTTTATAAATTATTATATACCTTTATTTATTTAGTAAGATTTTTCTCTTATAACAAGTGACTTGCCTGTAACATTATTGTTATTGATATTGGTTACTGATTACTGATAGAAAAGGGTTTTTTACTAACAGGAACAATATCCTCAGTCTCGTTTTTTTTCATGGTTGAGAGACTAGGTGGTTGACCACAACTCACCTGATGTTAAGTGACACGTAGCCTGGAATGGAACTGACTTTCAAATGAGGCTGCCGGTACACACGGTCAGATGCTTAGCGGCATATTTTTGGTGGTAGCTAGCCAACCGAGTATCTATTAAAAAGTACCCTACCACCATGCCATGGTTTCTTCACGATGTTTTCCTTCATCAGCAGCTCAAACTCATTGTTGGAGTTTGAACCCACAACCTTCGGCGTGCGAACCAGTCGCCCTAACCACTGACTTTACATCGCTACAAAACTTAAAGTATAAGGTAAGGTATACATAAAGAGTTTGAGAACTGCACAGTTGATTCCACCTTCGCTTTTTTACTTCTGAACCGAACCAGACAAAAAGCTTATAAGAACGCTAAACCAATATTGCACACATCGTCTGAATTGCAATCTCGGTCAGATCCAGCAATACTTTAGATTAGTTTATGTTGATTGTATTTTTTTTTAATTTTTTGAATAAATAAAATAAAGAGACAAACGAGATCAAAGCGTTATCCATCATATTCTTTATACATGATGAATATTCTCAAACAAAACGTTTTGATTCCATATTTTTGAATCGCACAGCGAGGTTGTGGAGCTCCTGCCGCAGTCTGTGTTCTCTGTTAGGACAATATGGGTGTCTTCAAATCTAGAGTAAATAGATTCTGCGTGCTCCAAAAAAGTTACAGCCGTTTAAGTCGCAAAAACCGCATATTTCGACACTCACACGGGAATCAAAACCTATATATATATATATATACTTACCGTTGATCTAGAACTATGAAATTTTACAAGAAGCATTGTTTTTTAGTACACATAAAGGTGAAAATCTAAAAACAATACATTTAGAATTTAATCACAATAAATAGGGTTTTTATGTAAGGACTGAGAATGTATCATACCTATTAGTTTTTACGGAACCCTCGGTACGCGAGTCTGACTCGCATTTGTCCGTGTTTTTGTATAAGAAACCCAAATAAATCAATTATTCTATCACCTTTTAAATAATCGTGATATGTGAGGAAAAAACGTGTCTAGTTGCTGCTTGCATATTCTAGATAATCATATTCATTCTTCGTACATTATTTTTTAACTACCCGCAACATCTTGTCGGAGCGCACTTGACCTGCTTCTGGCATAATGACGTCACAGTTACGTCACTACAGCCCGCCTTTTGGAAACACGAATATAGTAGACTATACGAATAAGTATAATAGAGCGTTCAAAAATTTCTAAGCTTTACTTGGTGGTAGATAGGTCGTCTAGGTAGGTACCACCGCAGTACCAAATATTCTGCCGCCAAGCAGTAGTGTGTAAGCATTACAGCTGCAGCTAGCGAAATTACTGGACTGTTGAGACTAACCATCTAATATTTCAAAGTAATGAGCGCCAAAGCAGCGAAGCCTTAGACCTTGTTCTGTCACTCAAATTTCTATGTATCGCTGCAATGGTCATGGACAGATATTTCTTACCATCAGAAGAGCGTCTCGTTCGTCTCATTACATTTACATAAAAGACAGTACAATTTTTAACCCCTTTCACAAACAGGAGGTTGTTATAAGTTTAACTTTTGTTATCTGCCTGTGGTATCGTAACTCCCAAACGGCTAAACCGTTTTTTTTTTTTAATATCCTCGAGAATGTCTTGTTATGGTAAGGTTCAAGACAATCTCTTCAGCCGTTTGTAGATTATTGGCTCATTTCTAGTCGATGAATCGATGTGAGCATCGTCTACAGGTCTAATCGAGTCGGGTATACCATTACAAGTGTTTTCCTATAGCTCTTGAAGCAGATATTCTACCAAATGAGGTAACAAGCAAGTCAGGGTGATTTTAAAAATCCACTGACAAATGCATAATGTGAGACGCCATAATTGTTTCAGTAAGAAAGAAAAAAGGACATGCATCATTGTTAATTTGTATCACAACTCACAAGAGCGGACAATACGCCTGGTTGTGCGAGAGTCGCGAAGCAAGCGAGTCTCGACACAATGGCATTACGGGAACAAATGAGCTAGACTGTTTACGTGGAGATAAAAAGATATTCATTTCTTTTTACAATAACCAGCACAGATTATAAAAACATACCTAGAACACGAGTGAAACCTTCTTGTTTGTCTTACAATAACTATTGATGCATTATGACTAACAACTACTACTATTTTAACTATTGATGCTATTGACCCTGTTGGCTCATTGGTAGAATATCTGCCTTTAGAGCTGTAACGCGTGGGTTCGATTCAAACTTATGACAAGCATTTTGTGGTATAAACAAAAATGTTTGTCATAAGAAGAATGGGTGCCCTGTATGTGCTTGAGCTTTGTTTAGTTTGAGGTCAGATGGCGCTGTGTGTAATGTCCTACTCATCGCATCGCATCGTCAGCCATAGGACGTCCACTGCTGGACATAGGCCTCCTGGGGGGGGTTTGCCAATACTCGCCACGCTTGGCAGGCGGGTTGGCGAGCGCAGTTAGGT
This sequence comes from Biston stratarius, assembly GCA_950106695.1. NCBI lineage: Eukaryota > Metazoa > Arthropoda > Insecta > Lepidoptera > Geometridae > Biston > Biston stratarius. The sequence goes on from OX467116.1 coordinate 9,495,745, forward strand.
GTGATTGTTCAAGGAAGACGCTGCTGCCCATCTTCCGGATTACGTCCCTTAGCCGACTCTTACGGCAACCACGGGTAGAGGGTGGGGTACTATTCTTACGCCGGCACCACGGCAAACTGTCCTACTATATTTATTTTATTATGTTATTTAAGCTTTTGCTAATTAACTATATGTAGGTACATACATATTACCTATCTATAATGAACCCTACATATTTACTTAGACTTTTCACCACATTATATCACTTTTCCACTATTTTTCACATTAACACAAAAAAAAACAGATGCTATAAGATGCTTAATACATCTAGCCTGACATGGAAACTAGCTCTCAAGTAAGAATGCCTGTTATTACTCTGTAATCAAGGTTTTGTAAAAAAAATTCAAAGCTCTAATCAAAATTTAGTCATCAATCAAAATCAAAAAACTAATATAGAAAACTAAATTGAACCAATCTCAGCGTAATCAATATTTTTCTATCAATGAAGGCAGAGAGCTAGAAAGCAATTTTCCTTCTAAATTGTAAGGCCTGTCTGTCGCACGCTTGCACGCCGCAAATTAAAAGGCATGTTCTCGAGCAAAATCATAAAAAAATACTCGGTTTAACTATGGTTATCGAGCTGGTCAATCGACTTATTTTTAATGAGACGAATGAGACGCTCTGCTGATGGTAAGAGATGATGTATGACCATGACCATTGCAGCGATACACATAACTTTGAATAACAAAACAAAGTCCAGAACATCGCTGCTATGGCGCTCTTTCGATGGTTAGTCTTAACAACACTGTAATTTTGCTAGCTGCAGTATCGTTCAAACTGAAACACAGTAATGTTTATAAACTACTGCTTGACGGCAGAACATCTGGTACTGCGGATATAGTAGGGATGAAAATTCTTAACATTCAATGATGTCGCCGGGCGGGTGCCAGGTCCGTCGCGTTGCAGCTACGAGAATCCGTGCAGTACCTAGGACTTTAATGTGTACACTAAGCACTGCAAAAAACATCAGCGGTTCTATAAAAAAAAATTTAGCTTAACTTTAGCCAAATGTGTGGGACAGCAAATTTTTATGGTATTTCTAGGTTGGTCCAAGAAAAACAGAGTTATATAATTTAAAAATATGTTTGATAAGCTCGGTGTTTGACTCACGATGTTTCTCACTTGATGTTTAGTGACGGTGTGGTTGAGATGGTAAAGTACACGTAGCCTGGAATGTAACTGGCTCTCAAGTGAGGATGCCGGAACTCCCCGTTAGGTAGGATGGTAGCTAGCTAGCAGAGAGCAAAATACCCTACTATCACGGTATGGTTTCCTTTACGATGTTTTCACCGGTAGCTTAAGCTTATTATTGGGCCTTGATCCCACGCCCTTCGGTGTGTGAAGCGACCGCGCTAACCACTGAGCTATCATCGCTATCTGTAACTCGAAGGCACAAATTGGCTCTTCGTCTAACGAAGCGCTGATTGGCGAGCGTCATCGCTTCGGAATATGCTTACGTGTAATCAGATTCCTGCAAACTGAACTCTATTCGATTTTATTTAGCCTTAGACAAGTTAGACGCGATTTATTCGGACTGCGGTTCGAATCCACAGAGCACATACAGAGTATGTTTTTTTTCCAAATAAGATTCACTTCATTCTTTAAATTATAAATAGGCTTGCGTTTGACCGTCATCTCGCCTGATGTTAAGCGAAGATGCGGCCTACAATGGAGCACGCTTACCTAAAAGAAACTCATGTTTCTAAAACACCTAGAAACTTACAGTAAAGTCATTACTACTTTACTGAACATGGTCTGGACTTGACTGTGACTTATTCTATGTGACTTTAAGTGTGATTAATATTTACCTTGCTACATTGTATGATACACTTGAAAATATAAATAACAATGACAGAATGCACAAAATGCGTTGTCAAAGAAATAAAAAATCGCAATGCACACTAAATGGAGTCTCGAGTATTTCATAAGGAGTAGGTTATACTAGGAGATTATTTTTCTTATTCTATGTTTTTGCTATCGTTTTCATTGAAATAAATAAATTCGTAGAACATTACACACAGACAGAGCACCATCTAGCTCCAGTAGATAGTATTTCAGAGATCTGCCTCACTCAAAAATCGTTTTAGCTCACGGAGTTTTGAAGCATCCTTCAGAAGAATAGGCACAAGTATTTTATAAAAAAAAATATCAGACCTGTGTCTTAATGCTGACATCCTTTCAAAACTAGAAAACATCTGTTTAACCGTAGCTAAGACTATTCTCGATACCTTACAAACAAAAAAAAAACTAAATCAAATTCGGTTCAGCCATATGGGAGCTACGATGCCACAGACATACAAATACAATCGTAACACACCTTATTGACACGGGATTAAAAATACCGTTATTATTCTACATCAACACTGGAAGGAACACAAGTTTGGGAAATATATTACAATATGGTTACATGATATTTCCGCGCTCTCGCTAAATACTCTAAATTCCTATCGATATAGTGTACCTATGCAAGTTGGTGGGACAAGTTGACACAACATGTGCGGCGACCTTTATAGCAGTTTTATGTAACGTAGCTAAAATATATTATGTAACTAAAAATAGCTAACCGTTAAAAGTTATGGTAGCTATTATACTGGAGTTCAATAACGAAAATCAAATCAAAGAATAATAGTACGCAAGGGAACATTAAACGCTTATCTGAGATAAAAAGATAGATATCTAATACTCATAATGTAAGTATGGGTATTATAATTACATTATGGTTACTAATAAGGTATAGTAATAGTAAAAGTTTTATATTAACTGGCAAATGTTTCCGACAGAATTTTATACCTACATAAGTAAAGCCTGGAACATCGTCGCAAAGTTGCTAGTTTGTCGATTTTTTATCGGATTCATTTCGGAGAGTGTGCTTCAGAACTACATGGTCTGATACCCCCATGTCCATTTTTCTATCGGACAGCCAGAACCTCAAAAAAGCGACATCGTTTCATGGTAGATGTTCCAAAAACTCGAACGAAACGATTTGATTCCACGTTCATTGCGCGGACTGCTAGACAGTGGAATGCGCTGCATGAGTGGGTGTTCCCCGATGGATATAATCTGGGTGTCTTCTAGTCGAGAGTGAATCGGTATCTTCTAAGCAAGCGTGCTCTATCTTAGACCGCATTATCGCTTAACATCAGGTGAGATGGCGGTCAAACGTAAGCCTATTTCTAATATATAAAAAAGTATAAACTTAAAAGAAAAAAAAGTTATGTAAGTAATCCCTACTCTTACAATAAATTTATAGATGTTCTTGGCAATTCTTAAGTTCCGGTTAAGTTCTTCTTTTAATAGATTTTAGAGAGATTTTGCTGAAGTTCCTCTCGCTTTAACTTCTACTGCATATAAATTGACCATGCAACCATGGTAAAACTCGCTCTTCGCTCGTAAAACGCTCCATCTGGACGGGCTCTAAGATACTGAGGATGGCCGTTGGTCGATTCGTGGTACAATGAGCGATGGCCAGCCCTCGAGTGCAACGTTGCTGGTAAATGGGAGTTGTGACGTGAGTCGACGCCTGCGAGGAACCTGAACCCGATTGATTCGCGGTATTCGACTAGTTTGCTCACACTACACGCTACAGAGTAGGTATATAACCGAAGCGATACACAACGCAATGTGAAGAGCCCGTGTTTTTTAACCCCTGACGCAAAAAGAGGGGTGTTATAAGTTTGACGTCGATGTCTGTTTGTCTCTCTGGCTGTCTGTCTGTGTGTGTCTGTCTGTGACATCGTGGCTATCAAACGGATGCACAGTTTCCGTGCGGTGGTTCTTAGCTATGTTCAGTTAATTTCGTAGCGGGTTTTTTAAATTTTTAATTTCATTATAATTCATTGGGTGTTTCACACCATGGTGTTATAAATTTTTTTTCTTTATGCAAAAGAATAAATACAGTAATTATTCTTAACAAAAACAATTATGTTAACTTAAGATATAACTAAACGCTAATAAATCGTTGCGATGATAGCTCAGTAGTTTTAGCGCGGTCGGTTCAAACGCCGACGTGTGTGGGTTCACAAAAATAAACTTGAACTGCCGGTGATGGAAAGGTATTTTCTAGTACTCGGATGTTTAAGTTGAAAATCTGCCTCCAAGCACCTAACGGTGTGTTCCGGTAGCCTCACTTGAAAGCCAGTTCCATTTCAGGCTAGGTATGGTTTACCATCTTCGACCACACCGTCACTGAACATCAAGTGAGCTAAGTTTGTGGTTCATAATACGATTATATCAGAATTTTATGCTACACTAGTGAACCGCCCCGGCTGCGCCCGGGTATAATTTATTATGGTGACTTGATTACAAATCATTGAGTTTATTTACTCATACAAATGTTAGTACCTGGATGACCGAGCTTTGCTCGGCTGAAAACACGGATAAAACGACGTTTTCTAAAAGTGAAACCTAGCTAGATCGATTTATCGCCCCTGAAACCCCCTGCATACTAAATTTCATGAAAATCGTTGGAGCCGTTTCCGAGATTCAGAATATATATATACAAGAATTGCTCGTTTAAAGATATAGATAAGATAGATTGAAGGTATATTCAATACTTATTCTAGAAAATTAAAATGACATTGAAAACCATATCAAAATTCGTTGCGTGGCTTATAATAATTATGCGGAGAATGCGTTCGTCTCATTACTTTTCCATAGAAAAAAAAAAACCTACTTAGCTTTAATAATATCATTCATTTATTTTCCAAATCTAGTTTCGTCTAGTCCAATAACTGCATTTCGTTACACAATTGAATATTGCGGGACGGTATTGGCGGCAAATATTGAATTCAGTAATTTGGCGGGCGAGTGGTTAGTGGTGGCGGTTATGGCTGCATGTGCCCGAATCCGAGAAGAGGAAATTGATTGTGTGCGAAACACTAACGTCTACCGCATTCGTTAAATTCAATTACACTAACAAAATCTACAGGGTTATACACTTAGGGTAAAATTATATCGTCCACTTGCGACGACAGTGTGACATCTCAAAAACAATAATTTTACAGAAACCTGCTTTTAAGCTTTTAAATGAGCATAACTCTTAATTTTCTATCAAGACAGCTTTATTATATATGAAGTGATTAGTAAAACTAATATTTAAATGAAATATTATAAAGAAAAAACACATTTGGAAGTAAATTAACTTTATTATAGAGTTTGAAAGAAAAAAGGAAAACTTATCACGTTGCGTTGTTAAAAAAAAAAGTAAGTTTACAAGGTGGTAAGTTTAGTTACCACGTTAAAGATGATGTGGAAATAGACATCATTAGATGGTATACTATGGTATATATTTTTATGAAAACCGAGATCACTTCACACCTCGAAGCCTAGGTGACAACTGAACTCTCACTGTATCGAAGCCAACTAGATTACCAAACGAGACAAGGCTATGTCGTGATATTTTGTCTTTTCTCTCTTTGTTGTTTATTGTAGAAAAAAATATCCCATTATTTGGAGATAATAGAACGCGAGAACGCGATTCAGAATATAAGTAAAACAAGGAATCGTAGAATTCGAGGTGTCACACTATCGTCGCAAGTGGTCGATATACTCGAATTAAGCCACACTTGTAGATTTTTGCTACGAATTGCTTGCCATAATCGTCACTTTCTATTGTTTATCGGTTTAAATTGTTATAAACTTTATTCACCTAATTGTTTAACTTCCATATCTAACAATAGCGTCCACACGTTCATATCCGGCACAATCAAAGCGAATATATTCTTTTGAGAGCGTAACCAGGTTTGACTATACAGCTTTGTGCGGGTAGTTTGAATTTTTTGTTTTTTTTTTGCACTAGGCTTTGACTATGTGTGGCGATGGATTGGCACGTATGGTTTTGTGTTTTAGAAATCCGTAGACATGGCATACGGAAGGAAATAAAGAAACGCATTTAATATTAGAATAATGGATAATAAATCAATAAAATATTGAATTATTATACAAGTTACCATCGTTTACGGTTCCACATTTATCAGTGGGACTCGTGTGCAGGCCGCTTGGGGGTTCACATGTAGTCTAGGATGATATTTTCAGTGAGAATAAATAATCATTATTTTTTATTACTTCGCAGATTTAATAGCTTCAAAGGTGTAGCAAGCTCGTTGTTAGGTTCTCGATAACGGTTTGTCGTTTTCAGCATACCTTATGTTATTTGCGTATTCATTTGTTTGTTGTAAACTAGAGGAGAAACTGGTTGTGGTTGTGTGTGGTTGTGGTTTCTTCTTGTCCTGTAGTAAATAAGGGATGTAAGTACAGGGTCGTACAGCTCAATAGCACATTCTCCGAAATGAAGCCTGTAGAAATTTGACAGACTTGCAACTTTCCGGCGGTGTTCAAGACTTAAAATATTTTTATAGCAATGATAGCTCAGTGGTTAGCGCGGTCGGTTCGCATGCCGAAGGGCGTGGGTTCAAACCCCAACAATGAGCTTGAGCTGTCGGTGAAGGAAAAACATCGTGAGGAAACCATAGCGTGGTGGTAGAGTACTTTCTAGTACTCGGCTGGCTAGCTACCACCCTCAAGTTGAAAATCTGCCTTGTATTCCGGCAGCCTCACTTGAAAGCCAGTTCCATTCCAGGCTAGGTGTGCTTTACCATCTTCGACCACAACGTCACTTAACTTCAGGTGAGCTGTAGTCGAACACCAAGCATATCAGCTATAAAAAATAAATTAAAAAAAACTAGCAACTTTTCATCAGCAATAAGTTGTAAAAGCACGCCGCTCCACCGAATCAAGAGCTTGACGTTGTTACTTGACAGAACCACCAGATTCACTAAAAAGAATGCACCAAATTCTTGTGAACCGTAACTCCTAAACTAGCCGCTCAAATCTTCTCGGTGTAACAAATTGATGAGAGCTCCGGCACATGTTGTTTGTAAGTTTGAAACTACTTTGTTGCGAGACACGACACGGGCATTAGTCACGTTGCCGCGCGTCAACAGAGCGCCAACATTTCATTTCAAAATTTCTGCTGTTATATATATGTGTTGTATCGCATTTTGTGCATTCAGCCAGTATCAATAAGTCCATAATTTCAGGTGTCTTATAATAAAACCAAGTAAAATTTGTGAAAAACTTGTAAAAGTCTACGACCCTCATACCTAGTACACATACGATTCCCACTCACGCAACCAGCTGACGCAAATCTACACTCATACACTTAGTCATACACCCTCAAATGACACACTTTTTTTTATAGCTGACAAGCTATGTGTTTGACCACAACTCACCTGATGTTAAGTGACGGTGTGGTCGAGGATGGTAAAGCACACCTAGCCTGGAATGGTACTGGCTCTCAAGTGAGGCTGCCGGAACACACCTTGTTAGATGCTTGGCGGCAGATTTTCAACTTGAGGGTGGTAGCTAGCCAGCCGAGTACTAGAAAGTACCCTACCACCACGCTATGGTTTCCTCACGATGTTTACCTTCACCGGCAGCTCAAGCTCATTGTTGGGGTTTGAACCCACGCCCTTCGGCATGCGAACCTACCGCGCTAACCACTGAGCCATCATCGCTACAAATTATACAATACATAGTATAGTTAAAGTCACCAAAATAAGTCATGATCAATCAAGTCAAATCCAATACTTGTTCCACAAAAACAGTCATGACTTTACAAGAAGTTTCTAGTCTAGGATTCTACGGAGTTTTGCTGATGTATAGGTTTTCTTTATGATTTTGTGTACCGCTGGAATGGTAATGGATATACGTTAAGTCACAACTGAATCGTTTTTTTTCCAGGCAAACATATCCATCGTAGCACATCAAGTGAGATGAAGGTAAAACTCAAGGCCATAATCTCATGATACTCGTAAAAACTGCGTGGGATGATGCTGGCAGAAAAGCAGTGCTGTGTATTTCGTTATTCGTCAATAGGTCCGAAAACACTCTCATCGTCCATCTACTACACCAGGAAAGGCCATAAAAGGCTTATTGTACTCGAGATAAAGCACTTTCCATGCCGTGACTAAACAATGAAGCCACAGATGCGAAACTGTGACCACATTTGAAGATCTTTCTATTCAGAGTTTGCCGTGGTGGTGTCGGCGTAAGAATAGTACCCCACCCTCTCTAGCCGTGGTTGCCGTAAGAGTCGGCTAAGGGATGTAATCCGGAAGATGGGCAGCAGCGTCTTCATTGAACAATCACACCTAACTGCGCTCGCCAACCCGCCTGCCAAGCGTGGCGAGTATTGGCAAAACCCCCCAGGAGGAGGCCTATGTCCAGCAGTGGACGTTCTATGGCTGATGATGTGATGTGATGATGATGTGCTAAAGCTAACTTATATGTAACTTAGTTCTGGGGCTGTCACTGAAAGAAAATATCGTAAGGAAGCCATAGCATAGTGGTGGGGTACTCGGACTGGATACAACCCCTTAAGGTGAAAATCTGCCGCCAAGTTTGACGTTAATTGTTCAATTTGGTCCCATCTTTTTTTAAATTATTGACAGGCTATATAAATTAAATTAAAATAAAATTTGTATATTGAGATAAAAACCACTATTCTAATCAATTACATCTATCTCACAATCATTAACTTTTGTTATTAATCATTGGCTATGTCTTTGACCATAGCTCACATGATGTTAGTGACGGTGTGGTCGAAGATGGTAAAGCACACATAGCCTGGAATGCAAAAGGCTCCAGAACGCACTGTTAGGTGCTTGGCGACAAATTTTCAACTTGAGGATGGTAGCTAGCCAGTCGAGTATTACAAAATACCACTATGCTATGGTTTCCTCACGATGTTTTCCTTCACCAGCAGCTCAAACTCATTGTCGGGGTTCGAAACCACGCCCCGCAGTGTGTGAAGCGACCACGCTAACCACTGAGCTTTCATTGCTACAAACATATTCCGGAGAGAAGTCTCTAGCTCCGCTAGTCCGCTCCATACTCCATCAAATTCAGAATTCTCGCCGGTTCGTCGCGAATTTTATTTGATTTGACGAAATTTTATTCTGTACAGGAAACAAGCGCCGAGAAATATGGAACTAAATTTCACCAAACTGCATTTTGTACTTGAAGACGGAAATTTATTTTGCTGCGATTTTAAGGAATTTACAAGTAATATAATATTAGAAATAGGTTACGGTTATAATATAACAAATAAATGTGCTATGTGATGTAATTATTTATTTATTTATATAGTTATAAACAATGTTTATTTTTTAGGGTTCCGTACCTTAAAAGGAAGAAACGGAACCCTTATAGGATCACTTTGTTGTCTGTCTGTCTGTCAAGACCCTTTTTCTCAGGAACGCGTGGAGGTATCAAGCTGAAATTCAAGTCAAATACTCAGTTCCTTGGAGCTGTGAAAAAACAAACTTCTAAGCCAACGCAATCAAAAGATACAGCCGTTTAAGCTGCAAATTTTCGACACTCGCAAGGGAATTAAAATCTTCAGGGTACTTCCCGTGAACTCAGAATCTTAAAATATGGTACGAAGCAACGTCTTATAGCACAGATAAAGGAAAAATTGCGAAAAGCATAAATTACCTTCGATTCCTTTTTTTTCATACGAATAGCGAGGATGTAGATGTTCTCAAATCTAGAGTAAACAGATTTCATCTAGATAAGCGTGCCAGATAACAAAAGTCACCGACATTGCTCAGTGTATTAGCAAGTTGAAGTAGCAGTGGGCCGGTCATATTTGCCGCAGAACCGACAACAGTTGGGGTAGACGTGTTCTAGAGTAGAGACCGCGAATCGGCAAACATAGTAGAGGACGCCTCGAGACTAGATATAGTGACGATATATGTAAGGCATTTGGCAGTGGCTGGTAGCGAAACCCCGAAGATCAGGCTGAGTGGTATGTCCTGGGAGAGACCTATGTCCAGCAGCGGACTAATGAAGAAAAAAAAGGAATAGAAATATTTCTTTTATTTTGAGACATCACTAAACTACTTAACACTAAAAACATATGGCCTTAATAGACCATGACAGTCTGACGTCATAAGTCTATTAGAGTTGTGGCCATGCCCATCGTACCCACAACGGTGGATCGACGCTTGCTTGGCGAACAAACGCAAGCCTTTAAGTATGTATTTTTTACATGATAAAAATATACAGTCAATGGCACCTTTTATCTCCTCCCTCCTTTTCCTCCTCCACCTTTAAACGGAGCTGGCGTGGTAGGGAATACTTGCCATCTGTAAAACCATTTAAACGAACTATTAAACTGTTGTTTTGTAACAATTTTCAATACATTCAGGTATGACTCGACAGGTGGCGGTTTCCCCGTATTTACGTTCACAGATTTCATGATTGCAACAGCGGAGATGGCCCTCGCTTCTTTCCCGAATGCTTCTATGGTAAATATTACAGATTGACTGAAGTTAATGTCGACGAAGAAGTGAATCTCGATATGCTGGTAACCTTTGCATATGCCACTCGATGTAGCGCACCATCTGTTGGTCAAATTGTTCGATTAGTGCTTCCTACACAAAAAAAATGTTTATGACTTTAACAATCCATGTTTATTGTTTAGGTCTTGTTCATTCGCATAATAGTATTATTGACATTGCCACGCTGATTGGCAATGATAAGTTTCTGACCAAAGTAGCATTAATTAGAGAGTATGTTGATTCAGGTGACGGTCACCTGACGCCACCTGACGCTATTGAAATAAATTAGGTAAATAAAAACAAAACTTTGATAGATAGCATCTTAGAGAACAATAAGAATTCTCAGACATGCAGGTTTCTTTACAATGTTTAATTTTACAATGTAAATTTTAACTCAGAAAAGACAAGTGGAATTTGAACCCAGGATTTCAACTCTCTATATTGGCATCTATACGGTTTCTTAATTGTAATGAAGCTACCGTAGCTTCCTATACCATATTCTTATTGTGGGGTCACAGTGGCTTAGCTGATAATTGCGCATTCTACTCGCTCTTTTTCTTGGTGGTAGATCTCCTTAGCAGAAGGTTGTCTAGGTAGGTATCACCAATATTCCACCGTCAAGAAGAAGCGTATAAACATTACTGTGTACCGGTTTGAAGGGTACTGCAGCTAGCGAAATTTCAAGGCTGTTGAGACTAGCCAACGCATGTCTCTAAGGAATAAGCGCCAAAGCGTGATGCCCTGGATTTTGTTTCGTTACTTAAATTTCTGGATACCGTTGCAATGATTATGGACATCCGTTATGTTTTACCATCAAGAGAGCGTCTTGTTCGTCTATTACTTTTACATTAAAAAAACTAGACAGTTGTCCCAAAGTCGCGATAGTGTGCAGTTGCTCTCAATTATGTAACCTGTATATAACTATTGTAAAGCAAGAGTTCCTTAGTCAGAAGCTCAGTAAATCAGTAATATTTACAGACAGGCAAGTCACTTGTACAAAAAAAACACAATTACACTTTAATGAATGAAGCTATATAATTAATTAATACGTTAACAACAACGAACTTATTTCTGTTTACAATGCAGGCTTCGTATATGTGTTAATTAATTTATAAAAAAAGTTGCTTTCCAAGAAATGTTTAATGATTTTTTTAAATTAAGTAGGCTCTTCTGATTGTCTGGTTAACGCATATATAGTTTGGGGGTTGATAATATTTCACTAAATGACGTCATCGGTATACATCTCTAAACCTACACTTATAAACTGTGCAAACCAATCATGATATATTATATCCTGACCTTCTTAGGCGTATCTTGGGCAGTACTCTTCTGACGACGCTGCTGTATTTGCTGTCGGGCTGGGGTGATACCTCGATAGCTTTATACTCGTTCACAGTGTACGGCCGAGCCTTGAATGTGACACATGAATATTCCACTGATGCGTATAGAGATACCTGAGGAATCATTAATATTATGATCAAGAAACATACCTGCTTGAGTAACGTCAGTTTGGCTTTGAACCTCAACGCACGATTTTTTTTTTTTTTTTAGGTTATGTACATATTGTTGATTGACAATGATTTTAAAAACAGTGAAAATATTGTGAAGAAGCCATAAATATCTTTACAACCCTTAGTATCTTGTAGAGCTTCGTAATAGCTAGAAGGAAAAGATAACGCTCTTTTCATTCATGAGTCTGTGGGTCCAATCTTAGGCTCAAAATCTCATCGAATCTCGAATCGATCTTTCGAATTAAGTGCGATTATTAAAAAAACCCGACAAAAAATAATTACTTATCTGAATTATCGTAGATATTTACAGGAGGATGGACATGTAGCCCAAAAGTAATATGGAAGAGCGAATATTTATATAGCGGCATTGAATTGAGCATCACTAAACACGCTTTTATCAATTCTTTTCCTAGAAAACTAGCACAGAAAATACTTTGCCGTTATGGACATAGATAATACAAAGTTCGTTAATATAAATTAAAAAGAGAGTTGGGCCCACTATGATGCCCTGTGGGACACTATAGATTGATAGATAGTCAATTTCGCAACACTATTTTAAATCTCACTTTGATGTCTTTTAATTTTGTTATCTTACCATGACCAACTTTGAAAGTTAATTATGGATACTATTTTAGTTAAATCTATGGGTTAAAAAGTAAAAAAAGTTTAACTGTATCTTAAGGTAAAACTGACTAGTCAGCAGAAGATTAAGAGTTGGTTGAAATAATACATTACGCAAGTGATTCTCCTACGCTGGCTAATAATTTATTAATTTAAATAACAGAACCCAAAATCATAAGAAAATCATTTTAGCTTGTAAACTTTATTTTAGACCACATCGTCGCTTACCAATAGGCAAGTAGGAGTCCAAAGGCGGACTTATATGTACGATTATGTTAAAAAAGTAGAATATTCAAAACCAAATGCTTCACTCACATTATATTTAGCATGGTAACTCCCCGGTTTGTATAATATAGTGACACTATCCGAATATAGTCCATAAACTGTCTCCTCAGGATCGCATGGGCCATATCGCTGTATATGGCCTAAAGCTGAAAAGGAAAAGAATCATCAATTATTCAATAGAACATTAAGTAAGTAAATTATCTTTTTAACCGACTTGAGGAGGTTCTCAGCTTGAATGTATTTTTTTTAAATGTATGTACACCGATTACCCTGAGATTTATGGTCTGATTTACGTGACTCTTCTTTAGTTTTATGAGGAATAGTTGCGATTTGGTCCTATAAAAATAAATAGAGTTTGGCCCAGTTGTTATAATTTTATGAACATTTTTTATGTAAATTTTTATTTACGTGGATGATGTCTTTGACAAGACGTTTTTGAATCTTATCGAGTCCAGCTAGACCCATACTATTCAAGTGTAACTAAAAATATAAAAAAAAAAAACTTAAAAAAAATCAGTTAACTAAGGGAAAAAGAAAAAAGGTGGAGACTCACATCTCCTCAAGATAAGGTGGTTATCTCCCATTCTAGTGATGGCAGGCTGGCCGACGGTGGAGGAGCTGAGTTGTACCCACTGGTGGTACATGCCGTAGTCCAGGAATCTGGCTGGGTCACCACAACCAGGACCATACACGCTAAATCCAAGCTGCGGAGAACAGGTTTTTATGTAAAAATAATGAGGCGAACGAGACGCTTTCCTGGTATAAAGAAATAACGCATGCCATTGCAGCAATACATACAACTTTGAGTATCAAAACAAAGTCCAGGGCATCGCTGTAACTGGTTCAATAGCTGGTTAGTTGCAATAGCCCTGTAATTTCGCTACACTTCAAACCGGAACACTACTGCTTGGCATCAGAATATCTGGTACTGCGGTGGTATTCACCTAAACGACCAATAAGGAAAAAATAAGGAAATATAACCGCCAAATAAAACTGTTAATTGGTTATATTAAGAGGTAACCCAAATTTTTGACCAATATATAATAGATAGCATGGGAAATGTAGAATTTTACATGACAATGAGTACTGAGCACGAGCAGGCGTTAAGATACAAACAGCATTTTTTAATCAGACTTCTTATATAATAACTCGTTTTTCCTATGGTTAATAAAACTCATTAGGATTTTTCTAAGACTAACCTACATAGAGACAGATACAAGCCTCTCACCAGTCTCCACCTGCCGTCCTGTTTGACAGCGAGCACGGAGCCGCTCCGCCACACGCACTTGCCGCGCGACACGGTGCGGGCGCACGCGGCGTGTCGCGGCCACAAGCTAGATTGACCCAGCTGACAACAAATTTAACTTTCATGAAACTTATTGCATTAACTAGTCAGTTCAATTTTAACAATAAATATATTTGGAAAAATGCAATAATTGGTCCCCAGTTGCAATCATGTAATAATGTAAAGTTGTAACTATAATTCAACAGACAAATAATATTTTGATATTCTGTATATAATCTTGCACAACGTCGATTAAACAAACAGTTCTTACCCCGGCTCTCCTGTAAAACTTCCTGCATTCGTTGATGTTGACATATTTCATTTTGTGGATCCTCACTTTCGGATTCATGCAGTCTAAAAATACAATAAAACTTGGAAAAACATCACTAGATTAAACAAGGTCAACCAAATTTTTGACAAATTAACTATTCGCCCTTTGATAAATTATATGTCTTCACGCATCCAACAACTATAAATACAAACACAAACCCAAACATAAATACAATTAAGAAATACGATGAACATAAATTATTTTACTATAGAAACTGCCGTGGTTAAAATCGCACAATTAACTTATACGAGTATACATATTTGTATAGCCTTCTGTGTATGTTACTCGTACTAATTGTGTGCCCAAATGGGTGCAGCATGTTGAAACGTTTTATAATAAATAAGATCTACACTTTATCCTATGTTGACAATAAAAATATTTTGAATTTGAATATTTTAATAACATCTAAGTAACCTAACGTTCTGCTAGGAAAGATTAGAAAAACTTGGTATTAAAAAGAACTTAACAGCTAGAATGTAACGTTTAGAAACAACAACCAGCTAAGTGGAGTTTTGGCGGGAACGCGGTGAGCGTCGTGTCGCCCCATTATATTTTTTTCTAAAACTAGTGTTTTTTCGAGTTTTTATGCATAAAAATAGTGGTGTTTTATTTATAAAGTGCCGAATTACAAGCGCGAGTGTGAGAGAATGATAAAATGTGGTTAAACATGACTTTTAGTGTTGCTTCCAAAACTCCATCCAGAAGCTTTTAGTAAAGTCGCCACTACTTTACTAAGGCATGACTTGATTTGACTGGGACCGACTGGACTTGATCAAGACTAGACTTTGTCTGTAACTATAGATGATAAAGAAGCTGAAAAATGAAGACTACTCACTAAATATAGAAACATTGAAACTGGCAGAATGCACAGAGTGCGATGCCAAGAAGAAAGAGAAAAAAGAACAGCTACGTGTCATGTACTTACTGTCAGTCAATGTCAAGGCAAAAAACGATGGATCTATAAAATGTGCAGGCGGCTGACATATATGACGTAATTCTGGAAAAAAAAAGAAAACAATTTTTTTAAACTTATGCACCAAAATTATTTTATTATAATATACAAAATTATTTTATTATAATATAATTATACAAATATTGGGCGAAAACCACCACGGATTCGGTCCCGGAGGTTAAACGGCCACCAGGCATAGAAGACGATGGAAAGATGAGCTCGTTGCTCATGATAAGAATTGGACCTCAATAGCACCAAACATACAGGCATTGAAAGGAAGAAGAAAGGCATTTGCCCAGCAGTGGGATAAAATAAAATAATAATTATTAATATCACCAGGTTCGCAGCTGTGCAACACATCATCAGCCATAGGACGTCCACTGCTGGACATAGGCCTCATCCTGGGGGGGTTTTGCCAATACTCGCCACGCTTAGCAGGCGGGTTGGCGAGCGCAGTTAGGTGTGATTATTTGAGGAAGACGCTGCTGCCCATCTTCCGGATTACATCCCTTAGCCGACTCTTACGGCAACCGCGGGTAGAGGGGGTGGGGTACTATTCTTACGCCGGCCGGTTACCACGACACCCTTTCAGCTGTGCAACCTTTTAATACAATCTTGATAACTCACAACAGCTTGTCGACAGACTACAGCATATCCGATACTGCAATTGCACCTATTTCAACAGGAGAAACCATTGGAATTTAGCTAAATAAAAAACTAGTAACTAAATTAGTATGGTCACCTGTCTTAACATGATCAGTCTCGAGCTGCAGCATGGCCAGCGCGCTGAAGCTGTCCTTGACGTACTCCGGGTGGAACGTGTAGTCCCGCACTTTGATCTCACTGACCACGCCACACGCATGGCCGAGCACTACTCTCGCTTTTGCTCTGGAAATACAGTGTTATGCAAAACATTACTACAAACCCAAAACAAGCTCATAATTACGATTAACTTTTACTACAATACATACTGGGGTTCTAAATATATTCAAAAAACTAGTGAATCAATGCAAGAGAAATCAGGAAATCTCTCACCTGAAATCTGATTTGGGTAGTTTATCAATTTCGGTAGCAGCTGCGATGACCACCTGTCGTGTGACCAGCACAACGAAGATCGTAAAACGTCTTTTTTCTAAAAAAAATATGTATTTGATAAGTATAATAAAAATAATAATAAGTATGTATAATAGAAATAGTATAAGGTATGATATTCTTTCATTCGAACTTTTATAATAACGTAGCGACGAACATATAGCGCGAAACAAGCATCAGCAAAGCTCACTGTAACGGAATACGTTACAGTTACTTATAGCACTTAATATTATGTTTTTTTTATGATACTAATTATAATCAAAATATTACGAATTACGATGCTACGTCTATGCTCCGATATTATAATTATGCTACGATGTTACGAGTATGCTACAACGATACGACTAAGCTAGTATGTTACAGGTATGCTACAACGCTACGACTATGCTACTTTGTAACAAATATGTTACAATATGATAACTTTGCTACGATGTCACGACAATGCCATGATGATTTTTCTTGGTAGTAGATCTCCTTAGCAGAAGGTTGTTTAGATGGGTAAACTGCAGAACCAAATATTCTGCCGCCAAGCAGTAACACTACTGTGTTCCAGTTTGAAGGGTACTGCAGGTAGCGACATTACAGGGCTGTTGAGACTAACAATGCCCTGGAGTTTGTTTTACTACTCAAAGCTCTGTGTATCGCTGCAATAGTCATGGATATGCGTTATCTCTTACCATCAGGAGAGCGTCTGGTTCGTCTCATTACTGTTACATTAAAAAAATGTAACGAATATGCTACAACGCTACTTCTATGTAACATTGTCGTAGAATATCGTAGAATAGTGGGTTATATAGCTTTTTACAACTATTCTACGATATGCGCCACCAAGTATTCAATACTAGCATAATTTGTATTAAATTGTTTGATTCGTTTCCACTCGAGAACGTGCCCTACCGGTTAGTCATCTAACAACTGATCATTCAGCCTTTACTTACTTTTACTGATTTCCATGGGATAGTACAACATCCCCATCCAGGGGTAATTCTCGATGGCAGCCACACCCTCATACACCATCTCCACTGGGGACCCGTCCAAGCCACACGAACTGTTCAACGTAATACCGACTACCTCTGTAATAAGAGTTAATTACTTTTTGGCTCACCACCAGCATGCTGGGCAAGCTACCTGCACTAGGCCTGAGCATTTGAATTATTGCTAGACTTTCATCCATCTTTGAGTAATCTACTGGTTTTTGTATAGTAGGTCAAGTAGAGTGTATGCATTTTAGTTTAAAAAAAGCTGTCATGCTGTGAAACAACCAACCTTCCCAACTTAAGCGTGCATCTTCGGACGTCTTTAAAAGGCGTATCAAACTAGATTACTTCTATCTTTACTATATTTATACTTAGTTTTGTAGCGATGATAGCTCAGTGGTTAGCGCAGTCGGTTCGCATGCCGAAGGGCGTGGGTTCAACAGTGAGCTTGAGCTGCCGGTGACAGAAAACATCATGAGGAAACCTAAGCGTGGTGGTAGAGTACTTTCTAGTACTCGGCTGACTTGCTACCACCCTCAAGTTGAAAATCTGCCGCCAAGTATCTAACGGTGTGTTCCGGCAGCCTCACTTGAGAGCCAATTCCATTCCAGGCTTGGTGTGTTTATCATCTTCGACCACACCGTCACTTAACATCAGGTGAGCTGTAGTCAAAACATATAGCCTGTCAGCCATTAAAAAAAAAACTCTTTTAGTGATAAGGCCGCCAGTTGTTGCACTACTGTTAAGCTGTTTCTGCTATTGTGTATTATTTCTGATATCAACAATAAAGAGTTTATCTTTACACCCAAATACCCATTTTTCATTGGTAAACACTAAATCTACAAAATGAAACAGATTTGTTACAGCAAGCAAAAGAAAAATGACTCACCTGTACACAAATTAAGATGTAAAAATATCACAATAAAAATAAATTTCATAACTAAATGTAGTTTGAACCTTACTCCGTGTATTTTCGTGCATGTGTCCATTATAATAATACGTAACAACACGGATCATTAAGTTAATAACTTTAATGTAACGACGAAATGTAAGAATGTTTAGTAAATATGTATATTTCAAATTAATAAACAAATGTGTTTTCTCAAGTTACTGCAACGGATGCTGTCGATGTGCTGTGATGATTTACAAATGAAAATTCGAAAAATTACTCGGACTCTTAACAACAAGATTACTACACTTTTTTTATTAATAGTAATGAGACGAACGATACGCTCTCCTGATGGTAAGAGATAACGCATGTCCAGGGCATCGTTGCTTTGGCGCTCATTACTTTCGATGGTTAGTCTCAACAGCCCAGTAATTTTGCTAGCTGCAGTACCCTTCAAACCGGAACACAGTAATGTTTACACACTACTGCTTGGCGACAGAATATCTGGTACTGCGGCGGTACCTACCTAGACAAATTCCTGCCAAGGAGATTTACCACCAAGTGAAAAATTGTAATGTTTTAAGTTTTAATTTAGTTCCCCACGAATATCTAACAGGGTAGTCTAAAAACAATGATCAGCAAAATTATTTAATTTTTTATTCACATTATAGTAGTTAACATCTAGTTTCAAAACCATTTTTGATAAGGAGTTTTGGGCAATACTTTTCCTACAATTTTTTTCACTTCCTTGTAAACAGGGATGTCAGGGTAAACTCCCATAGCGACGTTAGCGAATTTCATGGCTGCTGTAACGGATATAACTTTCGCTTCTCTCCCGTATACTTTAACCTGGAATTCTACGGACTGGCTGAACATAATATCTACGTAGAACTGGACCTCGATGTGCTGGAACCCGTAACACATGCCGTGTCCTGATGCACACCATCTGTTGGTAAAATTCAACATCAACTCAATATTAATTGAGTAAATAAATAAATAGTGTAGGACATTACACACAGCGCCATCTGATCTCAAACTGAGCAAAGCTTGTACTGTGGAAGTCAAATAACTGCTTTAAATACTTTTTTTTTAATACATACAGTCTATTTTTCACATGCGTGGTGGTGCCGGCGTAAGAATAGTACCCCATCCTCTCTACCCGTGGTTGCCGTAAGAGTCGGCTAAGGGATGTAATCCGGAAGATGGACAGCAACGTCTTCCTTGAACAATCACACCTAACTGCGCTCGCCAACCCGCCTGCCAAGCGTGGTGAGTATTGGCAAAACCCCCCAGGAGGAGGCCTATGTCCAGCAGTGGACGTCCTATGGCTGATGATGTGTGATATGAACACATACAGAACACACAGGGTTACTTTGCGGTAATTCATTTTTTTTTTTTTTATGTTTTTCTCGGTTAAGCGCTCGAAGACTCAACACATCCTGAGCATGCCTCGTGTAGAGGCGAAACACGTGTCGGCCTCTGCTTACTGCAGCGAGAAGAGCATATTAAGACTTGTGTTTTTTTATTTAGATTTTAACTTTATAAAAAAAATCGGATTTCGGATAGTTAACGTAAAATATGTTTTTTATCACATTCGGTTATATTGTTAGCAAGTTTTCAAATTTTATTAAACATTAAATACCTAAGCGTATTTTATGTAGCTCAGGATTCCAATCCATAAATCTAAAAGAATTGCGCTGTCTCGGGTACCCTTTATATGAAACCTAAAAAACGGGCTTGTCGATCAAACATTCTATTCGTTCAACTACGCTTATAAAATTAAGATAAAATATTCATGTAATTATGAAATATGACTTGCAAAAAGTGTTACCAATAAATAATTTGAATTATAACTTTATGGGATGTTTTTAGAGAAACATCATTAAATAACAGAAGGAAGCCAGATTTCATTTAACAAAGTTCATTGTCATTTTTATCATTAATTTTTATTAAACTCTTTATAGAAATTAAAAAATTACAGAAAACAAAAAACCTTACAATTTTGTGCTACAAGTGGCGGCCTTAACGCTAAAAGTGATGTTTTGGCTGACAGGCTAGGTGTTTCACAGCTCATCTGATGTTAAGTGACGGTGTGATCAAAGATGGTAAACACACCTAGCCTGTAATGGAATTGGCTCTCAAGTGAAGCCATTGATGTCATGTTGTTAGGTGCTTAGCGACAGATTTTCAACTAGAGGATGCATGCACTTTTTTTTTACTTTACATGACGGGGCTGTTGATAGTAACTATCGAAAATCTTAAAGTAATGAGCGCCTAAGCAGCGATGCCCTGGACTTTGTTCTGCTACTCAAAGTTCTGTGTAACTCTGCAACAGTCATGGGCAGGCGTTACCTCTTACCATTAGGAGAGTGTCTCGTTCGTCTTATTAAAAAAACAAGCTCATTGTTGGGGTTTGAACACACGCCCTTCGGCGTGTTAACCGACCGCGCTTACCACTGAGCTATTATCGCTACTAAAAACATAGTGCATAGTGACCTTTTCAGAGATATCTTGGGTTTTCTGTGATAAACCAAACCGAGGTACTTGTCGACAGGCTCTGGGGTCATATTCATCATCTTGTAGTCTGATTCCATATAAGAACGCGCTTTGAACGTGACGCAGGAATATTCCACTGAAGCGTACAGAGACACCTGGCCAATCGAAATATAAACAAATCTTTTTATAAAACACAAAATTAACCAAGATTCATGATGAATGAAATGAATTTATGATAATAATGCCGTGGTGGTGCCGGCGTAAGAATAGTACCCCACCCTCTCTGCCCGTGGTTGCCGTAAGAGTCGGCTAAGGGATGTAATCCGGAAGATGGGCAGCAGCGTCTTCCTTGAACAATCACACCTAACTGCGCTCGCCAACCCGCCTGCCAAGCGTGGCGAGTATTGGCAAAACCCCCCCAGGAGGAGGCCTGTGTCCAGCAGTGGACGTCCTGTGGCTGGTGATGTGATGTGAAGATAATGATTGATTGATTCAGGCGTTACTTTGCGGAAGTTCATTTTGAGTATTCAAAGTATATTTTTAGTGTATTTTCGCTTAAAAGTCATATTTATTGCTTCTAAACAATACAAGATGTTGTTATAGTATATAACAACATTTCGCATAAATGTTTGTCCTGGTGGGAATCGAACTCACGCTCTACAGTTCTTGAAGCTGATATACCTAATGAGCTAACAGGGAAATCAACTATATTATTACCTTAGTGTATTTCATTTTTTATTTTTTTTTGCTTCGTCGCGTAATTTGTATCTATGTAGTTTTTATATACTCCTAGAAGTGTAAGAACTTCATAGAGAATTCGCCAAAGCAGTAATCTATTCAGAAAGAGAGTGGACTTGGGATTTGAGGGCGCCACTGTGCTAAATTACCTTTTTTTGTGTAGCGAGCAACACAATAGCGCGCTTGATCCATTTTGATTATTTAACCATTTTTATTAGTTCCTGGTCAAGACTCTGACAGAAAGAAACCATGTATATAGTTCCAAGATTATAATTAGGTTAAAAAAAACGTTTTTTTTGTTATAATTATATATTCAAAATTGTATTAAAAATTATTCACGTATTTTAACACTTATGCATAATTATAATGAGTCTCCTACGTCTGAGATGTAATCAAAATCTGATTCTAAATAGTCAATGTCAACAAGTTAAATATTATTTGTTTTGTGGAACTGTGTAAAGTTTTCCCAGGTTTCGACATTTTTACAAAACTCGCTCAACAAAACAACACGATGATATGACAGCTCATGATAGCTGAGTTTGACATTTTTAAGATGGCAGAGGCGGATTGCTTTTTAAAATTCGTAATGTTAGTTCTCCTTTTGGCCAAGTCCACTCTCTTTTTGAACAGACTTTACTAAATATTCTTCTTTTCAAAAAGGAGATAGAAAAAAAAGATTTATGATACTTACATTATATCTAGTATGATATAAAAACCCAGGTTTGTAGAATATAGAAACCAGATCCGTGTATAGTTCAGTAAACTTCTCTTCGGGATCGCACGGGCCGTAACGCTGTATATTCGATAGAGCTGAAAATCGCCAGAAATTTAATTGGGAACGAAATTTTGTTACAGTGTTTTTTTAAATTTAATTGATGAAGTTTGACAATTCTGTCAATGTCAAAATAATATTCAGATGCTGTCATTAAAGTTGACTAAGATAGAACGATCATGTAGTGTAAGCATAGAAATAACTTAGAGATGTTACTTATTTATCTTAAAATAAATCAATTCTCAAAATGATTCATCATTACTTCGCTGGCGAGAAATGTTATGTCTGTAAACGAAACTGACTACTTTAAGGGTAGTTTAACTTTCTACTTCTTGGTCGATACGCTCTTGACAAATTGGTCGTGGTCGTCATTCTATTTTATTTATTTAGATACACAAAACAGAACATATTTTTTACATCAGCATCATGTAAATGACAAAAACGATTTGAACTAAATTACACTCAAACACAAATGTGTATACAGCATGAACAATATAAATTAGAAGCATATACATAAATAGTGCAAATAGAGTGACACAAACCGTATATAAAATAAATTAAAAACGTTGAATTACATACATATTATAAAGAAACAGACGGAATGTATTAGCCATCAAGCTAATCACGCGAATGACAAAAATCACTATTCCTTATTTCGCAAGATAGCCAAGACATCCCGTTTAAACTTTGTAAATTTCAGGTTAAATATGTTTATTGATATCAGATATCATTGCATTGGCGACACATTCTAACTAGTGGGTTATATAAAGAGGTTTTGTTTGTATAGACTCTCAGAGATATCAGTTACTGGTATCAGTAGATGTTATGAGCCTCACAATGTCTCGCCATTCACTTATAGAGGTCATGCAATATTAGTAAATAAGGTCCTTACATCTCCTCATGACGAGGTGATCGTCTCCCATCCTGGTGATAGCGGGGAGGCCGACGGTAGCGGAACTGAGTCGCACCCAGTGGTGATACTTCCCGTAATCCAAGAACCTCGCTGGGTCGCCGCATCCTGGGCCGTACACGCTAAACCCCAGCTGGTTAACAGTAAGTAAGTGATATTACGTGCCGTGGTGGTGCCGGCGTAAGAATAGTACCCCGCCCTCTCCACCCGTGGTTGCCGTAAGAGTCGGCTAAGGGATGTAATCCGGAAGATGGACAGCAGCGTCTTCCTTGAACAATCACACCTAACTGCGCTCGCCAACCCGCCTGCCAAGCGTGGCGAGTATTGGCAAAACCCCCCCAGGAGGAGGCCTGTGTCCAGCAGTGGACGTCCTGTGGCTGGTGATGTGATGTGAAGATAATGATTGATTGATTCAGGCGTTACTTTGCGGAAGTTCATTTTGAGTATTCAAAGTATATTTTTAGTGTATTTTCGCTTAAAAGTCATATTTATTGCTTCTAAACAATACAAGATGTTGTTATAGTATATAACAACATTTCGCATAAATGTTTGTCCTGGTGGGAATCGAACTCACGCTCTACAGTTCTTGAAGCTGATATACCTAATGAGCTAACAGGGAAATCAACTATATTATTACCTTAGTGTATTTCATTTTTTATTTTTTTTTGCTTCGTCGCGTAATTTGTATCTATGTAGTTTTTATATACTCCTAGAAGTGTAAGAACTTCATAGAGAATTCGCCAAAGCAGTAATCTATTCAGAAAGAGAGTGGACTTGGGATTTGAGGGCGCCACTGTGCTAAATTACCTTTTTTTGTGTAGCGAGCAACACAATAGCGCGCTTGATCCATTTTGATTATTTAACCATTTTTATTAGTTCCTGGTCAAGACTCTGACAGAAAGAAACCATGTATATAGTTCCAAGATTATAATTAGGTTAAAAAAAACGTTTTTTTTGTTATAATTATATATTCA
The DNA here is from genome assembly GCA_950106695.1 of Biston stratarius. Taxonomy (NCBI): domain Eukaryota; kingdom Metazoa; phylum Arthropoda; class Insecta; order Lepidoptera; family Geometridae; genus Biston; species Biston stratarius. The sequence goes on from OX467116.1 coordinate 9,519,960, forward strand.
AAATTGTATTAAAAATTATTCACGTATTTTAACACTTATGCATAATTATAATGAGTCTCCTACGTCTGAGATGTAATCAAAATCTGATTCTAAATAGTCAATGTCAACAAGTTAAATATTATTTGTTTTGTGGAACTGTGTAAAGTTTTCCCAGGTTTCGACATTTTTACAAAACTCGCTCAACAAAACAACACGATGATATGACAGCTCATGATAGCTGAGTTTGACATTTTTAAGATGGCAGAGGCGGATTGCTTTTTAAAATTCGTAATGTTAGTTCTCCTTTTGGCCAAGTCCACTCTCTTTTTGAACAGACTTTACTAAATATTCTTCTTTTCAAAAAGGAGATAGAAAAAAAAGATTTATGATACTTACATTATATCTAGTATGATATAAAAACCCAGGTTTGTAGAATATAGAAACCAGATCCGTGTATAGTTCAGTAAACTTCTCTTCGGGATCGCACGGGCCGTAACGCTGTATATTCGATAGAGCTGAAAATCGCCAGAAATTTAATTGGGAACGAAATTTTGTTACAGTGTTTTTTTAAATTTAATTGATGAAGTTTGACAATTCTGTCAATGTCAAAATAATATTCAGATGCTGTCATTAAAGTTGACTAAGATAGAACGATCATGTAGTGTAAGCATAGAAATAACTTAGAGATGTTACTTATTTATCTTAAAATAAATCAATTCTCAAAATGATTCATCATTACTTCGCTGGCGAGAAATGTTATGTCTGTAAACGAAACTGACTACTTTAAGGGTAGTTTAACTTTCTACTTCTTGGTCGATACGCTCTTGACAAATTGGTCGTGGTCGTCATTCTATTTTATTTATTTAGATACACAAAACAGAACATATTTTTTACATCAGCATCATGTAAATGACAAAAACGATTTGAACTAAATTACACTCAAACACAAATGTGTATACAGCATGAACAATATAAATTAGAAGCATATACATAAATAGTGCAAATAGAGTGACACAAACCGTATATAAAATAAATTAAAAACGTTGAATTACATACATATTATAAAGAAACAGACGGAATGTATTAGCCATCAAGCTAATCACGCGAATGACAAAAATCACTATTCCTTATTTCGCAAGATAGCCAAGACATCCCGTTTAAACTTTGTAAATTTCAGGTTAAATATGTTTATTGATATCAGATATCATTGCATTGGCGACACATTCTAACTAGTGGGTTATATAAAGAGGTTTTGTTTGTATAGACTCTCAGAGATATCAGTTACTGGTATCAGTAGATGTTATGAGCCTCACAATGTCTCGCCATTCACTTATAGAGGTCATGCAATATTAGTAAATAAGGTCCTTACATCTCCTCATGACGAGGTGATCGTCTCCCATCCTGGTGATAGCGGGGAGGCCGACGGTAGCGGAACTGAGTCGCACCCAGTGGTGATACTTCCCGTAATCCAAGAACCTCGCTGGGTCGCCGCATCCTGGGCCGTACACGCTAAACCCCAGCTGGTTAACAGTAAGTAAGTGATATTACGTGCCGTGGTGGTGCCGGCGTAAGAATAGTACCCCGCCCTCTCCACCCGTGGTTGCCGTAAGAGTCGGCTAAGGGATGTAATCCGGAAGATGGACAGCAGCGTCTTCCTTGAACAATCACACCTAACTGCGCTCGCCAACCCGCCTGCCAAGCGTGGCGAGTATTGGCAAAACCCTCCCAGAAGGAGACCAATGTCCAGCAGTGGACGTCCTATGGCTGATGATGATGAAGTGATATTAAACTTGACCTAAATTGGAACAGTAAAATGGAACAATTCTTACGTAGCTATAAAAAAAAAAAAAAAAAAAACAGTAAACATGTAAGTGTCCCACTGCTGGGCGTGGGCCTCTTCTTATTGTGAGAAAGGTAAGCCCATAGTCCACCACGCTGGCCAATAGCAGGTTGGCAGTCTTCACACATCTTTCGTAGGTAAATTTCCTCGCGATGTTTTCCTTCACCGTTTGAAGTCATCGGCACGTGATTTAGAAAAGACAGAAGTGCGTACCGTGGGATTCGAACCTAGGACATCCAGATTGGAAGTTAAACGGTCAGACATGTAAATACATAGTGTGTTTAATATTTAACTATGTCGAAAAACAATCACCTTTCCAACTACCCTTGTGCAAGTGATTCTTTTTTTTTTTTTATGGCTGACAGGCTAGGTGTTTGACCACAACTCACCTGATGTTAACTGACGGTGTGGTCGAAGATGATAAAGCACACCTAGCCTGGAATGGAACTGGCTCTCAAGTGATGCTGCTGGAACACACCGTAGATACATGGCGGCAGATTTTCAACTTGAGGGTGGTACTTTCTAGTACTAGAAAGTACCCTACCACCACGCTATGGTTTCCTCACGATGTTTTCCTTCACCGGCAGCTCAAGCTCATTGTTGGGGTTTGAACCCACGCCCTTCGGCATGTGAACCGACCGCGCTAACCACTGAGCTATCATCGCTACAAAAACAATTCTTGATTTCCTAGCCCTGTTAAACATAGCTGCCGCCGGAACGGCATTTTTAAATATAAATTTCTCACCAGTCTCCACCTGCCGTTCTGTTTGACAGTGAGCACGGAGCCGCTCCGCCACACGCACTTGCCGCCCGACACGGCGCGGGCGCACGCTGCGTGTCGCGGCCACAAGCTAGCTTGACTCAACTGGCAACAAAGACTTATAAATATAAATGTTGTCAGACAACCACAGTTTTAAAGACACAGTCATGGATAATCTGATTTAGTTTTTAGGGTTCCGTACCTAAAGGGTAAAACGGGACCCTATTACTAAGACTCCGCTGTCCATCCGTCTGTCTGTCTGTCCGTCTGTCACCAGGCTGTATCTCATGAACCGTGATAGTTAGACAATTGAAATTTTCACAGATGATGTATTTCTGTTGCCGCTATAACAACAAATACAAAAAAATATAATAAAATAAGTATCTAAAAGTATCCCATACAACAAACGTGATTTTTTTGCTGGTTCTTTCTCGATGGTGATAACGGCAACAGATAGACGCTTGGAATATTCACAGAATATTATAAAATAAAACAAATATTTAAGGGAGGCTCCCATACAACAAACGTGATTTTTGGCCGTTTTTATAGATAATGGTACGGAACCCTTCGTGCGCGAGTCCGACACGCACTTGGCCGGTTTTTATTCTTTTTATTTCAGCTCCCCAGACACCGGGGCTCGTGAGTTTTGTCAACATTTTTTTTTAACTCTTAATAAACTTAAACTATATGCAATACAGAGAGAGGCAAGGTAATCTATCACCAGTATGTGTATATACCGCGAGCACACCAGCACCTGATCACGAGTATGACGCATGTGCTGTCATCCTCGACCAAATCTGAGGGAAGAGAGCGACCCGACACACGACGCCGCCGCAAGAAGGAGCCTTCGATGGTAACCATGAATGCTCGAGGCATACACACAATCCTTATTACTAAACTCTTCTCTCTTCTTCCTTTTCTCCTCTTTCCTGTGACAGCAATCGCTGGTATACCTCTCATAGTGAGGTGGTGTGTTCCCCAGTGGTTTCGCTCTATCAGTGATCATTTCCACATCGTCTGACACACATCCGATTCAGTTTCGATGGTTTCTCATGGTTAACAAGGTAAGCGTTTCAATCAGAACCAATATTATGATGAGATCTGTGTCTACAAAAATATATAGTTTTCACCTACCCCAGATCTTCTGTAGAAGTTCTTGCATTCATTAATATTGACATATTTCATTCTGTGAATCCTAATTTTAGGATTTTTACAGCCTGTAATAAATATAATAAAGGCATTAAAAAAAAAACATGGAGTGCTTCGAGAACTTGGACCCAGAATTTTTTTTTCCATGGTTGACATAGGTGTTTTATTACAGCTCACCTGATGTTAAGTGATGGTGTGGTCGAAGATCATAAACACATCTAGCCTGGAATGGAACTGGCTCTCAAGTGAAGCTGTCGGAACACACTGTTAGGTAATTGGCGACAGATTTTCAACTTGAGGATGTTGGCAAGCCAGCCGAGTACTATCACCATGCTATGGTTTCTTACGATGTTTTCCATCACCGGCAGCTCAAACTCATGGTTGGGATTTGAACTCTCGCTCTTCGGCGTATGAACTGACCACGCTTACCATTGAGCTATCATCGTTAGAAAAATGCATAAATAACACAAAAAGCATAGGATGTTTTTTTTATGTTTTATAGACTAACGAGACGCTGTCCTGTTGGTAAGAGATAACGCCTGTCCATGACCATTGCAGCGATACACAGAACCTTGAGTAGCAATACAAAGTCCAGGGCGTCGCCGCAATGGCGCTTATTACTTTGATACGTTCGATGGTTAGTCTCAATAGCCATGTAATTTCGCTAGCTGCAGTACCCTTCAAACCGGAACATAGTAATGTTGACACACTACTGCTTGGCGGCAGAATATCTGGTACTGTGATGGTACCCACCCAGACGACCTCCTATTGATGAGATGTACCACCGAGTTTATACTTACTTCCCGTCAAAGTCATGGCAAAAAACTGGGGTTCCAAAAAATGCATAGGCGGCTGGCATATCGGCCGTAATTCTGAAACAAAATAAAATCCCAATACAAAGTTTAAAAAAACCCTATCACTAAATTGTACAAGAAGTACACGATAAAACTGAGTAGATATAACAATATATTTAATCTTAAATGGTATTTATGTTCATATAATTGCGGTTTATTTGTTCCGCAACCATGAGGCTGCACTTCCGAGTTCCAAGCGGTCACTGGTTCGGAGCGAACGTCTCCGGCGTGCTGTTCTACTTACTGGAAATAATTTAGGGTTACACTGAGTAGGTAAACCTTAAGCTGGGGTCCCATGGCCTGATTTCTTACTAGTCAGACCGCGCTAGGGCAGACTGACAGGCCGTGGGAACCGTGGCATCCGATGAGGCCTGCGGTGGCCTGTTGTTGTGGGAGACCTGTGAGAAATCAGGTCGTGGGACCCCAGCTTTCCGCGGACGGCTGCACTAAATAGTACTTAAATAGTCATTACTATTTGTAGCGATGATAGCTCAGTGGTTAGCGCGGTCGGTTCGCATGCCGAAGGGCGTGGGTTCAAACCCCAACAATGGGCTTGAGCTGCAGGTGAAGGAAAAAATCGCGAGGAAACCATAGGTCGTGGTGGTAGGGTACTTTCTAGTACTCGGCTGGCTAGCTACCACCCTCAAGTTGAAAATCTGCCGCCAAGCATCTAACGGTATGTTCCGGCAGCCTCACTTGAGAGCCAGTTCTATTCCAGGCTAGGTGTGTCAGCGTTAAAAAAAACAGTTACATGCGCTCGGGTAGGTCGCTCCGTATCACTTCACATCATCAGCCATAGGACGTCCACTGCTGGACATAGGTCTCCTCTTGGGGGGGTTTTGCCAATACTCACCACGCTTGGCAGGCGAGTTGGCGAGCGTAGTTAGGTGTGATTGTTTAAGGAAGACGCTGCTGCCCATCTTCCGGATCATCCCTTAGCCGACTTTTACGGCAACCACGGGTAGACAGGGTGGGGTACTATTCTTACGCCGGCACTACCACGGCAAACCACCGGCAAAAAAACGGCACCGTATCACTTAACATGTTAGAATGTCTGTCAACAGGCCCCACCAGGCCGGCTCACGCCGTGGGAATACTCAGTACGGGCCACGACAGGCCTGCTCAGGCGGGGCTATGGCTGGCGCGGCCTGTCGCTTGGCGGGCTGTGCTCCAGCTTTAAATATCTTAGTAGACACCACGATACCTATTACTTAAGTTTATGTTCTTCTAAATGGACGATGAAGAGTTAATCACCAATCACTGCGAAAGCAAATATGAAGACGTATTTACGTGAAATTATAATAACTTGTTTCGGCACCTGTCTTAACATGATCAGTCTCGAGCTGCAGCATGGCCAGCGCGCTGAAGCTGTCCTTGACGTACTCCGGGTGGAACGTGTAGTCCCGCACTTTGATCTCACTGACCACGCCACACGCATGGCCGAGCACTACTCTCGCTTTCGCTCTGAAAAAAAAGACAATCTGCGTGTATTGAAGTCACCACTGAATCAGTCTTATCGCTTTTATACAAAGAAGAATACCTAATAATTTATACCAGCAATAAATCCTTTATGAGCTAACATGGAACCAACGTCAAATCCCACCCAGTTTTTTTTTTTATAAACTATATATAAATATAAATATTGTACTACACGTTACACACAGCGCCATCTGACCCCAAACTAAGCAGAGCTTGTGTGTTGGAAGTCAGATAACTGATAGAATACATAAATACTTTTTTTTTTGTAAACACATACTTATAATACATACAGAACACCCAGACACAGAACAAACATTTGTTTATACCAAACAAACATTTGTCCTTGGTGGGAATCGAACCCACGCCCTACAGCTCAGGCAGGCATACTCCCAACAGGGCTGTCAAACTTTATTTAATTTTGAGTCTGACTACGCCCTGCCTGGTGTTAAGCAGCGAGAATCGAACCCACGCCCTACAGCTCTTGAAACAATAAATCAACAGGGATTTCATCTGATTGCTACCCTCTTAGCTTTGCTTCGTAAAGTGTTAGGGCGTGGATACAATACCTTTTTATTAAGTCTTTAACCACATTCGGATGTTAAGCAGTAATGCAGTCTAACATGAAGCACGCTTGCCTAGAAAAAGCCTGTTTACTCTGAATTTGAAGACACCCAAGTAGTTTTTCGCACAAAAACCAGACGCTGGCAGAGAGTAACGAATAATCACACGCTATTACATCGTTTTGGAAAAGAGCTGATACTCTTACACTGCTGGACCGATATTAAGCAAACATACCTAAGAACCACCGGCCACAGGAAACTGGCTTTCAAATTAAAAAAAACTGCATCTAAATCGGTCCATCCGTTTGAGTCCGTCCATCCATTCCGTGTTTGTAAGTTTTGAACGTCTGAATTTGCAAAAAATGTTTAAAAGTGTTATACTATTAATTGTCTGGTTCCCATTGTACAAGCTTTACTTAGTTTGGGGCTAGATGTCGCTGTGTGAAATATCCTAGGATATGTACCTAATCATTATTACATTAAAATATGTTATAAAGAAATCTTACCTAAAATCTATTTTGGGCAATCTGTCAATCTCGCTCGCAGCTGCGATAACCATCTGCCGAGTGACCAGCACCACAGCAGACGTAAATCGACTTTTTCCTAGATAAAATAAAAACTTTTACTACGGGCACAACTTAGATAAAATTCAGTACAATTAGCTTAGTGGTTAGTGCGGTCGGTTCACATCACGAAGGGCGTAAGTTTAAGCCCCAACTGAGCATAAGCTGCCGATAAAGGAAAACATCGTGAGGAAACCAAGGAATAGCATGGTTGTAGCGTGCTTTCTAGTACTCGGCTGGCTAGCTACCACCCTCAAGTTGAAAAGCCGCCAAGCATCTTTAACGGTGTATTTCGGCAGCCTCACTTGAGAGCCAGTTCCATTCCAGGCTTAGGTATGTTAACCATCTTCGACCAAATCGTCATTTAACAATCAATCTCAGCAATGATGTGTGCAATGTTTGGGTTAGCAAATTTATAATGTGTTCTTTGTTGTTATTATGTTTTTATTATGAAGTACTCGGATAACCGAGCTTTGCTCGGCTGAAAACACAGATAAAACGACGTTTTCTAAAATTGAAACCTAGCTAGATCGATTTATCGCCCCCGAAACCCCTTGCTTACTAAATTTCATGAAAATCGTTGAAGCCGTTTCCGAGATTCAGATTATATATATATATATATATATATAAATATACAAGAATTGCTCGTTTAAAGATATTAGATATATGTCTGCTTATTTTTATTGTATACCTAATTTAAATAAAACAAAAAGTGCATGAAAAATTAGTTAGTATCTCAAAATATTTCCTAAAGCTAAAAGTCAAGATACAGTCTACAGCACGCTTGTCTAGAAGAAACTGCATGATTTACTCGTGGCTTGAAAACAACCTGCCATTTACACGCAAGCAATTCCTCCACTACAAGTATAATGCAGTTCGGGCAATGAAAGTGAAACCGTGCCGTGTTCCAGTTTAAAGGGTATTTATTACAGTTAGCGAAATTAAGTGCTATTTAGACTAACCATCGAATGTCTCAAAGTAATGAACGCCAAAGCAGCGACGCCCTAGACTTTGTTTTACTACTCAAAGTTCTGTGTAAGGGTCATATACAGGCGTTATCTCTTACCATCAGGAGAGCGTCTAGTTCGTCCCATTACTTTTATATAAAAAAAAACTTAATTATGAAAGAATATCTTTATTAAGTTTTCAAAGCCGTTCAACAGTGGAATAAGTAAAGGTACCTATTGGATAGTACAGCATCCCCATCTAGGGATAATTTTCAATGGCAGCCACCCCATCATAAACAGCCTCCACCGGGGACCCGTCCAAGCCGCACGAACTGTTCCACGCATTACTTCCTACGTCTGTAATCAACAAATTCAGAATCAGAGTTACTCCAGATAAGTGTCGATCTACTATCTATTTTTTAGGGTTCCGTACCCAAAGGGTAAAACGGGACCCTATTACTAAGACTCCGCTGTCCGTCCGTCTGTCTATCTGTCCGTCTATCACCAAGCTGTATCTCATGAACCGTGATAGTTAGACAGTTGAAATTTATACAGATGATGTATTTCTGTTGCCGCTATAATAACAAATACCTACTAAAAAACAGGATAAAATAAATATTGAGGGGGCTCCCATACAAGAAGCGTGATTTTTTTGATCATTTTTGCTCGATATTGTTAACGACAACAAGTCGATGCTTGAAAAATTTACTAACTAACAAAACTCAATAGGTATTGATAATGGTACGGAACCCTTCGTGCGCGAGTCCGACTCGCACTTAGCCGGTTTTTTTAAACACAGCGCCATCTGACCCTAAACTAGACAAAGCTTGATATAAGGAAGTCAAATAACTGATAGAATTAATAAATACATTTTTTTTTTGTAAATATATAGGTACTTATAATACATACAGAACACCCAGACGCAGAACAAATATTTGTTTACACCATAAAATGTTTGTCCTAGGCGCGAATCGAACCCACGCCCTACAGCTCTTGGAACAATAAGCCAATCGGTCCAGGCGTCTTCGATTAATCGGGGATTTTTTTTTTTTAAAGATTGACGAATTGAGTACCTTCTCCTTTTATTGAAGTCGGTTAAAAATCACTCGCTTACCTGAACACAAATTCAGAATTGAAATCAAAACCACAATATCAGATCTCATAATAAAATCTAGAAAGTTTCGCTACGCATCTATCATTGATACCACAAAGACTAATTATGCGCTGACACAATAATGGAAGAAAACGAAATCTGCCAGCGTGTTTAGTAAACACGCGTGTTACAATGGAATGTGATCTACAGAAGGCATAGATCCTAACAATAAACTAGAAAGTTTTCAAATGTTATAGATTTACATACAACCTCACGGAATGAATAACAATTATGCAAAGATTTTTCAATGTATCTTCCCAGTTTGAGTGCTTCATCTTTTTTTTTTATTATGGCTGACAGTCTAGGTTTTTGACCACAACTCACCTGATGTTAAGTGACGGTGTAGTCGAAGATGGTAAAGCACACCTAGCCCGGAATAGAACTGGCTCTCAAGTGAGGCTGCCGGAACACACCGTTAGATGCTTGGCGGCAGATTTTCAACTTGAGAGTGATAGCTAGCCAGCCGAGTACTAGAAAGTACCCTACCACCACGCTATGGTTTCCTCACGATGTTTTCCTTCACCGGCAGCCCAAGCTCATTGTTGGGGTTTGAACCCACGCCCTTCGGCATACGAACCGACCGCGCTAACCACTGAGCTATCTTCGACCACATCATCGCTTATCATCAGGCGAGTTGGTGGCCAAACGTGGACTTATCCGAATTAAAAAAAAAAAAGATTTACGCCTCACAGACATGTAGAACTTATATCTCGCACACCCTTTCGCTAAATTCACATGGGCATAAGGTAATTTTTTTTTTTTGCTGCCCTAGGTGGCAATCAAGCTGACGGGTTGCCTGATGGTAAGCAATAACCGTCGCCTATGGATACCTGCAATACCAGGGGCACTACAAATACGTTGCCGACCTTTTAAGATTCTATTTACACGCCTTTTGAAGAGCCCAATGTTGTTATGTTATTAACTGTTCATTACTTTTCTGTATTTTTTTTTTGTTATATAATAGTTCTTGTAGTAACAAGCCACATATTTTGACTAAGGTGTAGAGTTTGTGAAGTTAGAGCTTGTAGAGTTAGAAGCTTGGCTCTACATGAGATCTGATAACTTTTTGACAATGCGAGCGATATGGTCTCGTCTTGGCAACATTTTACATGAAAATGTTTTTTGTAAGATTTCACTTCTTTTATTGTGCTAGAAGTCCCTATATAAATTTTTAGACCTCTAGCATCAAAATTTGCGGAATTCTCATACAAACTTCCATCCCCTAGTTTATGGGGTTGGGGGTTAAAAGGTCCAAAAGTTTTAGAAATGTTTGTTGTTTGTGTACTAATACTAGCTTGCATACCAAATTATAGCTTTCTAGGACTTGAGGAAGTACCCTAAGAATTTTGATGATCATCAGTGACGAAATCGGTTTTTTTTTTAGATATCAATAATCTTAAATATAAAAGCTATGCAATTGAAACTTTTTATGTTTAATAAAATACTATTGAAATCATATTTTGTTTATCTGGTATAATCCAACCCCAAGTTGTGAGGGTTCAAAAAAACGACGAAGCTCTTCGAGAAAAGGTAGGTAGTACCCTTGTGCTTCGCTTAGCTCGTATTGGCGGGGGAACTACCGTGGCCCTAGATTAGTAAAATTTGCAAAAAAAAAGTATATAAATATTCTATTAGTTACCTATATGACATCCATAGCAAAAGCTTTGCTTAGGTTGAGGCTAGATGACGCTGTGTGAAATGTCTTATGATTTTTATTTTTTCACATGACTGGCAAATGCATATAGCGCGATGCCAAAAATAAAGAAGAATTATTTAGTTACCCGATACCCACAATACAAGCTTGGCTTTGGGCTAGATGTTGCCGTATGTCCAGTGCAGCTACAGACCATGTATATCAATATATATTAATATAAGTATATTAATCTTCATTTTTTCTTAACACACCTAAAAACATAAAACCGTAATGAAACTAGGATGTGTGACCAATGATCTAGTTAGCTCGTTAAAAACTTCAGTGCGACAACCCTGAGTGCCGTTGCAGTGACATCGTTAAACAGAAAATGTAAACTATCGGCCGAGCTTTCAGCTCCCTAACGATTCTATAGGGTTGCCTCGCAAAACCTAGCTAAATACTCAAGGTATCGGTATTTTTCTACAGCTTTTCTTATCTCATTGCTAAGTATAGTCCACTTTAACTTGAGAGTGGTAGCTAGCCAGCCGAGTACTAGAAAGTACCCTACCACCATGCTATGGTTTCCTCATAATATTTTCGTTCATCGGCAGCTTAAGCTTATTGTTGGGATTTGAATCTACGCTTACCGGCGTGTGAACCGATCACGCTAGCCACATAGGTCCTAAACTAGCCAAAAGCTGAGCTTTGTGAGGGCTCGAAAGTTTTTCTAACGGCTAATAATTTTTACGTCAGTTTCTTTTTAAACTGAGTTTAGTTCTGTTGCAGCGATGTTAACTCTTTGGTTTTTAAACTGATGGCGTTAGTAGTACAATAACATATATCCAATGAATACAAAATTGTTAATGTTAATTTTTTGAATGGTTATAAAATTGTTTTTTTTTTTTGACAGATAACACATCTAGTTATGAAGTTAAAGCACAATTCTAATGACATGATAGTTTTTCAGTAAAGTGTACCACAAAAATGCTCAGGTTGTGGGATGGTGATAGGGCTCGCTTCACTCGCCCTGACAAAGTAACATTCAACACATACGATATTTGATAACGCTGATAGAAAAATCTAAAAATGTACGGGATTGACATAAGCTGTCTACATGACATATCAACAGCTTAGCCTCTACACGAAGCAAACTCGTGTCGATTCTTCGAGCGCTTGGGATGTCGACTTTTAACCGGAAATTGACTAAAAATATATATCTTGAATACTCAAAATGAACTTCCGAAAAGTAACGCCGAAATAACTTATCGATAGCTTGTGTCAATTCCGTACATATGTTACTTTTCTATTAGTGATAACGCTAATCGAATGTTACTTTGTTTAGGCCCTTTGAGCTACCATCACTACATCACTCAAGTTCCAATTTTTTATAATTTTTAAACATTGTAATATACAAAACTCAACGCAAGTTTTTACGAAAACTTTCACGCGATGCTCCATTTTAAGTTTCTAGGTCTATTACTAAATTGTTTTGTGTGCCAACCCTGACTAGTTGGCTTCGTTGTATCTCGGAGGCAGCACTGTCGCTTTGTCGCTCTAAAACGACGGAAGACGTCGGCGCAGAGCATTTCACTCGTTTTCTTTGACAACTAAATATTTGCAGGTGAAGTGGCGCACGATAATTGAAGTTAACTTTAGTTTTTATATAATATTTAAATAAATAATAAATATCATAGGACAAGCAGAGCTTGTGTGATGGAAGTCAGATAACTGATAGAATATATAAATACTTATTTTTTGTAAATACATACTTATAATACATACAGAACACCTATTGATGCAGTCTGTACTAATAAACAAATAGGGTCATTGATAATTTGCGAAGAACTACAACTGCAACAGCTCGTCTAACAAATTTGATTCCAAGACCTTTGATTTCACTCGTAACTTATGTTACCAAATTTTTGTTTTGTTGTGTATCTAATTGTAACAGTTTTTTTTTTTTTTTTTTTTTATGTGAGTTGCCTTGTTGCCTGAAATAAATGTTTTTTTTAAATTCATAATTCATTTATTTCTTGCAAAATAGGTAAACATGATATGTGGTCTTAATGTCTAGGTATTTAGCACTCTATTTTTGCTTTCAAAGCATGCAAGTATTTATAAATATAAAGTAAAGAAAACAAAATTAACCCATTAACTAATTACAGTCTTGATGTCAAAACAAAAAAAAAATATAACAATCTACATACGTTTAAGATTTTGATCATTTAAAAAATCCTCAATACAATAATACACTTTGTCATTTAATAAAGTGAGAGATGATTTTAATACCTTGATATCATCCTCAACTCTTATAGCAGTAGGTAAATTGTTAAAGATTATGGGTAACATGCAGAAAACGCATATTTTTGCAAAAAATTACCATAACAAATTCGCAAGAAAAATACCAGCAATAAGTTGCCAAAAGTATGAATATCTGTGGCCGAAAAAACGGAGATCTCTAGATCTGTTGAGGCAAAATAAATAAATGACAGACCAAACATCAATGTTTGACACACATATGTTTGTCCTGGGCAGGAATCGAACTCTCGTCTACAGCTCGTTAAGTAAAGCTACTGCCAAATGAGCTATCTCTTGGTGGTAGATTTCCTTGGCAGGAGATCGTCTAAATAGGTAGTAACGCAATACCAGATATACTTCCACCAAGCAGTAGTATTAAACATCTCTGTGTTACGGTTTGAAGGGTACTGCAGCTAGCGAAATTACAGGGCTGTTGAGACTAACCATTGAATGTCCCAAAGTAATCTGAACATTTTAAAGCAACGACGTCCTGGACTTTGTTTTGTTTCTCAAAGTTCTGTGTATTGCTACAATGGACATACATTATCTTTTACCATCAGGTTAGCGTCTCTTTCGTCTCATTACTTTTACATAAAGAAAGCTAACAGACCCGGGCTAAAAACGTTTGTTTGTCAGAGGACAGTTTCTTTTTTTTTTTACATGAACCAGTTTTGATAGCCTACTTCCAGTCTAAAAAGAGGTCCTGGGTTCGAATCTCACGACACGTACCTGTCTTTTCCAAGCTATGTACATATTACTCCTAACTTAAAACGGTAAAGGAAAACATCGCGAGAAAACTTTCATGTCCGAGATTTCTTAGAAAAAATCGAATTCTCGAAGATGTGGAGTGGAGGCTGCCAAGTCGCACTTGGCCAGCGTGGCTATGGCATTATCCTTCTTACAAACAGGCCTGCGCCCAGCAGTGGGACATTTCATAAACACAGAATTGGTCCAGACATTTGAACACCGGTTTAAGAATCTTTTACCTTAAGTCCTACTTGGTTGTACAACCTAACATCACGGTTTATACTTTTTACAAGCGTTTTACGCCAGTTTTGGAGTGACTCTCAGCTCAAGACTCTCGAAAACTCTCGAACCTTCGACATTGCGGCCGCCACAATGTCGACGGCTACGTTAGCTTACTAGTTGTTCGGTTCAAACTTAGACTGCGCGACCATTCTATTTACCATTGCTATACTGGTGGCCATTAGATAGCATAACTCTTTCTTTGGATGACCGAGCTTTGCTCGGCTAAAAACGGATAGAACGACGTTTTCTAAAAACTATATACTATAATCCGAATCTCGGAAACGGCTCCAACGATTTTCATGAAATTTAGCATGCAGTGAGTTTCAGAGGCGATAAATCGATCTAGCTAGGTTAAATTTTTAGAAAACGTCGTTTTATCCTTGTTTTCAAGCAAAGAAAAACCGAGCATTGTTTGGTCATCCAGGTACTATTCATTTATTTCACAAACATTATATCCTTAGTATAGAAAGTAGTATCCTTAGTATAAAATTCTTATTATTAAATAAGATCAATTGATAAAAATAGATATCCCAAAACTTTAAAATTAAGATATGCAGGGTTATAAGCTTGGGGTGTACTAAATCGAGAGGGGATCATTATTAATACTTTTTACTGTGGGCACAACTATGATATCAGAATTTAAAAAAATTAACTACCCACACTTCATTGATTGAATCAGGCGTCACTTTGCGGAAGTCCATTTTGAGTGTTCTAGGATATTAGTAAAGTTCCGGATAGGTTTTTTAATTATTATTCAGTTTTTAAATAAATATTTTCAAGTGTTTCATATTTATGTCAAGTTTTTTAATTTAAATCCTCTTTTCTGTTGTAGTTGGAACGACACTTAATCAGAAATAAACTAAATATATACTTAGAATACCCATACTTCATCCTTTTCACATAGATATATCATTTCGGATAACAAACTTTGACGACTTCCAGAAAAAGAGATCTACCACCTAGTAAAAGAAACATGATATTAGTGTGTTGGAACATACCGTTGAAGTATACAAGAACACAAGTTCAGCACGTACTAACACGTCTGCTCACCATGTTTTTGCTAACACTAAGCTTGTAAGACTTGCGGGGCCTGCGACTAGCTTTGCGGTAAGCCTGAACTAGTGTAGATTACGTACATGGTGACTTAGTTGCTCTAAGGGTTATACGGACCTCGTACTTGCACGCCAGCGGGTGCGAATTTATACTGCGGGCCGTGTTTCTGTTGAACGAATTTCACTATTATTTCGTATGTCACAAATTATATTCTACAAGCAACTTGCCCCGACTTCGCTCGGCTGCAATGTAGATACTAATGTAGTGCATATGCATGTATCTAAATATATATAACTCAGAGGTGACTGAGTGACTGACTGACATAGTGATCTATCAACGCACAGCCCAAACCACTGGACGGATCGGGCTGAAATCACTCTGTCTATTGATGGAAATCCCATTAAAATCCGTTGCGTAGTTTAAAAGATCTAACTCTACAGACGGTTAACCTAAAAAGTAGATATACGCCAGATTACGCCACCGCGGACTTTTTTATAAATCTATAAAAGGAATATCCCACCATGCATTGTTTTGTGATACATTTCTCAAAGGGATCAGGTAGCGTTTTCAATGAAAGCTCCAAGATGGCTTGACTTTTTCCGACACTTCCAACAATTATCGTCATATTTCAACTAATTAAAAATTATTACCTTCTTCTTGGCCTTGATTCTACCTTCCTCATGAATCACTCTATCTATTGGTGAAACTAGCATGATAATCATAAATCATAAATCATATTTATTGATAACGGGTGTTACAAGTCAGTAAAATTGGATGATAATTAAAATTCAATAGTTAAAATAATATAAAAAGATGTCATAAAAAATAAAAATAATGATAATAATAATAATTAAAAAATGTCAAAACTCACAAAATTCATTGTAGCTGTAATCCGTTCAGTAGTTTTTATTTATCGCCAACAGACAGACAGACGTAGCGGACGACTTTATTTTATAATATGTAGTGATAGTGATACGGCTGTACCCCACTGTTGCTTTCCCATTGTGTGGTCAAACTATAGTCCAGAACGTCTAGATTTCACTCATTTCGAGAACATTCAGTTTTCAGATAAGCAGTATGAAGTACTAGACTACACTAGAGTTAAAAAACGTAAACAAGAAAATGAAAAAGATTATATTAAGCCCTAGAAAATCAAGGCAATCGTCACAGCATGTCGAAAAGCGTCGGTCCGTGTGTAATCGCTTTAAATTATTCATATAAATAGGCTCGCTGCGTGGTTGCGCGATGAATATTTCAGTGGCATTCAGTGGCTTCAGCGCTGAAAACGCCATTTTGGATACGCTTAATTTAATTGTGTACTGATTTCGTGATTCTAATTTTGTATGCTTTTCATACGCTACTTAGATTTAGGTGCCTAACTTTTTTATGGTTGACATGTTAAGTGTTTGACCACAGCTCACCTGAGTTATGTGACGGTGTGGTCGATGATGGTAAACACACCTATCCTGGAATGGAACTGGATCTAAAGTGAGGCTGTCGGAACACACCGTTAGGAGCTTGCCAACAGATTTATAACTTGAGGGTTAGCCAGCCGAGTACGAGAAAGTAGGTACACTAACATCATGCCATGATTTCTTCACAATGTTTTCCTTCATTGGCAGCTTAAGCCCATTGTAGAGATTTAACCGCGTTAACACATAGTCAAGGGAGAAAGCTAAAGCTCACGTGCTACGTAAGCTATACGTTTGACGCCCAGCACATCCCACGCTTATAACTCTGTATAATTGGTGTCGTGCTATGGTACATTCCGTCTACAAGTCCAGCTTGCACTTCGCCGGTTCTATTTTAAAACTTATAAAGGCGTTTGTTCCGCAAAAATATACCGAAACCAATTCTTATTCTCATCAAACTTTAAAAAATCACTTCTATATAGCTATGTACCAAAGTATAGACAAGTTTGAAGAACTTCGTCCAAGTTTAGTGTTCATTTGCATATTCCTCTGTTGAAAGATACCTGGATCCAATTTACTTTAGAAAAAAGTAAAAAGTTTTATTATTAAGTAGGAAAAAGTAATAAGGTACGACAGGTTACTCGACCTGTGAGACGTCCTGTAGTTCTTTGTATAACTAGTTATTCCTGTCGTTATTTACTTTGTAGCGATGATACCTCAGTGGTTGGCGCGGTCGGTTCCCACGTCGAAGGCCTTGGGTTCAAACCCTAACAATGAGCTTGAGCTGCCCTTGAAGGAAAACATTATGAGGAAACCATAGCAAGGTGGTATGGTATTTTCTAGTAGGTACTCGGCTGTGGGCATCGAACCCACACCCTACAGCATATGCAGCAGAACTACGGCAAATTAAGCCAACAAGCAGACAATGAAGGTAGTTTAATACGAACGCAACTAATTAACCACCATGTTTGGTATTGCACGAATATTCGACGAACAAAATATTTATTGGCACAATATCATATTTTAAAATATATTATTATAAAAGGTTCAAATAATGAACAATGTTCCAGTATGTGTGTTGCCGGCAGGTTCTGAATAAATCAACAGAACAAATTGAACAATAAATTCACGAAGATGTGTCTGTGTGTAAGTGTACAGTACCTGGCACGGCGTGGTGGTGGGGTACAAGGTAAAGTTTTATCACTATGTCATTTTACACTTGAAGTTGTTGAAAAAAAGTTAACTACATATATCTTAAGTAATGTGAAGTTGATGGAGTTCAATCGATTCGTTAACTATTGGCTCGATACATTATCTTCACTCAAACTCTCTACATCTTTGAAGTTTCACGTTATCAGATACCATGCCAGCGTCCAAGCACGTCCTGATCACAGATAACAGAGAGCCGAACACTCGCGAATTTCAACGAGGTTAGCCGACTACAGTTACAGAGAGACAAAAAAGCTTTTTTTGCAGTATTTCAAAACCTAAATTATCTTGGCTAGTAGATACAATGTTTTACGATTTTAAAAAAGAAAGAGGTTCTCAATTCGTCGTAATCTTCTTTTTTATGTGTCTATGTTTTCCCGATTACTCGAAGACACATGGACTGATTCGAGAAATTATATTTTTGTTTTATTATACTTCCCAGGTGGTGCCATTGACACCAAGTCAGGATCTGATTATGGGATCCCAGAAAAATCGAGGGCAACCCTAAAATTTTATAGGGATGCATAATGTGTTTTGTTTTTTTTTTTTTAAAAGCATATACTCTTTTTTTATTATTAATATTACGCTCCACATACTCTGGGGTCAGTGACCTTCGTCAACTTTGAATTACAATATTTTTTATTTTATTTGTTACAATATGGGAAGAGGTAAGTTTGTCAAATTAATCTTAATCTACGGTTAAAATACTAGATTGTGTGTATATCGCGAGCAGACCAGCGACTCGCAAGCAGCACCCGAGCACGAGTATGACGCATGTGCCAGCCATCGCCCTCCTCAACCATATCTGAGGGAAGAGAGCGACCCGACACACGACGCCGCCGCAAGAAGGAGCCTTCGATGGTGAGCATGAATGCTCAAGGCATACCTACACACAATCCTTTTTTTTTTTCTTTACATTTAATAATTACACTACAACAAGCATATACATACTTTCAGATTGGTCCGATAGAAATTACATGAAAAATCGGTTGAGTAGTTTGATTTTTAAACCATAATACTTAAAACCTAGCCGTGTTCGAGCTTAGGGGCACGGAGCCGGTTTTTTAAATTGTAAAATACTTGTTTAATATTAATTAGTCTTGTGGTTGACCGCCATCTCGCTTGATAGCGGTTTATGAGAGCACGCTTTCATAGAAGAAACCAATTCACTCGCGACTTTAAGGCACCTAGTTTGTATGTATCAGGAAGCACCCATTCGGGCACCAAATTCCATTGTTTAGCGGTTCGTACAATGAAGATAAAATCAAACCGTTTATGTAAAGTATAAATTATTTAAAACTAAGAGGTGATTACACTGGTAAGTAATTAAATATAATATAAAATAAATATTGTAGAACACATTACACACAGCGCCATCTGACCCCAAACTAAGCAGAGCTTGTATGATGGAAGTCACATGACTGATAGGATACATAAACACTATTTTTTTGTAAATACATACTTTTAATAAATACAAAACACCCAGACACAGAACAAACATTTGTTTATACCACACAAAGTTTGTCCTTGGCGGGAATCGAACCCACGCCCTACGGCTCAGGCAGACATACTACCAATGAGCCAACAGGGCTGTCAATTGATAACTTTTAGCTAATTTTTGTTTATCTTATGCGGTATTACTCACGTTTGATCGGTGTTTGATTATATTATTTATCCATTCGAATATCGAGCCCCTGTTACCCCACGTACCGTGCGGTATCACTACAAACTAGGAAGTAGTATGTGGGTATTACTGTTATAATAGGTATTTCACACTAATAATTATCAAAGCGGTTTTGTTTTGAAACTCCTAAATCTAAGTGTTTTAAACTCTATATCCCTACACATCTCTCACATATGATTGCCCACATTACGTGTTATAATAGTTTCTCATTCTCATAAATGTTTCTTCATTACTTGCTAGGCGACATCAAATACTGCAATGCAACCTCGACTCTACGAACCTCTTTGCAACTACAAGATGGCGGCGCCTTTGTTTTGGCGCGAAATGCCACGCGAAATCCGAAATCGTCTTCGGGCAATATGGCGTCTGCTCCTTCGCGCCAAAATAGCTGTCACTTCCATTCCTGCAATTCCATTTCATTTTCGACTCTAGGTGTAAATGATAAGGTAGATTTTGTAAATGATGAGAGTAAAACAATGTTGGTAGTATACAAGAGACTGATTGTGGCGACGGAAGCCCCGTGAGATGCCTACTCCTTTGTAGTTGACTCGTAGGTTCAGGAAAAGAGATTGTAGATTTTTAGGATTCCTTGCCACATAATTTTGAAAGACGATAGTAAGTTTAGTTAGGACATTTATTTTATTAATTACCGGTTGGATAAGGGTAACAATGCAGTAAAATTACTACTATACATACATAAAAAAGACCAAATTTGAAGGTTTTCCTGATATGATATGTTCCTAAATGCACATGTATACTATGTTATGCAGATGATACTACAATCGTCTTTGGCCGTTCCACAGAGATAGATATTGAGAATTCTCCTCTACTGAACAGGGTTTGACTCTGATTTCGCAATGGCTACAGAAGAACCTACTAGCTTAGTACTAAAGACAATATATCTTTTTTATCACGTGTCGGCAACCTCAGCCTTAAACGCAGACCAATATTAAAATCCACAGTAACATTGTGTTTCAACCACATCATGTACTTGTAAAATGTGTAACCTGTACCAAAGATTTAAAATATCTTGGCGTTTACATTGACAAAAACTTCAGATTCAAAGCAAATATTAGCATTCTAACTGCACGTCTAAGGAAAATAGTAAACATAATGCAAAATCTGCGTACGATTACGAGCAACGAAACTCTTGTTGTGGTACCTATTTTATGCTTATTTATGCAATTACTTACTTACTTACTATAGAATTCATTCTCTTATATCGTATTGTATTACATGTTTTATGGAGTGCTGCTAAGACACATCTTAAGCAAGTGGAACTAGCATAGAGATCTGTCTTAAAACTAATACCTAAAAAGCCTTTTAGAAATTCAACTTATGGTCGTTACGAATAGTCTGATGTGCTAGGTGTGCAATGAAAATAAATATACCAAAATTATAATATAACAAAATATATTATAGAACATTTTTAATTAGTAGTTTATATTATTTTATTAGTATTTCGCGTGGTGTCGTAGCCCGCGAAGAAGTAGCGTGGCGGGTGAGGTGGGGAGCGACAGCAAGATTTTTGTTCGACTTTATAAAACTTTAAAGAAGGAGCAGTAGGATAAATTGGTAAAGCGCAATACACTTCACCGAGCTGATGATATTATGACCACAACCCAAAGACACTCGAAGATAGGTAAATTCATCAAGTCCAGTCAAAAAAAAACTTTAAATAGGAAAACAATAAAATTAAATAAAATTAATCACTTCTCCCATCTGTTAAAAATCCTATAAAAACTCAAAAATGGCTTATATTAACGTAAACATAAAATAATCAAAAGGAAAAATTGTTAAAATTGTCTTATCTCTGTATTACTACATGGAAATGAAAATGTTGTACATAATATAATTATTATGTATTATAAAAAATCAAATTCTACTACTGCTTTGCTCCACCGAGATACACGCTTCGCCTAAATAGTGCTATGCACGACACTTTCTCCTTACAAGTCTTTGACAAAACCTGGGTACAATCGTACGGAACCCATTGCAACAATGGTCAACGCACATTCACCCGTATTTTTCTCTGCATTTATTTATACAGACATCCGACGTTTCCAGGCCGCTTTTGTTTTCGAACTCAAAGTGCCTCGACAAAAGGCAAAGTGGCGAATTTTCGCCAAAATTCTCCCTTTTACGGAGTAGGTAGTACTTACAGAGTCAATTTACTTCGTTTTTCAGGGTATTTTTCTTTAATTTAAAAAGTTGAATTGCTTGGCTTTTATCCGACTACCTTCGCGAAAATAGTTGTGATTTTTGCCAGCCTCCGTATTTATGTTCGATAAGTTTGACGCCAAAGGCTTCAGCATAAGTATTTACGAGATAAAAATAGCATGTAAACCATAAAAAACACGGACGAGTGCGAGTCACACTCGCCCAACGAGGGTTCCGTACAAACTAGTAGGTATGATAAATAGTTCGGGAATCGAATGTTAAAGTTTATGGTTTTGACCCTATTTTTTGTGATTAAATTAAAAGTGTAGTCTTCGGATTTTTTCCTTTATGTGTAGGTACTATAAGACAATGCTTCTTGCCAAATTTCATAGTTATAGGTCAACGGGAAATACCCGTTAATAATAATAGGTTTTCATTCCCTTGTGAGTGTCGAAATACGCGATTTTTTGCGAAATAAACGACTGTAGCTTTTTTTACTGAGAAGTTTGATTGTTTGGTTTTTGATGGAAGGGACTGTAGATCTACGTGTTTAATTAGAGTTTTAAATTTCACAAATAATAACTTGCACAAATACGTCGTGGGACCTCGACGTATTCCATAAAAAAAAAACATTGTTCTTTAAAAATAATATGTGAAACAGGTGATTTTTTTCTCGATTTTCTATAGTAAAAGTTCTTCGTAATAATACAAAAATGCAATGCTCCTTTCATCATAATACTGCTGTTCCGCTTAACCCTATGTACATATTCTATTAAAATGTTGGTTCCATGGTTAGTTCTCATAGCAGCTGAATTTAGTTCGAAGCTAGGTAGCGCTTATAAATTAGGTATTAGCTGTTACCTGTGGCTTCGTCCGCGTGGAATTAAACAAAGAATTTTTTTGTTTCGTTCACAGAATTTTCAAAAAGTGATACTCGACCGTGATATATAATATTACACAATAATATTAACAATATTATAAATAATATTACATAATTTGTAATTTATCAACGTTTACAACAATAAACAATAATTGGATACCATTTTTTTAGGAATGACCAGATAATTAACATGAAGTACTTATGTATTACTAGCTGAGCCCAGCGGTTTTACCCGCGTGGTGATGGATGATGATGATGATGATAATGAAAAGTATCCTATGTTTTATTCCAGGGTCTAAAGTATCTACATGCAAAATTTCATTCAGATCCGTTCAGCCGTTCTGGCATGATTGAATAACAAACATCCATCCATCCAAACTGTCACATTTATAATATTAGTGGGATTCAATTTGATCTATGTATAGAAGATTGGTTGTTTGACCTAGACCGGACACGACGCAAGTTGAACAACGTGGCCGAAACCACGTCTGTAAGGCGGGAAGGCGGATACGGTCAAGGTTATTTTGCTAGTGGCGACGCCCGCGCCGCTCCTGCTGATTAGCTAAACGATACCTGGATTCAATCATCGTCTAAAGATACTTCTCAATTCAACCCGTTATTTTCACAAAGTTTTTTTCTTAATGGTTCACACAAATTTTACCAGTACTGCAACATCCGGAGGTCTTATCGCTTAGAGTGATCTATTCCACACAATCTTAGTAAGTATGGATAGAATTTACTGAGGAGATAGAATGCGACCAGGTATGATTTTTAATAAAGTAATAAAGTAATTGGTTCTAAGGGCATCCACGTCAGCTTGCTGTCGTCTAGATCCGTAAGTTTAGCACATAAGATAAAAACTATTTATTATGATGTTAAAGATATAGATTAGGTATATATAAGGTTAACACGTTGCCTACCTAGTTAGGTAAATTTGGGATCGCCTTTTACAAGAGCAATTTCCTGTTAACAAATCATTCTATTACAAAACATACAGCGCGTGACTAAAAATTAAAGATAAAATTAATCTCAGCGAATATGTTTATCATCGTTACCTATCTAAAGCAAATATTTTTTATTGCGATAGGTACACAATGTTTACAGAAAATACGGTAGCGCAGTTTGCATGTTAATTTATTTTTTTATGTAAATATTTAGTTACGACTACTCAGATAACATTGTGTTAATAAGCTCCGCCCGTAATCAATATTACGTATTCTGCGTAATCAGAAACCAAAACAAGGAAATGACAGTCGCTATTGCGCTTATCACGTCAACTGTGTCGACGTCACTCGCATTCTGTCAAAATGACGTTTACAATACCCAACCAAAATAAGAAGACTACGTTTTCAGGCATTAGTATTAATCGTTACGGCTATTTGAGTTTGGCGGGTGATTGTTAGTGACCTCAAAATATAAATAAAATCGGATTTGGAGGCGTCAGTGTACGAAAACGTGCTGTGCTGAACTTACCTTTCGCGTAAATATTTTGTGAGAATTTCAAAGAAGTTCTTGGGTGAGAAATTATTGAATTTGATTATTGTAAGTATTTTCTTTCGAGCTGTGTTGATATATTAAAGCATTTCTACACGATTTGTTAAAAAATAATCCTAGGAAACATTAGAACTTCTAAGAAAAATAGTTGTTTGGCAGTTATTTAATTGAAATATAAGGGGAATTACCCGGAAAAGTGTATTTATGTTATTGTAACCGTTTCTGATTGTTTTGATATAAATTGGATACTCTTTTCATTCATAAAACTTTATAAGTTTTGAAATTCAGGAAGAATACACGACGCACATGCAGTTTGTCGCCGTTTTTTTTTTGTTACAAATAGGCTTATGTTTGTCCGCCATCTTGCTTGATGTTAACCAAAGATGTGGTCTGTGGTGGAGCACGCTTGCTTAAAAGGTGCTTTAAAAATAAAATACCAAAAATTTACTCTTCTGCCAGAAATTACAGCGAAAGTATTGTGTGTCAGTTTCTGCCAGGACGTCGACATACTATTTTCTAATAAGGAGCTTCAAATTATGGAATAAAATAAGAGTTTGGAAATTGTAGACTTCGATTCCAAGTTTTTTATACATAGGTGTTTCGGTTTCCATCAATAGACAGAGTGATTCAAGAGGAAGGTTTATGCATATGCACCATATTAGTATCTACATTGCACCCGTGCCAAGCTGTGGCGGGTCGCTAGTCATTTATAAGTAAGCGCTGACTGCTCTGTGGTTAGCGCGGTCGGATCACACGCCTGAGGGCATGGGTTCAAATCCCAACAATAAACTCGAGTTACCCATGAAGGAATACACCACAAAATAAACATTGCATGGTATTAGGTTACTTTATGGTACTAGGCCGACTAGCTGCCATCCTCAATTTAAAAATCTGCCGCCAATCACCTAACAGTGTGCTCCGGCAGCCTCACTTTACAGCCAGTTCCCATGCCAGATTGAGTGTGTTTACCATCTTACGCCACACCGTCACTTAATATCAAGTGAGCTTCAGTCAAACATCTATATGTCATATGACATCAATCAAACGGTTAAGGCTGTAACGCGTGCCAAAGAATTAAACACGCACACATACACTCAAAAAACACAATCCGTGGTAGCTCTGCTTCATAAGTTAAAAGACGTTCGACGGGTTCGGTTTCCTCCCAGAATAAATATTACTGGGACGAACGTAGAAGTTTAATTGTATATAAACATATTGTTCCTTATATTATAGGCGCAATTAGAGAAGGTTTCTCGGACGAATAAAAAACGTTCCCAGGTTTTTTGCACAAAGTTTACTTAGTTTGGGACTAGATGGCGCTCTGTGAAACATTATCCAAAATTTATACATAAAACTTTCTTAAAAATTGAAAACATTCCTTCTTTTTGTCGACGATCACTCTCTTGCGCAAGTAGGTGGGCCTTTTCCATAATCATAATATAACTCTTTATAGTTCTCACCAACTATAACTAAAAATATAAACTTAACACTAGTGGGACGATTGGCAGCCTTGTCGCTAAGAGCGAGAAATCGCTAAGAACGTTCCTGCCAATGGTTATCCAACCACAAATCAACTACAAGCGATTAGAACTCGAGTAACAGCAAACAAAACACGTATCGTATGATTTAAGTTCCAACCTATAAATGTGTGTAGGTATGTGGCTTATATGTGATTATTATTGATATATATTTTTCGCATCAAACCTTCCTGTGCATAAAATAAGGTAGGACAGTTTTCCTTAATGTAAAAGTAATAAGACTAAAGATGTGTTCCGACAGCCTCGTTTGAAAGCCAGTTCCATTCCATGTTAGGTGTATTTGCCATAGTTAACCACATCATTACTTAACATTAGGCGAGCTGTCAAACACAGACTATTGTTTTAATATAAGAAACATGACCATTTGTCCTCATATGTCCATCTTACAAAAGACAGAAAGAGGTGCTCGCCGGTATTCCAACTAAGCTGCCAAAAGCACCTGGCCGTTACAGTATGAATATTATCAAGTTTACAAAGTTTCTGTTTCTATTCCAGCACGATGGCCGAAGATTTCAGCACTATGACGGGAGTGTCCCCTCTCCTTACAGACGCCGCCGTCAGCAAGGCACTCTCTGAGTGGTTCAAAGAGCCCCTCACTTTCAGCCACTGGGAGGTCAGTACAACGTATAATGATCTCAGATCGTATCCACAACCAGCACTATAATACTAATTGTTTGACTACAGTTTATGTGATGGTGGAATGGTAAACACACCTCGCCTGGAATCAGGGTGCCCATGGAATGGAATGTGTATTTCAATAATAAATTAATAAATATCGTAGGACATTTCATACAGCACCCATACTGCTTTTTGCAGCATTTCATACAGCATATTGCTTTTTGGGGTACCTTATGCGATGTTTAAAATCTAATGAGGCAAACCTTTTTCTTTTCAGTATGTAGGCGACACAGGAAAAGGCGACTCTTATCTCAGCGAAGTAATACGCATCAGGATCCATGGCAAATCACAGGAAAACGTACGAAAACACGTACAAGTCATCCTCAAAAATATCCCCAAAAGCCTCTCCAGACGCCTCACCTACAGAAGCAACGAGTTCTTTGAAAACGAGATCAATTTTTACACAAAGATATTACCAGTTTTATTACAATTCCAAGCCGAAAAGAACACGCCCGACCCTTTTGACAAGTATGCGAAAATTTTCCTAACATCTAGGGATGGTGTACACGATGTAATTTGTTTAGAAGACGCATCTTTGGACAGCTTTGGGTGTGCTGTCCGCCAAGAAGGTATAGATTTGGAACATTGCAAGGTTTCTTTCAAAGCGTTAGCACAATTCCATGCCTTATCTTTCGCCTTGAAAGACCAACACCCGGAAAAATTCGAAGAGATTTGCAAAGCTATATTCGAAACATACTACGATGAACGTCTTTGGGATTGGTATACGAGGTTCTGGAAGCGACTCGGAGACATAGCTATAGATGCAGTGGAAAAGGAATACCCCAACACAATATACGTGGACAAAATCAAAGAATTTTGCGTACCAGAGCGTTACCAGGACATGATAAATGCCGCAACCAAAACGTTATCTACCGGTGTGATATCGCACGGAGATTGCTGGACGAACAATTACTTGTTCAAATACGAAAACGGCAAAGTCGTGGATGCAAAAATGATAGATTTTCAGCTATCAAGATGTGCTACACCAGTTTTGGACTTGTCTTTTATGATTTATGCCTGTACATCCCAAGAGCTGCGATTGAAACACTATAACGAGTTATTAGGGTTTTACTATGGAGTGTTGTCTACACAGATTAAGGCGATGGGAAGCGACCCAGAAAAGGTATATTCGTGGGATCTCTTCATGAGTGAAATTAAGAAGTATTCTTACTTCGGATTGGCGTTCAGCTTTGAGTCCACACCATTCATTGTACTGGCACCCGAAGACGCTGTTAATATGGAAATGGAGGTACGTATTTTTTTCATTTAGATCAGCTCTGGGTACCGCAGCAATGGACCTCTTACCATCAGGAGAGTGTTACGTTCGTCTCATTACTTTTATTTTAAAAAACAACTATTTTTTTATATTTTAATGATTATGATGTGGTAATAATAAACAGTCTTGTTTATAATCCAGTCGGCACTTTCTTTAATAGGCCAATAGGAATAAATCTCTTTCTTTTTATACACAGGGTGATCAAAAACTGAACATCGACGACGTTTGGCAGATCAAGCCCTTCAAAACAAAAGAGGGCAGACTGAGAGAAGCCAACAATGTGGTGCACTGTGTCGATAATGGTTACATATGAACACGTTTGAAAGCCAGTTCCTATTTTAAGTTAGGCGTGTTAGATCGCCGTTCAAACTGCAATAACGCACAAGTGAGATATTTATCTCCCAGTAATTATACATATAGTACACAAAAATCCCATATTTGAAACGGTTTAACTTAAAAGTAGGATTATTCGAATTTCTATTTTCATCGTAAACATCGCTTCGAAATTATTACATTTTATTTATTTTTTTCTAAAATCAATTACATTTTTACCCTATAACTGGTTTTGTCTGATGAAAAATGGCTTGGCACAGTTTAGATGCCGACTGATGGCGGTCAGTTAGCAAATTCCGAAACTCCAGTATTCATGTAGGTACATATAAATCTATTCTATTTGATTTTTGTATCGCTTTCACGCAGACCATAAAATGGCTTCTGCGCTTTGCGAAAACTCCTTCCGTTTTCATGGTCTTGATTATAAATCATAGGCATACTACATGATAATGTATTTTATTTTAGATTTAGCAAATTATTTGTTTCATGAGAAAATTGCCTGTCTTCTTTAGTATTATAATTATGTTAAATTAACACACTATAATTATGTTAAATTTCGTTAATATTTGTTTTGTTGTAAAAAAACATTATGGGTTATACTTATTATTAATATAATGGGTATACATATCATTTGATGTTCTCTATGTGATATAATTAATATTAATATGGTATTTTAAATACCTTTCAGTATCGATTTTATAATATAATTGTTTAGGTATTACTTTCATTTGGATAGAACGAAATTGAATTCAAAGTTACAGTCATATAAAAACTTTGTCAGATCATGAAAAAGCAAACTTCCACACATGAGAGACAAAAAGTATTAATGTGAGTATGTGTGCCCAGCAGTGGGAGTTTTTAAAACTGGGCTGATCCCATGGCATTTGTGTCACGATAAACAATAATAGCTCAGTAGCTATAATCGTTTGCTAGTTTTCTGTAAAATTATGGTTTTTGAGATGTCACACTATCGTCGCAAGTGGACGATATATGTACATAATAATATGTATATTGGGCGTACCTATCTGTCATAGAACTGATAACCGCTAGACATGTTCTACGGTGGAGACCGCGAATCGACAAACGTAGCGTAAGACGCCCTAATACTCGATGGAGTGACGATAAGATATTAATTATCAAAAAATAAAAAATCTAGATAGACTACTTCCTATAAAAATATTTTAACGTATAATTTCTATGTAAGCAATAATAAGTTTTTTGTACGAGTTTCATTATAATGTTATATATTTAGTATTATACTATTATGTAATATAATTTGTGCATTAGATTATTAAAATAATTTATGAATATTATTCTAGCCTTATTTGAAATGACAATTATTACATAAGCTGAAAATATTTTTTTCGTTTAATTTAGGTACATAAACTTTTAAGTTGCGAGACTGTCAGGCTTCCAATCTGAAGGTACTGGGTTCGAATCCCACGGCACACGGCTCTCTTTTCTAAGCTTAGCAGGAGGTCGGCTAGGCAGGTACCACCGCAGTCTGTACCACCGCAGTCTGTACCAGATAGTTTATGTGCCGCAGTAGTGTGTGAACATTACTGTCCGGTTTGAAGGCGAAATTACAGGGCTGTTGAGACTAACCATCGAAAATCTCAAAGTAACGAGTGCCACAGCAATTATGTCCTGGACTTTGTTATACTACTCGAAAGTCGTGTATTGCTGCAAATGTCATGGACAGGCGTTATTTCTTACCATCAGGAAGAAAACATAAAAAACTAGCTAATTTACACAGTCATCAAAGGAAAAAAAATTGAAATAGTTTTTTTATTAATAACTTATAAACTTATTTATTAATTAATAAGTTATTTAGTACATACTTAGTATCTAAATCGTTTGAACATTTACTGTAAAAACTATTTTTTTTAATGTACCTTTCAAGTTTCCATTTAACTATGCACTATGAAAGTGAAATTCAGTTATAACAACATCAAGTCAGAAAGTAACCCGAACCTTGATCATCATTGTAAAAAACTGAATTCAACTTCCATTTACATTATCCATAAAAACTTTTTGAATATAAGTATTTAATGGGATCACCTTCATAACCACCACAGACAGTTTAAAAAAAACTTTTCACTTAAGCAAAATTATGCTATTTATTAAGAATTTATATACAGCATGTTTCGAAAAAGAGCATTAATACTTTTAGAGTTTGCTCTGTTTTTATATGCCGCACAAACTCCGAGTTGAGAGCGTCAACCAAATCGTTTTTTGTGACAAACGGTTGACCAACCGCATCCCGCACCAGGTCTGTGAAGTCGACTCTCTCTCGAGAACCGCGACCTAGCTCAGAGTTCATAACACGCCACATACGTCGCCGACTGCCCTCAACTATATTAAAGAAAATATATTTTTTTTCTTTTATAACGAAAACGATATTTACCGGTAACTACATCACACTTAATGACATTTAATCATATTGAGATATTTTATATTTGACATATCAGTATATTGAATTTTGTTATAATTTTGATATTTTTAAATATGAATGGAAAAATGACCAGTAACTTCGGTGTTATCAATAAAAATATAAACTTGCTGGGCGCGTCTCTTCTCATTGTGAAAAGAGTAAGGTCATAGTTATGCAAGCGACCCAAGGTCGTTGTTCGCTACCTCAAGATTCTTAGTTTTGGTAGGGTACGGGAAATGCATATAACACCCTGAGTGGGATGTCAGTGCAGTCTCCTGTAGAATTAAAATGATATCCAATTTTGGAGTTTCAAATTATGTACACATACATAATAATTCTACAAGTATAAGTTATCTTGTTCCCATAGTTCAATTGTAACATAGTTTGGGGCTAGATGGTGCTGGACTTGGGTCGTCTTGTAGCATGCACCCAATTCTAGAGCTTTTTGAACTGACACCATCTTTGATGTCATAAAACTCTGATATTAGGGCACATTATTCAGCTACATATATAAACTGACTAATAGTTTAAGGCATTGTTTAGAAGTATATTTGAGAAAGTTATGATTTGAAGTTACAAGAAAAACATAAGAGAAATTACTTAATTGATTCAGGCGTTACTTTGTATAAGTTTATTTTGTGTGTTCAACATATATATTTAGTGTATTTCTGCTTAAAAGGCGTTTATAAGGAAAATAGAAAAGAATACTTATATACATGCATGGACGACTAAAATCAAAACTCTTCTTTTAGCATACTCAAGCAAAATGTAATCTGTGGTGGTTACACACACTCAGTTTAAGGTGTCCCAAACAAGTTCTACGCATTCCGGAGACCGGTCACCTTTCTATATGCACTGAAGTGTTCTAAGTACTGGTATATTGTATCTATAGGTGTGTATATGTCGTTCATTTTGCTGAGAAGGTGCTGTGGGGGCTGAACTGGCACTGAAGGCCCTAGTAGGCCTTGGAGGAACTCTCGCAGGAGACCCCACACCGCATTGGCCATTACACAAGGTCGGTATTCTACCTGAAATTGAGTAAATGCTGATTTAATAACAGAATCAATTAATTAACATAGATATGTTAGTAATAACAGTTATATAATTTTAATAAATTAATTCCACCTATGTATATCATAGGACATTTTAGACAGCGCCATCTAGCCCCAAACTAAAAGCTTATACTATAGGAACCAGATAACTGATAGAATAATTGTATACTGTTTATCTTGAAACCCACACACTTCAGCTCTTGAAACAAAGTAAATGAAACTTGTATGTTTTAAGTAAGTCACTGTACATTTTAGCCAAATATGTAAAAAACATTTTTTTTTCTAAGCTGCACATCCAGTGTATGCTTGTCGCCTTCTTGTTTCCTGTGAGATATAATCTAAGTCTAAGGACAGAATGAATAAGTACCATTTAAATCTTGGTGCATCTTGGTGATCTTTATACATTAAATAAAATAAAGAAATAATAAATTGTGTATAAAATACATGCAATACATTTGCATGTATTATAAGTTTTACTGTTTAAGTTACATTAAAATTCACATAAAATATCATATTACAAGTAAATTTAAAATTTAAAAGCCCCCGACAAAAATCAATCATAGCTGAGAACACTCCAGACTAATTAACCTTTCAAACAAAAAAAACACCCCATCGTTTTTGCATTGGGGTTAAAAATGACAACTTTTATATCTTTAAGTTACTTTTTTGTTGTCAGCTCATAACTTAGGCTATTGACAGTAGTAACCCGCAGTAACCGCCCTGCAGAAGCAGATAGCACGGTCCAAAGATGATGCTCGCCTAGAAATGTTGGAGACATTGAATCGCGACCCATGGGGCAGGCCCTATAAGATGGCTCGCAACAAGATCCGCGCGTGGACTCCACCGCTAACACAGAGCTTACAACCTCAGTTCCTGGAGGGCGTGGTGGCTACTCTGTTTCCCGGTGTTGTTGAGCCAACGACTCCTGCAATGACATTGTCTGGCCAAGACAGTGACACGGTTGACGGAGAGGTGCCACGCGTCTCGGAAGGAGAACTAGCTGCAGCGGTACAACGGCTTAGAGCCAAAAACACGGCTCCCGGTCCAGATGGAATTCCCGGTCGAGCCTGGGTGCTGGCGATGGAGGCCCTCGGGCCGCGATTCAGGAATTTATTGAGCAAGTGTCTAGAGCAAGGCTTCTTTCCGCGCAGTTGGAAAACTGGGAAAATGCAGTAGCACCACTACTGCGCAAAAGTGGAAGGCCCGCTGACTCGCCAGCAGCTTATCGGCCAATCGTCTTGTTAGACGAAGCTAGTAAGCTCTTCGAGCGCATCATCGCTGTTCGTCTGACACGGCATTTGGAACGAGTGGGCCCAGACTTAGCGGACTGTCAGTTCGGCTTTCGCAGGGGCAGATCCACACTCGACGCTATATCACGTGTGAAGGCCTTAGCGGAGGACGCCGTGTCCAGGGGAGAAGTGGTATTAGCGGTGTCGCTTGACATTGCTAATGCTTTTAATACACTCCCTTGGGCCTGCATTAAAGAGGCATTGCAGTTCCATCAGGTACCAGCTTACCTATCTCGAGTCCTGGGGCACTATCTCTCAGAGCGATTAGTCATTTACCCAGGGCGGAACGACTGGGGTCAGCGAGAAATGTCGTCTGGTGTTCCACAGGGTTCGGTCCTAGGGCCGATTCTGTGGAACATTGGATACGACTGGGTTTTGAGAGGAGCCAATTTGCGGGGTGTTCATACGACATGCTATGCAGATGACACCCTAGTAACGGCTCGTGGCCGAACATATAGAGAGGCGGCGATCTTAGCCACTGCAGGTGTGGCTCAAGTCATTGACCGAATCAGACGGTTAGGCCTAAAGGTGGCTCTCAGTAAGTCCGAAGCCCTGTGTTTTCACAGGCCACGGAAGGGGCCACCTCCTGGTTCGGAGATAGTTGTCGGGGGTGTTTCGATCGGTGTCGGGTCGACTATGAGGTACCTGGGGCTTATCCTCGATAGCCAGTGGAACTTCAAGGAGCACTTTCGACAACTAGCTCAGAGATTGATTAAGTCAGCTTCAGCTCTTGGAAGATTGTTGCCTAATGTAGGGGGTCCTGGAGTCGCCTGCCGCCGTCTCTTTACTGGAGTCGTGCGGTCCATGGCGCTCTATGGCGCTCCCATTTGGGTGGACGCCCTGAATAGTCATAACATAATGCTGCTGCGGAGACCGCAACGCTTTATGGCACTCAGGGTGATCAGAGGGTACCGCTCGGTGTCTTTTGAGGCGGCGTGTGTGCTCGCTGGAACACCGCCCTGGGATTTAGACGCAGAAGTGTTGGCTTCTGTGTATCATACTTTTACGGAAGTACGCAGTCGAGGCGATTATCTAATGCCGGTGGTAATTGGGCGATTGAGACAACATTCCCGGAGAAGACTACTAATCAAATGGAAAGAGCGGTTAGAGTGGCCCAGTGCGGGTCATAAAACGATTGAGGCGGTCTTGCCTGTGCTGGATGGGTGGTTAGGAAGGAAGCACGGGGTGTTGACGTACCGCTTGACCCAGCTGCTGACGAATCACGGCTGCTTCGGGCGATACCTCTGCAATGTGGCGCGGAGGGAGCCCACAACTATATGCCACCATTGTGGGTCCTTAGAGGATACGGCACAACACACATTTGCTGAGTGCCCAGCATGGTCGGTACCGCGAGGCAAACTTGCCGCGGTTATCGGGCGTGGTTTCTCGCTGCCGACTGTCGTTGCTATGATGGTCGACAGCGGGCAATCATGGGACGCAGTGCTCTCTTTCGCAGAGTGTGTCATGGCACAGAAAGAGGAAGCGGAACGGGTGAGAGAGAACGACATTGGTAGCCACCCTATTCGCAGGAAGAGACCCGGGCGCAGACGGCTGGCACATGACCGCCGAATGCCGCCATAATGGAGAACTCGGGAGATCGGGGTCGGGGAACCCGGTTTCCCAGTTAGAGTTCCCCGAGGTTGAACGATGCGTGACGTGTTCCTACATATCGTTAAAATGACTGGCAGAGCACAAGCTCACCGAGACGGTGTCTGATAAAGACAAGCGCTATTGGGGCTGCGGACGAGTGCGCAAGCGTTCCCGCGGCCCTAAATTGCAAGCGCGGAGAAGGAACACCCCAGGGTTTTTAGTGGGTAGGCCGCCATTTTGGCGGAGATTCCCACATAACCACTAAGCTCCCCCCGGGGCTAGTGGTATCCATTAAGGATTTTCCCTGGGTAAAAAAAAAAAAAAAAAAAGGCTATTGAATGACAAGATTGTCAGGTTAAATAAAGGAAATATATTGAGTACCATTAAATCCTGGTCTTAAATAAATTGAATTATAATCATATATTGAAATAATATTAATGAGTGTTCTTATCATTGTCTACCAAAACTCTATTACCCCCAACTCAACAAATGGCTTAATCTCTGGTCTTTTGACCTCAAAACCCAAACACTGTTATTAAGTAGGTATTCAAATAACACATACTAACCTCTATTAGAATCCCTTTAAAGTTCTGATTCATTGTCACAGACCCTAGCTTTACACAGAAGTCTCCCAGCTCAAACCTGGGTCCTTTACTCTCTATCTTTGTCTGTTTCTTCGATGTATAATGCTGAGATAGCTTCATCATGAGAAGGTCAAATAAGCCATCAGCTATGACATGAATGTTTTTAGTGCCACTTTCGAGGATAGAGAAGACCGAGGCGGGTTGCTCAGAATTGTGGAGGATGTGGACAGTTTTTGTTGCTCCTGTCACATCTGTAAATAAGTTTTTTTTTAAATACAAGAACACATACACTGAACAATAACAAAAAAAGCTTATTCAAAATATTGAAATTCATTCTCATTATGAACAACTTTTACTAAGAACTAAGTATGTATTTACCAAAAAAAAACATACATATGGTTACCATAGTACAAGCTTAGTTTAGTTCAAGGCTAGATGGCGTTGTGTGAAGTGTCCCATATGTATTTATTTCATCATGGGTTAAGTAACTCTGATTAGAAACATGAGTTGCTACTTCAAAAATGTGTAATTTACACCTAACTAACATTCTAAATGAATGCCCTTCTAGTCTCAACTAGAGTATTATTAGATGCATGGAGAGGCATTATGGCACAATGCTCAAGTACATCAAGCATTGTACCACAGGAGGTGGCATGCTCACAAAAGCATTGAGCATTTTTAAATAATAACATTGATTGTATGGTTTTGATTGACATTGATTGGACATTTTATTTATTGTATTTAAAGTGTTTAGAACTGTTTTTATTTTTTGCTAAGATTTCTAATTTTAATTTCACATGACATGTTGTTTTATTTAACATTTTGAATTTTATTTTGGTTATAATTTTACATTTTGTATTAGTAGGTAAATAATTCATTTCATTTAGTTAATACCTACTTATAAATGATATGACCATTAGTTTAAATAGTTTGTAACTGTGCTAATTGAATAAATAAATAAAATGCTAAATGTAAATTTAGGAATGTTTTTAGAATACTTGTTACATACCCATTTGAGGCAGCGATAAATAGCTCTCACAGTCAACAAGAAACTGTCCTTGGGGCGTCGCTCCGAGCGCCAAAATGCGCTTGGTAAGCAATTCAATCACATAAGTCCCCGTCTTGTTTTCAGGCACTGGGTACTGCTGCAAACTGAAAGCGAGCTTAGTTATCGAGGGAATAAAGTCACTACGCAAAGAAGGAACTAAATTTATGTATATTTACACTGTAACACCCATTTTTGTAGTTATTTCTAATACTTAGAGGTTAGAAATTTTTACTAGAATTATAAAATAAAACTTGGTAAGTTTTGACACATTTCTTGTAACAACAACACTTATATGTGAAGAAATAATTAAAAAAAGATTAAATATGAATAGCTTTAGTTATTGTATCTACTTCACCGCGCAAATAAAAAATATAGTGTTTATTTATTTTATTTTGTTGATCTTCGACGTTATGTTATGACATTAACTTTTTTTGTTTTCGACCATAACACGTACGTTCGTGTATTAAGCCAGTTTTCAAGTTTATACATTGACTTTTAATACTTGCTCTTGGTAATATAATTACTGTTTTAGTTTCGACATCGCACTTTTTGCTTTCAGTCAAGACTAATATTTTTTTATTATTTTCATGTTTTTAATAATTGCAATTAATTGGAAACGTAACAATAACTAACTTATTTAATAACTTTAAAAATTCCTGCCGAATATAGTTGTGAAAAATTCTAAGAAAATTTATTTTGACAAGTCTCAGTTTTTATTGTTTCTGATGGGCTACCCTATTGGAGAGTAGCAAGAGGAAACACTTTTTTTAGTTCACTCTAAATAACAATAAGTACCAAAACCATAAGCTCTAAAGCAAAAAAATCATTAAGTTTAAGTGTATACGAGCAATAAAGAACAAATTTATTCGTAGACCAATGAAATCACATAATCGTAACAAATCGTTGATGTCACCAATTGAAGCAAAAGCTACATTTCGGTAGAAAACAACTTTTGACGTCATTAACAAGCGTTGGACCAATGGGAAAGCGACAGATAATTTCATGCACAAATTGACAAGTACGGAGGCCCAGATATCGTTGTATTTATTTACATCAAAACCAGACTATTCGGCCACTATTTATTTAGATAACAGTCGTCTTAGTAATTGAAATACTGTACTTTGGTTATTACGTCAGATAGAAGTGCGTTTATGCCCTACAGTTGTGAATTAGAGAATTATTTGTGTTTGATTTTTGTTGGCTTCGAATCACGAGTTTTTGTCTTGTTATCTAACGCCCCAGTAATTGGATGATTGAAAAATGATACCCGATAACGTTACACTCATTGTGAAGGCTCCTAATCAGCAAATTGAGGATCAAAATGTCGAGTGCCAGTCTTCATGGACAGTAGGACAACTCAAAGGACATCTTTCACAAGTGTATCCTAGCAAACCGGTGAGATCTTTCAACAATATTCTAAACATTCTGTGTAACAATTGACCAATTACGTATTGCGTATCGTAGACTTATAGAGACACCTCGAAATCAAAAATAAATAAAAAATTGTAAACTGTTCCATTACCTCTATTAATCATACCAAAAAAGGGAAAAATAATAACGATTATAAGTGCAACAAGTAACAGCGTTATCGCTAAAAGCAATCTCTTCTAGGCAACCTTAAGATGGGGAGGATTCGTAGTATAGATAAAGGATGGGGTATACCGATGTTCTATGTTGTACACAGAATATAGTACCACATCTGCATTATACCTACTATGTTTTAATATCTAATAGGTATATATCTATATCTTTAAACAAGCATTTCTTGTATATATATATATATATATTCTGAATCTCGGAAACGGCTCCAACGATTTTCATGAAATTTAGTATGCAGGGGGTTTCGAGGGAGATAAATCGATCTAGCTAGCTTTCATTTTTAGAAAACGTCGTTTTATCTGTGTTTTCAGCCGAGCAAAGCTCGGTCATCCAAGTACTTAATACTTAAATAGCTACAATACTATAATAAATAAATATAATTTATGTATAAATATAAATAATATTACTACAAAAACCAAATAACATGGTGATAACTGTGTCAAATTTTTTATTATCTTGACTTGATCTTTGAAAGTGGCGAGTGAACAAGCACATTTAATGTGTTCCACAATTGAAATGCAAGTTCCTTTTTTAAATGTAAGCTGGTGTGCAATTAGCTTGATTTTCATATGTTATTTTCTGTTTGATGAAGCATAGTAGGTACTTTGTTTATTTGAACATATTCTGTAGTACCTACTACAGAATATGTTCAAATATGAGCCTATGAACCTTCATAGGCTGAAAATTTGCTCGACCTGTATTGAGCCAGCAAATTGAATTGAACTAAATAAAACCTATTTGCTTAAGGTTTTCCAGAACTAGCCTGTGATTTCTTCATCTTGTGTGAGTACAGGCTACTCCCATACCAGTCGTTGTTTGATTTGTTTATATTGAGACAAGTGAAATCACACACACAAAGTTTCACATTTATAAAACACTACTAGTGCCAAAAAACTTGGGATAATTCCCATATACATAATTATGCTACTTCTACTTAATTGTCATATACTCTTAGCTTACTGTAACTGTTTAGTTTGGACTACAGCACTGACCCAAAAGCCATTATTTCCTGAGATTCTGGTATTTTATTTTTTTATTATGATCCTGAGAACTGCCCTGTTTCTTCAGATTGTTTGGTTGTAGCTCTGTTTAACTGGACAGTGGATTTGATTCCCAATGATAGAATTCTATGTATGGATGCTCTTTAATATTATAGGTACTTCTATAAGTATAGAATAAGAATACTCCTATAAGTTATTTTGGTTCCCATTGTACACACTTTGCTGAGTATGGGGCTAGATGGTGCTGTGTGAAATACTTTCCAAAATTTATTTACCTAACTACTTATGCATAGGCTTGAAAATCTGTGAGTTAAGGATACTCACAGATGAAGTAACATAGGTTAGCTTAATTAATTATATTTCTAGTAAATATATTTTAAATACCCCATTTTATTGTAATTGTTTATGAAAAAAATTAATAGCCTAAGTTGTATAGGTAATGTAGTAAATGCATAAAAAAATCTCATCCAGGTGCAAATTATCATAGCCATAAAAATATAAATAATTTTAATATACCTTTTAAAAGATAATAATTTTATGGTAAGATAAAGCTAATCAGAGAAACAATTTCTTTAACATTACTAAATAGGCTTAAATTTGACTGCCATCTTGCCTCATGTGAAGCCAAGATGTGGTTATTTACTAGATTACAGGGCTGTTGAGACTAACCATTAAATGTCTTAAAGTAACCAAAGCAACAACACCCTGGACTATTTTTTGCTACTCAAAATTTTGGGTACCACTGCAATGGATAGGTTAGGTTACTATCTCTTACCATCAGTAGAGTGTCTTGTTCATCTCTTTACTATTGCATTTAGAAAAAAACAATTGTTTGACCTTATCTGTTCATATCATTCACCTTTTAGCTAAGTTTCTTAAAAAAACACTCGGATAATAAATTTCTTTTCATCTCCAAGTTAGTCTATAATTTATATTGTGCACCTTGACTTTAGGTCTGTTTAAATAAATAAATGTCCAAAAGGTAAATAGGACATTTAACACAGTGCCATCTAGCCCTAAACTAAACAAAGCTTGTACTATGGGAACCACATAACTGATTGAATACTTATACATATACCTACTTATATATATTTTTTTGTAAAAACATACTTATAATACAAACAGAAGAAACATGCTCATCACACAAATGTTTGCCCAGAGTGAGAATCAAACTCACACTCCACAGCTCATGAAGCAGATGCACTAACAGGGCAGTTGTGAAAAGGAAATTGATTAAGAGTATTGTTACACTAATATTATAAATGCTAAAGTTTGTATTGCATAAAGAACATAGTGAATGGTGAAAATGCTGTAGCTCTCTATTCCTGAAAGATTTTTAAATCTAATGAAATCAAATTTTCATAGTTTTACAATCATGTAAAACCCCAAACATACAATCTTTACTTCCTTATCATATTAATATAGGTAGTCACATATTCAATATACATTATATTGTCTTAAACTTCCTTATCTTATGATAAACCTACAGAGATTTTAAATGTATAAATTACTCGGTGTATTTACCAAGCAATAATTAAATTTATTTAATGTTAACACTGCATTAGGTAGGTACTGTTTTACCTGTTATCCTACAAAACCCGTCTATTTCCTTTAAAGATGATTAAATCTTCAGTAAACATGGAAGCTGGCAAGTTATTCTTCTCATTAGTCATACAAAATAGAAATGTAGACAAACGGAAATCACTCATTCAAATTCTAAAATCACTCATACAGAAAATGGTATAATGAATTATAATCTGTACTTATATTACTTATATTTATCTGTGTTTTTTTACATATCTAAAGGTAAGTCAAATACACACACAATGCCTTTTTTGTAGGACATTTCACACAGCGCCATCTAGCCCCAAACTAAACAAAGCTTGTACTATGGGAACCAAATAACTGATAGAATACTTATATACTTTTTTTATAAATACATACTTATAATACATACAGAAACACCCAGGCACAGGACAAACATTTATCACCATCATTCAACATAAATGTTTGTCCTGATGGGAATCGAAGCCACACCCTACAGCCCTTGAAGCAGATATTCTACCAAATGACTAATACTAATATTTACTAATATTTAGTAAATACTTATATAAAAAACCAATATTGTAGTGTTACATGGAAAACATTTTTACATCTACTTAGTTATTTCCCGTCTTGATAAACCTTATCAGCGCTTGGAATAATTGCAAATCGAAAATAGTGATTATTTTGATAAGAAAAATAACAACCTGTTACTGTTATTAAATGTAACACTAATAAAGTAGACTCGTATAAGCTGAATGGTTAGCCCTAGTGTCGGAATAATAAAAAATAAAACAAAGCTTAATAGCATTTGATGGTATCTCCGCCCATGCTGGTGTGTGGACGCATACAGAAACATAAATAAATATCGTACGACATTTCACACAGCGCCATCTAGCCCTAACCTAAGCAAAGCTTGTACTATGAGATTCAGATAACTGATAAAATACTTATATACTTTTTTTTGTAAATGTGAAACAGACAAACATTTATATTCACATATATGTTTGTTCCAAAATGTCACACATGACATTTGACATTTTGGAAAGGCCCTCCAGGCAAAAGGAACAGAGGAAGACCGTTGACACGTTGGGATGAAGAGATTGCAAGGACAGCTGGTCCAAACTGGAAACAGACCGCTCAGGACAGAGATAAATGGGCATCTTTGGAGGAGGCCTTCACCCAATATGGGGTTCCTACAGATAAGAAATAAGAAAAGCAGAAATGTAGTCAAACTAGTATTATAAATTAGGAATAAGGAATCAAAGTTAGATATGTGAAAAACTAGTTATGTGAAGTTAATTAAATTAGATAAATAACTAAAAAAACAATGTAAAGTAGGTAATTAATTAGTAGGAAATAAAAGGCTTTTGTATTTGTTGTATATGTTTGTTCTGGTGGGAATCTAACCCATGCCCTACAGATCTTGAAGCAGACATTTATTTTTACCAATTGAGCGAACAGGGCAGTCAACATAATGCCATCTAGCCTGAAACTAAGCAAATCTTGCACTATGGAAACCAGATAACATAGAATAGAATATAATTTATGATTTTTTTAAATAAGAGCAGCTTATT
Source organism: Biston stratarius (assembly GCA_950106695.1). NCBI lineage: Eukaryota > Metazoa > Arthropoda > Insecta > Lepidoptera > Geometridae > Biston > Biston stratarius. The sequence goes on from OX467116.1 coordinate 9,561,637, forward strand.
ATCATTAAATAATAATTAAAAAGTAATCATTAATTAATACTAAATAATACTTATTACTAAAAGTCCAGCTATAAATAGCAGGATTTTAAATCACACAAATGTATTGTATTATACAAAATATATATATCTATCTAACTTTTTCTGAATCTCGGAAAAGGCCCCATCGATTTTCATGAAATTTAGGGGTTTCAGGCGATAAATCGATCTAGCTAGGTTTCATTTTTAGAAACGTCGTTTTATTCGTATTTTCAGCTAATGAAAAACCGAGCAAAGCTCGCTCATCCGGGTACTATATATTTATATAGATTGCACTTGGTATAGCAAAAATATCTTGACATTGTTGACAAACTGCACTTTATTTGTTATCATCTGTATAAATTCTGGTAGTTTATTAAATAATGCGTGACCCATGATAAATAATAGATAACGTTTTGCTCATTTTCAATTGTAGGTATGTAATCTTTAATAAAAAAATGTTTGTTTCTTTAGGTTCATTTACTGATTTTATGTTGCATTTGTGTAATATTCTTCTAATATATTTTACTGCCTCTAATATATACACGAAACAGATGACAATATTCTTAGCGCTTTTAAATGCTGTCCGATACAATATCCTTTGTTTTTTTAGTTTTCTGGAACATACAACCTAGTTATGTAAGACTTGTGTAGTTTCTTCTCAACAGATCAACATAGTATCAACATAACATTAATCATGATCCACAAGCATGCTCATCCCGCAAAGTTTTTTTTAATGCTTGACAAGCTAAGTGTTTGACCACAGATCACCTGATGTTAACTTGCTAAAGCAAGCCTAGCCTGGAATAGAAATAGCTCCCAAGTGACGTTGTGGGAACACGCCGTTAGGTACTTAGGCAGATTTTTTATTTGATTTGGTGGTGGCACCCTACCACCATGCTATGTTTTTCTTCACCGGCAGCTCCAGCTCATTGTTGGGATTTGAACCCACGCCCTTCGGCGTGTCGACTACCCGCGGTAACCACTGAGCTATCATCGCTACAAACAAGAGTCTTTAACCAGTACATTTCCATTCGACACACTCTCCATCGCATGATGTCAATAGTTATTGTAACTTTTTCTATTCCAGAGGACAGAAGAACAGAAGATCATTTACTCCGGCCAGCTTCTAGACGACAACACAATACTGAAAGACGTTCTCAGGACATATGAGAGTCAGATAGCTCATACTATGCACTTAGTGTGCACACCGAACAGAAAGATGCCTGAACCAATACCTGTGCCCGTACAGCAACCGACAACAGCGGACAACTTACGGAGACGGAACGTTGAACCAACTGAAACCGTACCACGGCCAGAAATGAGACAAAATGACCAGAATCACACAGTCGAGATGCAGAACTACTTGAGTTCATTTGTGAACAACTATGGCAGAGTGCCTCCATACCCTAATTATAATATGGGTGATAATTATTTGCCGGTGTCCAATGATCCGGCTACAATGGCCAATCATATGATGATGATGCAGCAAGCGTACTTGCAGTATATGCAGCAGTATGCTAATTTGTAAGTAGTTTTTTTTCTTCTTTTTTTTGATAAGTTAACTGTCTGACCACAGCTCACCTGATGTTAAGTGATGATGTGGTCGGAAATGGTAAAGCACACCTAGTCTGGAAAAGAACTGACTCTCAAGTGAAGCTGCGGGAACTACTAACTAACAGCTAGTCAGCTGAGTACTAAGAAATACCCTATCACCTTGCTATGGTTTCCTCACAGTGTTTTCCTTCACCAATAACTTAAGTTCATTGTTGGGGCTTGCACCCAAGACTTTTTAAACTCACAGTAAAATACTCTTTATTAAAAGTAATAAAAATGTTGTTACTAATTTTTGATATTCCTTAAAAAATGGGTGCAATTTTAACTCGATTCCAAACTCAGTTTAATTATAATCTCTATCAAAAGTAATAATAATTATAAATAGGTAATATCTAAAATATCTGATGTCGACCACTAAGCAGACGAAGTTGTGGGCAAACGCTAGTTATGATATATTTGGTCAATTCATCATAACGAGGTGGTCAAAGGAACTGAAAAGTAACCCTTGCTTCTGTAAAAGTTTCCAAAAAAAATTATGAATAAATCCTAAATCGTATAATTATTAGTATATAATGTATAAAGCCCAGTTAATAGTTAAATTAGCTCTGCGTCAATTGCGCCGCTCCAACCAAGGTTAGCTGTAAGCGGATGTGCGTTCATCCGAGTGACACTAAATTCGATCAGTTACGCTCAACTTTCTGTAATGATGCTGCGAGCACGTTTTTTGTGTCATTGGCAAGACGAAATCTGAAATATTTCTTTGAAAACAGAAACTAAGAAATAGGTTAATAAAAACTCGTTTAAGCGTCACACACATAGTCATTGCAAAAAATAATGTATTGTTTGTCTTCCCAATAGAACACACGAAGTAACGTGCATAGATCTGCAGTACCAACCCTAAAATAGCGAAAAAAACTAGCAGCTGTCCCATAAGAAAACGTAATTCACCCTCAATTAAATAGATAAAACAGTTGATTTTTACTTCGTGATATCAGGGTTAATCCCATAGCAAAAGTTGTCAAAATGATGATTACCTAATTTCGCATAACATTACCGATATACGTAATCCTGTATAAAATACACAGTATATGATTCATATCCATTTACTTAAAAAATTAACTGACTAGGTTGTTTTCATATTTATAGTGTTCGAACAAGTTTCAAAGTTCAATTTACACCGCTTTAGTTTTTTATGTTTGTCTTTTCCTGGTCGTTGACTCAAAGTGTGACGTACAAAATCAAAAAGCGGGCCAAAGTTTCGCAACAGCTGAGTTTACCTCAAACATAATGATGTTGATTATATTAGAAAAGCGGACCGAATTTTAACAACAGCTGAATTAAACTCAAATATGTACAGTCCGTATTATTCGATGCCAACTGTCTCAACAGTTTTTATATGGCTTGACGAAATAAGATATTGAAATGACCTTCAATTACTAATGAGGCATTGTTGCTATAACATTAAAGCTGTTTGTATAACTTACACTTATGTATATGTATATACCTAAATTTCAGCTATATTTATATATGTATTTTTAAACCGTGCATTTTTCTGAGATATATGGGGTGTACTTCCGAAAAGCGCATACCGCCGATTGATTTGAAATTTGGTATAGTAACGTATTTTGACCTTCTAATCACGAATATCATAACGAAATTTGGCGCAAACGCCATTTTGAATATGAAAAACGAACGGGAGTGTTTTTTCGTTCGGTGTGCATAATTGCGCATTCCTAACCGATTTAGATTATTTTAACTCTCCTCAGAAAGGATGTGTGCGAACAGGGAAGATTACGATTAAGATTAGTAAACAAAACCCTCATTTGTTAGGTGGCAAGCGAACCAGCAGCCGGTGGTGACTCCCCCTCCCCCCGAAACGCCCCCTGCGCCTGCCGAAGCCCCTCAAGAAGATGAGGAGGGCGTGCGAGATTGGCTTGACCATATATACGCAGCGTCCCGGCTCGCCGTCTTGTCTTCGCTCGTGTACTTGTACGGCAGCGGTGCGCGGCTGTTACTGGTGCTGGCGCTAGTGCTTGCTGGATACCTGTAAGTACCTTAACAAGTTACCATATTGACATGTCTCCATACGCAGCATCGTGGCTCGCAATGTACCATACTCATCCTCATTCAGCGCCATCTATCCAGCAACACTCGTCAACATACACTGCGACAGCCAATCAGCAACGAGAGCCTGCATCGCGCAAACAATTTCCACGGCGAATCAGATCAACACAAATTCTACCCACATCATCAAATCTGTCCACAGACTTAACATCTAGTCGAGCCCAATAGGATTACGTGTGTTTGTTTGTTCCGAGTACATAATTTGTCTTTGTTAATTGAAGAGCTCTATGAGATGCAAAATCTTGTTGCTGATTGGCTATTGGTGCAGCGGCGTATGTTGACAGGCGTTGTTAGGTAGATGTCGCTACAAGTTTTTGAAATGAAAGCAACTGTTTTAACTGTATTGGTGCCAAGACTTAAAGTTTATTTTTTTAAATTTAAATTATTATAATACCATCCGTAAATTTGTGAAAATTTCAATTCACCCAAACTATAGTTGATACTAAATAATTAATAACAATTGTTTTTTTTTTAATATCTTGATCTTTCTTTTTTTTTTTCAAAAATTATCATGTCTTTCTTGTTCCTTCTAGGTAAGCGTGTTCCATCCTAGATCACATCGTTGCTTGATATCTGGCAGGATGTAGTGAAATGCGACCCTATAATGTATAATAATAAACCTAATGTTGTACTCGCATGTAATCTTTGACTACAATTAATTTCAGACACCAGATCGGTTTCTTCCGCGACTTGAATCTAAACAACCAAAACCGCAACCAGCCAGCGGCCGACAACCCGCCAGCGGCAGACAACCCGCCAGCTGAGAACCAGCCAGGTGATAACCAAACAGAAGCCAACCAAACCGCTAGCAACCAGCCAAACAACAACCAAGTAGTCGAAGACAACCAACCGTCTATATTAGCTGTCACATGGATGATATTTACATCGTTTTTCGCTTCTCTCATACCTGATGTAAATCAGTGATTGTCTTAAATGATTTCAAACTAGTATGATACTAAATGGCAGTAGTTGCAATAATACTGCACAATTTAAAAGTGCTTGCCTTTTACTGAAAATGTGGTGGCAATGAACTTTAGTAGAAAAAATTTCGGGTGGTGGATTTGGACAAAGATTTTGTGCCAATAAACTTTTGTGGGCGAAAATCCGGTTAGAAATGTATAATTATGGGCACTAAATCACAATCATCGCACAAAGCCAGCCATGTAACAAATATGCATTTTGCCACGTCGCTTTCAAATTTTTTAGTTCTAAAAGATCTTTTAGAAATAAATTAGTCGATTTGATAGAATGACATATGACTTTTACCTTTGAAATTCTACAACAAATTCTATGTAGTTCTATCTATTAAAGCTCTCAAATCTTGTGCAGTATTATCTCTACACTTTATCAACTCTTCAGTTGAATTCTGTTAGAATGTAGGTTTTGAACTGTACAAAATGTATTGTAAAAAGTTTATTATGGTATCTATCTTAAAAAATAAATATTTCCTTCGTAAATGAGCTAGTTAACGTTGATGCGAATTACACACAGGTTATTTCGAGAATTGTGTTGTTTTTTTTTGGTAAATTGAACAAATGTTCTTTTGTGGCATAATGCTTTTTTAAGCTTATGCTGAATATGCTTAAATAGCATAAATTATCCATGGAGCGTGAGTAAGAATATTAACGTACAATAGGGGTGACGTACAAATTGAAAGTCGTGTTTTCGCACATGACACTTGCCATTACTAGTCAGAACTAGAGAAAAAAAAATTTGTTAGCTTTGTAGTTTTTTAATTTTTATTAGGCACGCCAAATAGATGTCGATTTTTAGTTAATGCTCATTAATTCTTATCTCATAAACACCCTATATAAGGCCACTAAGTATATTCTGTCAACACTAAATTAAATAAATTTGATGTGACATGTTTCAATTTGCCAAAAAATCTTTGTTCTCAAAACTGTGTATACTATTTTTTCTAAATAAACTATAAATAGCCTAGAATCGGCTTTCCTGTGTGATAAATGCTTAAATTAATTATAATAAATAAGTCATTTTTACTAATTGTAAAATTGCATTAAATTTATGGTTTCTTTAACACCAGTGCTTAGGGCTTCAATTTCCACATGTATCTGGTAAGACAATCTTGAAAGGAGAGCCCAAATATAGCATGTTTTATCTCGCTTCATCTGTCATTATGAAACGTCATCTGTCACTAAAAGTATTGTTTGTTTTTACTTCACCTGATATTTTTTACGATACAACTTTTTTTTTAAATTATAGTTTGCACATCGGCAAATACAAATTCACATATTATTTTAATTTGAAATACTTTTCGTGTGTGACAGTAGAGTCATTAAAAAAGAAATTATTTGCTGTTTCAAATTATTGAAATATATCTAAGAAGGTAAAACGCTAACGAAAATTCGTTTTGTGTTTACGTATGACAATTGCTAAGCAATTAATCCGTATAGAACGTAAATAATTGACAAGGGGTAAATAAATGCTTAGAAAATGTCCGTATAGACACTGAATACCAAACCAAATACTATTATGTAAATAATTTATTATTTCTAGTGTAGTCTAGAGTTAGTTTTGTGATGTAAAATTTAGATGCGAGTGATTTTATGGTGTTTAACATGGCATTCTGGCTTTCATGGTAACATTATAGATATAAAATATTACTTTGTATAGACTTTCGGAATTTTAAAAAGGATGAAAAGAAACCATAGGACGCCAATCGTCTATAGTTTTGATCGGATTTTATATTTTACTACGATGATGATATTCATAGGAATCTTTTATATTTCTCTTGTTATTAATTCAATCGTGCCATTTCTTACCGAAAGATATGCATGTTGTTTTTTTTTTCCTCTTACTTCTGTAACTTTTGGCAATGCACGTCGTGTCTATTTGCCGGCGTCGACTATGTTATGTTCTTTTAACTCATTTTTACTTTTAAAATGTCACGTTTGATACTGTAATTATATATTTTTTTTAGAAAGTACCTCTATTATTCATTCAAGTAATGTGAAATGGACAATCATCACAGTACTATCCTTTTCAAACTTAATGACTTAGGCGTGAAGTTCACTGCAAGAGAGATTTTGCGAAACTTGTGTTATCCTAGAAATAACTGAAGACACTTAAAATACTTAAAAACGCCACTTAAAATGTTCTGTCTACAGTTGATGTACAGTGCATATGTTAACGACTCTATCAAATCAAATAGTTTGATGTACATAATTGAATTATCTTCATATGACAGTTGTAAATTTTTTATTTCTGCTTATGTTTATTGATCTATTTACTGCTATTTCAATTTCTCATTGAATTGTATCTCTCTTTTTGAACTTAAAATTAACTGTTAACTGTGCAGTGTTAACTATCGTTACAATTACAAGTGTGGTTTTTAAGTGAGGCGCATATAAAAATTTCTTAAGTTATAAAAATAATGTTTTTCTAAACTATGGTAAGGACTCAAGTCCATGACTTGTCAGAATACAAATGTCAAAATTTATGTAAATGCTATGTAAATAATAGATAAATATAATGTATTGACACCTATATTTTAGTCCACTCATTTTCATAATTATTAGGTCATATAAGACGCGAATGTATGAATATAAAGACTTCGTTTAACTAAAATTAAATAAAGGTCGTTTATATAATGGCCAGTTGTAATTTTAATCACTCGAATTACTGACATGCCTTGATAATCTATGTAATGTTGGGGGGACATTCAAGTATTATGTAAGCAGAATTTTAGTCATTATTATCCCTTCCCTCCCCGTTGTTAGCTAAAGTAAGCAAAGCCCCTACTCCCCCCTCCTATACTTACGTAAACATTGATTTAATAAGTATCGTGAGCATTTAATAACAAGTAGAAATTGAGGTGTGCCAATACCAAGGAATATAAACAATCAGCATAATGTATATGACATTGCTGACGTTAGCACCATTTAGATTCCCCATCAAAAATAAGCAAAGCAACCTCTTGGTGCTTACATAGTACTTGAACGGTCACCGATTACATGTATTTTGGATTGAAAAGTTTGTTCTAAGTGTGGCAAAGCCTTTATATTCTGACATAATTGATGAGTTGGGCCAGATGACTGTAGCTTCGCTTGTATTTAGTAAGTAAGAGATCTACAGATTTTGTTCGCGCAAATCAAAGTCAACATTCAGAGAAAGTATGCAATTATTTTTTTTCTATTTTGCGTTGATCCACGATGGCACGCTTTTACGTTATGACTAATCATGGCTGGATAAATATCAGTGTCTCTAACCCAAAACATACAAAAAAGATACGTGTTTGAAAGAAAAATGTATGGAATCTAAGTAGTTTTTGATCTGAGGAATCTAACCACATCCAGTGAAGTTTTTTTTTTCGATTCATAAATAGTTTCTGTTCTTGGGTACAGAGTAGTAAAGACACAAAAATTACACTCGTCTGGCCTTAGACTTATAAATTTTATTGATAATGCTTATTTAACATTTATAGTTTTAGATTTTGATTGTTTGATACTCACAGTTTTATTGAAAAAATGTATACAGATAATACTGTAGAGATAGGCGTAAAGGCAAATTTATATCTATACAGAGGCTAACAAGTATAAATTGGCCTTATGGCTCGGGTACACAATCTCTGAGTAAAATTTAACCGATCGATGGTAAATTAGGGGTTCTCTTCTATGTTATGGATCGGTAGATGGGCCTGTAGTTGAATTAAAAGTATAGTCGACATTTTTTTTTATGGCTGACTGGTTAGATGTTTGACCACAACTTACCTGATTTTAAGTATCGGTGTGTTCAAAGATGGTAAAGGACACCTTGCCTGGAATGGAACTGGCTCTCAAGTGAGGCTGCCGAAACACACCGTTAAATACTTGGCGGCAGATTTTCAACTTGAGGGTGGTAGCTAGCCAGCCGAGTACTAGAAAGTACCCTACCACCACGCTATGGTTTCCTCACGATGTTTTCCTTCACCGGCAGCTCAAGCTCATTGTTGGGATTTGAACCCACGTCCTTCGGCATGCGAACCGACCGTGCTAACCACTGAGCTATTATCGGTAAAAAATTATCGTATTCTGATTCTGTATATTGGCTTTATTTGTTGACTTGTGTATTCATTATCATAGTCATCCATTTATTTTCGCCAAGCCAAACATAATTGGTGTGCACTCGACAAGAATGGCACTATCCACTCTAGGCTAGGTGTGCCTACCATCTTTGATCACACCGTCACTAAAAATCAGGTGAGCTATGATAAAACATCTATACTGTCAACCATACAAAAAAAGATTCTACAGATTCTGTAGTTTTACATGTATTAATTTAATATTTATTTGGATATTGTGAAATCGAGTCTATAGGATTGGAAGTTCATACAAAGAGTTCGCATTTTTATTCATATTTTTGGTTATTTAATGTTCGTAAAGGTCGGAAATATGGTAAATGCATACCTACTGTGATAAGTTTCTTTTTCGTTAGCACCCTATACAAAGTGAAATAAATTTTGAAAGATGTACATTATGGTTTTATTTGTATTTAGTCGAATCCTTCTATACTGGCTATTAATGAATTAGGTAAGATGTCAACTATAAAACAAATTTAGGTTTGTTTAGTCTGAAGTAGTAACAATGTATGTAGAGAGACAAGGCAAGAGACATAAGATTTAAAAAAAAAACATGAAAAATATCTCTATAGTTTCACGATTTTGGACAATATCACATATTATAATACATCACGGGGATATGCACCAGTTGTGAAATAAAATAACATATAAAGTAGGCAGTCATTTAATTAAAAATCATCACTAAAATCTATGTCCATGATTTCTTCAACAACTGCTATTGTGGTTTCCTTATTTTGTTTAGCTTCTTCATTACTTGGATTCGTCGCATCTCTCAAGTTATCAGTACTTTCACTTATTTGACTGACTGCAGAATTATCTTCATGTTGTAATATTTCTGGCTTTTTCTTATTTGTGGTTATTTCTTTAACATGGCCAGCTAATTCTACATTATTGCCATTTCTAGACTCGTTTACGCTATTCATTTCATGCATTACAACATCATTAGTGTCATTTCTAATGTTTTCAGCAGCATTTTCAGTTTGATGACCAATATCTAAATTTATTTTTTTGTCTTGTTCATTTTGTTGGGTTTCATTATATATCTGAGAATCTCTTACTTCTTCTATACCAGAATTAGTTTCTTCATCATTAGCATTCTGATAAGCCATATCAGTATTTCTATTTTCATTTTCAGTTTCCTGAACATTATCAATTCCTTCATCACTGTCATAATTTCTATGATTATGAATATCAACAGTGACAGATTCATTTAAAATTAAGCCATCATCTTCTGAATCTGAACTATCTATTACATTTGATCTGTTACTTTTCACTCTAGCAATATTTTCTTCTGCATCTTGCAATAAATTCTTGCCATTTATACTTTCATTTGTTTCTTTATTTACAGCAACTGCTGCGAGTCTGCTGTTGTTTCTAGTTGTATCAGTATCAGATTCGTTTTCTTCTATGTTTTTTCCATTTTTAGACATGTTATTGTCTCTGGAATCACCATGTAATGTATTATTAGTAGGCTCTTCAAGTTCAGTATTTATTCCAGTGTTACTAATAGAATTGTTGACTTGTGTATTTCCTAAATTATTTAGTTTGAGTCTTGCAAGTCTTCGTTCCTCAGCCAATTGTCTGTTCCGGATCATTCTCTCCCGTTGTTCGTCGTTTATTGATGGGGATGATGCTACTTTGGGCATGGTTACGAATCTGAAATTTAAATTCTAATTAATCCTGCCCCAGACAGACCCAGTATGGGGTAGCAGCTAAACAAGTAGCCAAATGAAACCACAATACAGGCGTACCTTGTGGGTCAATTCTTGAAACTTTGTTAACTAGCTGTACTCTGACTTTAACAAATAGGTACCAATGTAATCTGAGTAATCTTCAAGTAAGCATGTAGCATGCTCCATCCATATATGGCATATATAGCATCAGGCAGTATGTATAATAAAAGTATTAAATTAGGTCACACACTGACCTACTAACTACTAATTACTAAACTAAAACAAACTAAATATACTTATACCTAGAACACTCAAAATGGACTTTCGCAAAGTAACGCCTGATTCAATAAATTACTAATTTAATACTTTTATTGTGGAATTAGTAAATCCTTCATCACAATATACTTTTTCTATTCTGATAGTACTTAATTCTGTATTAGTTTTTTTTACCATGGTATTAGTAATTTAATCCATTCACCACAACTTAACATACTATATTTCCAAATTAAATAACTCACTTTTCGACAGTGGGAGTAGTAAATCCTTTCTTTACAGTCCCTGGGGCGGGTGTGGCTCGAGCCAACTCAATCTGCTGCTGCAGCAGCTTGTCAAACTCATCCTCTATTGGTTCTGGAACCATCTCATCTTCACTTGAGTCACGTTGGACAACTGTTTCTTCTGATGTGAACTGGTCAGTGCGAATTTTTGTAAGATGTACCTGTGAAATGATCGACATGTTTAGTTTTCATCATCATCATCATCATTTTCAGCGCGTTATCGCCCACTGCTGAGCATAGGCCTCTCTTCTTGTACGCCACTCATCTTGGTCTTGTGCTACCCTTATCTAGGTTTGACCCACGACCTTTATGATCGCAATGAATAGTTTTAATTAGTATTTATTAGACACTCACACAACAGACCAGGTTAAGGGAATACGTTCAGGGGGTATGATCATGTTGTATATTTTAATTATTTTACAGCCCAAGCTGTAAGTTGTGTAACTTTTTTTTTCACAGCAAACGTGCGCTAGAAGGTACTAGATGAACACACCAAAAAGAAGTGAATGAAGTTGTAATAACAGGCTGTCAAAGGAAGCTGCTAAAATATACTTAGGAGTTTGGAAACTAATTTTCTTATAGTAAAGAATCTTACCATATGAAAGCCATTATTTCACTTTGGGTATTAAATTTCGAGGAATAACTCAGTAATACACTAGCATTAACATTTTTTTTGTTATGGTTGACAAGCTAGGTGTTTGACCACAGCTCACCTGATGTTAAATGGCTGTGTAGTTGAAGATGGTAAAGTACACCTAGCCTAGAATAGAACTGGCTCTCAAATGAAGCTGCTGAAACACACTGTCAGATACTTGGCTTGCTACATAGTACACATTGCAGACCACATCAGCCTGGGTGTGGTAAAATGCAAGCCTATCAAGAATTTTAAAAATCTTGGTTAACTAGCTTTCAGTAGATACCAGCTAACTACCAGAAAGTATAGGGTGAGCAAATCAAAGTTCTCTTACCATAACAGGTCTCTTATTGCCCAAAGTCTCAATTTTCTTCAGGCAGTCCTTGAACTCAAATTTAGGGTACAACCTGTATGCCCAATGTTCCAATTTTTTCAACACTAGATCTAGGTCTTCCTTCTCGTGACCTTTACCTAAAATATGAATTGTTTATTTTTTTATATATAATTTTTTATTTCCAATTAAATCACAAAAATAGTCGAATGAAGATTAGATACTTTTACTTATTTATAAACTGTCAATTAATTACAAGTCAATTTTAAATAATAAATTAAAATAAATAAATGTCAAAATATTAATTACAAAAAGAAAAACACGTCACAAACAAAACAAAAAAAAATAACACTGACTTTAAGAACTTTTTAGAAAAAAAGAACTATTCGTTCGGGCGAGATGAACCTGGCCCGAACGTAACATATTTTTTATTATTGTTTGTTTCCTATTTTGGGAGATTATTTATACTGGTGACTTTATACCTGTGTTGAAATGTAGCAAGATTGGCACAACTGAATGGGACACAAAGTTATAGAAATAATGCTGAACATAAATTCTTTTTGTGCAACTTAAGTTTTTTATAGTTGAAATAGTTAATCCATTTTTCTAACAAAGTATTTACTTTTTGTCCACGAGTATAGTAAGTCTTTTTCTCTCAACTAACTTTTTAGCTACTCAATACACTTGTTTCTGTAACTAACCTTTGAACTTAAAATCTTTGAAATGTTCTGGTACGACCTGTATTCCCCTGGGACCAGTAAGTCGTACAGGGTTCAATATAACACGAGGATTCTTGACAATGCGCTTCGGCTTTGCTGATGATGCATCTACATGTCTTCTATCTTCCTCTGGAATATAGTTATTTATAGGATAAGCATAAGAATGTAAAATTGAGAAAGTGTTTTATTAATTATTTTATTTTATAATAAATATCTGTCAAATGTATTCTACAAGAGCCTTAAATTCCTGAAAAAACGATGTATTTTATTTTAATAGACAGATTTTTAGGTTATGTTCACTGATCTTTGTTTTATTATAATTACAAAAGCGTATATACCTGCTTCGTCCTCCTTTTCGCTATTTTCATTACTATTAGGTGTAGATGGCCGTCTCTCGTCATATTCATCGCCTTCTATAATACGCTCCAACTCTTGAGCTTCACCAGCTTCGTCTTCGAGAAATACATCTTCGAGCAAAGACATTTATTAAACAATAATTTGAATAATAGTATGTAAGTATATTTAATAAAAATGTTTTCAAGGTTTCCTTTTCATTAGAAATTTAGAATGTAGTTGTGATTTTTTAGATTTGTTTTGACAAGGTAGAAATTAGAAATTAAAATTCGGCGGGCGGAGTGCAAGGCGCGGGAAAACGAGAGTTGTGTTTTGAAACTAATCAGTATTATGATGAATAATAATTAGTCATAGGTATCGATCACGGTGCCAAGTATTATATGAAGGTTGAAAAACAAAATATATTTTTAAATTATTGTGCAAAACTTGTGTTTTTAGAATGTTTTTGTGTCAGGTATAATATGTCTTCTTTACAACGTTCCTATAAGCGCTACACTAAGCCAAAGCCGAAGCGGTAAACAAATGCTCAATATTCACATTACCACGGCAGGTTGGTTGCGATAGTGTAGGTGTAGGACTTGTTGGTAATAAAAAGGTTTTTAGATTGAAATAAAATTAATAGATTTTGAACGTTACTTTTTCTAAGCTTACTTTATTATCTGTGATTTTAATTCATTTCAATAATGCTGTACCGTTTCCGCAAATATATTCTATACTAATCCGATTTCAACATAACGATTATAAATCGATGACAGACTGTTTGCATTAATTAAGTGAATTAAAATTTTAACATAATATCGCATGATAATTAAATGTTTTTACAAAAGATACTGTTCATGCATAAATTATATGGCAAAATAACTACGAAAACACTACATATTGATATCATTCATGTGAACCGAACTAAATAAATAATTTTGTCCGATTTTTACTATGAATTACGACCAAAGATCAATAATGTAAGACTTTTATTAGTAGTAGAGTAGTAGTTTTTAACAGAGGTCGCCTAGGTAAGTACTACCGCAGTACCCAGGTATTTTGTCGTTAAAGTAGTAGAGTAAAAATAAATAAAAATTGTTCTGTTTCGATATGCAGGATACTACATACTCGTATAGTTAAATAAATTATGAGGTTAATTGACTCGAGGCTAACCATCCAATGTCAAAAAATAATAAGCGTGAAGCAGCAATGCCCTGCACCCTGTTTTGATACATAATTCTATGTACTGCTGCTCTGGTCATAGACTACCGTTATCTCTTACCATCTGGAAAGTGTTTTGTTTGTCTCATATTTTTTACAAAAAATAACTTGCGTTCTTTCTATTATTACAGGAAGAAAATATAAACCTAAAAAGAGGGGTTTATCTCATAAATGAAATCACATTAAATGTGAAATGTCTTGCTATGAAATTTTCCAAGCTTAGATTTTATGATTTCACATTCCCAATATAATTACAGTAAAAGTCTTTAAAAGCAAAATCTTTAAGTTAACCAATTCAACCGCAGTGTGGAGCTAGCTAATATAGAAAGTTATTAATCAATCGATAGTTTATTTTGTATGTACGTCAAACCGTTAGCATTATGAAAATCACAGATGGGACAGCACTAAGAAGTCACGTGACCAGCTTGCGTTTGAGCGCATTCTCAGGTATGGGTAAATTGGATTTTTTTTCGGAAAATCAGATATTATTCGTTTAAAATCATTCTAATTAAGGTAAATAGACGTATTTCATTATACTGGTGTGTTGAAGTGTGTGAAATTGATGTGTTGTTCGGTGCTGTGAACCGTTATTTCTTCAACAAAGACTGTCAGTTTGATACCAAGAAAGGTGCTTCAAGAATGGCGTCCCCCACATGTGCCGCTGGCTTACGGAGTTTCGTCTTGGTCATGCTAGAATGTGATGACGTGAGCCTCCGTAATATGGAGAAAAGCAAACGGGTCCGGCTTTTTCCGGCATCCCGGCGACTACCCTTGCTGTGCGCCGACTTTCTTTAGATGTCCTTGCATTTAATGATTCATTCATTGTCCGTATTTCTGCTAAAATCGGCTAAAAAGTTTCTCAGTTCCACTGATAAGTGTATCATCTAAAATTGTATACGAGAGCTCTTAGCATTCGTCGCATTTTTATCAGAAAACAATGCATTCTTCTTCGACGTTACGCCCAAGTGTTTTGTTTACTATAGAACGGCTTGGCGTGATCGAAATGCAGTTATCTATGCTATCTAAACTTTCTTCAGTAGAGTTGATGCTCCTTAAAGCAACTGTTCATGTCACTAACAAGATAAGACTGATTAGTTTTGATTACTATAATAATTTGCAAAGTCCTAAATGAGTTGGTTTTTCTATTTTTGGCCCCTAAAATGCATCAGAATGGATTGCTAATATTTCAAAACAGACCTAAATATCTGTACAATATTTTGGTAGTATGGTATAAGCATTTTTGATTGCATAGTTCTTCATTATCAACAATCTTTTGACTGATATCAGCTGATTCTAGACAACATACCAACTAACCAATGTTGATATCAAATAGTCTATCTTTGATTAACTTTTAGTTATTGACTCTACTATATTGTATTCATAGTTTGGGAAATACATAATAAACAAGGACTTTACATGGTTGCTGTTATTATATTGTCTTATTTCTATATATACATACAAGCTGTAAGAAATTATTCTTTGAAATAGCAGCATAATTATCATTTACTAAGCGAGTGAAATTAAGGGCAAAAACTAGTGATAGATAAACCAATAGGAAATAATATTTTTGTAGGTTATTTTTATTTAAATTATTATAAGAACAAATAAATATCTGCAGTGTCTGAAGTGACCTCTTTGCCTTCTTTAAACTAAATATTATAAGCTGGTTTACTTCTGTAAACATGCCATTCTAGTAACAGACAGAACAAATAGAGGTTTAAATTCCTATCGGCTATACTTGCCTAAGGTTGATGCTCCACTATTAATTCTATAGATTTTACTGTATCTACTTATAACACCCCTCTGCTGGGTAAAGGTCTCAAAGGGTAATAATGTGATATTTCATTCTACTGGTTTGGTGAAGATTAGCAGTTTCACATACAGCATTGAATTTAACATCTAGATATGTGTAATTTTTCTCATGTCTCTTTTTGCATTTCTCACCAAAAATTTAATTGCATGAATATTTATATCTTTATAATCCAGGAAAAATTCTAAAGTAATAGACCAGCGTGAGCTCATGATCATATTCATATCTCACCATAGTAATGTGCTACTTTTGTTTAAAATCAAAAAAATACTAACCAAACACTAACCTTAATAGGTCATATTAAAAAGTTTAGGGAGGAACTACTAAGTGCCATACAGACTGGAATTTCACAGCTTTGTCAAAGACAATGAAAGTAATTGATGGTTGCAATGTCTATTAATATGAAATAAGTAGCACTGATAACAAAAAGCCATTAGTAAAATATAAATTAAAGTTGATATTAGCTAACTAATGACATAATTAATAAGTAACATATTCATACTACCTGTATATTCTTATATAAAAATAATATGATTTTATCTGGCATTCTTCTCATAGTGGTGCCATGGGTCAGTATCATAGACTTTAAAACAATAGTTTTGGCTACAAATAAAATTACTAACATTTTATTTTGTGGTTTAGCAATTTTGCTAAAAACAACCAATTGTTAAAACAGTGCTGTGGTTCATTTATTTATCCGTGTGCCTTCTTCTAGGTAAGCATTCATTGCTGGTTTGGAAATCTAATACTGAATGAAATATTATATAATTATTAATTTTTTTACTTCTGTTAGTTTTGTATAGATGAATAGTGTTAATGCATAACTTAAACCAGATTAACTTATTAAACTTACTACCAGCTTAACACAGTAGTGATATCATGCTATTTTGCAAATTGTATACCTCATCCAAGGTCACTAAGACTTGAGACATTGACCTATGGAATTGACCTTGTAAGTTAGCAAGAATGGTGGTGTAGCTCAGGTTGTTGACCTGGCCTTTCTTCTATTTGTTACTGACAGACGTTTGTTGTGACATAAGTGGGTTAGATACTAACTAGTTATATAACTAGCTACGCCCCAAGGTTTCGTTCGCGATTTTTAATTTTCTCGAAATTTTCGAGAAATATCGATATATATCCTCATTATCCAAAGTAAGGTTTTTTTTTATGTAGTGAAAATGTAAGCATACAACAACAGAATTACTTTCAAATACATAATATTATTATAGTATGTACAGAGGTTGCATCCCCAACAGACTAAAGAAAATAATCAGGGGATTTCTGGATATAAAGTCTGAAAATCCTTTTCGGAATAAGCTTATTATATGAATTTCTGTTGTTGTAATTAAAACTAAATTTTACTTTGTTGTGTTATTTTGTAGTGATGATAGTGTGGGTTCAAACCCTTACAATGAACTTAAGCTATTGGAGAAGGAAACCATCCATAAACCATCATGTGGTGGTAGGGTACTTTCTAGTACTTGACTGGCTAGCTACAAGTTAAAAACTGTTGCCAAGTACCTACTTAACAGTTTTTAACAGTGTTCCGGCAGCCTCATTTGAGAGCCAGTTTCATTCCAGGCTAGGTGTGCTTAAAATCTTTGACCACACCATCACTTACCATCGGGTAACCTGTGGTCAAACATCTAGCCTGTCAACTATAAAAAATACCTATATATGGTTCAACACAACAACACATCAATTACTTAAATATTAGTCATGTATGTTTTAGTTTTTTGCTCACAAATTGACTTAACCATTAGAAACAAATTAGGTCAATGTAAGATTGAGAAATTGAATTGATTCAATTGATTTTGTGATGTCTTGGCAGATTAAGTAGTGCAATTTAGCATTTAATAGTTATTACCTGAATGTAATTCTTATATGAATATTTTTGTTCCAGCTACTTGTAAATAGAGGCTGTAAATATAAAGTACATATAGTGTTAAATATGAGTTTGGGTGCGCGCGCCACCAAGGGTGGTGCAAAGGGGAAGGAAAGAGCCCAGGAGAAGGGCAAAGTCGACAAGCCACAGCCCAAGGAAAAAGTCAAACCACAGGTTGGTCAAGATTTTAACTATTAATTGATTGATTCAGGCATTACTTTTATGGAAGTTCATTTTGAGTGTTCAAGGTGTATATTTTTATTGTATTTCCACTTAAAAGTCGTTACAACAGTAAAGAGGATTTAATTTAAAATTTATCTAAGTTTTACTTACCTACTTAATTATTACTGCAACTTGTGGTTATTTTAATTATCTAATTATAATAACCACAGGCTTTTTAATTTCTTTAGATGTTAAGTTTATATTGGATTTTAGTTTTAGATGTTAAGGAATATTTCAGATAGTTGTTAAAAATTGTTATCATGTTAGATATTTTTTTTTTAATGTAAAAGTATTTAGACGGACTGTACATTCTGATGGTAAGGGATAACGCATGCCCATGACCATTGCAGCAATATACAGAACTTTAAGTACAAAGTGCAAGGCTCATCACTGCTTTGGCGCTCATTACTTTGAGACTCGATGGTTAGTCTCAACAGCCCAATAAATTTGCTAGCTCTAGTACCCTTCACACTGGAACACAGTAATGTTTATACACAAATGCTTGGTGGCAGAATATTTGGTACTGCAGTGGTACCTAAACCACCTCCTGCTAAGGAAATCTACCACTAAGTAAATTAAGTAATTTTAAATTAAAACTTCATCACTGTTGTAACCAAAATGATGTTTAAGCTGGAATACACTAAAAATATAAACTTTGAACACAACTATTCACTCTTATTTATTTATTGACTAGCTGTGCCCCGCGGTTTTACCCGCGTGGTGAAAAGTATCCTATGTTTTATTCTAGGGCCTAAAGTATCTACATGCAATATTTCATCCAGATCCGTTCAGACGTTCTGGCGTGGTTGAGTAACAAACATCCATCCATCCAAACTTTCACAATTATAATATTAGTGGGATTACAGTTTAGACCAAAACATTTCATTATTATTTTTTCTTTTTATTATTCAAAATGAAGTGATGATGTTGTGCATTTCCCCATCAGGATTTACCCAAAACTCCTTCAAGTACGGAAGCAAGGCTTTGGGTCTCTTGGCATAGTTGTTCCAGTAGATTAGACAGTATAATTTTGACACTCTTCAAGGCATCAGGAATCCTAAAATACACTATATATAAAGATCTGGATGAGATCACTTAATAAATGCTATGTAAGATAACAGTACAGACAGACTTATCACCTCTATTGACAGTCATTCAATAAAATTACAGCAAAAGCATTTATTTTATTATCTGTGATATTTTGTCTGAATATAGTTCGCGGTTATTCCCAGTTTGTTTAGGTTTCTTGCGTTTTTGCTATTGTGTTCCATATTTTCCTGTTCTTCATTACATTATCTTATGAATCATTCATGATTTTTTTTTGTCACGTCCATTTATTCGCGCTTACCATCAGACGAGTGATTCACATCACATCATCAGCCATAGGACGTCCACTGCTTCCTCTTGGGGGGTTTTTGCCAATATTCGCCACGCTTGGCAGGTGGGTTGGCGAGCGCAGTTAGATGTGATTGTTTTAGGAAGACGCTGCGCTGCTGCCCATCTTCCGGATTTCATCCCTTAGCCGGCTCTTACGGCACCCACGGGTAGAGAGGGTGGGGTACTATTCTTACGCCGGCACCACTACGGCTGACGAGTGATTATTTTTATGAAACTAACAATGTAGGACAATGTATCATACATAGTTGTAACTTGTGATGGATACATATTTGGCAATGTTTTGTATAACAATGATTATGTACTTGGCAGGCAACGACAGAACAACTCCGTATGGCAAACATGATCGACCGGAAGGCGGACGACACTGCCGACGTCAGAAAAATGGTAAAAATGGTAACTAACATGGGTACTAATGAGTGGTGTTGTAGGTAGAAGCTTGGCTTAGTGCTTGCAAACAACTAATAATGGACGGTATGACATGTTGGAAAAATAACTTATGCTTTCTTTGGTTTAACTATTATTATTATATAAATACAATGAATTATTATGTGGGGTGTAAGCTTGGAGTATAAGTTGAAGAGGTGTACTCATTATCGAGAATAAATTTTACTGTTGTGTGCCTTTAGTAAAAGTTGTTTATAATGGTACGGACCATTTTTGGCACCCTTTGGGCTAAGTATACTCCAAGCATACAACAAAACAAATAAATATTAACGTTACCTGAAGAATATGATGTTGGCAGCCATGAAATGTGTTGTCTAGTTGGTATCAAAGAAACTGGTATATGTTTTTTTTTTGTACAATGTCCATGACTGTTTCATAAGACAGGTATCGACGTTTTATATGTTCTTATAGAATATTATAGTAATTTTGTAAAGAATACAAAAAAACTTTACAAAATTACTATTTGGATTATTTGTTGGTTGGATGAGGTAATAAAGAAATTGACAAACATTATTAACATAATTTTACTCTCCTGTTTAATCCTGTTTTAATTGGGTACTGATTTTTAGAATGAAAAATAAAATAACCTCAAAAGCTTTTTTTTTGGTTAATTTTTTTTAATACTATATAATATTTAAAATATCCTTAGTTACTTAATTTATTATTTTAATGACTTGCTACAAAGTAACACAAAATATACATATTTAACTTTAAGATAAAATATAAAACATCTCTCCCAAGATAATATTGTTACAGCATAAAGCTGAAAGCTCTTGACAAAATGTCTCAAAAGTTACATTATATATGTACATAATATATGTATATTTTATACTGCTATCTCCTTTGTTTTGGCAATATTATTGTTTATTAGCTTGTACCCCGCGGTGTTATTTTACATAAGTTTACCGAAGGACTGGCATAAGATTCTGTGTTAATTCAGGGTGTCAGCTACCTCCAACTAATACCAAATTTCATCAAAATTGGTCTAGCTGTTTGAGCGTGAAGAAGTAACAAACATATTTTTGTAGTGATGATAGCTCAGTGGTTAGCGCGTTCGGTTCACTCGCCAAAGGGCGTGGGTTCAAACCCCAACAATGAGCTTGCGCTGCCGGTGAAGGAAAACATCGCAAGGAAACTATAGCACGGTGGAAGGGTAGTTTCTAGTACTCGACTGGCTATCTACCTTAAAGTTGAAATTCTGCCGATAAGCACCTTACTGTGTGTTCTGGCTGCCTCACTTGAGAGCCAGTTCTATCCAGGCTAAGTGTGGTTTACCATCTTTGACCACACCATCACTTAACATCAGGTAAGCTGTGGTCAAACACTTAGCTTATCAAACATTAAAAAAAGAAACATACAAACACACACTCACAAAGTTTCGCCTTTATAATATTAGTGTGATTTATACTGAACATAAAGCTTTATTCCAATATGTCATTATATTAGTTATATGTAGTGGTTTATATATCCTAGTAATATGTATTATTATTATCAAATGAAAGTTAGTAATAAATGTATTAACAGTTATGTTTCCATTGTGAATGTGTGAACATTAGCACAATAGCTTTAGTTTTTTTTTATCTCTCAGAGTAACTTTTCCTACCATGACTGGAGTATTTACTTAAAATTCAAGTTCAATGTTTTTAACTCAATGAGTCTAAATTTGCCTCCATAATGAGATACAATTCAAAAATGTGATGATACCAAAATCGAGGGATACAGTTTGGTGTTACATTTTAGGGCTCCGTACCCAAAGGGTAAAAACGGGACCTTATTACTAAGACTTCGCTGTCTGTCTGTCACCAGGCTGTATCTCAAGAACCGCGATAGGTAGACAGTTGAAATTTTCACAAATTATGTATTTCTGTAGCCGCTATAATAACAAATACTAAAAAACAAAATAAATCAAATATTTAAGGGCTCCCATACAACAAACGCGATTTTTTGCCTTTTTCATAGATAATGGTACGGAACCCTTCGTGCGCGAGTCGCGACTCGCACTTGGCCGGTTTTTCATATCTATCATCTACCTACATCCAAAATTTAATTACACCTCTCGATAGTAAATGATCAAAGAATTATGTGAAGTGGGGACGTAAAACCCCATGAACTTTTTAGGTTTCAAGAATCCACACAACTGCTGTTTTATTGCTTTATAACTAGTTTATATAGTACATATTTTCATGTTATATGGCAGTTTTAATGATGCTCTTTAGTTGTAAAATATTATAATGATTGGTTCAGTCGCTAAATTGACTAGTGTGCTGGTTTAGGAAAGTCAATACAGAATCTTTAAAAAAATATAAATCTTACTCGGAGCATTGTTTTAAAATTGGATTCTTAATTTTAAAGATAGAAATATTTATAGCTTACACATTGACCAAATACGATAATCAATCTACTGTCAGAGTTCCCACTTTTGCCCTTAAGAGATTCCCCTTAGGAGGGAAAAGTGAATCCTAATGTGAAAATGTAGAAATTCCCATGGAAAATCTGTTTGTAATTCCCCTTTTCAGTGCGTTTGGCAGGTCCATTGCGATTCCAATACTTTATTAAATTTATTGTCTTTGTTTAATGAATGCTAGCCAGTTGAGTACTAGAAAGTACTCCAGCACTACGCTATTTCCTCACTTTCTTCACGATGTTTTCTTTTACCGGCAGCTCAAGCACATTGTTGGGGTTTGAAACCACGCCCTTTGGCTGTGTACCGACCGCGCTAACCACTCGGTTATCATCGCTACAATCGATACTATGTATTATCTAGGTATATGTTGTGTATGATTTTTAACAAACGAAAAAAACGTAAGAAGGCTATCAATAAACTCAATATAATTTTTATGTACCTACCAGGACTTAGATAAACCCATCATATGAGAATTGAATTGTATAATTTATTGGAGTAATTACTTCTTAGCTGCGTTGAGCAATTTTTTGGTGGAGGCAAATCATATAAGCCCGCATTTACTTACTGTCGGTAGTCCCTATAACTGAGTTTTTTCTTCATTGCAAATTGTATCGAATTGTAATGTGTCGTAGGTCCAGGATCTAATGGAGATGACGTGTCGCACGGAGGAGGAAGTCTGCTCCGCCCTCCACGACTCTGACAATGACGTGGTGGCGGCCTGCAACCTGCTGTTGGAGACAGAGCACACGGTAACGGTGGGTCCACACTCACGACACTCAATCTCTGCCACACATCAAAACACAACAAGAAACGCTACACATTTCAATAACATATCTTGTCTCTCGTTCTCTAACTCACATATGATCCCTAGAACATCGTCGCAAAGTTGCTAGTTTGTCGATTTTTTATCGGATTCATTTCGGAATATGTGCTTCAGAACTACATGGTATAAATCCCCCATGCCCATTTTTTTATCTGACAGCTAAAAGCTCAAAAAAGCGACATCGTTTCATGGTAGATGTTTCAAAAACTCGAACTAAATGATTTAATTCCATTTTCATTGTGCAGACCGCTAGACAGTGGAATGCACTGCCCGAGTGGTTGTTCCCCATTGGATATAATCTGGGTGTCTTCTAGGCAAGCGTGCTCCATCTTAGACCGCATCATTACTAAACATCAGGTAAGATGGCGGTCAAACGTAAGCCTATTTATTATTTAAAAAAGTTTATTTTGATAGTTTAAAGGCTTTTAAAAAACTTTCCCTTTTATAATATTAGTGTGATAGTGTTTGAGGATGTTTCACACAGCGCCCTCTAGCCCTAAACTAAGAACTATAATAATAACTGATAGAATACTTATATACTTATATTGTGTAAATACATACTTATAATACATATACATAAAACACATTACACCAGACATTAAACATATCTATGGTATTCTGGGGTTATATCTTTAGATAGCTTTTACTTAATTTCAGTTTGTTTCAGGGTTAATTAATTCCATATCCTTGTTGTTACCAAAATTACAAATAATGCCTGAATCCGTTAAAAATACAAGCTATGTTTATTACATACATATATGGTCTGGCTCGTAATACCAGACAGCTTTGGAAGTAAAGCATTTTCCCACTACTTATGGGTAGTCTATTAGACACTAGTTACTGTATGTATTCATAGAGTGTTTATATTTGTGTTCCGGGTTTGATGGATACTGCAGTGACTTGACAGGACTATTGAGGCTAACCATCAAATGTCTCGATGTAATGTGTGCTAAAGCAGCGATGTCCTAGACTTTGTTTTGGTACTCAAAGTTCTGGGTATCGCTGCAATGGTCATGGACAAGTGGTATACTTATATGATGTATTGCCCTTGTAATGAGACGAACAAAACGCTTTCTTGATGGTGATAGATTACCCATATCCATGACCATTGCAGTGATACCCAGAACTTTGAGTACCAAAACAAAGTCCAGCGCATTGTTGCTTAGACACTCGTTACTTGAGACTTTCAATGGTTAGTCTTTCCTAATTTCGCTAGTTGCAGTACCCTTCAAACCGAGCCACAGTAATGTTTACACACTACTGCTTGGGGGCAGAATATCTGGTACTGCAGTGATACCTACCTAGACGACCTCCTGCTAAGGAAATCTACCACCAAGTAAATATATACCATTGAATGTCAAAAACACTGGTTACTGTGTTCCGGTTTGAAGGATACTGCAGCTAGCGGAATTACAGGGCTATTGAGACTAACCATCTAGTCTCAAAGTAATGAGTGCCAAGGCAGCGACGCCCTGGACTTTGTTTTACTACTCAAAGTTCTGTGTATCGCTGCAATGGTCATGGACAAGCGTTATCTCTTAACATCAGGAGAGCGTCTCGTTCGTCTCATTACTGTTACATAAAAAATATATATTTGAAATGGTATTACGGCATTTGACTTGTAACTTTGGTGTTATCAATAAAATATTTGTATTTGAAGTCAATCTGTTTCGGTGACATGGATGAAGATGGAGAAGAAATATAATGGTCGTGTGTTGTTCCAGGGCGAGTGGCAGACGAACGAGAAGAAGAAGAAAAAGCCACCAGCCACCAACAACGGCGAGCCGGAGCCGCGCGAACCGCGCTCCCGCTCCGGCCCGCGTCACCGTCAGTACCTATTTATATACAACTAGTTTAACCCGGTGGTTGCAACCGCCATCGGCTTCTAAGAATCATATCGTGATGTTAAATGCAAATAGATTTTCAAACCAGACTATAGTTCCAATGATTACCTTACCTTATTTTACCTTACTTTCAAACAAACTCTTTTGCTTTATTTATTTATTTAATTCAATTACCAAATAGACAGGCATGGAAAGAAGGAAGAGAGGCCTTTGCCCAGCAGTGGGACAAAATAGGTCAAAAAAAAAAAAATTACCCACTATTCTTTATTATATGTCTTTCTGAAATATAAACTTAAAAAAAAAAGTAAAACTGACTTCAAGAAAAAAACATCAGCACTAACAAGCGAAAAATAAACTTAAGTACT
Source organism: Biston stratarius (assembly GCA_950106695.1). NCBI lineage: Eukaryota > Metazoa > Arthropoda > Insecta > Lepidoptera > Geometridae > Biston > Biston stratarius. The sequence continues at coordinate 9,587,073 of OX467116.1, forward strand.
TTACAAAGTATTATTATACCTGCTAGGTACCTACTGATCTGTTTGAAGTCGGTGCTTAGCCTAGCTTAGGTGCCGGTGCTTGGCACCGACTTCAAACAGATCAGTAGGTTTCTTAGTTACATGAATAGTTAACAGTTCTTGTTCCAATGAAATGCAAATACAATACAATTCGGTTTTTGATCGAGTAATATTTTATTGTTATTTTTTACTTGAATGTCCAGGTCGCGGCGAAGGTGAACGGGGCGAACGCGGTGAGGGCTCGGCGCGCGGGCGGGGCGCAGGGCGAGGAGGGCGCGGCGCGGGGCGTGGGGGACGAGGCGGGGCACGCGGAGGCCGCGCCGGTCCGCGGCCGCGCCCCGACCGCACCATGGACTGGCCGCATCATCCGCAACCCACCGACTGTGAGTACACCCTGCTTACCACTAACCTTTCATTTAACAATTCTTACCTTTTCTTTTCCTAGTTACCAATTCTTACCTTTTCTTTACCTAGTTACCAATTCTTACCTTTTCTTTACCTAATTACCAATTCTTATCTCTTCACTTCCTAGTTACCAATTCTTACCTTTTCTTTTCCTAGTTACCAATTCTTACCTTTTACTACTGCTAAAATTTTTGTAATTCTATGAGCTATATTTGAAAATTTCGGCAGCCTTGTTGGGAGACCGCCTGGCTTCCACTTAGAGATCCTGGGTTCTAATCCCATGGCATCTCTGTCTTTTCTAAATAATGCGTGTTTTGCCGCTAGCTTAAAACAGAAAAGGCTAACAGTGGGAAGAATCCGGTATGTCTCTACAGAAAACAAAATAATCTTAGTGCCACACGAAAGCAATCTCTTCCAGACAACCAAGAATGGAAAACACGTTACTGATTAAGAACAGACGGGTAATGTTGTAACACTTATTAAATTCTAAGAGTTCTTAAACAAAAACAAAAATAGTTTACGAAGATTTGTAAAGACTGCCACCCAGCACTTCCCACAATAAGAAAAGTGGGTCTGTTTATGAAAACCGATTTTTTTTTATGGTGTTCTGACCATGACACAACAACAAATTTTTCCATCTTGAGGGTGGTAGCTAGCCAGTTGAGTACTAAAGAGTACCGTGGGCTGTTCCGGATGAGCTGTATAATTACCCAACTGTTGATAAAAAGTATTGTTTTTCCGTGTTGTAGCAAACCCCATGGGCGACACATTCCCCGCGACTGAAGACTGGGACAATGAAGAATGGTCCGGCTCTCTATCAGACACTAAGGTATCTTATCTATAAATCTATAAGGTATAATTTCACTTAGCAAGTATATTAAAAAACATAAATCCCAACATTTTTACACTTCCATCAAAACTTTCATACCGTCTGCTTAACCGTGTCCAACCTAAATTTCAGTATTTTGCAAGTGTGACCAAGTGAGAGACGAACTTTTACTCTTGCATTTAAACCTTAATTCTTTTTACTTAGAGTTGTTATTTGTTTGAATATCTTTAACACGTCATAATTTTCGCGTTTTCTTCTTTATCTTTCGCATCGTACTTTGTACATTTGGCAGTGTCACGTATATTTACAAGTGTTTTATGATAAATCAAGTCGTAAGTTACATTTAAAGTTACACAAAGTAAGTCAAGTACAAATGTTTTATGTATTCTGCATTGATTGCACGTAGAATTCGTTTTTTTTACGGACATAGAATATTAAATGTGAAAAAAATTACGTAATTTTTAACACCTCAGCAGATAAAGTGTTAACTTAATATTTTCTTAAAATGTATATAGGGGAATTTGATTCTTATCAGCACATTGATTGTTTTTCAGGTGTTTACACCGAGTGTGAATCCACAGCCCACTATGGACGGTGATACGCCGCAACCGCTGCCTGTTACGGTGAGTGCACATTACAACACACTACACATTTCATCTCTAACAAACACAAATCTCACTCTCTCTCTCTTTTGTTCACATGAGTGTATCGAATATAGCTCGGATACATACCACACTCTCCACACCCTTCCAATCCATACATATGTGTCCTCTTGCGCACACATATGTTTTGTTTCTGATGAACAGCACACTATTTCACATAATATAATTGATGGCATTTTTTTTTTTTTACATACACACTGCCTCTTACATACTCACCACTCTTTCATTTTCTTTAGGATAAACATGCTTTTGAATACATAACACTCACACCCACACACACTTTCTCTCACACGCTCACTCATACACACACAAGAACTTGAAAAAAAGAGTTGGTAGAAAAAACTTTTAAGCCTTGAAAACCGCCGGAAGGTAGCAAGTCTGTCAATTTTCTACAGGATTCATTTCGTAGAATGTGCTACTGAGCTGTACGACCTTGTACTTCCATCCTCTTTTTACTACAGGACAAGTAGAAAGATGGCCCACTACCACCCATACATAGTGGAATTTCCTTGGGTACGTACCAAACGTTTTGACTCTACGTTTCTCATCCGTACGGCCAAGGAATGGAACAAGCTGCCGGCTTCCTTGTTTCCTGGGAGATATAATCTAGATCTTTTCAAGGCCAGAGTGAATAGGTATCTTCTAAGTCTGCGTGCTTTATCTTCGATCACAACATCGCTTACCATCAGGCGAGTTGGTGGTCAAACGCGGACTTATCCATATTAAAATAAAAATAAAAAAAATAACTTGTTTCTTACATGAACAACACACTTTCACACTCTGTCTCTCACATACACAATACTCTCTGTCTCACAAATGCTCTCACCCCAAATGTGTGTCCATAAATCTAGCTATTCCAACAATCGTTTTCTATGCACAGACGGAGGAGTGGGAGGCTCCCGAGCCTCCTGTGGTGGCCGAAGGGCACATCCCTACCTACACCTACCACAACCCGGCCGCGCATCACGTCAACATGGAGGTGACTGCCAATAGTTGTTTCAAATTAATTCTCTTTAGCAGGAAGTCGTGTACCACCGCGGCGTCAGATATTTTACGGCCACGTAGTAGTGTGTAAACATTACTGTTCCGGTTTGAAGGGTACTGCAGCTAGCGAAATTACAGGGCTGTTGAGACTAACCATCTAGTCTCAAAGTAATGAGCGCCAAGGCAGCGATGCTCTGGACTTTGTTTTACTACTCAAAGTTCTGTATATCGCTGCAATGGTCATGGACAGGCGTTATCTCTTAACATCAGGGTCTCGTTCGTCTCATAACGGTTAAAAAAAAAAAATGAACACAAAATAATCATATACTTTAGTATGTAGAAATACAAATAGTAATTATGGCTAAAGACAAATAATGATAATTATTATTGGAACAGCAGCTGGGCGGCGTGGAGGCGCCTCCTGCGGCGCCGCATCTCGCCACTGACGCCTTTCTACACCAGCACCAGCCGCATACGGTATGTTCTCTCTTTATCTCTCTCTCTCCCTCTGTCCCTCTCTCCCTCTCTCTACCTCTCTCTCTCTAACTTGTCATTGCACTGTCATTATCAACTTTTCCTAAAGGCACAAAGGAAATCTCAAAAAAAAAAACAACTTGCTAGTAGATCCCCTTAGTCTATGTAGATACCACCTCGGTACCAGATAATATATCACCAAGCAGCTAGCTAGCGAAATTATGGGACTGTTGAGACTCGAAACTCTCAAAGTAATGAGCGCCAATGCAGCGATGCCCTGAACATTGTTTTGTTACTCAAAGTTCTCTGTGTTGCTGCAATTGTCATGGACAGGCGTTATCTATGACCATCAGAAAAGTGTGGTTCATCTCATTACTTTCACATAAAAAAGCTTCCTTCTGCCTGTATCTATCTATCTAATCTAATACCTTTAAACGAGCAATTCTTGTATATATGTATATATATATCTAATCTATATCTTTAAACGAGCAATTCTTGTATATATGTATATATATATAATCTAAATCTCGGAAACGTCTCCAACGATTTTCATGAAATGTAGTACCCTGGGTGTTTCGGGGGCGATAAATCTATCTATCAAGGTTTCATTTTTAGAAATTCGTTTTATCCTTGTTTTCGGCCGAGCAAGGCTCGGTCATCCAGGTACTTGTATTTAAAGTAAATAAAAACGATAAAAAATTGAATTTGTTTATGGTGTCTGGTGTATGTGAATCGTTCGCTGCCCAGAGTGTCGCGTTTCAATATTTTTTGTACTCAATTCTCGCTCTAACCTGGGATTCAATGCACCCTTGTCTAGGATGACTCGACAGTATAATGCCATGTCTAGGACAATCGATGTAGATATTTTTGGTGACAATATTAACAGTTTTAAGAGATATTTGCGATCATTCTCAGACAAAAATTGACATGTAATTTGAATAATTCTATTTTTATTTTTGATTTTATTATTGTTTGATTATTCTTTGACATTTGATTTTGTATTAGTTATGAATAAATTATTGTTTGTATTGCATGCTGTCTGCACCTATAATTGTTGTGGCATTTACTGTATACTTATTTTGTACTTCTTACTTTTTGTCATGAGATAATGTACACAATGTTGGTGTTCATAATATAAATAAATAAATTAAAAAATATATGTCGCAGGTGCAGCCGCGAGGCATGTCCGGCAGCCTGACGGCGGCGCAGTCGCAGTACCTGGAGCAGCTCACGCAGCAGTCTCAGAGGCACGACAACAGTATGTATTTTTTTATCGTTAACAGGTTATTGTCCACAGCTCATCTGATGTTAAGTGACGGTGTCATCAAAGATGGTAAACACATCTAGCCTCGAATGGAACTGGCTCTCAAGTGCGGCTTCCAGAACACACCGTTACGTTTATAATGTTTATTTATAAAAAGTAATATTATTTTTTAAATTTTCTTGCTTGACATTTCTTATTAATGATATTACAATTATGATTGGGATGTGACATTAATTATATTGTATTTTAACTTTGACATTGTGTTATTGTATTCTATATCTGAATGACTCGTAATTGAACTATTACCTATAAATTGATTATGATTATGGTAGCTAGCCAGTGAAGTATTGGAAACTCTATCACCATATGGTTACTTTCCATACGGGTGTTCTCTATGTATTATATTATTATTCCTTTAGAACGGAGCACTTATTACTAATAGCGCTAATCCTTGCTATTTCTGATTTTTAGGGTTCCGTACCCAAAGGGTAAAACGGGACCCTATTACTAAGACTCCACTGTCCGTCCGTCTGTCACCAGGCTGTATCTCATGAACCGTCATAGTCAGACAGTTGAAATTTTCACAGATGATGTATTTCTGGTGCCGCTATAACAACAAATACTAATAAACAGAATAAAATAAATATTTAAGAGGGCTCCCAACAGACATGACATGACAACATGATCATGAGACATGATTTTTTGCCGCTTTTTATAGATAATGGTACGGAACACTTCATGCGCGAGTCCGACTCGCACTTGGCCGGTTTTTATATGTAATGTGTTTGTGTACAATAAAGTAATATTCTATTCTTGACACAGAACAAAAATCTATGTTCGTCACACAAATGTTTGTTCCGAGTAGGAATTGAACCCGCGCCCACTCAGTTCTTGAAGCAGCTGAACAAATGAGCTAACGGGGCAGTTAAACGCAAATGCAGATGCCCGTTTTCGATATGCACTTGGCCAATTCTGATTAGCCTTTCTTTTGAATATACACGAGTATTTTATTTTTATTTTAGGCGTGTATACAACGAACTACGGCGTGTACGGCTCCGCGGACATGTCGAGTCAGCGGAAGCCTCAGCGAGCGCGGGTCCCTCCGCCTTCCAAGGTCAGTTCTCATAATAGAATCCCACTAATATTATAAATGTGAAAGTTTGGATGGATGGATGTTTGTTACAAAATCACGTCAGAACGCCTGAACGGATCTGGATGAAATTTTGCATGCAGATACTTTAGGCCCGGGAATAAAACATAGGATGCTTTTCATCATCATCATCCATCACCAGACGGGTAAAACAGCAAGTTAATAAAAAAAAAAAATTACTCCATGCTACAACCTAAACACGGCTATGTTAAAGGTATTTTAGTTTGAAAATCAAACTACTGAAACAATTTTGATGAAATTTCTGTAGGACAATCTGAAAGTATATCACTACATATTATAAAACAAAGTCGTCCGCCGCATCAGTCTGTCTGTTTGTTCGCAATAAATTTGAAAAGTTACTGAACGGATTATCATGCGAGTTTCACTAATAGATAGTGTTAGCTAGCTAGGACTAGCTGTTACCCGCGACTACGACCGCGTGGAATGTAACAAAATATCTCAAAGGGATTGAAAACCTCCTTGTAACCTTTCAAGTGGCTTGACGTTTTCCAACACTTCCAACAATTCCAACTTCATCATATTTCAACCAATTTACACAAAATCTTAACAAATTATATACCTAAACCTTCCTCATGAGTTACTGTATCTATTGGTGTATATTGGTTTATCGCGAACAGACAGACACGGCGGACAACTTTGTTTTATGTAGCGGTTACTTTTATTACGCCTCACGCAATAAAGAAAACTTTGACACATTTGATATGAAACGGTACTCTATAATTTCCTCAGATCCCCAGCAGTGCGGTGGAAATGCCGGGCGGTGCAGGCGCGGAGGGCGTCGGCTTTCTCGACGTGCAGTTCGGCGCGCTCGACGACCTGCCCGACCCGCCCAAACCCGCCGCGCAACCCACCATGCACATGGTAACTACTTTTTATCAAATTCAAATTATTTTATTGTCAGCTTGTGTAGCGTCGTGCCGTGGTGGTGTCGGCGTAAGAATAGTACCCCACCCTCTCTACCCGTGGTTGCCGTAAGAGTCGGCTAAGGGATGTAATCCGGAAGATGGGCAGCAGCGTCTTCCTTGCACAATCACACCTAACTGCGCTCGCCAACCCGCCTGCCAAGCGTGGCAAGTATTGGTAAACACACTATACTGCGACAGAATATCTGCCTAGACGTCCTCCTGGTAAGATCCACCACCAATTATGGTGTATACGCTATAACAAGGTGCCATAAGGTGTAATTAAGGTGCCTTGCTGAGTTTCTTGCCGGAGTCTTCTCAGTTGAAGTGTAATTACGAGCCGGCGGTAGATTCAAACATGTAACTTAACGTTCATAAGTGTCTTACCAGGGCCTAAACTGAATAAATGACTTTTTGATTTTGATTTAAATGAGAATACACGTGTGTTCGCAGCAGTCTGTGGTCCCGGTCGCGGCGGAGGTGGCGCCGGCGCCGCTGGAGGCGCCGCACTCGGAGCCCGCGCCCGTCCCCTACGCCAACGCCAATACTATGGTAACCTACACTCATTTACACTAAAACTCAATCTTCACTGACGCACTCACTAACAATTAAAACTAGTACTAATCTGCAAGAGGGTAAATTGAACTTCATTGCAATTAGGGATTGAATACCGGGATCCCGAAAACCGGGATACCGGACCGATTTTTCTCCGGTATTAGTAGACAATACCGAAATTTCGGTATTTAAGAAAAATGGTTTCACAGACAGATTTCACCTTTTTTGTTTCATTCAAGTTTTGAAAAAGCATACTGTTTACTGAAAACAATACCGCCAACCAGTGTCGAATCTGTGAGAGCGTTTTCAACAGCAGATAATTTTTGCACTAAACTGCGAAGTCGTCTTAGTGACGACAGCATTGACAAATTGTGTTTTTTGCGCCTACAGTACCCCACTTTATGCCTACAGTATGCATAAATAAAAATACGATTGTGTACATTGTTGTAACATAACTGTTATGTTTTGACGTTAAAGTACTTGTGCAATGAATGTTTTGGTGTGTTCTTTTATTCTCATTTATTATTTTTTTGTTTTTGTTATTGTTTTCATTAATTTCAAACAAAATAAAAAACGGTACAACATGAAAAACAAACATTTGCACTCAGTGCGTAATTTATTGTGCCATTTGTTATTGTTTGTTAATATAAACAAATTTTAATTGTTATCATAATACCGGTATCCCCGTATAGTTTAGGTACAATACCAAATTACCGGTATTGCAATATACATATGTACAGACTGCAGGACTTATACAGGGTTATAAGCTTAGGGTGTAGTAAACTTGATTGGCATTTTGTTATGGTTGATATTTTTATTCACGACTTCCAGTTCTTCAGTTCAAGTATTACGTAAGCACCAAGGGGGGTCTTTGCTTTGCACGCATAGGAGAGGGAAGTAAGATCTTTGCTTACTTTTGCTGACAAAGGGGAGGGAGGGGTGAATAATTACTGAAATTATGCTTGTCAAGCACAATGAAGGTAAACTATAATATTTAAAATATATTGAAGCTGCGGCCAACTTATCGCCAAATTGACGTTATTTTAACATCTCAAACACTGCATTTTTTTATCTTAAGTTACTGTATAAGTCCGCGTTTGACCACCAACTCGCCTGATGGTAAACGATGGTGTGGTCGAAAATGAAGCACGCGAACTTTAACATACCTATAAATATACTGCGCTCTGCTTAATTCGGCCCTGTCGCAAAGTTCGTTCTTAGATGACGTCTCCTACCTTTAAACTACCTTTAGTTACAGAGATCAAGTAGTATTTGTGATTTAGTGTTTTGTCTGTTAGTGAGTGGCCTTTGCTTTTGATATGATTTTTACCCGACTGCTAAGGAAGGGTTATGTTTACGCGTATCTTATATGTATTTAAATTTCTTTATTACCTCGTATCATCCGACAATTAAGGTGTCGTTAGATTCGTCTCAATAACCCAAGCGCCCTTACAGCGTAGTTTAAAAAAAAACAATATGGTGGATTTTTGGCGTGAAATAGTAATACGTTATTTAAAATTTAAAAAAAACCAAACCTATCAAGTAGGGCAGGGGTGGCGAACCTTTATGAACCAATATGCCATTTTTCTAAAGTAATGTATAAATAATTTTGGCTTTGTGATTAGTGGGAAAATATTAAAACTAAATAACTCAAAAAACTCTTTAATTTGTAACAAAAAAAAAAACATTTTGCACTGAGTTTTGTTGGGTGGCGTGCCCAAAATATTGTGACGCGTGCCAATGGTTAGCCATCCTTGAAGTAGGGTATCTAATTAAAGGAAATTAAAAGGGGATTACAAAAATATATTGAAGTAATATGTTTAATTTTAATTAGAAATAATAAATTTGAATAAAAAGTTTTTTTTAATTATAGCTATTTTATGAGGTTATAGGTATTATATTAAACTCTTCAACTTGTTTAAGTTTATATTGTTTGTTTGTACAGTTGAGTGAAAGCCTATCAGTGGTCGAGTCGACGGCGTCGAGTCAGCCCGCGCCCGCGCCCGAACCTGTCGTCACAAACTCTACCTGTGAGTATACACACACTATCACACTCAGCACCCTCCCTCACACTCTTACACGTACAAAAATACCTACCAAGAATGTCTTTGTAAAAATAAAATATACTATGAAATCCAGATAACTGATAGATATTTTTTTTGTAAATACGTACTTGTAATACACTAGCAACCCGCCGACTTCGCTCGGCTGCAATTTAGGCACTAATTTGCATATATGCTGTTTTTTATATAGCTGTCAGGCTTGGTGTTTAACCACAGCTCACCTGATGTTAAGTGACGGTGTGGTCGAAGATGGTAAAACACACCTAGTCTGGAATGAAACTGGCTCTCAAGTGAGGCTGCCGGAACACAAAGTTAGATGCTTGGCGGCAGATTTTCAACTTGAGGGTGGTAGCTAGCCAGCCGAGTACTAGAAAGTACTCTACCACCACGCTATGGTTTCTTCACGATGTTTTCCTTCACCGACAGCTCAAGCTCATTGGTGGGGTTTGAACCCACGCCCTTCGGCATGCGAACCGACCACGCTAACCACTGAGTTATCATCGCTATAAATATTATACATATAAACCTTCCTTGGTCGTGGTGGTGCCGGCGTAAGAATAGTACCCCACCCTCTCTACCCGTGGTTGCCGTAAGAGTCGGCTAAGGGATGAAATTCGGAAGATGGGCAGCAGCATCTTCCTTGAACAATCACACCTAACTGCGCTCGCCAACCCGCCTGCCAAGCGTGGCGAGTATTGGCAAAACCCCCCCAGAAGGAGGCTCATGTCCAGCAGTGGACGACCTATGGCTGATGATGTGATGTGAAACCTTCCTATTGAATCAGTCTGTCTATTGATGGAAACCGCATTAAAATCTGTTGCGTAGTTTAAAAGATCTAAGTCTACAGACGGCGGGAAGCGACTTTGTTTTATACTATGTAGCACAGCAAATATTTATGTTCGTCATACAAACGTTTGTCCTGAGTGGGAATCGAACTCACGCCCTACGCAGACACACTATCAAATGAATAATCAAACTGAATTGACAGGCGGCTGTCAATGGAATGTTTGTATTGTGGCATTTGTTGAGGGTGCAAGTCGAATGAAGCTTATCCTTATTGTCATTTGAAGTCAGCGTGAAGTTGACAGCATTTTAAACATTGATTAACTTTAAGAAACGTTTATAAGTAATGTCTGTAATAATCTGATTATGAATACTTTACTTGCAGACCGATAACAGCTGTCATATAGAAGTAATTCGCTTTCAACAAAGTTTAAGCAAATGTTTTTTTTATTTCAAGGATGGACGGTCCGATAGTAAAAGTAGTTCACGATGTTAAGGAAGAGTACTCTCATTTCTTGCATTTATGTGTGATGCACGACGCTAGAGCGGCTGCGATACCAAGTTTCGTAGTCGGTGTAAAGTTCTGTGCAACAGAAATGGTTTGAAATCCTCCGGCTCTATGTGGGTCGGAGATACAATGACCGCACAGACTCCCACAACACATATATGTAGCCAGAATCTTGGGAGATTGCTTTTTAGGCCCATCCATAACTAACTTCAAACGTTACGGGGGGTTATCAATATTATAGTAGTTTTTGTCTTGCCAATTTTTTTTTAAATGTCTAATATTAAATGATTATTGATGTAATAAGTTGACAGCCCTGTTGGCTCATCGGGAGTATGTCTGCCTGAGCTGTAGGGCGTGGGTTCGATTCCCGCCAAGGACAAATGTTTGTTTGGTATAAACAAATGTTTGTTCTGTGTCTGGGTGTTCTGTATGTATTATAAGTATGTATTTACAAAAAAAAAGTATTTTTTTTATTCTATCAGTTATCTGACTTCCATCACACAAGCTCTGCTTAGTTTGGGGTCAGATGGCTCTGTGTGTAATGAGTCCTGCAATATTTACAAAAAAAAATAAGTATTTAGTTTAATATCTTTAGTTTAGTTTAATATCTTTATAAATCGTCATATTTGTGATTGTTACAATATGTATGTATATTATTTGAATCTTGAAATTGCTTTATTAATTTAGGAAAATATGTAACATGTTTAACGTAAAATATGTGTCCACTCGTCCTTGTCTTGTCTATGTGGACAAGACAAGGACGGAAGGGTGAGGGGGATTTAGTAATTTTTTTTTTTTTTAAACCCTTCGTTTTATTTTTTATTCCAACATAATCTACAACTATACTCTATCCACCGAACAGAGTTAATATGGCGCTCTCTCTTTTGCACTTTTGTATGCAAATAATAGGGACAGTTTTTTTAGATCAGTGGGCGTAAAAAATTGCCATGAAATTAAATGTAAATATGGGTTTACATGACGTTCCTTTACGGGGAGTAATATTCCTCTTACTTTATTATAGTATTTTAACTTATTTTCCGATGCACTTGTCATCGTCACAAAATACGCCAAGTTATAGAGTAAACAGATATAAGTCCGAAAAACACGCAAAATCACAGAGTAAACAGTCAGTGGTTAGCGCGGTCGGTTCGCATGCCAAAGGGCATGGGTTCAAACGCCAACAATAAGCTTGAGCTACCGGTGAAGGAATCCATAGCATGGTGGTAGCCTACCACCATGCTAGAAAGTACCCTACCACTGGTAGGGTACTTTCTAGTACTCAGTAAAATCTGCCGCTAAGCATCTAACGGTGTGTTCCGGCAGCCTCACTTGAAAGCCAGTTCCATTCCAGGCTAGGTGTGCTTTACCATTTTAGACCACACCGTCACTTAATATCAGGTGAGCTGTAGTAAAAAAACCTAGCCTGTCAAACATTTAAAAATATATATATATATCAGTCCGAAATACACGTCAAGTCGTAAGACAAGAACAATAGACGCGTCCGCACTGTGCAAGTTACAGATGTAGACTGACATTTCGCCGCCATGTAAACGCTTTCTTAGCTTCATTTCATTTTTTAGACAAAAAATTTAAGACATTTAGAATTAGGCGTCCTAACTGAACTGGTCGAGCTTAAATGTAATGTGTGGTAATAATTTGTGTGGCAGCGTCGTTGGAGAAGCAGCTGACAGCGTCGATGAAGCAGCTCGCGGTGTCGGCGGCCGACGCGGCGCCCATGCACCTGCACCTGCAGCAACACCGGCCCAAGGTAACTATATGCTGGACATACAATAACATACTAACCTCGGCCATTGTAAAAAAATCGGCCAAGTGCGAGCCCGACTCGCGCACGAAGGAATCCGTACTATTATCTATAAAAACGCCAAAAAAAATCATATCTGTTGTATGCTCCCCTTAAATAAATAGTTTTATTTTAATTATTCATTTTTAAAGTGAATATATAACTAAATATTCTGTGAATATTTCAAGTGTGTACTTGCCGTTATCAATATCGAGCAAAGACGAGCAAAAAAATCATGTTTGTTGTATGCCAAAACGGTGACAGACAATGATTGCGGCGACTTAAGAGGAAAGCAGTCAACTGAGACATTTGAAAATTAGGAATTTCACCAAGCTATTTCTGTCGCGCCGCACGCAGCACCCGCGTACATACTGAGCGAAAGGGACAACTGCACCTCGGGCTCATTAACCCGAAATAAAATGAGCAAAATCGAGGTTTCGTATTCCTCTGTTTCCTCCTCCAAATTTAGACCGATTTTAGTATTTCTTTTAACAAGTAAATAAGAAGGATGTGTTCTTTGCCTGTGCGTTTTATTTTTTTAAGATTATGTCTATGAGATTGGGAATTTGGACGTTGAAACTAGGTAAATTTTAAGATTTTTGAAGATTCCTAGCTTTTATAAAAAAAACATATATCAAAAAATCAAAACAGAGAGGCATGAAACTAGCAAGTAACTATTTCCTATCTAAAAATTATTGCTCTAGTATTAAAATCCTGGAAGGAAAATGGGGAAAACGTTTGTATGAAGAAAATGACGACTTGTTTCCTCTTAAACTGTCCTGCTATAAGGGCCTCATGGTACGAATTTGCCAAACGGTTCAGTTCAGGGCATATACTGAACTGCGCTAACACCTCATGGTACGCCTGCAGTTCTAACTGTTGTGTTGTGATTTTGGTACGCAGCCGGCGCCTGCGAGCAACAACGCGGCACCGAGCGCGGCGAACCCGAGCGCGAGCGTGAGCGCGAACGCGAACGTGAACACAAACGCGAATGCGAGCGCGAACGCGAACGCGACGCAGAACATGTACTCGCATCACCCCGTGTCGCACCATCCGCCCGCCATGTACTCGGCTAACGTATACGCGCCACAGGTAACTTTTTATTTATTTAACTTTTGACAGGTGTTTGACCACAGCTCACCTGTCTCTGCACTTGCATCCCCCTCGCTAAGTGACAATTGTAGTAAGCATAATGTATTAATATCTATAACTGTAAACTGTAACCTAATATGAAAAGAAAGACCACAAAAAAAATGCCTTGCTGAGTTTCTTGGCGGAGTCTTCTCAGTTGAAGTGTAATTACGAGCCGGTGGTAGATTCAAACATGTATCTTAACGTTCATAAGTGCCTTACCAGGGCCTAAACTGAATAAATGACTTTTTGATTTTGATTTACGTGACGGGATGGTAAGGCATACCTAGTCTGTAATGGAACTGGCTCTCAAGTGAGGCTAGCGGAACATACCGCTAGGTGGTCGGTGTAGATTATCTTCTTGGGAGTAGTAGCAAGCCAGCCGAGTACTAAAAAGTGCACTACCACCATGATATGGTTTCCTCACGATATTTTCCTTCACCGGCTCAAGCTCATTGTCATGGGCAGAACCACTACCTACCACCAGATGTCAAGTTTGACAATACACAAATGACTATTTTACTTATGACTTGACATTTGGTGCTGGTGGTGACATTTTTTGAGTGTACAAGGTATATATTTATTTCCGCTTTTGAACACTCAAACTGAACTTCCGCAAAGTAACGCCTGAATCAATCAATTATGTGTAATTTTTTGTTAAATGTCGTTGTGTTTGTCCACGCGGACTATGTCGCGGGTAACAAATAGGTAGTAATTTATTTATTTATTTAATTCAATTACCCACTGTGCTTACAGAGGATCCAAAGCGCACAGTGGGCTAGATTACATCCATATTTACAAATACTTAAAAGTATGAAATTTCAAATTACCAAAAAAATTATACAACATTCTAAAAAATAATTAGGTCTTGAAAAAAAAATTCAAGTTTCGGGATCTGAGCAATCATATTGTTGAGCAGAGTAATGGCGAGTGCTATAATGTATATTCTTCCCATATTGTAGAAAAAATAATAATAATATATATAATATTGTATAAATTCAAGTTAATAAAGGTCACGGACCTCGGTGTCTGAGGAGTGTAATTTTCTAAATAAAAAAAAAAACAATGTATATTTCCAAGTGTAATGTATATTTGTTTGTCAGGTGAACTCGAGTAACGCGTCGCTGTCGGCCGGCGCGGCGCTCCCGCAGGCGTACCCCTCCAGCGTCACATTGACGCAGTACCAGCCAATCATCAACTCCTATCAGGTAGGCTACTATTTTTACACGACTGTCCATAAAAGGAGTCATGTTTTTGTTAATGATTCAAATTATTTATTGACACACAATAGATAACACTTTAAACATGACATAAAACAAATTTCTAATACATCTATCTAATATCTTTAAACGAGCAATTCTTGTATATATATACGTTATAATCTGAATCTCGGAAACGGCTCCAACGATTTTCATTAAATTCAGTATGCATAGGGTTTCGGGGGCGATAAATCGATCTAGCTAGGTTTCATTTTAAGAAAACGTTGTTTTATTTGTGTTTTCCGCCGAGTAAAGCTCGGTCATCCAGATATACTTCCAGATATTATCCACTTAATAAAACGTATATATAAAAAGAATAATTAAATATAAAAACAAAAAGAAAGAAATAAATTTTATGTCACAAACCGGCCTCAACTCAGCTTGATGCCGACCGCTACCAGCCGGCCATTTTAATGCGATTTTTGGCATAACTTTAAATGACGATCATTTCAATGTCAAACTAAAATGCAATGTCAAATTGAAATGATGTCCCTCCGTTCAGACGTCGTCGACGGCGGGCGTGTACAACAGCAGCGCGCTGTACACGGCGGCCCCGTACACGCCGTACCAGCCGCCCGCCGCCGTGCCCAAGCAGCAGCCCAAGGACTCCGCGCCACAGGTAACACCACGTCTGTTTTCGTTATTGGATATCTCACTTTGGACATTCAACCAATGTTCAACACATAGAAAATCTTCAAATAGGTACTTGATTTTGACATTTTCAAATTTTTTGACGATATCTGGTTGATTTTGTTTAATTTATGCGAGTTTACTCATGTGTAATTACATCGGATACTCCGACTATAGTTTCGGCGTCATCCGGTGGCCTTCTTCATGGAGGCGAAACACAACAGCGTATTGAAGCACAATGCGCGCGTGGCCTCGTCTTGCTTTTCACTATAGTCGCAGTATACGATATAATAAAAAATTAGTAATCCTGCGTAAGTAAACCACAAAACGTGTTAAACCACGTCAGTTTCCGCTGTAACATATCTGTTTGGTCAAATTTAAAGTTGACTTTAATTTAATTTTTACTAGGTGGTGAATCTTACACCATTAAAATACAATATTGATTCTTAAACAGACTTCAAACTTCACTTATGAACCAACCATGCCACGAAGGCTCAAAAGAAAATACCCTCAGGATATATTTACTATAGATAGACCGAGCTGTAAAACGGGCTTGCCAATGGACAAGTACCGCACTAGTCTGACAACAAATTCCAACCTATTGCTGAATGTCTAAAAGATAGATTGCAATACAAGAAGAATATTTAAAAAAAAAACATACTTCAAAAAAGGAGGTTTTCAATCCAGGTTAAAATCAAACTACTATCAATCAAATTATGATGAAATTTTCTTTTGGATAATATGTATATCCTTTATGATGAATTTTCCACATTGGTTCATAAATGATAGAATTCTAAGGTAACAAACATTTTTAAAAATACAACAACATTAGTGAACCTTCCTCTTTTTTTTAAGTCTGTTAAAACACTTTTGCATATCTGGAGAGTGCGTTTCTGGCTTGCATGACCTATTTCCATCCTGCCCATTCTGCTATCGGACAGTTGGGAGCTCTAAAAAGAACAGCGCTTCATGGTAGATATTCCTAAAACTCGAACTAAATCAAACTACTATCAATCAAATTATGATGAAATTTTCTTTTGGATAATATGTATATCCTTTATGATGAATTTTCCACATTGGTTCATAAATGATAGAATTCTAAGGTAACAAACATTTTTTTAAATACAACAACATTAGTGAACCTTCCTCTTTTTTTCAAGTCTGTTAAAACACTTTTGCATATCTGGAGAGTGCGTTTCAGGCTTGCATGACCTATTTCCATCCTGCCCATTCTACTATCGGACAGTTGGGAGCTCTAAAAAGAACAGCACTTCATGATAGATATTCCTAAAACTCGAACTAAACCATTTGAATCCACCTTCATCGTACAAAACACTAAGCAATGGAATTTGCTGCCCGAGTCGGTGTTCCCTGATAAATACAATTTGTATGCCTATGTAAATAGACAGTGCACCGGTTTCTTCTATGCAAGCCTACTCCATCATACACCGCACCTTCACTTAACATCAGGAGAAATGGTATTCAAACGGAAACCTTTATATAAATTACAATAAAATAATTAATCATTGCAATATCACAGCGAACTCTACTTACATGGCATGTTCTATTTCAGTACGACAGCAGTGCAGTGGCAGTTAGCAACAGTCTAGCGAGCACTTCCACAACACAAACTTCCACCGCTAAAGTAACCACCACCTCAGGTCAGTCACATACCTCTCAACTTTCAAATCTAATTATTTGACATACATTTTGGACACATTGATATGATTCACACAGAGACCGTTCACCGATACTACTCTATTAGTCTCCGAACTAGTGATAACTGTATTTCTGAAACCAATGGCGTCTCCCAATATCTCGTTCAAGGGCAAAATTAAATAAATACATAACCTATATGTGTATATAAACATGGTTGTGTGTTTTAGTGTGTGCGAGCTCGAGCTTTGCTAACTAGTACTCCCTTAACTAATGCAATTTACGAAAATCTTATAGTTTTTATTTGATTTCTAGCATGAAATATATTTTGATCTAACGAAACCTCTTTTTCAAACAATCATGAGCTTCATCATGAAATCACATCTTAATATAAGGAATTTAGTGAGTTCGTGAATCTCGTCAAATTAGGTAGTCTAACAAAAGAAAACAGAAATTCGTCGAAGCATTATGCTGTGTCAATCTAAAATTGACAAGTTTTCATAAAGCCTACGTTATTAGTCACGCAAATGGGAGACAAGTCTATGGTCATGTTTATGTTAAGTGTTGAAGACCAAATTACACAATACGAACTTTTTACTGTATCCGAAACAATTTTAATTACTTTTTAATGTATTTGAAACAATTTTAAGAACCTTTATTGTATTTGACACAAATTTAAATACTTTTAAATGTATTTTAAACAGTAATGATTTTAAATACTTTTTTACGTATTTTAATCAGTCTTAAGGACTTTTTAATCTATTTGAATCAATTTTAAGTATATTTTAACGTATTCGAAACAATTTTAAGTACTTTTTAACCGTCTTCAAAAAGGAGGAGGTTCTCAATTCGATTCTATTTTTTTTTTTATATATTCGATACAATTTTAAATCGTTTTATGGTTATAACACTGGTTTTGCCACATTTCCCACATCTATTTCTCTAATTTTCCATATGAGCTACAGTTGTTCCCCTATTTCAGGTCACGTGCCGGTGACGGGCGTGAGCTCGAGCGGTGGCGCGGCGGGGTACGCGGGGGGAGCGCTGTACGGCTCTCAGGGGTACGCGGCCTACGACGAGCAGCTCATGCGCTCCACTATGCCGCATCACATGGTACGGACCAAACAGCTTGACACAAAGATTCGCACAAACCCGGGCTCTTTTATACGAATAAACAAATCTATGTGCTGAAATCGCGAGTAAATCTACTTCTTCTGAAAAGCATGCTCCATCGTAGACCGCTTTACTTGACAACACGACAGATGGTGGTCAAATGAAAGCCTATTTATTGATAAATAAAAATTCAATATATTGATTTGACGCTTTACTTCAAAATGGCCAACATAAAGTCAAAATACACCAGAGTGGCACCATCTTAGACTCTGTGCATGGAAAATAGTCCTAAGTATTGCATCTGGAACCTGGACTAGTATTAAATTATATTATCTATGGTAGGTACTGAGGGTAAGCTGAAGGTCTGGGACAATTCACACTGTTTGTTCTTAGCTTTACATATAAAAACACATAATAAGTTCTAATCGGTTGGTTAACTACAGATTAGCATAAATCTCATTCATAAACGCTATTTATTGTTAAGAGTATAGACTATAGAGTAATGCGCAAATAACTATCAAATTAAACTGCCCGGAGCTTTTTAAAACATTAGAGTAATAATTGACAATTCCAGGGAGGTTACTACGAGGTGACGGGATACGGAGTCGGCGTGGGCGGCGGCGCGAGAGATGGCGCCTTCGGACTCGGCGCGGGCGATCGGTTCGCGCGCAGCGACGCAGCCTCGCCGCAACAGGTACTGTGTGATGGACAGTGGGACTGTGTGACGGACAGCTGGTAGCGTGTGACGGACTGCTGGTAGTGTGTGACGGATTGCTGGTACTGTGTGACGGACTGCCGGTAGTGTGAATAAGAGATTATTGAATTACTAGTAAGTAATTATATATTTTTTATTGACATTAAATCATGTTGACATATTTTATATTTGACATTAGTATATTGACTTTTTTATTATATTGACATTTTAAGTTTGATTTTGATATTAATCTTTAAATATGTATGTATATGTCTTTAACTTTGGTGTTATCAATAAAATATTTGTATTTGTGTGTGGCGGCCTCCTGGTAGTGTGTGACGGACTGCTAGTAATGTGTGACGGACTGCTGGTAGTGTGTGACCGAGAGCTGATACTATGTGACGAACAGCTGATACTATGTGACCAAAAGCTAGTACTGTCACAGTTACACAGTACTACTGTGTAACGGACTACTGATATTGTGTGACAAAGAGCTGGTACTATGTGGCAGACAGCTAGTACTGTGGTAGGTAATGTTGCTTATGCTGTACTCATATTAATCTGTTGTCTTTTCGTTTGCAGGTCCCAACGGCAGCGTTACCTCCCGGCTATGCGTACTACTACCAACCTCCGCCGCCTACTACCTACCAGTATGGCGTCTATCCGGTTAGTACAAATTTTTTCTATTGTGTTAAGAATAATTATGTTAATGAATAATCTAAAGAGTTTAGGCCTGACCGCTCGTTATTGCTTCCAAAAGACCGTCAAAGCGACAAATAGTAAAGTAGTCGCTTCATTACTAGGGCATGACCAAGCTTAACCGTGACTTACTTTGTGTTATTTTGGTTTACAGAACGTGTCGGAGCTACGCGTGCAGTTCGGCGGCGGATCGGGCGTGGGCGGCGCGGCGGGCGGGAAGGTGCCCGCCTACCAGCAGCCCCAGTACGACGCGCAGGACTCGTACAAACCCGGTCAGTACGCTTCCCGCAACTATACTACTAGACTAGTAGTACCATGTACAAACATAACAGGGTTATATGCTTATGAATAACTTCGCTACTTTAAAATTTCAGCTTTATACTAAGTGTTCAAGCGTTGGTTTTTACTTGCGTGCGTTTTTGGTGGTTGGTTTTTACTATTAAATTTTATGATTTAATAGTGACAGTTATTGATGAAAGAGGACAATGCTGGAAAACGACAACTGCCCTGTTGGTTTATTGGTAATATATCTGCTTTAAGAGCCGTAGGGCGTGGGTTCGATTTCCACTTAGGACAAACATTTTGTGGTATAAACAAATGTTTTTTCAGTGTCTGGGTATCTGTATGAATATAAGTTATATGTATTTACAAAAAATAATAATTAAGTATTATATCAGTTATCTGACTTCCATGTACAAGCTTTGCTTAGTTTTAATAAAGCAGAGGTTAATTGACAAAGCCTACTATAAGGTGGCTCATTACGTAGAAGACAGGAATATATGGTTGTTGTAGCTTCTCTCTGCACTTCCATCCCCCTGGCTAAGTGACAATTGTAGTAAGCATAATGTATTAACATTTATAACTGTAAACTGTAACTTAATATGAAAAGAAAGATCCACAAAAAAATGCCTTGTTGAGTTTCTTGCAGGAGTCTTCTCAGTTGAAGTGTAACTACGAGCCGGTGGTAGATTCAAACATGTAACTTAACGTTCATAAGTGCCTTACCAGGGCCTAAGCTGAATAAATTACTTTTTGATTTTGATTTTGAGTAGAGTCAGATGGCGCTGTGTGTAAATGTCCTACGATATTTATTTTATTTAATGGCCTATAGATGACTATTTGTAACCCCAATATCGTAAAGGTGTTTAGATTCAAGATTTATTTATTTGTAGAATATGGTATAATGTACATTTATACAAAACAGCATACAGGTCTTATAATTATAGTAAAGTCCACACAGGCATACAAATAATACATAATATAAAACTTTAAAATGTCAAAATATGAATTGTAATCAAGTCAAATAATTTAGAGAGCAATTATGTCCGGTGACCACTCTGAGTATTCATTAGAGTTTGTCTCGTAGGATAGGTTTGTAGGTTTGTTTTCATCTATACTTATATTCGTCCATGTTAGAAGTAAGAAGTGAAATCCAACGTAAAATTGCGTTTTCAGGGGGTGGGTACTCCGGCTCGGGCAGCAAGTCCGGCGGCGCCGCCACTGCAGATCTCACTAATGCTATGTATGCCAAGGGACACGTCACACTCAACAAGGTCAATGTGAGTATACACACACACACACTCACTCGCTCACACTTAGGCGTTGGGCGTATTTGCTTAATTTCAATTAAATTTTTTTTTGTTTTAACTTTATAAATATGATGATAACAAATTTTTCGTTGTAATATATAGAATATAAAATACACATAAATCATTTGTACTAGTACCACATATTCCAGTGTTCTAAAGGTAAATAATGCATCTTTTTACCTGTGTAATTTATACAATAATACATATAACAAAGCGGAAGGGTCTGTTTGAATATGCTAACTTCTGGAACTATCAGTCTGATTAGAAAAATTATGTTTGCATTTGTTAGCTCATTTTTTGAGGAAGATTATATTATTATAGGCTATCTAACATCATGATTCAGCCCTTAGAAGCTGATGGATAGTAAAAACTCTTTCGCCATCCAGATATTGATGTGTTTTGTTCTAACCGTCACATGATACTGCGTTTCTTTAGAGCATCTACCAGATTTGTGTTGTTTTTGTTCATAAGTATTTGTTTGTATATGTATGTAGTGATATTTATTTAAGTAATTAGTATTTGTGACTTGTATAATTTTTGTTCTGTATCTGTACTTATATTGTGTTTTTAACTCTGGAACGTTTTGGTGTACAACTGTGAGTTTTAGAGTTTTTAAGGAAAAAAAAAAAACCGTCGGGCACAACTTGCTTAAAATATCTAACATTCCTTAACGTTTTGATGCCCTTTTCATGCTATTTCATGTAGTCAATCAGCGGAAAGGTAATCTTCTAGCTCTTTTAGATCACCTGATGAGGTCAACGGTTTTTAGTTAAACAGCTGATGGGGTCAACATACCCTGTGTTACGTCGAACGGTAGTACTAAGCCGAAACATCATTTTTCTATGAAAAATAGCTAATATGTTTTTAGCAATTTCTTGATTGGTCCTTCACTAAAACTTGTTTATGATGATGAATAAAATCATCGCATGAGGTCGCTCTAGATAGTTTAAGTAGAGGAGAGTGGGTTAGAGACTATGTCTGGGTGCTCAAGTCTGTCTTTTCTAAGCTATGTGCATAATGTTGGTAATAAAATATCTCTACATTCAAACGGTAAAGGAAATTTGCACATTTGAATGATTTCTTGAAGATTTGTGAAATCTGTTAATGTGTTTTTAATTAGCTAGGGAGACTATGATCTTACCCTTTTCACAATAAAAAGTGGAGCGCTCACATCGGTGGAACAGAAAAAAATATAAGACTGATCCTGGGCTGTTCTGTCTACTGATATGGTCACTCTGTCCTGGTTGAGTAGATTTTTTTAAATGTAAAAGTATTGAGATGTTTGAGATGCTCTCCTGATGGTAAAAGATAAAGCATGTCCATGGCCATTGCAGCGATACACAGAACTTTGAGTAGCAATACTAAGTCCAGGACATCGCTGCTTTGGCGCTCATTACTTTGAGATTTTCAATTGTTAGTCTCAACCACCCTGTAATTTCGTTAGCTGCAGTAATCTTTAAACCGGAACACAGCAATGTTTGCACACTACTGCTTGGCGGCAGAATATCTGGTACTGCGGTGGTACCTAAGGAGATCTGCTACCATGGTTGGGTAGGTAGTGTGAGTTGAGGAGGGTGGAGGGAAGAGGACGGGCGGGCGGCGTGTGACCGTCGGCGCTTGGTTGCAGAGCTACGAGAAGGCGGGCTTCCACAGCGGCACTCCGCCGCCGTTCGGCGCCGCCTCGCACCTGTACATCGCGGCGCCGCCGCACCACCACCACCATGCGCCACAGCAGCACCAGGTGCGTCCACACTGCCCCGCTCTGCCCTCCTCTCCCATACTCTCCCTTGTCTGTCTCACGCAACAAACATACAATGCAAACATAGCGACGTACTGCCCTGCTCTCCTCTCAACCTTCCCCTGTGTAGAATTACGCGGACCGGTAGTACTAACTCGGAAAAGGGTCATTGTAACTGATCAAAAAACGCGACAAAAATCTTCTGCATGTTTTAACGATGTCAGGGTCGGTGTCATAGTAAAAGTTGTTCAAAATGAGTAATATCGAGTTCCCATTCGGTTTAGTACTGCCGTTGCGCGTAAGCCCGAAAGCTTGTGTCACCCATCATTAGATCATACTGCACTGCTACCCTCTCTCCTCCGCTCGCCTCTCCCCACACACCCTCTGGCTGTCTCACCCTCTGTTTGATTGATCACAATAAAGGATATTGCACTATACACATATTTTTTCCCTATTAAATAAACCATAAATTTAATTATTTATAAATCTTGACTAAGTGCAATATCAGCTTTTCGCTGATGGGAAATGTCACGTGAAAACAAGACAACCTATTGTAAGCATAGATTAAATTTTAACCAACATTTATCGTTGCGTTCAGCTTTTATAATAATAAAATGGCTGTAATAACAAAATTAAAAAAAATATATAGTCTGTCACTCGGGAAGTTGTAAGGATGATCTGTAACTTTGGTGTTATCAATAAAAGATTTGTATTTGGATTCTAACGATACTCTATACATCCAAATCTGTGGAATAAAGAGACTCGCACACATACATACATACAAACATTTTTTTGGACAGTCGTGTAAAAAACGATCAAAATGCAAGTGGCATATCTTAATTATTGAAACAAATGAAAACTCTAAACTTAAAAAAAAAAGCTAAAACTTAAAACTGCTGTGACAATTTGGCACCGGCTTTAGTCTAACACATTGCAAACTGCTGCATCGAATCGTTTTGGTGGAGTTTTTAGTGTAAAATCTATTATTTCTTTGGTCAAACATAAATTTAATTCATTGCACAATGTATACTGTTTGGAACTGTGCGATGTGTGAACTTATTTTTAGAAAAGATATTCCGTGCAATTAGTTATGTTTTATTGTTTATTTACCAACAAGTTGATGACGGGTTTAATAAAAGACACTTATATGAATAAAAATATACTTAAGACATTTCACACAGCGCTATCTAGCCCTAAACTAAAAAGCTTATACTTAGATAACTGATAGAATACTTATATACTTTGTAAGATTTCATTTCTATCGATAGTCCCTATGACTGCTTATATTTTTTTGTAAATACATACTTATAATACGTACAGAACACCCAGACAGAACAAATGTGCTCGTCACACAAATGTATGTCCTGAGTTGGAATCGAACCCACATTCTACAGCTTTTGAAGCAGACACACTTCCAAATGAGCTAACAGGGCAATGACAAATAAGAATTTCTAATGTTACTGGTAAAAGTTTTCCTCTGTAGATCCACTTAACAGCTGCCTAAACTATACTCAGAGCTCCGACCCGAAATCCACGAGTTTTATAAATCTATATCGAAAATACATTCAAAATTATAAAAATATATTTATAAAAAAAAACCTGTGGAAGCATGAAAACGTCAACGGAAATACAAACATAGAAAATTAATGCATGTACAGACATTTTGTTTATCATAGTATTTTTCGTTTGTAGATGGATGCACGGATGAACAGTAGTCAAAATAGGCGGGTAAGTGATATGTTATATGTTTAGTATATAATATCCACTATGTATATAACGCACCTATCTATTTTATATTTATTGCTATATAATCGCAATATTACCCGCCTTTAGATTATATGCACGTGCTATATTTGTTTTATATATTTAATTATTTATGTATAAAAAACGGAAACGGTTAAAAAAAACTAAAGTATACATATTCATATTTTACTATTACATATATATAATAATAAACCTATATATGAGTAAGTTTAACAAATTTCTATTTTTTAATTTACTCTAAATAATATTATATTACCAAAATATTATCAGAAAACTATCGCAGTCTTCTGAAATTTTTACGGACATTATGCTTAAAAAATATCTAGAAAAAAAAAAACGAAAAATGACTTCAATTCGAATCCACGGCATTTGAGATTACAGGGTTATTCCTATGTTCAAAATTTTGAGTACATCAATTTCCTTTAGGGCTACTGTTATAATTTTGTGTAATGCTTTTGCAATTTAACATTGTAAGTAAGTAAGGGAGTTTCATGGACAATGTGATCAGAAATAATAGAGCGTATTTTATAGTATGTGTGAAAAATTTATAGGGTACTATTTCCGCTGTTCTGTGTACTTATTTAGGGGCACTTCCCCGCACAATACTCTCATTTTTAAACATACACGAATACGTTAGTGGTACACCTGGCACAAAAACTTACATAGTATTCGCTCGATTAAAAAAAAACTTTAATTAATTATTCGTATTCCGTTGGACACTGCTTACTCGTAGTTTTAACTGCTAAATTTAAAAAGATATACAAACTACCTTCATATGCCAACCTATTTGTCTATTTACTAAATCGGATTTCATCGTTTTTTAGTCATTATTATTAAGTTTAACAAAACCGTGTAATGCGGCAAGCGTGCGACCCAAGCGGCGAGTGCCAACCCAATGCCATATACCTCACGGTGAGGAAACGCGGCTTATTGTACTTTAACTGTGGAACGACTGGTATTCCGAATGTAATAAGAATGTATTTCGTTCTGCAGGCGGAGAGCGGTAGCACCGGTGGCCGCGGCGGCACCAACAAGCCGACGCACAACAAGCCCGCCTACACGCATTCCTACTGGCCGACCAACTAGCTCCCGAGAGGTAACCATAACCGCGGGCACCCAGCACGAACAAACGAAAATTCACACAAAAAGAAGCGCCGTCTATTGATTTGACGCTTCACTACTACCACTAATGAAGTCAAAACAGCACGAAATACCCGGAGAGTGGCGCCATCTACATCCCATAAAAAACATAGTATTTTTCTATTGAAAATTGGATTGTTATACTCTAAATAATTACAAATGTAATTGAATGTCAAAATCATTCAACATTTGCTGAATTTCAATATTATAGTGTTAACTTACTTATTAACTAGTGAAGACAGTATATCATGCGAGCAATGTAAGTTCAGCTAACGAGAGCGTCGTGTTGTTGCAGGCAGCCAGCGCACGTCAGCCCTTGTACATAGCCGGCCAGCAGCGGCCGCGGCCACCCATCATTGTATAAACTCCACCCGGCCACTATGTTAATATTATGTTAAATTGATAGTGCCGGAGGACCCGCCTCTAGGTTACGTGTCGTTCTTTAAAAATTAACTGTAGTGCTATGTATATCTTACCTATAAAATATGTATATGTATGTGAGCGGTTGTGCGCTATGCGCACTCCGTCTTTGTATTTAGTTCCATGGACTTTTTGTAATTAACAATAATTATAATATTATAAAAAAGTTTAATGTCATAGGTTGATGATAATCGTAAATGTAACGTATAGACGAGGTCGTTTTTTTATGTGGAACAAATGCTCTTGTGATGACCTCGCTGGCATTTTGAACGAATGAGGGAATACACATATTGGAACTTGGTCTCTTGGTTTCATTTGGGCGTCATGTCACACCGGGAACATGTTCGCGCCACCGACATACGAACAGATCCTCATCACTGTAATGACAGAAACATGATATTACCTGTAGAACAGTATTATTTAGCAGAAAATAATCAAAATCACCAAAAAGTAACCAGTTGTTCCAGAAAAAATTCACCCTTGACTTGTAAATGTGGTATTTTTTCACTACATCAGTTCGCCCATAGCAAAAGTTGTTCACAATGACCTGCTTTTTACTTAATAATACTGTTCCTGTCACCCTTTATGAATCCTCTAATCATTAGAATATCATAAAACTTATAACATATTTGTAGTGCCCGTGGTATTGCTAATATCCATAGTATACAATGGTTGCTTACCATTAGGTCAACCGGTTGCTTGTTTGCAATCTATTTCATTTCTGATTAGTGCTAAATGTTTTTACTTATATAATGTACTAGCGTCCCGCCCCACCCTTCACACAGGTTCATGTAGATACTAATGTGGTGCATATGCATGTATTATACATATAAATCTTCCTCTTGAGTCACTGTCTATTGCTGGAAACCGCATTAAAATCCGTTGCGTAGTTTAAAAGATATAATCATACAGAGGGTGGGAAGCGACTGTTGTATACAATGTAGAGATATTTGATGTAGTTTTTTATTTTAGCTGCAATTGGCCTAAATAAGGGTAAGTATGGTGACTTTTGGAGGTAATATGATTAAAATGAAAACAAAAATGTAATAAACCCAAAGCGTTTATTCAACCAACATGATAACAGGAATGTATAAAGTTTTAAAAAAATAACAGCAAGTTATTACTTACATAAAGCTATTATCACTTTGTTTAAAGGCACTTAAATCAACTTGTTACACAGTTACTGAAATAATGGTTCGATTATTCTAGTAAAAATCACACTAGCTTGACTCACATTTATAAAAGCACCACAATGTTAATATTATCATGGACTTCACTAACGACTTAAGATATATAATAATCGAAAGAAAACAAAACAAATAAAAGCAAACTGAAGGAAAAGATGTAATAATATCTCAAATGACAAAATCTAACAAGCTTTTTAGACTACTGTTTAGGGTAATATAAAAAGAGGTAAGCAGATATACACCTGAAAAACACCTTATTTAACCATCTTCAGGTAAGAACTTGAAAAAACAAATCATAGAAGTGCAGCCGCTGCTTCGTCCACCAACCAATAGAGGGAGCCACTGGTAGGATTCACTCTTCTTGCAGGCAAATTTTCATTATCTTTTAATATACGCTGGAAAAAAAAAAACTTAACAAAAACTAGACATGATTTATAGTAGCATAAGCACTATAATTATGTAAGAATTATATAGTCATCCTTAAAATGTGATCATTTTCTTCCACACTAAGACCTGGCACATATTGTGAGTTGGCAGATGCATAAACATTAAATTTTATGTTCATACAAATTACAGTATTTGTCACAATATTTATCTTTACCGTAAAGCTAGAGAATATATCTAAAAAACCACTTATTCAAAAGTGTTGTTTAATCATTATATAAATCAACATTTCTAGTTCTAGATGCTCACCTTAATCATTTCAGCTTTCCCTGCTCCACTGATAGCAAAAATACAATTTCTAGCATTATTAATGGCTGGGTATGTTAATGTGACTCTTTCTGGAGGAGGTTTGGGCGAATCAGTGATGGGGGCTACTTGCAAGCTTGTTTCTTTCAGCAGTGGATGGTCCGGGAAGAGAGAGCAGGTGTGGCCATCTGGGCCCATGCCGAGAAGGAGTAAATCAAATTTGAAGTTGTTGCTTCCAAATGCTTGTTTGAGTTTTTCTGTGTAATCTTTTGCTGCTTCTTCAGCTGCAATTTGAAATTCAAAGCAATGTAAAAAGTTTTTTTAATAGTTCAAGGTTACATAAAATAGATAAAACAAGTTTGCCTTTAGATAAAAATGTTTATTTTAGCTTGAGAAAACTTAAAATGCACATCTTGTCCTCATTCAAGTAGACGGTAATATGTTTTTATCAAACCTTTTCCTTAGGGTAAAGGATAGATAGATATTTATCCTAACAAATTCAATTGCTACATTTTTGTGGGCACTTTCTATTTCCTCATTACATGTCACATTAATTATTACAGAGTATGTTATGTGTAGAGTATGTTTGTCATGACTTAAATAAATAAATAAACTTAATACTGAAACCGAAAAAACAAACTACTTAACAGATCAGGATGAAAGGAATGCAGATATACTTTGGTTTATTAACACTTGTATTCACAGAAAACATGGGTGAACCTGTGTACTAGTCTTTATGTCATAAAAAGTACATTTTATGTTAAAGATCTTACCAGATACACCTTGCTTGATAACAACAAACTGGCTCTCTTTTAATCCGGTTTTTGGAATAAGATCTCTTTTATATGTTCCAAATGTTGAGTCGGCACTATCTTCTGGAACCACTCTCTCATCACAAAAGGCTAATGTCCATTTTGACCACTCGGTGTCAACTTTTGGTAAACCTTCACATAGATATTTTACAACTGAACCTCCTGTAAAAAAATCAATGATTACAAGTCAGAAAAATAAAACTTGTATACTACTCTGAACCATACTAAATTTTTTAAAACAAATGAACACTAAACAAACAACTTTTAGCTATCAATCTTGTGCAGACAGACAGCAAATTGTGCTAGGAGCCTAAATTATTGGCAAATCATATTTTTGAGTGGTGATATTTATAGCCTATTATACAAGACTAGACAAGACTTAATTCTTATTAGATGAAGTATTGTATAGTAATAAACAACTTGCTACCTAAAATACTGATTCTTCGATAAAAGTAAACTTCAAACAAACAAAACTCAGTTAACCAATGTCATTGGTTATGTAAACAACTTTTTGTTATTTGTAAGAAATATAATTAAAAAATATGTTACCTATTTTAGTTCATGAATAATAATGCAATGCAATACAATAATATAATTTAGTTGTATTAGTTAGAAATTTTGCATTACTTGGTACATGTTTTTAAGCAGTATCTTATTATTGCAAATGTGATTCGTCATTCGTATGACATCACTAATCGTGGATAATATAAATTATATTGGTCCATATCTTATCTACTATGGTACTGACTTTGAAAATATAAAATATTTTTGTTTGCTATGGTTTAGAACTTCACTTTACAGTAAAAAGCCGAGGATAACTGAGTTCAACTGCATTTTAAATATTTAAGCTGTTTAATTCAGAGTAGGTAAACTTTTATCTAAGTTCTCTTCACTTACCGGAAAGCCCAACATAAAACTGTCCGCGGTTACTAATAGCGTCATTGGAAATCTTCTCTATATATGAACTAAGTCTATTTATTATTTCGAATTCGTCTCTAACTTTAATTGTAGTCATTATGTCGATAAAATCAATTAAAACACAATTAATCCGATACTAGTGGTTCGACTTATAGGTTATTAAAAGAATCATAACTAATATGACATTCGCAACTAGCTATTTTTTTTTTTTTTTTTTTCTTCTTATTCCTACTAATAGGAATTGGCGTCGCACTTTCTGTGCATTTGCCAGTGTCAAGTTTCTCTTCGTTTTCCTTTTTTGCTTCTTTATTGAGTGAGGTTAGGGAACGTAACAAGACGGAGAAGGAGAGTTAGGTGTATCAGGACGGTTTTTTTTTTAAATATTTTTTATGGGGAAACGTAAGGATCGTCAAACAAAATTAAGGATGAAGGGAAGTGATTATGGAAATGGTCAGAGGGGATGGATAAAATGTCGCAATATGTACATGAAAGGGAAAAAAAATATATATTAATAGAATTATTTACAATAACTTAACGACTATTCTAAATCTACTACTATTTACATATTCTACAATTTTACATCATTAGCTTCGATGAATAAAGCTAGTATCTTATAAATATGAATGGAATGAGTAAGAAGCAAGCACTTTACACTAGTGGGGAATGGAATTTCTAGAACCGATAAACTATTATATAATGGAGTATGATCGTACAATGGGCAGCTGAGGAAAATATGGTCTTCGTTACCAACATCTTCCCCACATTCACAAGTATCGTCGTCAATAATGCGAAAACGAGCAAGGTGAGCAGGACTGCACATGTGACCCAATCGCATTCGTATCAACACAGACGTGGCTCTTTTACTAAGCCTTGATTTAAAAAACCACGGCTTGCTCGGAATTTCGGGCTGAATGGAATGGTAATATTTGCCTTTTACCTGGCTACTACTTGTCCATGCTTCTCCCCAAGATTCCTTGAGGAGAAGCTTAGGAAGAGCAGCCAAGTCTTGAGTGTAATTTTTGAAATAAAAAATGTCTCCGCAATCTATTGCCTCATTTGCCAACTCGTCTGCTCTTTCATTGCCAACTATACCGCTGTGACTGGGAATCCAGGCAAAAGAAACAGAATAACCCTTACTTGCGCATTTCTCTAACATTTCCCTAGACTTAATAATTATTGGAGAGAAGATATTGGTCTTAAACGGGAACTTCGACAAAGCTTTCAGTGCGCTCATAGAGTCTGAGAATATAATAGCTTTGGGAAGTTTCAGTAACAGTGTATATTGTAAAGCCATAAAAATACCAAAACATTCACCTGTGAATATTGAAGTTTCAGGTGGAAATTTAATTTTTTGTACAATATTGTATTGAGGATGATATATACCAACACCGACATTACGGTTTGATGTGTGCTTTGAGGCATCACAGTAGATTTGATGCCAACCAGGCCAGCGCTCTTCAATTACAGCTTTAAAATAGGTGTTGGCATTTGTGTCACCTTTTAAAATACCAGTGTTTATATGGATATCCGGAATGATAATGAGGGATCTAAAGTGTGTTTCAAAGAGTGGGAAACGAAATGAACGGTGTGTCGGTGCAGATATATTTTTATAAGATCTGTAACTAATAACAAGTTGTGGCAATGATTTGTTAGTCCAGTAAGGAGATGAATCGACTAGAACTGATAGTTGTTGAGTTTTGATAATTAATGGATGATTTGAAAACTGTAGAATGCGATAAAAAAATCTATCTGCTAAAAACTGCCTACGAAATTTAAGAGGCGGGTCAACGCATTCGACCTGAAGGGCGTTAATTGGGCTAGATTTCATAGCCCCAGTTACAATTCTAAGAGCTTTAGCTTGAATAGCATCTAGTTCGTTCATTCCAGCGACGCTAGAGGGTTCCAGCAAAAATGTTCCGTAATCCAAAACACTCCTAATCAATGCATTGTAAACTAGTTTTAATGAGAAAGGGTGCGCCCCCCACCAGACACCTGACAGGCATCTAAGGATGTTTAGAGCACGTTCACATTTTTCTGACACGTATTCACAATGTGGTTTTCCCGAGAGTTTGGAATCTAAAATTAGGCCTAAAAATTTTATTTGTGATTTAACAGGAATAGGTTTACTATTGTATTTTAAAGTTATTGGAGGAGGCATACGTTTTCTAGAGAAAAGTAGCGCACAGCTCTTAGATACAGATAAATCTAGTCCGTTTTTGTCTAACCAGATCTTAAGAAGGTCTAATGACGTAGATACTGAGACACAGGCGTTATGAATTGACTTATTACAACTATAAATCACCACATCATCAGCATATTGTAGAATTTTAGAGGTTCCAGACAATGAACTTTCTAGGTCATGCGTATAAACGTTATAAAGGATAGGGCTGAGCACCGACCCCTGTGGAAGCCCTCTCCAGAGTTTTCTACTTGAACCATTAATTGTTATTAAGCGACCAGATAAAAAATTTATGATAAAACTAATAAGGTTTTGTGGAACTTGTAATCTAAGTAACTTTTTCTTTAATATTGACAGGCAAACATTATCATAGGCTGATTTGATATCTATGAATGCGGCGACTACAGATTCATTTTGAGTAAATGCTAGCCGAATGTCCGATATCAATATACCAGTGCTGTCCATGGTGCTTTTTCCTTTCCTGAAACCGAACTGTGACCCTGCGAGTAAATTGTTGCTTTCCAAAAACCATTCTAGCCTATTTTTGATAAGGTGTTCTGCTACTTTTGCTATAACTGGAGATAAAGCTATGGGTCGGTATGAAGAAGCTTCGGATGGTTCTTTGTTGGGTTTTAATATAGGCAACACTGTTTGTGACTTCCAAGATTCCGGAACGTCACCTGTCAGAATCACAGAATTCACAATCTTCAAATAGTAAAGTAGACCATTTTCTCCAAGATGGGAAAAGAAAGAATAAGGAATCCCATCTTCTCCAGGAGCCGAGTCCTTAACATAAGACAGGACACCTTTAAGCTCTTCCAGAGTGAAAGCTGAACTAAGGAATGAATTATTTGAACTTGAAGAAATCTGAACTAAGTCTTGTTCTGGTACAAAAGAAGGTGCTAAGTTATTCAAAAAATCTTCGGCTAAAGACGGTGGAATTGTATTAAAAGTATTCTGAGCTATCCCTGAACGAAAACGTTTAATATTTGTCCACATGACTGAGGAAGGTGTTCTTGGAGAGATGGAACTGCAAAACTTTCTCCAGCCTTGAAAGCGTTTATCTTTTAAAAGTTTTTTTGTTTCTGATATAATATCCATTAAACTATTGAAGTTATCATTTGTCATGTTTAAATTATAAACTTTTTCTGCCTCTTTCCTTTTCTTAGTAGCCAAAGTGCACTCATTATCCCACCAGGGAGGAGAAGGTATTTTGCCCTTAGAAGCATTTTTAACTGGAAAACTAGAATCGGCTGCTCCAATCATGAGCTTAGAAAACTCTTGAGAACATAACTCTACATTTAAAGTGTCTTTAGGTAAGTTCATTATGTTATCCTCTATGTGGTTTTTAAAACTTTGCCAATTATTTTCTATCAGCCTATATTTAAATCTAGGTTTCGGTGGAAGGGTTCTAGATTTTTTACCTGGGAAAGAAATAACTATGGGGAAATGATCACTATAAAAAGTAGAAGAGAGTGTGTACCATGTAAGGGAAGCGGCCAGGGAAGGTGTTGTAATAGATAGGTCTACAGAACTCTGATGTTGGTTGAAAATTGTGCGACGTGTAGGTGAACCTGTGTTGAGAATGCAGAGATTATGTTCATTAATTAAATTCAGAAGTTCTTCTCCATTGCTATCAGATTTAGTACTACCAAAGCACCTGTGGTGAGAGTTAAAGTCTCCTAATAATATTAAGGGCCTAGGTAAGACCTGAAGGATGTTACTAAGTTCCTGGAATGAAGTAGAAGATGGTTTGGCAATATATATTGACACAAAACATATACCAGTGATAAGGGCAGCTACTATAGTGAAATTATTGTGTGGAGGAAGTTGGATATAATTATACACAATATTGTTCTTAATGAGGAGTGCTACTCCTGCATATCTATCACTTCTGTCTTCTCTAAGACAGGAGTAACCTTTTAATTTAAAAACAGAACCTGGCCTAAACCAAGTTTCTGATAAGGCAATTATTGATGGGTCATACTTATTGGCTAGGTAAATAAGTTCTTGCTTCTTATCATTAGCGCTGCGACAGTTCCACTGCAACACCACATGAGGGTAGTGCATTGGAACTGCCGAAGCATAATTACTGTTCACAGTGTTTTTCTGATGTACATCCATTATGGATGTATATAATTTTTTTTAAAGATTCAATTATTGGTGCAGCGTGGTCTGATTTTATTATTGTGGACTGTGAAAGGGTGCTTATTAAAGTCATAATTATTTCAATAATAGACTGTTCCTCAGTATGTGAGGAATTTGGCTTGCAAGCAAGCCCATTAGTAAGGCATGGCATGTCATAATCTTTTACAAGTTCTTGGTGAGCTGAGCGGTCATAGCCTTTGGAAAATTGGTGTGGTGAGTGTGGCTGTCGAGTAACGGTTTTTCTGTATGATATCGTGGGAGATGAATGAGATGGGGGTTGAATTCTGTTTGATGCTGGACGGCTTGCAGTAATGTCGGAAAAGGAACGCACCACAGGTGCATGTAACTTGCTCGCTTCAGTATATGAGACACATGACTCAGCCATGGAACGTTTTATACGTTTCTGCCTGTCCAACTCTGGGCAACATTTGCTTGTGGCAAAATGGGACCCTGAGCAGAGACAGCAAGTGGCCTTGTCTTCACTAATGTAACAGGTTTCACCTGTGTGAGCTTGTCCACACTTGTAACAACGGGGCTTAGATCTGCATAGTGCCTTTGTGTGTCCAAACCTTGAACATGAGTAACACTGAACAGTTGGGAAGATATATAATTCAACCGGTAGAGCATTGTAGCACATGTAAATTCGTTTAGGTAAGACTTGTCCATCAAAAGTCAGAATCACTGTTTGAGATAGCTTCCACATTGGGGAGCCGTCTACAGATGACTTAAAATTTAACCGTCTAATTTTTAAAATCTTACCGCATCCAAAAGGCACATTTATATTGTCTAATACTTCTTCTGGAGACCACTCTGCAGGTACTCCCCTAACAATACCCATGCGAGTAACATTGAAAGTGGGTATGAATGCCTTCCAGTTATTCTTTTTGAGGCTATGATGGCTTAGGAAATTGTTGGCTTTATCAAAGTGCGTGAAAGCAAGGGATATTCGGTTTCGACCAATTTTTTTTAAGCTACCATTTACAATACCATCAAAATTTTGCTTTTGCAGAAATTTCCCAAAGGCAATAGGGTGCAGAGTCGTATTATCATTCGGATTTACTTGTTCACGTTGAATATGCACAATGTAAGGAGCCGCGTCTGTATTTTCATAAGATACCCTACCTATAGGTGAAGGTTGCGGGCGGGTTGTCTGGTCAATATTTAAATTAATCGGTTTAGGATTGTCAATAGTAGTTTCGGCGGAGTCACATGCGCAATCTGTATCCTTAACTTCTGCAGAGGAGCCACGGCTTCGTCTGCGTTTATTGCAATGGCGACATATTTTAGTAGTGCGAGGGCGTTTCAGCTTGCGGTTGGAAGCAGATGAAGTATCTGTTTCCATGCCTGACTCGTTTGATATTGTAACAAAACGCGAAGGCTGAGGAACAGAGCCCCCTGGGTCAGGGGGCTCCTCCATAATTAAGTGAGAAATGTATGAAACTTACCGAAAAATGAAAATATACACGAACTAATAAACTAAGAATAAAAATATATACAAATTACTCCCTCCTGACCACTATTTAAGATATATATCAATTTTATTTAAGTAACAGAAAAATTCCCGCCTATCAAGTTGAACGTTTCCCGCCAAAAAAAACAACTAGCTATTATGTGACATCCAAGAAAAAAATTTTTTTAGCTCCTCGCGGCACTATTTTCGCGTTTAGTCATAAAGTACAAGCTTAGTACCAATTTTCTTTCTTGATCACAACATCACATACATTAAACTTCAATCTTCATCCATCTTTGGATTAATGCCTAGTTACCATAGGTACATAACGTTACCTCTGACATGCTTAGAAAGTATAATAAAGAATACTGGCGCTAGCATATTAATGTGCAAGATTTACGTACGACGTAAACGATAGAATAATGTATTAGAGTAGGAGCCCGTGAACCTCAGACCTTCGTTATTTTATAAAAGCTGATAGTTTGTCAGCGCATGCTCCCAACACAGGTCAGAACGATGGATCATTATGAAATTTTGGTTACAGTGGCTTTGGCAGGTAAACAATACTGAAGGTGTGTAAAATACCGATCTAAATTCGTCAAATTATAAAGTGTAATTTTTAGGTATTCAGAATATTATTAAAAATCACGTTATTCATTGTCAGACACTTCACATCGTGGCAAGTGTGGCAACCTATTCCCAGACACCTTTAGTGTTCATGAAATTATAATTCTACTTACGTTATAGTATAAAAGCTGTTTTTTATATATAATACTTGGGTAATAAGTAGATGATGTTTCTTCATTAGCCAGACATTTTTGATAGTTACAATCCTGTGCCAGACAAGCATGTAGGGTAGCTGTAAGAGCGAGCGCAAGGTAGTATTATATACATATGTATAGTATATAGGTGGGTGCGATTGAGATGGCGAGTTAGGTCTTTCGCGATCACTCACTGAAACCCAAACTTCATAATGGTCCATCGTTCTTACCTGTGTTGGGAGCATGCGCTGACAAACTATCAGCTTTTATAAAATAATGAAGGTCCATGGCTTTTAGACCATATTGAAGTGGTACAGCGCTCCTAGCGGGAATAGACGAAAACTGCCTACATGAAACTTATATTGTATATCGTCGGGATATAATTGCGCACAAAATAGTATAATACGAATAAAAATATAGAAAAATAAACTAAAAAATACTAGTCTTTTATACTGGATATCTAAAAAACTTGTCAGAAGTGGGATTCGAACCCACGCCCACAGAAGTGGACTGCGACCTGAACGCAGCGCCTTAGACCGCTCGGCCATCCTGACTTCACATATTACAGTCAAAATTATAGAATATATGATTACATATTATTTTCATTGTTAAAACAAAAAAACTACGGAAGGACGATTACGATTGAATCTTATTTTTACTTAGCAAAGTTACGAGTAGTACTATATTAACATTATATGCCATTTAGTATCCATAAATAATAAATCTGGTAGGGCTAAAATTATCTGGCTAAAACGAAAACTTGACTAAAAACGACCATACACAACGGGTGTGTTGCTTATGGTGATATCAGCTTTGCTACTCGAAAAGAGATGGCGCTTCATGACACTACTCCATACTAGATGTCGTTACTTCACCAACATTTTGTTACAATATGTTGTCTAGCAGTAAAAGTGAAAGTAATATTGCATGGGAAAGAAAAACGAATGCGCTGACCGCGACTAAACGGTTATTGACCGTCAAATTATCACACTTGTGCCGTAACTGAGGTAATAATATCCTACTCAGTGGTAGCCAGCCCAGCGGCCGTCTGGACTGCGCTTGGCGTCTAATTTGCACTTGCGGCTGCTTGCGGCCATATCACCATAGAAATGGACAAAAAATACTTAGTATTTGGTACTTACTTTATAAACAACATATATATATATATATATATATATATATTTTAACGCTGACGGGCTACTTGTTTGACCACAACTCACTTGATGTGTAAGTGACGGTGTGGTCGAAGATGGTAAAGCACACCTAGCCTGGAATAGAACTGGCTCTCAAGTGAGGCTGCCGGAACACACCATTAGATGCTTGGCGGCAGATTTTCAACTTGAGGATGGTAGCTAGCCAGCCGAGTAATAGAAAGTACCCTACCACCACGCTATGGTTTCCTCACGATGTTTTCCTTCACCGGCAGCTCAAGCTCATTATTGGGGTTTGAACCCACGCCCTTCGGCATGCGAACCGACCGCGCTAACCACTGAGATGTCATCGCTTGAAATCGCTGAAATTATTTCCACTGTCTCATTTTTCGAAAAAAATATTGTACAATGAAATTTTACTACTTATACTAGCTTACGCCCGCGGCTTAGTCCGCGTTAACTTTAAAATTAGGTTCAGAGACATATTATTGTGTAAGTAACAAATAAGCAATAGGAACTTCCGTTATTATTAGATTAAGACAAAGGATACCATTGATTCCTGAATAATTTTCCAAACCATTTTTTTAAAATACGGAATAGGTTCGCGTTTGACCACATCATACCTGATGTCGTCTAGGATGGAACACGCTGACCTAGAAGGGACCTGTTTTCTCTTGATTTGAAAACACTCATATTGTAATTTAACAAGGAACCTAACATTTTTCTGATATAAAAAGTATCCTATATGTTAATCCAGGTAATAATCTATATGTGTGCCAAATTTCATACAAATCCGTTCAGCCATTAACAAACATGAATTCATTTTGTTTGATAAATTAATCATTCAGTGATTGATTAACAAACATCTAAACATATAAACTTACACATTTATAATATTAGTAGGATCTGTTTATGTAAGTATCAATTTTTTTTTAAATAGTTTATATGCTATAGGTTACATAGTAAAAACGAAAGCTATTTCACCTCGGTCAAAGGCTAGCAGCTTTAGTAATGAGCGTATATGCATATATGTACATAAGTATATAACGGCCTTTCCTTTACAAGCAATCGTGCTTAAATATAAACTTAATTTAAATGCTAGGTAGATAGCGTAATTACGGCTATTGAGACTGATCACCGAACGCCTCCTGTAATGAGCGCCAATGCAGAGATGCCCCGGAGTTTAAAGTATTCTATATTTATTAAAAATGTTTATTTATATAAAAATTTCAGATTTTCCTACAATGTTTTCCTTCGTTAAAAAGAGATGTTCTTAGAACTTTTTTTCTGATTTTTATTTTACACATCATCAGCCATAGGACGTCCACTGGTGGACATAGGCCTCCTCCTGGGGGGGTTTTTGCCAATACTCGCCACGCTTGGCAGGCGGGTTGGCGAGCGCAGTTAGGTGTGATTGTTCAAGGAAGACGCTGCTGCCCATCTTCCGGGCTACATCCCTTAGCCGACTCTTACGGCAACCACGGGTAGAGAGGGTGGGGTACTATTCTCACGCCGGCACCACCACGGCATTTATTTTATTATTATTATATATTTTTATTTTTATTGTCGGCTTGCATTTGTCGCTATCTCGCCTTATGTGTAGATACGGTCTACGATGGAGCACGCCCAGAAACAGTTTGAAATAAGTTTTATTTTATAACACAAACGAAACATACAAAAACAGACAAACATAGACAAATTTCACGGTCTGTCTTTTTTTTCAGGTCCTTCAATATTCTCACGTGACCCGTAATTTGGGAATTGCTGGCGTAGAGGATAGCAAAATATCCGGAAACTGGGATAGAACTCCTTGCGAGTAAAAGAGCACTTGTTTTTTTTCATACATTGAATTATAGTTTATGTACTTCGTAGATTAGGCAAATTCATAAACTATATAGAAGCTTTTGATCTTTTTTTAATTAAGACGTGAGACATTAGTGATCCGACGTGTAAGTGGCATCGCCCAGGGCGGGAAGGAAGGTCAGTTTTTATGAAGCGGCATAACACACGTGTTGTCGCACTTGACCCACATATGGCAACACTTTCTGCACACATTACCGTTTATGTATGTATTTAAATGTATTATCGTGTAAGTAAACTTGATTTACATATACTTTATACATTTACTTTGGTTTTAATATCAGAAAATGTTTATTAAAATGTCATGTAAGATTTCAACTACTGGATGTAAGCATAAACATTTTATAAGCCATACCACTTGATACGGCTTGAGCTTTGGCTTTTAATTTTTTTTTTATGACGGCTTGGTGTTTGACCGCAGCTCACTTGATGTTAAGTGGAGATGTGGTCGAAGATGATAAAGCACACCTAGCCTGGAAAGGAACTGGCTCTCAAGTGAGGCTGCCGGAACACACCGTTTGATGCTTGGCGGCAGATTTTCAACTTGAGGGGTAACCAGCCGAGTACTAGAAAGTACCCTACCACCACGCTATGGTTTCCTCACGATGTTTTCCTTCACCGGCAGCTCAAGCTCATTGTTGGAGATTGAACCCACGCCCTTCGGCATGCGAACCGACCGCGCTAACCACTGAGTTATCATCGCTACAAAAATCATTTTCAGCCAGAAAAAACCTGCCTTCAACGAATTCAGTTTAAAAAAAAGTATGATTAGACGAGAGAGACGCTCTCCTGATGGTAAAAGATAAGACATGCCCGTGATCATTGCAGCGATACACAGAACTTTGAGTAACAAGACAAATATCCCAGGGCATCGTTGATTTGGCGATTATTACTTTGAGACATTCGATGGTTACTTAGTCTCAAAAGCGCTGTAATTATGTATCTAAGTTAGCTGCAGTACCTTTCAAACACACAACACTATTAAAACACTACTGCTTGGCGTAACCTAAAAACCTAATATAAGGAAAGAAGGTGCGTGATTGTTCTATAGATTTGTGAAGTTTTTTGTGATCGTAAAACACATAATCAGTTTTACAATAAGAAACTGATTACAGAGTATATTCTATTGTAGAAAGCAGTATTTTTATTTTTAAAATCTGCCATTACACTACAGGAATGGTGGCAGACAATATCTCTCTGAGGCTATAATGTGAAACGACGTGGCAATACGACTCATAACATCTTAGAAAAACAGAATTCTAAAAATAACTGTTTCCCTACTTAACTTCCCAAATAAGGCCAGCGCTACACAGCAGCTGTAAGGTAAAGGCTGAGTCTCAATGTGAAGCGTTCACCTTACTACTCGAGGTTCAGACTTCGCTATATCTATTTCGGTATGGTTCTGCCATATTTTTACTCCCTTAACTGCTTTATGATATTTGTTACATTGGACATTACTTCGCTTTCACCTAACAATCGTATGTAGGTACTTATATATCTTCGGTAACAATACAATGATATGGACCTGGTCTGATGGTGGATACGAAAGATGGCCATAGGAACTTCTGAACTAAACAAGATAAACCCATCGAGTTTGGGCTTGATTGATTTGAAAAGCACTTTATGCTTAGACGATATCCAGGCTCTGATGATGAAGCTATAAGGTGGCCACGGCATCTCTGTGATTGAACAACATAACCCCACCGAGTTTGAGCTCGATTGATTCGTCTTGAGAAGCAATCTCTAAACTACTTATCTACTAAAAAATTAAAAATAAATTAAAAGTAATTTTCTTTTTTTATTAAAACAAGCTTTTATCTTGGATAATGAACTAACGGAGTGTTCGGGAAGCGTCAGTTCCATTACAGGCTTTGTGCTTTACCATCTTCAACCATACAATAACTTAATATGTGGTGTGTGTGGACAAACGCCTAGAATGAAAAACATAAAAAAAATATTAAGAAGTAAACATATACCTACACCAAATTTAAATCCAATCGGATATCGGGAAGTGGGTCAAATTTATCTTGCAAGATTTGATCCGTACATATATTATGTATGTAAAATAAAAGTACATTGCAAGTTAATAAAAGCTTGTAAAAAGGCCCCGTATAGCGTAGTGTGAAGAGACGTGTAATCACGCGTGAGGTGTAAACTAGCCGTGTTTACCATCGTTTAGCGTACGGTGAGATCGGATCACGGATAACAGTTGATTAGGGTGCTCGAACTATATATTTATGTGCATATAAGTGACATATTAACCCTTTTTTTTTCAGATCAGTGGCCCCGTCGCCTGCCGTTTTGTCTGGACGCCAGTGGCCCTCATGCGACGGGTCAGCTAAGTGGCCCCGCCGCCTGCCACCTCGGCTGCAGAGGATAGGGAGAGCGGCGCACCGTCATACCGGTACTCCTCTTCCCTGCAGCCCCACCGCGTCCGCCATCAAACAGTGGCGCGGCCTTGACAGGGCTGTCAAGGCCGCGGAAGGTAGGGAAAGCGGCAACGTCACACCGACAGTCCTCACCCGCCGCGGCCTCCAGACCTCAGCTGCAGTGTCTCCCATACGACACTGCAGCCCGCCTCAGTTGCGATGCCGCTCACACAGCTCCGCAACTTACATTGGCCGCTTTTACCAGGCATGGGGAACGCCCGGAGAAGCAGCCCCACGTCGGGTTCCGCTTGGTTTCACCGTGGTCACCAGTCACGGCTACTCAGCCCCCCCCGCCACGACAAGGCGGGAACCCACGGGGGGCGACATATTATGCAACATACATAATGCAACCCTGCCAAAGTAGCATGGCGCTTTCCGTAGGTACCGAAATTTAGCTCGCGTAAGAAAATAAACTCAAAAAACACAAAAAGTGTTATAAAATAAATATACTTAATATTAGAGGCGTTCCCAGTTAATAACGTGAAATTTTTATGGAAGCATAATGAATATCTAAACTAATTTAGTAAAACACAGTTTCATAATCTATTGAACAAAATATTTTTTATCCCCTTTTTCTCTATATAACAAACCACTCACCACAAACTAGTCCTGAAGTTGTTGTGCTTTATCCCTTTTATGTTATAATATTTTTTATGCGTTTTTTTTTGTGACATTACACACAGCGCCATCTGACCCCAACTAATCAAAGCTTGTACTATGGAAGTCAAAAACTGATAGAATACTTAAATATTTTTTTTGTTACTACAATAATTATAATACATACAGAACACTCAGACACAGAACAAACATTTGTTTATACCACAAAATGTTTGTCCTTGTTGGCAATCAAACCCTTGTTCCACAGCTCTTAAGCAGATATGCTACCGATGAGCCAACAGGTCAAATTATGTCGAACATGTGGATTGTTGGTGTATAATAAACCTATAAGTTTATTAGTGGGACGATATAAAATCATGTAGCTAATAAACTTAAATTTGTGTTAAACGATTTGTGATTAATCAATTAAGTTGAAGTAAATAAAAATTAATTATAAGAAATCGCCTTGCAATCACATATGTATGTAGACCTATTTACAGAGATCTAATACTAATAATAGGAGATTAAATAGGCAACGACACTTTACTGGAGTCTCGGCTTCAAAGCCTTGAGCATCGTCGTAGAATTGCTAGCTTGTCGGTTTTCTACCGAATACATTTTCCGAGAGAGTGCACATGAGCTGTACAATTTGGTTCCCCCTGCACCTTTCTACTACCGGACGGCCAGACAAACGCGACCAAAACGTCATCCGTACATGGTGGATGTTCCCCATGTACGCATCTACATTTCTTATTCGTCTACATTTTTTATTCGCACAGCGAGATTGTGAAACTCTGCCGGAGTCTGTGTTCCCTGTTAGGTACAATATGGGTGTCTTCAAATCTAGAGTAAATAGGTTTTTCCTAGACAAGCGTGCTCCATCTTAGACCGCACTATTGCAGGTAGAGTGTGGTCAAACGCGAACCTATTATGAGTAAATAAAAAACATATCAAAGCCCTAAAACCTAACGCAAATTTTATTCCTCAGGCAAGTTACCCGCTAATCGATGTAAGGCCAAACACGCAGTCGTGACCGGCGCCGACCTCCGCGGGCCAGTGTCACACCATGCCGAGCTTTCATGTAGGACATGAGCCTGCGAGTCTCGCTTATTTAGATTAATCAAGAAAATATGTAATGTGACACATCTTTTGGCGTCCTGGCAGCAAAACTGACTCGTATGCCGTGACGGTAAACGGCGTGACGCACTCTTTTTCTTTTTCACATGTGCCGAGCGCCCTACTCCCTGCTAGACATAGATTGGACGTTAGTTTCCCACCTAGTCAGCAGAAACTTCAACACCAATTTTACAAAAAAAAAAAACTTGCTTCTGACTTTAGAATTGGGTTCACAGAAAATTGAAACGTGTAAGTAATAAAAACAATAGTTTCCATAAGATACATCTGTACCAAATTTCAAGTGGTTACGTCTTGTAGTTCGTTCTTTGATAATACTATAGGAACCTAGCATTTTTTGACATAAAAAGTATCCTATATGTTAATCCAATTAATTAACTATATGCGTGCCAAATTTCATTTAAATCCGTTCAGCAGTTTTTACGTGATTGAGTAACGATCATCCAAACATACAAACTTTAATATTTATAATATTAAATAAATAAATAAATATTGTAGGATACATTACACACAGCGCCATCTGACCCCAAACTAAGCAGAGCTTGTGTGATGGAAGTCAGATAACTGATAGGATACATAAATACTTATTTTTTTTTTGTAAATACATACTTATAATACATACAGAACACACAGACACAGAACAAACATTTGTTTATACCAAACAAACATTTGTCCTTGGCGGGAATCGAACCCACGCCCTCATCAG
Source organism: Biston stratarius (assembly GCA_950106695.1). Classification (NCBI taxonomy): domain Eukaryota; kingdom Metazoa; phylum Arthropoda; class Insecta; order Lepidoptera; family Geometridae; genus Biston; species Biston stratarius. Next base: position 9,631,347 of record OX467116.1, read on the forward strand.
CTCAGGCAGACATACTCCCAATGAGTCAACAGGGCTGTCATTATTATAATATTAGCATACAAATACATATACAAATACAAATCTTTTATTGATAACAATAATAATGAAAAAGTCAACATACTAATAATTATTATCAAATATAAAATATGTCAATATGATTAAATATCAATTAAAAAAAAAAAACGTACTAGTAATAATTATAGGATACGGGTCATGGCCCCGCTGGGCGGCCATGTTGAACCTCTGCGAAGTATTTTATGGCATCATCATCATCATGTCAGCCGTAGGGCTGTACATAGGCCTCCCCCATTGACTTCCACAAAGACCGGTTGTAAGCGGCTCGCATCCAGCGCGGTCCTGCGGTCTTCATTAGGTCGTCCGTCCAGGTCCACCTAGTGGGCGGACGTCCTACGCTGTACTTACCGGACAATGTGTCAGTTCAGAAATGCCCCGAACTAATGAAAATAACTATCTGTGCCACTAATTACAGCTAAAGAAATTTAACATTCAGATTACTAAGATAAGTAATAATTATTCAATCAATTCAGTAGAATATAATTGAAATACCAACGTAGCATTAAAGGCCTAATTAGGTGTCAAGCGATATAATGCCCATAACCATATCTGATATATCAAAATAAATATTGTCAGCTAATGACGCGATTGACTAAGGTTAACTCTAACAAGTTCATTAAGCAATAACAGGTGCTTATACATATCCTAGCACCTGTATTAAATATACGAAAGTTTCTTTTCTGTAAGGTCTGTTTGATTTTTTCGATGAAATGGCTTTACTGACCTTGATGAAATCTGATGTATAGATAGGTGTAATTGAGTAAAAGAACTAAGCAATGCTTGTTCTATTCGAACCAGATAACCGATAGAACTTATATACTTTTTGTAAATACAAACTTATATTATCACGATTTTTTTCTTTTTTTATGTAATAGTAATGATGGTAAAAGATAACGCCTGTCCATGACCACTGCAGCGATATACAAAACTTTGAGTAACAAAACAAAGTCCAGGGCATCGCTGCTTTGGCGCTCATTACTTTACCACATTAGATGGTTAGTCTCAACATCCTTGTAATTTCGCTAGTAATTGTTTACACACTACTACTTGGCGAGAGAATATCTGATACTGCGGTGGTACCTACCTAGACGACCGGCTAAGCCACCAAGTAAAGCACAGAGCTTCACAGATATACACAGAGTTTTTGGTTTTCCAGTCAGTATTAACGAAATAGCGATATCTTGATTTAGAGTAGTTCTTTAACAAATGAGTAAAATGCTAAAGCTAGCTGCCGCCAAAAAGCGCCAAATAAAGCTTTTGACTTTGACTTTAAACAGACGTGTCCATATTCTAGACATAGAGAGCTTTTGGTTTTCCTGTGAGGATTTTTAATTTACAGTGCTAGATTCCGAGAACATCTGCGTCGCTAGAGGTTGTCGACAGACGCAGCCTTCGAATACACAATGCATGATGTATGTGTCGGCATTCGGCGCTATTATACAAGCACGACGTCGGTCGATCAGTTTTGCTGTCAAAGCGTTTGACCGATTAGGGCGAGGATCATTTGACCTACATTTCATGTCCTAGAAGTTGTTTGTGTTTTGCTGATGTTTTGAGTTACAAAGTGAATTGCGACTACTTTTTTTTATGGTTGACACAGCTTGACCACAGCTCAACTGACGGTAAGTGTAGATGTAGTCGAAGATGGTAAGTACACCGAGCCTGGAATAGAACTGGCTCTCAAGTGAGGTTGTAGGAATACACTGTTAGGTACTTGGCGATAGATTTTCAACTTGAGGATGTTAGCTAGCCAACCGAGTACTATAAAGTACCACAATGCTGTTTTTCTTTACCGGCAGTTCAAGCTTATTGTCGGGGGTCGGTATGAACCGACCGCGCTAACCACTGAGCTATCATCGCTACGATACAGTATGTTACTAATGTGACACATTAAATGTAGATGTGTGTATAAATAGAATATAGTATAAATTTTATACTGAACATAATTTAAAAAAAATACTTGTCCTGACTGAATGATTCATCAACGTAGAGCCCAAACCGCTGGGACTACAGACTTGAAATTTTGGCCTCATATGTTGTAAAAATCCACCAAGGAAGGATTTTTTTTAATTTAACAAATTAAAAATATAATAGAAGAAAAAAAGCACTTTAAAAAATATACAAATTTGAAAACGGAGCGATACAGCTGCCAAAGTTTTTTTTTTCAAGAATAAATAATTTGAAACGGATATAGGGTATGTACCTTTTATCCCGAAAAAGTACTATTGACATACTAAAATTTGCCTGGCAGAGATCGCTTGAATCGATAAGGCCAGTTGTTGCACTTTCGTTGTTTCTGAATTTATACGCACGATTATAATAGACTAGCGACCCGCCCTGGGTTCGCACGGGTGCACTTCACTTTGACGACTCTGTGCTATAAAGCATTAATCAGGATGTATTGCATATTCCGACTATTACTATAAACATATTTATATGACAGCGAAAACCGTATCAAGATCCGACGCGTGGTTTTTTAAAATTGTATAATCAAATAAATGTACGAGGCGTTCTCCTAAAGCCTTGCAGCGATACACAGAACTTTGAGTAGCAATACAAAGTCCAGGGCATCGCTGCTTTGGCGCTCATTACTTTGAGACTTTCGATGGTTAGTCTCAATAAACCTGTAATGTCGCAAGCTGCAGTACCCTTCAAACCGAAGCTCAATAATGTATTTAGAAGAAGTAAGTGAAAAAACAGATAGTTTTAGACAGACAGATACGGACACTTTTTATACCTTATTTTACGACTTTATCTAAATATATATAACTCAAAGGTGACTGACTGACTGACTGACTGACTGACTGACTGACTGACTGACATAGTGATCTATCAACGCACAGCCCAAACCACTGGACGGATCGGGCTGAAATTTGGCATGCAGGTAGATGTTATGACGTAGGCATCCGCTAAGATAGGATTTTGATTAATTCTACCCCCAAGGAGATAAAATAGGGGATGAAAGTTTGTATGAAACTTTGTCAATTTTAAACCAATCGGGCTGAGACTTTGCATGCATAAAGCTACTATGAGGTAGGCATCTAGCGCGGGTGAAACCGCGGGGCACAGCTAGTTTTATACATACAACTAGCGACCCCGGATTCGCACGGGTATTAAGAATGGGTATAGTAAGTTATTCTTAAAACGTAGATATATGCCACCGCGGATTTTTTTGTAGATCTATAAAAGAGGAATATCCCACCATGCATTGTTTTGTTATATCTCAAAGGGATTAGGCAGCGTTTTCGATGAAAGCTCCCAGGTGGCTTGACTTTTTCCGACACTTACAACGATTTATCATCATGCTTCAACCAATTTACGAAACCTTGACAAATTATATAGGTACTTAAACTTTCCTCATGAATCACTCTATCTATTGGCGAAACTCGCATTATAATCCTTTCAGTAGCTTTTAAGTTTATCGTGAACAGACAGATATACAGACAGACGCGGCGGATGAATTTGTTTTATAATATGTAGCAATGATATATTATGTAAGAGATAAGAGAAGAGATATGAAAAACACATTTAAAATAGGACGAAACACGGATACATTTAAAAACACTCTGGAAAATCCGATTCTTTAAAAACTATTTTTAACGCACAAAAAACGTACTCATTAATTTTAAAATGTATTTTTGGCAGTTCATGTAAAAACTAGTTTATATTATCTAGCAATGACCTCATAGGTGTATTGTATGTTAATTCATGAATATATGGACTAAATACATACAAAGTAAAAACACGTTCGACGTCTTATGTGTGCGATGGAGTGTGCGTATGTTGCAATGTTTAGTAGCTGTTTCCACGGGCAAACCAGCTTACGCGTTTCAAAAACCATTCCATTAAAAATTGTGTTGTGAATTTTCTTTAATTTTTTTGTGATCTGATCAGAGACGGTTCCACAGTGAAAGTTGTTATCAATGAGAACAAATGTACAATGATTTGACATATTTAATATAGCAGAGCTTGCCGTGGTGGTGCCGGCGTAAGAATAGTACCCCACCCTCTCTACCCGTGGTTGCCGTAAGAGTTGGCTAAGGGATGTAACGCGGAAGATGGGCAGCAGCGTCTTCCTTGAACAATCACACCTAACTGCGCTCGCCAACCCGCCTGCCAAGCGTGGCGAGTATTGGCAATATTCGCTCGTCTTAAAACCTAATATCCAAACTTTACTAAACACGTCGTAGAGAGTTAAACACGCGTGTGTAAACGGCCACTAATTATTACCAATTCATAACGCTAAACTTTATGGCAGACGAAAACAATGTATTATGGTAATCGAATCATAATCTTTGCTCATTGATAACTATAGTAGTAGGGAATTAATAGTTATGATGATATAAATAGCAGGTATCGCGCATGTGATGGGAAGCCTTGGTAGATTAATTAAGGGAAAGGCTTGCTTGTAAAATGTGATATAGCAAATTCGAACCCGCGAATGTAACAAAAAAAATCTTCTACATTTACGTAGGTATTTTAAAGCAACCTTTCGGAAACAACAAAATGGTTTGAGGCACTTTTTTTGCTGACAACTTAGTGTACTGTTATTTATGATGTTACTACCTATTTAATGTTGTTTAATACATAAGCAAGTTGTGTATAGTTATAATTGGACCTGAGGTTCAAAGTGATACGTTAATTCTACTTATATGCTATACTAAGTAACCTAAGGTCTGTAAATGTACCTATCTCAATAAAATAAAATAAAATAAATACTGCCAATGTGTTCCAATTTTGCAAAAATCCTTCTCATAAAAAGTTCGCGACTGCGAATCTTATTGCGTGGGTAACGATATACGTTTATGAATAATTTTCGTAGCCGCATAACTTGAATGGCAATAAGAGGTCACGGTACCCCCGCAGATCTCATTCCACACAAGGTGCGTTTACCATCTGCAATTTCATTGTTACTAAACATTCAACTATGAAACACAGATTCTGCCTTTAGCAAAAAACCGTTGGTTTGCCAGGATAGAAATAATTCTAGCGATGATAGCTCAGTGGTTAGCGCGGTCGCTTCACACGCCGAAGAGCCTGGGTTCGAACTCCAACAATGAGCTTGGGCTGCCGGTGAAGGAAAACATCGTGAGGAAACCAAATAAAAAAAAATAAGGAAAGAAATAAAAATAAGCGTGGTGGTAGGGTACTTTTAAGTACTTGACTGGCTAGCTACCAACCTCAAGTTGAAAATCTGCAGCCAAAGATCAACGGTGTGTTTCGGCAGGCTCATTTGAGAGCTAGTTCCATTTCAGGCTAGGCGACATCGTCACATAATATAAGGTAAGAAAATATTTAAAAAAAATCTTTATTACTCTCCGGTTCCCATATTATATTTAGCATGTAGCTTAAACTATCCATATACCTATGACATCATATAGGGGACATCCTAATGGTCCAGAAAATAAAAAAATGTTGTCGAATTTATCAAAACATTGTTCGTAAAAAACTATACTAAAAATAACAATTTACGTTCGAAAACAAACCTATGTAAGACAGCTATCCGGAAATAAAAAAGAGAGAATTCCTTCATTTGCAACTTAACTCGATTATTTGATATTAAATTAAATGAAGTAAGTTAAAATGATTATTAAGTGTAATTAAGAGGTATATATATTGCTATAAAATTTTACACAAAAACGTACCTACTTTAATATCATTTTAGAGATTACTTTTAGATATTTTCCTATCGAGAATATTTACCATACCTAATCGTGTTTCAAGGACAATGGCCCCTCACGAAATAATAACAAAAAAAATGTCGCTTAAAGATATTTACATTTTGCTAAAAAAAATAATTGGTACATTCGTTGTTGACTACCTAAATCGACTTAAATATTGTTTCTTGTGTGACAAATTTAAAAAAAAACTGCAAACCGGAATAACAATGTTAACTAGAACGTCGCTTCACGTTCAAATTGTTTTTAGCATATTTTTTACAAAACCCTTTAACATTATCCGTTCTCAACTTCCTATTGAAACTCGTTTGAAAATTAGCGATAAAGTACTTGTTTTATGTTTAGTTCCTGTAAAACTTCGTCATAAAACATGTCTTGAAACCAATAATAAGTAAACAGGAAATAATAACAGGCTGATAAAATTATAGGGCTAGTTTTTTATAACAATGATTTATTTGAAGCTGTTGGGTTCCTCAGTTTTGAACCAATTAATGAGGGCATTTTAAATGTTTTTCCATTTGTTCTTCCCCCGACACAAATCGGGGACTTTGTCAAATTGAACATTTGTTATCTATCTAATCTAATACCTTAAAACGAGCAATTCTTGTATACATGTATATATATATAATCTGAATTTCGGAAGAATTGATTTTTTTTGCAAGGTGGTTTCGGGGGCGATAAATCGATCTAGCTAGGCTAGGTTTCATTTTTAACAAACTTCATTTTATCCGTGTTTTCAGCCAAGCAAAGCTCGGTCATCCAGGTACTAGTATATTAATCGGCTAGTTTGACATCCTTAACTGAGGGACAGTTTTTTCTTCTTATTTAATATATTTCGTTAGGATGGATCTAGATTACCTAGTCATGCAATACTGGACGAAGGTGCTTATTGGGGCATTCTGGATCAAAAAACAAAATATAGATTACGAGTATAAACAAAAGTTAAGTCACTTTTAATTTCACGTTGTATTGTCTTTTTTGTTTTTATTGACATTTTTAAATTAATTTGTATATGACATTTTATAATTATGTATATTTTGAAATTGTAATTATTAATTGTAACGACTTATATTAGTATTAATTAACATTACTATGGATCAGATGTATCTGAAATAAATAATAATTATTATTGACCATTTTTTTTTAAGTTTATGTATTGAAACAAACGGAATGCTCTCTCGATAGTAAGAGATATATCCATGGCCATTGCAGCAATACTCAGAGCTTTGAGTAACAAAACAAAGTCTCATTACATGAGTCATTATATGGTTAGTATAAATATGGTTACTAACTGAAGTACCCGGAACACAGTAATGTTTACACACTACTGCTTTACGCCAGAATCAACCTAAACTACCTCTTGCTAAGAAAAGTCTGTCTTGCCAAGACATCAATTCGTGCCTCACTTCTTCTCTGTATTGTGCACGAAGGCATGGCCTCATTTGAACAGCTGCATTTATCTCACGCAATTTGTAAATTCTTAAAAAAAATAAACCGCAATTCTTTAGTAATTAGGTATAATTAAAATAGCTGCGTTTAGTAATATTAATATTTTAACTGCATATTGAAAGCGAAAATTAAATCGTGACCGCATAATTTTGGTAAATACAAAACTGCCGCAGGGCCGGATTAAGGTCAGGGGCAAGCGATCGTGTCACCCTGCTCACTCGATATCCTTGCTCACACACCTGTGTTATCAGTAATCTCGGCTATTAAACATTGTCTTATATTATGCCAATACACGCATTGTTTCATACTTTTATCAACTTAAATAATTGTTATTGTGATTGAGAAATGGAGCTTAAAGTTTTATATCACGTTCAGAAAATAAAAATATTTAGTACAATTTAAATCTTTGTCGATTTTTACGAGAATACAAAATGTAGAAAATAAATTATATTTTCAAATAAAAATGTTATATTAGATTGCCGATATACTGAGGCACTATGAGTAAAACTTATTTAGTTTTTAGAGAACTCTCTACCAGCGCCTGTACAAAGTTTCTTGCGTCTAAACACATTTTCCAGTCTGCCTCAGACTAATTACTAACGGCGTTCGAGAAGGCTGTAGAACAGCTTTAGCGTATCTTCCGGCGAAGAAAACTGTATCCCTTGATTTTTTATTTTAAGGAATAACAAGAAGTCACCCAGTGGTAGGTTAGGGATGACATGTCGTTTTGAGTGCGCGGGCGCGTTGTCGTGGTGAAGCAGTAGCCCATGAAGCCTCGTATTCTGTCACTTTCCACTGTCATTTCTTTCTGTCATTGACAAAGCCTACTATAAGGTGGCTCATTACGTGGAAGACAGGAATATATGGTTGTTGTAGCTTCTCACTGCACTTGCATCCCTCTGGCTAAATGACTATTGATTGATATAAATGATTATTAATATTTATAACTGTAAACTGTAACCTAATATGAAAAGAAAGATCCACAAAAAAATGCCTTGCTGAGTTTCTTGCCGGAGTCTTCTCAGTTGAAGTGTAATTACGAGCCGGTGATAGATTCAAACATGTAACTTTACGTTCATAAGTGCCTTACCAGGGCCTAAACTGAATAAATTACATTTTGATTTTGATTTTTTTGACTTGTGGCTCACATCAATGGCACTTCTGGCAAGCATTTGATAGTATGTCGTTCGGCATTGATGCTACTTGGATATCGTAAAGAAATTGTTATTTGGTGTCAATTTCAAAGAGAAAAAACTAGCGATCAAAACTTTTCCTGCGCTTATCGATCGTTTTACTTTGGTAGGCTTTCGTTTTGAAACAATCAATCTGACTGGCGCTTCGTTTCTGGATAGTATTGATAATTCTAAGATTCATCACCTGTAACAATGTCGGAAACATGTTGTGACGTGCTTGTTTCAAATTTAGCAATCATGTCACGAGACCATTCCACGCGGGTCTGCTTCTGAGTATCACGAGGTTGTACGGCTCCCAGCGCGTTTTTTTTTTAATCTAACAGTAATGAGACGAACTAGACGCTCTCCTGATGTTAAGCACAGAACTTTGAGTAGTAAAACAAAGTCCAGGACATCGCTGCCTTGGCGCTCAATAGCCCTGTAATTTTGCTAGCTGCAATACCCTTCAAACCGGAACACAGTAATGTTTACAAACTACTGCTTAACGACAGAATAAAACTATCCCCCTCACGCGAAAATGCTCGTTTAGAATCTCGTGAACGCTTCCCGCTAATATCATTTCAATAAATGAACTTCTTTTAATGTATAACAAAAACAATAATTAAATATAAATTATCAAAATGTTAAGAAAAAACAAATCCGAAAAAAAGTTTTTTTTTATCAAGTTTCATGTATTTTCCATAAAATATGTTAATGTAATATTTTTTTCGCATTGTTTTTAATAACATCAGTATGATTTTCGTAATTATTCTCACATGGATCATCAAAACATCATTTGAATTGCTAATAAAAACAACCAAACACGCGGAATGAACGACATCCGCATTAAAAAAAACATATCAGCACATACGCGTAAATACAAAACTTCGATTTTGATAAATAAACATTAAACACTTTAACTGTTACAATAAATAATACAAATTACTCAAATTCAATTCATAAATAACGACTTCCTTTGATTCTGATACTATTTGTACTTACCCACCGGTTAACCCTGTTGCCATATTGGAAAATAAAAACTGCCAGCTGTAATTATAAGGCTCGAATGCATTGATTTATAATACACATGATATAAAGCCTTGTCGCAGTAAACAAAGCTCCAAACATCGGTAGAAAACCACAAAAAAGTTTTTTTTTTTACTGTGACATGGTTTTATTTCTTTTGCGAATGCATAAGGTCCAATCCGACGAATTTAAAAATCAGTTGATAACCTTGACACTGTTTCAGTGCGTTAACGCCGCACACATGTTCAGGTCACGACAGTCATCCGTCGTGTGGACGAAAAGCATTGGCTATTTGCATAATACTGGCCAGAAGAACAACGTCGTAACTACCGCTGGCTGCTCTAAAAATTGGTGCAATTCTTTATATGTCTCATATGGGAATATTATTAAAATATAGTTTTGAAAGACTTTAAAGAGTCTTGTGACTATTTAAATTGAAGTCGTTCTAAGTAATTATAAAAGTGTTAAGGTATTTATTTCTTTAACTGAGCAATCATAATGTAAGTTAGTTTTTTCTTTCTTTCTTTCCTTTTTTCTTTCGCCAAAACAGCGATGCCCTAGATTTTGACTTTTTACTCAAAGTTCTGTGTATCACTGTAATGTTTATGGACATGCGACATCTTTTACCATTAGGAAAGTGTATCGTACTTCTCAAAAATTTTACTTAAAAAAATAAGCCTAGCATGCGTCAGGGCGAAATTTTCCCGAATGTTGACTTGAACTTGCTAAATACTTTCCTTAAAGTCATTAGATAAAAAATATTTTTTCTATTCCGTTACTTGCGTCACGTAAAGTTGGATAAGTACTACTAAGTAGCACTTAAGAACTAAGTACTAAGTAGTACTTGTAGTGCTTACTTGTAGTGATAAGTAGTACTTAAATGTGTTCGAATAGGAATTATGTTTAGTATTCCTCGTAAAGATATATCCAGTTAATAAAATTGTATCTAAATCCGTTCAGCTTTTTTTGCGTGTATGAGTAACATATTATACGCAAACATATAAACTTTCACATGTATAATATTAGTAGTTTTTCTGATTTAAAATGTTAATCCAGGTAATAAACTATACATGTGTCAAATTTCATCCAAATCCGTTTAGCCGTTTTTACGTGATTTAGTAATTATACATCCAAACATACAAGCTTTCATATCATTTTAATATTATAAAGACTATAGTATGTGAATCTGTAAGTTTGTTTGTTACTTCTTGACGCTCTAACGGCTGGACCAATTTTGATGAAATTTGATATGGAGTTAGCTGACACCCAGGATTAACACAAATTTTATCTATATATTTATTTTAAAAAAACCGCGTCTAGTTTATAATATTAGTAGGTTGAAAATAAATAAAAAGCTTTTATAGTAACATTTAAGCACTATAAATATTTAAACAAACGATTTAAATTTAAAGTCTACGATTGAGTTGCAACAACCTTACTAATTTCTTAATTTACATACGTCCTTATTCAACTGAAGTGAACATTGACACTAACATAGATTGATATATTGGATCGTATCTGGTGCAATTAATTTGTCAGTTGGAATTTTGGGCTCGGTGCATGCGAGTCAATGGCACGGGAGATAACTGAGTTTTAGCAAATATTATTTAATGATAGCTTAAGAGTAAGCACGCATACAAAATTATATACTGATAACAGGAATTATAAAAATTAATTATATACTTATATCATCAGCCATAGGACGTCCACTGCTGGACAGGCCAGGGGGTTTTTTGCCAATACTCGCCACACTTGGCAGGCGGGTTGGCGAGCCCAGTTAGGTGTGATTGTTCAAGGAAGACGCTGCTGCCCATCTTCCGGATTACATCCCTTAGCCGACTCTTACGGCAACCGCGGGTAGAGAGGGTGGGGTAAAATTCTTACGCCGGCACCACCACGGCATAATTCAATACTTGCAATACATAAATATATTTAACTGTTATTTTTTCTACCCTGTCAACCTTAAACAAAATACTATGTAAACATCATTATAATTATTATTAATGGGTACTGCCAACCAATTTGTTTGTTGTTTGCATATTTTTTAACATCATTAATGAAACGTCCGTTATGAATTGGTGAACAAAATGGCTGTCACGTAATCTGCTCAATAACCTTTGATGTACTTTAATTAATGTTTACGAAACGTCTAAAATTTACTCGTAGGACAATATTAAAAATTACTCGTATATTAAAAGCTGACATGATAGCTGTTTATTACAGTTTACAGTTTATTTACTAAATTTAAATACGAAATATTTGATATTTGAAAGCATTTTAACCAAAATTCCATTTTTATTTGAATTATGTACTTGGATGTTTGGCTATACAATACTGTGTTTCATAAGGAAGCACAAAAAATTGGGAATAGAGCAAGCGAAAACTCCAAAGTTAACATATTTTGTTTTGTTTAGTTTTATTTTGCGTGTGTTTCACCAGTTATAACCTACGGAACCGAAACGTGGACACTCACAGCGGGAATGGTCCACAAGTTCAAAGTCGCTCAGCGAGCTATGGAAAGAGCTATGTTTGGCATTTCTCTAAGGAATCCGGAACGAAGTAATTTGCCAGAGAACTAAAGTCACAGACATAGCTTAGCGTATTAGAAAGCTGAAGTTGCAGTGGGCTGGACTTATGTGTCGCAGAATTGATTGATTGAATTGAATTGATTGACTGCCCTGTTAGCTTAATTGGTAGAATATCTACGTCAAAAGTGCGTTCGATTCCCACCAAGACAAACGCTGATGTGGCGATAAATGTTTGTTGTGTGTCTGGATATTATGTATGTGTTATAGGTATGCATTTACAAAAAAGTATTTAAGTATTAATAATAATAATAAGTGATGGTAGACCGAACCCAACGCCGGGCAGTGCTCGTCGACATTACCATCCCACATGACGAGAATCTCGTGAAGGCCGAGAAGGACAAGCTTAGCAAGTACCTTGACTTGGCTCACGAGATAACTGCCATGTGGGATGTTGATTCGACGATCATTGTGCCGATAGTCGTCACGGTGAACGGTCTTATAGCGAAGAGTCTCGACCAACATCTTAAGAGACTCTCGCTAGACGGTTGGGTCAAGGGTCAGATCCAAAAGGCAGTAATCCTTGACACGGCGCGCATTGTTAGGAGGTTCCTCACTCTGCAGCCCTAACCACCGGCAGCTTGAGCCTTGCCCCGCTGCTGGCGGCACACTAGTTTTTAAGTTTTTTATATTATTTATGTGTTTTATATATATATTTAATGTAAAAAAATTAAAAATTAAGTAATTAAATAAATAAATGGAAATAATAATTTAAATCAGCAAAAAAAAAAAACTCGCTTCGGACCCTGAATCTCACACTGGGGAGTCCCGTGTCATGAGGTTTAATGTCTATCTTAGGAAAATTACTTTTATTAACTTTAATATGAATTCTCTAATGACTTTTTAAATAAGTGATTATAATGCACGTAGAGTCTAGGTGCATTACAATATAATAGACATACACTATTCCTAGATGACGCTGTGTTGAACGTTGAACGAAAATTTATTTATTATTTTACAATCTATAACCGCCGGGGCAGACGTTTTCTAGAGTGGAAAACGCGGGTGAACCACAGTACGCAGCTAATAGCTATTTCGACTATAATATATTCTTAAAAGTCCATAAAACTTACAAAGTCACGATTAATCGCTAGTAGATTATGTTTGTTCATGTCTGTGATAAAATTAATATATTCGAAAGATAGTGATACTAACGGCATTGATCTCTTTGCGACTGCACCCACATACACACATACACACTGACATGACATTTTTACATTTCAATGTTAACTGCAACAAACTTGTACAGGACAACTTTAAATTACATCATCGCCTACTGATAACATATTATAACTAACACTTAGATAATTAGATTATTTAACTTATTAGGATTTGACAAGTAGGGAACATTTTTAGAAAATGTTTGGCGGGCGATGGACAATTGGTGAAGTCTACTTGGTGGTAGGATATTTATACGTACTCGGCTGGCTAGCTAACACCCACCATCAAGTTGAAAATCTGCCGCCAAGGATCTAACGGTGTGTTCCGGCAGCCTCACTTGAGAGCCAGTTCCATTCCAGGCTAGGTGTGCTTTACCATCTTCGACCACACCGTCATTTAACATCAGGTGAGCTGTGGCCAAACACCTCCAGTCAGCAATAAAAAAAAAACCCTCAAATTATAAATCTGCCGTCAAGCACCTAAACTAGTTCCGTTCCAGGTCAGATGTGTTTACCATCTTCGACCACTCCGTCACTTATCATCAGCTTTGGTCAAACATATACTTGTCAACAATAAAAAAAGAAGTTTTACTTTGAGAGCTGTGTGGGTTCGATTTCCACTCAGAACTATTTTTATTTTGTTCTGTCTGGATATTCTTATCTTCACTACATATTATAAAACAAAGTCGTTCGTCGTGTCTGTCTGTCTGTTCGGCAGAACTTAAACAAATTAAAAACTACTGAACGGATTATTATGCTAGTTTCACCAATATATAGAGTGATTCATGAGGTTACGCTTAAGTATATAATTTGACAAGGTTTTGTGCAGTTTCTACATTACATCCGTGCGAAGCCGGGGCGGGTCGCTAGTGTATTATATGCATTTACAATAACAAAAAATTATATAAGTATTCTATTAGCTATTTGGTTCCCATAGTACAAGCTTTGCTTAGTTTGGGGCTAGATGGCTCTATGTAAAGTGTCAAACGATATTTATTTATTATTATTTATTTTGTTTTATTAAAACGGTGTTTACCTTCAAAACGCTAAACTAATAAAAATAGCTACACTTAATTATATTGTCATGTCTAATAACGTCGTATAAGAGATATGGGCGAAAGTGCCCCTGCATGCATACTGAATACACTTCTGAACTTTTAATAAACTTAGCTAACAAGTAATTAAATTAAACATTTAAAAAACCCCCTACGCAATTAGCCAAACATAGCTAAGAACCACCGCAAAGAAACTGGCATTCAAATGGAAAAAAAAACCGCATCGAAATCGGTCCATCCGTTTGAGAGCTACGATGCCATAGACAAACACACACACACACACACACACACACACAGACAGACAGACAGACGTCGACGTCAAACTTATAACACCCCTCTTTTTGCGTCTGGGGTTAAAAAATTACAAAAATAAGATGATCACAAATAAATAAAAATATCTTAACTTATTTAAGTATTTTAGCAAACTTGGTTACTTTTACTTGCCGTGATGTTGCCGGCGTAAGAATTGTACCCCACACTCTCTACCCGTGGTTGCCGTAAGAGTCGGCTAAGGGATGTAATCCGGAAGATGGGTAGCAGCATCTTCCTTGAACAATCACACCTAACTGCGCTCGCCAACCCGCCTGCCAAGCGTGGCGAGTATTCGCAAAACCCCCCTAGGAGGAGGCCTATGTCCAGCAGTGGACGTCCTATGGCTGATGATGTGATGTGATGTGGTTACTTTTAAAATCTCACACCATTGACTTTTCTGTGAAAGAAACCATCGTGGCATCGTGAGGAAACTTGTCTATCTCTAGAGAAGCAATTCAACGGCATGCGTCTTCTATGCGCGATACCGGAGGTGAACTTCGATAACAGTAACGTTGGCAAGCAAAAAGAAAAACAAAATTTACATAGAACAATATCAACTTCATATAACAATATAACAACAACTAAGTACAAACATTAACAAAGCTTGTGCTAGGCAATACATCTTATGTTTATAGTTTCTTGTCATATTTTACCCAAGGAGGGCGCGGTCGTGAGTATTAATAGAGTTTGTTCTATGCGTGTAGGTCTGTTTTCATTGGAACAAGGTTGAGGCCATAGTGCACCACGCTAGCCAGGTGCAGACTTAACACACTTTTGGTTGGCACTTAACACATCTTCGAGAACATTAACAACTGTCTGACATGCAAGTTTCCACACGATGCCCCGGACTTTGTTTTGCTTTAACTCTGGGTTGGTATACAGAGTTGTAGCAATACATAATAGACAGGCGTTGTTTCTTAACATCAATAGAGCGTCTTGTTATTCTCACTAATATAACATTAAAAAAAATATATCAGGTGAAACATATAGCCCGTTAATTATTAAAACATAATAGTTGATTTTTTAATTACGGAATAGTTCGCGTTTGACCACATCCTTAAGCAAGGATGTGGTCTAGGATGGAACACGATTATCTTGAGTGAACTTGTTTACACTTTGTTTTTAAGACACGCATATTGTACTTTTCGGGAAATACAGACTCCGGCAAAGAGTTCCACATCCTCGCTCAATAAAGAATGTGGATTCGAAGCGCTTAGTGCGCACATTGGGAACGTCCACCATGTACGGGTGATACTTTGGTCGCGTTTGTCTGGCCGTCCGGTAGTAAAAAGGGGCGGGGGGAACCAAGCAATTCCACTGCACAATCCCCGAAATGTATCCGGTAGAAAGCCTATAGACAGGAGACCTTACGTCGCTGCTTAAGGCTTTGCAGCCGAGACTTGACCAGTCATTGCCTATCAACCTCTTAGCGCGCCTCTCGACTGCGTCCAGTGAAACTATGGGGTGGTAATAGTGTACTGTCTTCTAGTCTACTAACTACTCCACAAACACATGTGTCGCATACACTCCGTTACAAATCGCAGAGTTATGCAAGCTCGCATAGCGACAGCTGCGTGTCGGCATGCCCGTAGGCATTGCGATTGGCTTCCAGTCTAGCGCTGGCTATGTTTTGATGTATTATTGCGACTCGATTGTACGGATGGCAGACTAAACTGGGTTGAACATAAATAAATAAATATCGCAAGATTTTTCACACAGCGGCACGTCGAACAAAGCTATGGGAACGCGATAACTGATATAATACTTACTTTGCTTTTTTTGTTGCAAATTATAATATAGTTATAATATACACTCAGACACAGAACAAACATTTATCGTCACATAAACGTTTGTCCAGGTGGGAATCGAACCTTACAGCTCTTGAAGCAGATATTTTACCAAATGAACTAACAGGGAATTTACTTAGGCAGGGTTTATTGTGACAAACATGGTCCTGAAATTCTTGAAAATCAATAGCATCTCATGTTCAATCTCTTTTGACAACTTTAAGACCTAGTTTCATGGTAGATCTCCTTAGCAGGCGGTCGCCTAGGTAGGCACCCTGACTGTATACAATACATGAACAGTACTAGATATTCTGCCGCCAAGCAGTAGTGTGTAAACATTACTGTGTTGCGGTTTGAAGGGTACTGCAGCTAGCGAAATTACAGGGCTGTTGAGAGTCCCCATCTAATGTTTCAAAGCAATGAGCGCCAAAGTAGCGATGCTCTAGACCTTGTTTTGTCACTCAGAATTCTGTGTATCGCTGCAATAGTCATGAACAAGCTTTATCTCTTATTTAATGCAATTCGGTTCGGTTCATTTCAGTTCAGTTCAATTCAATTTAATTCAATTCAACTCAATTAAATTCAACTCAATTCAATTCAATTCTCATCAAGATCTTACCATCAAGAGAGCGTCTCGTTCGTCTCGATACTTTAACATTAAAAAAATTAAGTAATCTAGATTTTTGGAAGTAGGAAACGGAGGCCTTTTCTCAGAAGCGGGATAATAGAGGCTGAAAAAAATTTGTTTAAAATGTAGCGACACAGGTGACAAATAATGTTAGTGATTACCTACTTGTCACTGTGAAAAAAAAAAAAAATTAAGATTCCTAAGTATATTAATCTCAGTTTATATTAATTGACTAACTCTTTATTGTCCAAGATAACATACAGAAATAAAATAAAACGTTATAATTCGCTTTGTTATTTTGCGAACCGTATTTAGTAAGTTCACATGAATTGGCATGTGTGAGTACGCAAGGCAAACGGCCGCGCCCTGCGAACCGAGAAGTGATGTGCAATAAACTTCGACCTGTCGATAAACTTATCGATATTATAAGCTGGAATCGATACATTTATTATACTATTTTACACGTTATTGTTATATTGTTGAGATAAGGTACAACAGCTTAAGTTTAAAAAATACATGCGAAGCTTTTTCAGAATTGAATTAGTTTACATGAGTAATAAAATAAGTAACAATTCAATCGAGGATTTACGTATGGTACAAAATATAAGATGAATAATTTACTAAGATACGGAAATAATTAAATTTATCGTTTCTTTAGCCATCTAGGTAGAGTTATGTCATCATCATCATCATCATTTCAGCCGTAAAACGTCCACTGCTGGACATAGGCCTCCCCCATTGACTTCCATAAAGACCGGTTGGAAGCGGCTCGCATCCAGCGTGTTCCTGCGGTCTTTATGAGGTCGTTTGTCCACCTTGTGGGTGGACGTCCTACGCTGCGCTTGCCGGTCCGTGGTCTCCATTCCAGAACTTTGCAGCCCCATCGGCCATGCCACTTCAACTTGCTAATCCGTTGTGTCGTGTGCTATGTCGGTAACTTTGGTTCATCTACGGATCTCCTCATTTCTGATTCGATCTCGTAGAGAAACTCTGAGCATAGCCCTCTCCATAGGTCGTTGTGCGACTTTGAGCTTATCAAGAAAGCACATAGTCAGAGGCCATGTTTCAGCACCATAAGTCATCACTGGTAACACACACTGGTCGAAGATTTTCGACTTGAGGCACTGAGGCATATCAGACGAAAAAACGTTGCGCAGTTTTCCGAACGCTGCCCAGCCGAGTTATGTGTGTTGATCTAAAATAAATGACAGACCTGAGTAACTTAAAGAATTTGCGCGCATTGTATGTCTAGATTATTATTATAAAATGTGTTTAACTCTATCTGCTTGTTCACTGTCTATTTGTTACATTTTCAGGCCTAAACGGCTGATCTGTAGCTCTGTAGATTCTGTAGCGTTGATAGCTCAGTGGTTAGCGCGGTCGGTTCGCATGCCGAAGGGTGTGGGTTCAAACCCCAACAATGAGCTTGAGCTGCCGGTGAAGGAAAACATCGTGAGGAAACCATAGCGTGGTGGTAGGGTACTTTCTAGTACTCGGCTGGCTAACTACCACCCTCAAGTTGAAAATCTGCCGCCAAGCATCTAACGGTGTGTTCCGGCAACCTCACTTGAGACCCAGTTCTATTCCAGGCTAGGTGTGCTTTACCATCTTTGACCTCATCGTCACTTAATATCAGATGAGTTGTGGTCAAACACCTAGCCTGTCAGCCATAAAAAAAAAATTGATCTTACTATAATTTAACCAGGAGATTTTTTATATCATATGGATGAACAGAGGCTACTTTTTTGTAATTTTAAATACATATGTATTTAAAATTACATAATTATGTTAAGAGATTCAGAAATTATGTTATTTTTAATCAGTGAAAAAGTTTTAAATTATATCGGTATTTCTGGAAAATATTTTACATCTAATCTCATAAAGTTTTCCTTTTCCTAATATGTTTAATAACCAATTGCATCCCGTTGTTTTATTCGCAACGACAATCTCGCAGGAGTTGTTTGTTTTTCAAGATAAAATAAAGAAAGGAAGTAGTTCATAACTAAAATCTAACCATCACAAAACTCACGTTAACCCGCTATTCTAATTTGGAGTAAACAATAAACAAATACGCTGTCACATAATACTATTATTAAAAATTTAAATATCGATAAAATATCAAGTATTGACATCTCTAGCAACACGGGCGACAGTTGTGCAACACGTATGTGGCAAGCTAACCTGATGCACATTGTACCACAAACACCCCTTTATCGCTTTACACACTTTTAATTAATACGCTATCCATTCGGAGAAGATACGCTTTTTAACAGTTAAAAGTAATTTAAATAAAACAAAGTCGAGGTTAAAGGCTTCTTGGTGGAAAACAACGCGACGATTTATTTTTATTGTTACAGGCTTCGTGTTTAACCACAGCTCACCTGATGTTAAGTGATGGTGTGCTCGAAGATGGTAAACACAACTAGCCTGGAATGGAACCTACCTCTCAAGTGAGGCTGCCGGAACACACCACTGGGTGCTTGGCGACAGATTTTTTAACTTGAGGGTGGTAGCTAGCCAGTTGAATACTAGGAAGTACTTTACTACTATGCTATGGCTTCCTCACGATGTTTTCCTTCACCAGCAGTCCAAACTCATTATTGGGGTTTGAACCCAATGGTTTTCGACGTGTGACACAACCGCGCTAACCACTGAGCTATCATCACTACTGAATAATTTAGAAGAATCAGAACCAAAATAGCTGCAACCGAAAGAAAAAATAATGTGAACGTAAGTCTCTCTCCCCTACGGCGGTATTGCAGTGCCCACGAAGCACGGCGCACCTCGCCTAAATTAATTGTATGCAAATCCAACATTGACATTGGAGCTCGCTGCTAAATAAATATTAAATAAAACCAAGTGTCAAGAGTAAGTCAGATTTGCACTAAGAAGGTTCCACTTCCACAAATTCACAAGTACAACTTATAATATTTGTTTATGACTTCTTTGTGCGAGACCGACTGGCACTTGGCTGGATTTTAGTATTCCTTGTACTATAATATATCAAATTCTTAGTGCAAATCTGACTACTTCAACCTATCATATATATACCTAATTACGTTCTTACGACAGTTCAAAAATAAAAGAACTAAAAAGTAAACACTTATTTTGTATGAAAAATATTCTTACTTTTTTAAATTTGTTGTTAATAAACTAGCGACCCGCCCCGGCTTCGCACAGGTGCAATGTAGATACTAATGTGTGTAATGTACAATTATACATATAAACCTTAATTCCTTTAAAAAACCGCAATTAAAATCCGTTGCGTAGTTTAAAAGATCTAAACGTACAGACGGCGGGAAGCGACTTCGTTTTATACTATGTAGTCTTGCGTTCGACCGATATCTCGTCTAGTGTTAAGCGGAGATGAAGTGTTGTTTTTAAGTCTTCTATTCCGGTATGTTATTGCATATTTTACGTAATCTGGCTTGATAGAGTGACGTAAATCAGTTGACTGTGGCTGGAAGCCAAACGCCAGAGTAAAACTGAGTGAAATGCCTTGAGACCTATGCAGCAGTAGACTGTGATAGGATGATGATGATGATGAAGAATGCAAATTAATATCAGTTTTAACTGGTTACATTTTTTTAAACTCCTACGCATAAACGACGGTGTGTTATAAATTTTATGTGTCTGTGGCATCATAGGTCCCGAAAAGCTGATTTTTTTTGTTTGAAAGTTGAATTAGTCAGCAGTGTTCTTAGCTGTTTGATTTTGTATCAGGGTTTTTTTTTAATTTTTTTATTATTTTATTAATGTAAAAGTAATAAGACGAACGAGACGCGCCCCTGATGGCAAGATATAACGCATGGTCATGATTATTGCAGCAATACACAGAAGTTTGAGTAGCAAAAAACAAAGTCATGGGCATCACTGCACAGCATTACTTTGGGACTTTTGATGTTTGATGACTTTTAGTTAGTCTCAAGAGCCATGTACACTGCCTTTCTGCTTGGCGACAATGAATACTACGATGGTACCTATGAAGACTACATTCTGCTAAGAAAATCTACTATCAAGAACATGTATCAATTACGATCATAGTAAATGCTCTAAAAGGCAGCTAGAGCTAGCAGCCAGGAGAGTATTGATATAAACAGAAGATTGCAATCTAGACTTAGGAATAAAGGGTTTCGCTTGACACCTTTTGTCATGGAACCCCAAATCATAAATGTTTTCATTCAGACACACCATGCCCGTGCTCTCTGACCTTTTATGACAGGCTTTTATTTAACTTGCGTTGTTCATGTAGGTACTTGTGTATCAAGGTATGTTGACCTTCCGAATTAAATATCGTATGTAGGTACTTAACTGATTACAATCGACTATTTCCAATATCTGATTGGGCTCAAGCGTCTCACTTTTCTGTAGTAGATCGGATACAGAATTCGGAAGAAAATTGAAAAGCCTGGATTATGTATATGTACCGCGATAATATAATACTTGAAATAAGGAACTTTTTCGCTCCGGGCGTGCTCAATATCAATGTGCTCAATCTTCGCAAAAAAAGTCATGACATAAATTCTGCTATTCTATTAAGAGTGTCAATTACCAAATTTTCATTGTGAAAAGTTGTTTTGTGTACTTCTTGTAGATGTCGTAAACAAATTGTAGAATTCACCGACAAGCTATATAAAAAAAACAGCCGTTTTGTATCACGGCGGAACAACATTTAGCCGGATTATATTACGGCTGAACGAATGCTCGCCGCAGTTTAATCGTATTTTGCGTTTTTTAACACGGTTAGTCGTAATGTAATCCAGTCCAGTACTGACACTCCGACTATCTCTAATATCTGATACACGCAACGCTTTAATAACCAAAGATTTAAAAAAAAAACTAGTTACTTAACTAAAAACTTTTTTATAACGGGAGCCGCCGTATTGTTAGTAGAACATATCTAATGCTATTCATTATCATCATCAACCTATAGACGTCTACTCTTGGACTTAGGCCTCTCCCAAGACAAGCCATTTAGCCCGATGTCCGGCTTTTCGCTTCCAGTTACCGCCAGCTGTTCTACGTATACCGTCAATCCATCGAGTCACAGGGTGTCGTACGCTACGTTTGCCAATTCGCGGTCTCCGCTCTAGAACACGTCTACCCCAGCGGTTATCGGTTCTGCAACAGATATGTCCAGCCCATTGCCACTTTAGCTCGCTAATACATGCATTAGTACTATAAACTAACAATATTTATTTTATGTGTATATATATTTTGAGATCTCAAATACGGCTTTAACAATTTTCATGATATTTTCTTTTGGTGCTAAAAATCGATCTAAGTAGGTTTTATTTTCGAATTATATACAAAATAAATTTTGTATGTACTGAAAAATGCTTGTCACCCAGGTACAGCATATAATTCGTCTAAACATTGAGCCGCTGTATTGTGAAGCGGCGGATTTTGTAATTTGACAGCGACATATGTGAAACTTTCGGTGCTTTCGGTATACTTCTCAGGAATTTGTTTAGTAATTATAATGTCTCATTCTTCAGTCTAGTCAAAATAATAAGAGCATAAGGCCTGGCGCGGATCCAATAGTGTCAGGGCCGCGACGAACATCCGGACAGGCCGCTTGTTTATACTATTATGTGAAACGAGCTAGCTCATTTCTGGCATTAATGTCTAATGAAGATGCAATAAAGTGCATTGCGAGCAGGGATTTCTATTAAATTATAGAGAATACGACGCACATCCAAGCAGAACCTCGCAACGTTATTTTCTGATGCGATAAATACCAAGAACAACTTTTATTTTATATACTAGCTTACGCCCGCGATTTCGTCCGCGTTAATTTTAGAATTAGGTTCAGAGAGCAATTAAACGTGTAGATAACAAATAAGGAACAGTCAAGGAACTTGCGCTATTTTATGATCACCGTCAATATGACATTTGACATCTGTCAATCTGACACCTGTTAATCTGAAATCTATCAATCTGACATCTGTCAATATGACCTCTGTCAATCTGACAGCTATCAATCTGACATCTGCGTGATATAGTGATATAGTAACAAACATACAAACTATACCCGCGTGGTGATGGATGATAATGATGATGATAAAAAGTATCCTATGTTTTATTCCAGGGCTTAAAGTATCTACATGCATAATTTCATCCAAATTTGTTTAGCCGTTTTGGCGTGATTGAGTAACAAACAAACATCCATCCATCCATTCATTCATCCAAACTTTCACATTTATAATATTAGTGGGATTTTTTAGGTGACTACAGCTCACCAAGTGACGGTGTGGTCGAAGATGGTAAACACACCTAGCCTGGAATGGAACTGGCTCTCAAGTGAGGCTGCTGGAAAACATCGTTAGGTGCTTGGTAGCTATTCCCACAGTGCTTGACGTTATATGCAGCTCAGATTACGGCGGCAGTTCGGAGTAGCATGCGCGACACGCCAGTAGCGGGGTGT
Source organism: Biston stratarius (assembly GCA_950106695.1). Classification (NCBI taxonomy): domain Eukaryota; kingdom Metazoa; phylum Arthropoda; class Insecta; order Lepidoptera; family Geometridae; genus Biston; species Biston stratarius. The sequence goes on from OX467116.1 coordinate 9,654,701, forward strand.
GTAGGGTCAGCACACACGGATCTCGCACGCGCGCCGCGCCCCGGCACACATTTGGTAACCTACTGGTACAGACAGCAAACACATATTTTCTATTTTCTTTTTATATGGTTGACAGGTTAGTGTTTGACCACAGCTCACCTGATGTTAAGTAACGGTGTGGTCAAATATGGTAAAGCACACCTAGCCTGGGATGGTACTGACTCTCAAGTGAGGCTGCCGGAACACACCGTTAGATGCTTGGCGGCAGATTTTCAACTAGACGGCCCTGTTGGCTCATTGGGAGTATGTCTGCCTGAGATCTTGGGCGTGGGTTCGATTCCCGCCAAGGACAAACATTTTATGGTATTAACAAATGTTTGTTCTGTGTCATGGTGTTCTGTATGAATTATAAGTAGGTATGTATTTACAAAAAAAAAAGTATTTATGTATTCTATCAGTTATCTGACTTCCACCACATCAGCTCTGCTTTGTTTGGGGTCCGATGGCGCTGTGTGTAATGTCCTACAATATTTATTTATTTAGCCAAAAGGTCGAGTAGACCTAATAGTCTACCTTAAATTCTATGGTAGCTAGATATGGTATTTATTAGAACGAAAGAGACTATAAAGAGTACAAATAAAAATAAGGTAAGAATAAGTTTTTGTGACTTAATATTTGTATATACACATTTTTCTGCCCACCGTACTTGTATTGCTAAATACATATTGAGATTGATATGTTCGATAACCGAATTGAATGCAGTAGATACAGTTCATACGCGAGGTGGTCGATATATATAAACTAACCGATATTCATACGAGTCTATGTATACGAGTATATATGTATATATAGGTGACCTTTTCTTTTTTATTTTACACGACCACGCTAAAAGGAGGTTTTAGCACAGGCTACGAATGTCAGTACACTAATCAAATTTAAAATATATATAAATTAGTAGCGATCATAGCTCAGTGGTTAGCGCGATCGGTTCATACGCTGAAGGACGTGGGTTCAAACCCTAAAAATGAGATTGAGCGCCGGTGAAGGATGTAGCTCAAACTAATTGTTGGGGTTTGAATCCACATCCTCCTACTTATGAACTGAACCACTGAGCTCATTGGTTCAAATCGCAAAATATTTATCGGCCACTTTACACACACGTGTTGACCACTAGGCCTGAATATGTGTAACATATATGTATGTGTCATATCTTATTTGAACTGAACGTTACAATGTCTTAATTTCTTATTTATATTTATTAATAATGCATATACTACCCTGTAGCTTAGTTTGAACTAGCTCTGCTTCCTGAGCTGTAGGGCGTGGGTTCGATTCCCACTCAGGACAATCATTTATGTGACGAACAAAGACATTTGTTGTACAATTACAAAAAAAAAACTTAATATGCTATTATCTGTGGCTCTAGTATAATGATCTACGAAAATTAAGTTAGCACAAAAACGATAGTCAAATGTAAGAAAAAATGTAGCTTCCATTTATTTCCGCTAGAGGCGCTGTCCTACTTTCAATACATTTTTCTATCATTTACCGTAGTACGTGAATCTTAAAATCTGATCACCATAGTATAAACATTACTGAATTTGTTACTCAATTGTTTTCGACGCTTTTACTTGTTAGTAGCAAGAAATCGTCTAGGTAAATACCACCGTAGTAACAGAAATTCTGCTGCCAAGTAGTAGTGTGTAAACATTACTGTGTTTGAAGGGTACTGCAGCTAGCGAAATTACAGGGCCGTTGAGACTAACCATCAAAGTCTCAAAGTAATGAGCGCCAAAGCAGCGATGCCCTGGACTTTGTTCTGCTACTCAAAGCTCTGTGTATCGCTGCAATGGTCAGGAAAGCGCACGTTAGTTTAATAAATTAAAAAAAAAAAACTAGATGGCTCTGTGTGGGGGAATGCCTTCTATTTGTTTAAATGAATTCTAAAACTAAACTAATATTTAAAATTAATATACATTTAAAAAATCAAACTTAACGGTTCGAATCTGCCTTTATTGTGCGAACCGCTAAACAATGGAATTTGCTGCCCAAGTGGGTGTTCCCTGATGGTTACAATCATCAAGTTGCGAGTGAATCGGTTTCTTCTAGGCGAGCATGCTCCACCGTAGACCGCACCTTCGCTTAACATCAGGCGAGATGGCAGTCAAACGCAAACATATTCGTTATTTAAAAAAAAATGGCCAAACTGACTGAATGTGCTCTGTTAGCTCATTTTATAAAGTTCTGTTTCGAGAGTTGAAGGGCGTAAGTTCGGTTCCCGCTCAGGACTAACATTTGTGCGAATAACATAGATGTTTGTTCTGTTTTTGGATGTTCTGTACATATGTTTAAAAAAGAAAGTTTTTTAAGTTTTATTTTTAATTTTTTTATGGCTGACAGGTTATGTGTTGGACCACAGCTCACCTGATGTTAAGTGACGGTGTGGTCGAAGATGATAAAGCACACCTAGCTTGGAATGGAACTGGCTCTCAAGTGAGGATGCCGGAACACGCCGTTAGATACTTGGCGGCAGATTTTCAACTTGAGGGTGGTAGCTAGCCAACCGAGTACTAGAAAATACCCTACCACCACGCTATGGTTTCCTCACGATGTTTTCCTTCACCGGCAGCTCAAGCTCATTGTTGGGGTTTGAACCCACGCCCTTCGGCATGCGAATCTACCGCGCTCACGCTGTGTGAAAAATGGCGCTGTGTGAAATTTTCTCCAATATTTATTTATTTAAGTGTAGTTCTATGACGTAAGACATCGTCAGCTTATCCTAATTGCGTTGCAAACATCAAGAAAATTCCTTTATCTGGACAATATACATAATTGCAAACATCTGTTTTCCACATGCATGCAGCCTTGGAGATATCTCGGCGTTTCCGCGGCGCACTTCCTGGTTGTAAAGAGTAAGTATTACCTAGTATTTATAGTTGTATCAGGACGCCTAGGTCAGGCATTGGCCTTCTGCAGTCAGAATAACAATGTGCTACTTTATTAATAGGTGATGAGAAATGTTGAGATACGTTAGCTATTATCGCAAACGCAATCCAGCACTCATTCTGCGATTCATTTATAGGCTAGCTAGCTACGCCTCGCGGGTTTCCCTACGTTATCTAAAATATGAAGTAGAATTAGAAGTTAATTGAATATGTAAGTAATAATTGAATAAATCATATACGTACATATGTATGTGTGTATGTCTGTTCTCTCTGATAAATAATTGATTGATTCAGGCGTTATTTTGCGGAAGTCCATTTTGTTTGTTTAGTTTATTTCCGCTTAACAGTGTGTGTGTGTGTGTGTGTGTGTGTGTGCGTGTGTGTGTTTGTGTGGGGCTGTCTGTTTTCTCTATCCAAAGGTTATCTGGAAAAAATTGCTCTAGACAATAAGGCCGCATTTGGACTATCAAAAATTCGTCTTGATGTTGTTTTGCTTTTGTATTTTTTTTCTTTATATTTTTTTTACATACATACATTATCAGCCGTCCACTGCTGGACATAGACCTCATCCTCCTGGGGGGGTTTTGCCAATACTCGCCACGCTTGGCAGGCGGGTTGGCGAGCGCAGTTAGGTGTGATTGTTCAAGGAAGACGCTGCTGCCCATCTTCTGGATTACATCCCTTAGCTTAAGTTTATCTATATCAAAATATGTCCATTGTTGGTGTACAATAAAGTTGTGTTTTATTCTATTCTATAAAGTTCTCAAGTTATTAAGAATAACTGATTGTAAACATAAATTTACATACAGATCGTTAAAAACATAAATTTTATAAAGAAGATCGCTTAATAAATAACGTGAAATTATGTATGACACAATCACAATAGACGATCGAACAGGTCAAATTCACTATTATCAACCTCTCGCTCCTTGCACGCTTCCATCTCACTATACTTCAGACATGTAGACATGAGACACCTCCATTCACCCGTAAACAGATCACAATCGGGTATTCCAGCCAGGAGTGAGTTGAGAGTTGAGAACATGTGGGGTAGGAGAGCAAGCACACGCCACATTTGGAATAGGCGAGAACGCAAAGAGTGTATGACTTGCATTGGACACGAACAGGCAAAAGCACAAGCTCGTTAAAAAAGTTGGGAGCATCTATCACAACGAATAATCTTGCACATAACTGTTATCTGATTATTTTCTCGCCGAAGATTCACCTAAGCAACCCGGGAGAAAGTTGGTCGGATACAAAATAAGGATAATTGATCGACCCAGGCGTTACTTTGCGGAAGTTCATTTTAAATATTCAAGAGTTATATTTTTAGTGCATTTCCGCTTTTGGTTACAACATTGACTAGAATTTAATTTAGTATAAATATAATTTTGGTCGTGGTGGAGCCGGCGTAAGAATAGTACCCCACCCTCTCTACCGTGGTTGCCGTAAGAGTCGGCTAAGGGATATAATCCGGAAGATGGGCAGCAGCGTCTTCCTTGAACAATCACACCTAACTGCGCTCGCCAACCAAGCGCGGCAAGTATTGACAAAACCCCCCAGGAGGAGGCCTATGTCCAGCAGTGGACGTCCTACAGCTGGTGATGTGATAAATATAATTTTATCTGATCTGAAGACGATTTTAACTATTTATTCGAAATAGTTCTAAATATCTAAGATCCGATGTAAACTTAAAATCTAAATAAATTAAAAATAGGTAATTAAAATAATCAGAAGTATGTATATCATCTTCTAGCTGTAGTGACTAGTTCCGACCTACATGAGGCATCCTCAATGCGCGGAAATACACTAAAAAATATAATTCTTGAATAAGTACTTACTTATAAATAAAAAACCACACGATAGCTTTTCACTACATATTATAAAACAAAGTCGTCCGCCGCGTCTGTCTGTTTGTCTGTTCGCGATAAACTTAAAAACTACTGAACGGATTATCATGCGAGTTTCGCCAATAGATAGAGTGATTCATGAGGTAGGTTTTGTGTACTAGCTACATTGCACCCGTGCAAAGCCGGGGCGGGTCGCTAATATGTTTATAACCGAAGAAAAACTTTCTGTACTCTTTCAAGGAGAATATTCACGTTTTCATGTGGGTCTGGGTACATACACATGAACTAGCTATGTGTCATATAAACGTGTTATTGATGACATGTATCGACGCGCCGCTATCGGCCGTAAATGGAAATGACTTTTTCCATATATTATTCTATATATATTATCTATTACACAAATACTTCTGCTATTTGCATACAGGGATACACAGAACGCTAGTGCTAAGCAAAAAGGAGGTCATTAATAATTAAAAACAACTTTTACTTAGCTTTAACTACTATAATTATCTTAGAAAAAGTCTATTATCTTCTATTATGTCTATAAGTTTATTGAGACGACTAGAACGCTCTCCTGATGTTAAGAACCAACGCCTGTCCACGACTATTGCAGCGATACACAGAACTTTGAGTAACAAAACAAAGTCCAGGGCATCGCTGCTTTGGCGCTCATTACTTTGATGGTTTCAGTGTAATATTTTTTTTTATTTGACCTAAAAATATTGTACAAACAGATTTAGTTCCATAGGCTCCCGAACTAGTCAAAGACTGAGTGTCAGGAGCCAGTGGCTTCTCCTAAAACATGATACACAATATGTCTAATAAAACAATATTGAGCAGCGAGTTAACTAATTTGGAATTTATATAATGTTGCCAAAGTGATGCCAAAGATAAATAAATAATTAATATTAAAGAAGAAAAAAAAACTAAGAGGAATCTGCCTGCAGTTCATAGATTGCGCGTGCATGTGTATTGGAAATGTGTGTGTATGTGTGCGTGTGTGTGTTTGTGTGTGTGTGAGTGCATAAGTGTGTCTATATATGCTCATCTTTTTGTAAATAAAATAGAAAAAAAAAAACTGTCTGGATACTCAAGTTATAAATATAAACTTTCTAAGAGTTTTTTTAAGTCTCCAGAGTTAGTCAGTAAAAGTTGTTCATAACACTGGATACAATGGCAGGTAGAAGGTAAACGCACTAGATATGACTAAACCACTAATATTACCTAATTATAGGCTATAGTAACGCTAATCGCAACGACTTCCCGGTTCCACCCACAGATAAATCAGTACAAAAGTTATCTGGTATCAGTCGGGGGTCAGCAGTGTACTGATAACGCTTCCACTTCCGAACGGACATCCAAAGGAACAAACATATTTTTATACTTATCTTAGTTCCTATGGATTTGCGTGAGTGTTAGAGATGGATCTACATCCTCACTAATTTATTATGAACTGGTGCACAGTAGCTTTGCAGAAAACACATACAAAATCAAAAAATCCAAATCAAAAAGTCATTTATTCAGTTTAGGCCCTGGTAAGGCACTTATGAACGCTAAGTTACATGTTTGAACCTACCACCGGCTCGTAATTACACTTCAACTGAGAAGACTCCGGCAAGAAACTCAGCAAGGCATTTTTTTTGTGGATCTTCCTTTTCATATTAGGTTACAGTTTATACAGTTTATGGTTATAGATATTAATACATTATGCTTACTACAGGGGGATGCAAGTGCAGAGAGAAGCTACTACAACCATATATTCCTGTCTTCCACGTAATGAGCCACCTCATAGTAGGCTTTGTCAATTTTGCTTTTGTTTTGCTTTGTTAACACAAATCGTTTCGAAATCTGATACGTAGCTCTGAATAACTTAGCAAACATAATTTTTCACGACTGCACATAAAAGAAGTGTAATGTTTTCAAGGGTTCATGTATGTGTGTAAGTGAGTTCGTTTATTCCATAACTCTAAAATGCCTGAACAGATTTGGATGTATCGTTAGAATCTTACATCATCACGAGTGACACAGGTTATAACTATATATATATATATATATATATACGCCTGCGCATCGAAACAAAAAGAATTAGTATAATTAAAAAAAAAAAATATATATATATATATTTATATATATATATATTTTTTTAATTATACTAATTCTTTTTGTTTCGATGCGCAGGTGAGTTAAATAAATTTTTTAGGCTCCTTATCCAAAGCTCCAATGAATGATGATACTAAACCTGTTATTATTTTTTTAATAGAAGTAATGTAACAAACATGCTATCCTAGTGGTAAGAAATAGTCCTTGTCCATGACCATTGTAGCGGTATCCAGAAAGAGCAACAAGACAAAGTCCAGAGCATCGCTACTTTAGCGCTCATTACGTAAAGAAATTCGATGGTTATTCTCAACAGCCCTGTAATTTTACTAGATACATACATATGAACGTGATTTTTATAAATACACCTATAGCGTAATTATAGCGATGATAGCTCAGTGGTTAGCGTGGTCGGTTCGCATGCCGAAGGGCATGGGTTCAAACCCCAACAATGATCTTGAGCTGTAGGTGAAGGAAAACATCGTGAGGAAACCATAGCGTGGTGGTAGAGTACTTTCTAGTACTTGGCTGGCTAGCTACAACCGTCAAGTTGAAAATTTGCCGCCAAGCATCTAACGGTGTGTTCCGGCAGCCTCACTTGAGAGCCAGTTCCATTCCAGGCTAGTTGTACTTTACCATCTTCGACCACAACGTCACTTGACATCAGGTGAGTTGTGGTCAAACACCAAACCTGTCAGATATATAAGAAAAAAAACCTTCGTTGTTGACTGTGTTTTGTAGTACTAATTAATTACTTACCGAAGTGCCTAGAATTACTGGATCTGTGTTATAAAACAGCGTAACCTGTTAAGCCGTGTTTGGGTTCGGTAGAATAAAAGGTTTTTTTTTTTGTAAAAATTATATAAAAACAATTCATCTCAATTCAAGCTGCGGAAGAAAGAAAGAGATAGGATTGCGAAGATATTAATATTATTATAGATTTTCGCTTAGACTAGGAGACGCCTAAACTATCTGGTATCACACTAATATTATAAAGGCAAAAGATTGTGCATGTGTTTGTATGTTTGTAACTTCTTCACGTTCAAATGCCTGGAGCAATTTTGATGAAATTTAGTATGGAGGTAGCTGATATCCGGGATTAACACACAGGCTTTTCTCGAGAAAAAAAACAGCGGGTAAAACCACGGGGCGCAGCTGGTAGAATTATAAATCCTTCGATAGTCATGCCTAACATGTTAAGGATAGTTAGAAGTAGTGAAAAAAGTACAAGTGAAGTGTTTGCGCATGTCTCGCGGGTCGCGGCGCCATTGACACACAAACCGACACTTCCGGCGCCCGCGCACGGATATTCCGGTGAAAGATAACATGTACTGATGACAAAATAAAAATATTTTAGAAAAAAAAAAAAAATGTGATCAATTGGAGAATGGGCTGTCTGTTCATAACATTGTAGCACCAAACGGCTGAACTGATTTTCATATGGTTTAATTTTAGGTTTGAAAAGAAGACTTTTTAACTTATTATTCAAGAAAGATTAGAGATTATTCTTGTTGGTAGATCTCTATAGATTTTTACATAAAAATAAAACTAGTTAGCTCTGTGTGAAAATGCCGTCTATTTATATATGACGTAAACCTTCATCATCAGCTTATTCTGATTACATTGTGAACATCAAGAAATATCCTTATCTGGAGTGTCTCATTCATCCCATAAATTTTACATTAAAAACTCTTTTTTTGCAACTTTTATATTTATTTTTTTTACTTTTAAAAAACCTCAAGCTATACGTAATACTGGGATAAGGTAATCTTATAATAGTTTGTGTACCGCGAGCTGAGCAGCGACCCGCAAGCAGCACCCGAGCACGAGTATGCCGCATGTGCCAGCCATCGCCCTCCTCAGCGAAATAGGTAATAAAAAACAACTAAACCTATCGAGTAGGGGGTATCAAATAAAGAAAATTAAAAGGGGATTACAAAAGTACATACATATATAAATTAATGTGAATAATACATTGGTTTAAAAAGATTTTTTTCCTTTATAGCTAGCTATTTTATTCGCAATCGGGTTATAGATTTTTTTTAACTTTTTTATTCTTTGACATTTGATTTTGTATTAGTTATGAATTAATTATTGTTTTTATTGAATGCTGTCTGCATTTATAATTGTTGTGACATTTACTGTATACTTATTTTGTACTTCTTACTTTTTGTCATGAGATAATGTACACAACGATGGTGTTCACAATATAAATAAATAAATAAAACTGTTCAGTTTGTTTTTTCTGGTGTCGGTACTAGCCCGCACTAATGCGACCTTACACTTCCACAGTGTCGTGACGGTATGAATGTGTTCAAATGCTTACGTTCCTCCTTGCCTACTCGGCGTCGAGACTTACGAGCAGTGTTGCCAACCCTACAGTTTTAACAGTAGATCTACAGCTTTTTGCCGTCTCAGCTTTAGAAAGTGTTCTGTTTCACTCATAATATACAGTTTGGATTTTTCATCAAAAACCTCATAATATACTAGGATATTTTTATTTTTTGTAAATACATACAGAATATTTTGACAGAACAAACAATTATGCTCGTCACACAAATATGTTGGTCCTAAGTGGGAATCGAACCCTACAGCTCTTGAAGTAGATACACTTTCAAATGAGTTAACAGGGGAAAAAGCGAAAATTGATAGGTTTCAAGTATTCTACAGTTTTTTGGATCAAAAAAAAAAACTGTTTTCGGATGGCTAGCGAACAATCAAGTTAAAAATCTGCGGCCAAGTATCTAACGGAGTGTTCCGGCAGCCTCACTTGAGAGCTAGTACCATTCCAGGCTAGGTGTGTTTACCATCTTCGACCTCATGAGCTGTAGTCAAATACCTAGCCTGTCAGCCATAAAAAAAAAGTTGTTTACCATCACCGACGACACCGTCACTTACTATCAAGTGAGCTGCGGTCAAACACCTAGCTTGTCAACCATAAAAAAACAATCTGGGTGCCCTCAAGTCACGAGTATATCGTTATTTTTTAGGCAGGCGTGATTCGTCGTAGACCGCGCCGGCGATGACGGTCAAACGTGATTAAAAAAAAGTTTGCTCTTCAGATGTCAAAGTTGGAGTCACAACGGAAACAACGTGACTCACAACAACAACTCGAGTGGTTATGTAATATTTTTCCGTATTAAATCATAAGCGAAGGCCAAAAGCCCGCAATATATGTGTCAATTGGTTTCAAGAAACCTTTAATATTCGTCTCGTTTTCCTTCATACATATGGAACTGGCTACGCTTCGAGGGGTTTTTAGTGGTTGATGTTTGACCACATCTTTCTCTTATTTATTTTTTATGAAATGTAACGAGACGAACGAGACGCTCTCCTTATGGAGAGCGTCTCGTTCGCAGAGATCGGAGAGATAACACAGGTCCATGACCATTGCAGCGATACACAGAACTTTGAGTAGCAAAACAAAGTCCAGGGCATCGCTGCTTTGGCGCTCATTACTTTGAGACTTTGATGGTTAGTCTCAACAGCCCTGTAATTTCGCTAGCTGCAGTATAAGTATACCCTTCATTATCTATACCTTATTTGTATGTTACAATTTTAATCAGTTATTTGTTATAGTAAATTAAATGAGGACCAATTCTAATTTGACCTACGCTTAATACGGTCGGTTTCGTTCACACATATGAAATTTTCGTTAGCATAAAGTTGACAGAGCATTGATTAACTTTAAGCAAAGTTTACAAGTAAGCTCTTAAATTACAAATGCGAATGTATAAATGTGTGGTAGATTAACATGCAAGTTACATTCCAGAAAATATAAAGATACCCGTAGGATAGCGCGTGAAACAACGAGGCGCCGCTGTATATCATCATCATCATCAGCTTTTTATTGTTCGCAATTTTGTAGCTATGATAGCTCAGTGGTTAGCGCGGCTGGTTCACGCGTCGAAGGGCGTGGGTTCGATCTCCAACAATGAGCTTGAGCTACCAGTAAATGAAAACATCGTGAGGAAACCATAGTATCGTGTTAGAGTATTCTAGTTCTTGGTTGACTAGCTACACTGGCTAGTTGTTACACCTGTTAACTAAGTTTATTTCTTCTGTACCTATTGTATAATTTTTTGTATGTACAATAAAGAGTTAATCAATGACTCTCAAATTGATAATTCCGGAAGCCTCATTTGTACAGTTCCATTCCAGGCTAGATGTGCTTTACCATGTTCGACCACACCGGCTCTTATCATTTTATTCTACAATTACTATAATTTTTTTTAAAATATGTAATTAAAATTAAATTTCTTTAAAAAAAAACCAACACAAATTACTTGGCTTCTGCAACAATCAATGTAATTAATATTAAGTAACAAGTTTTAACAAAAAAACGGAAAAATTGCGAGGAAAATAGTAAAAACGACACTTTTCTTTTCCCAAACAAACCATTGAGTAAAACAAAATAAATAAATACGTTTATAAATACTTTTTAGAGTTCCGTAACCAAAGGGTAAAAACAGCACCCTATTACTCTCCGACCAGGCTGTATCTCATGAACCGTGATAGTTAGACAGTTGAAATGTTCACAGATTGATTTCTGTTGTCGCTATAACAACAAATACTAAAAAACAGAATAAAATAAATATTTAAGGGGGCTCCCATACAACAGACATGATTTTTTTGCCGCTTTTATAGATAATGGTACGGAACCCTTCGTGCGCGAGCCCGACTCGCACTTGGCCGGTTTATTAATCCTTTTCTTTAATCAGGGCTCTAGCTGTCAAATTTTGACGTCAATCAAAACATCAGACGCCTTCCTCTGTCTGTTGTTTTAAAATTTTTGCTAACTAATCAACTTATATTGGAAAGGTGAAGATGGTTATCATTTCTCAATCAAGATGATAAATCCCGATACAGGTAATTAGAAACTTGCTTTAGTAATTGACATTTCTATCAGGTATATATGTGTCACTGGATTGTAAAATCTGTTTGTCTACAATTATCTGGTGACATGTGCAATGTGCATTTTGAATAACTTTCATTAAAACATTATTTTATTTAGAGGTGCTGAAATTAATAAAAAAGTTAGTTCAATGAACGATTACTCTTATCGCCTGATAGTTCGTGAAAATGAACACAATCACATCTTAAAATGTCGGCGATTATTTCATCAATATGCTGTTGACATGTATGTCAAAACAGAAACAGAGCGTTTGACATTCATCAGGTTGAACCAGACCAAATAAAAAAAGTGATAATAAATGAAGTAATTTCTAATTTATGATTATAATTTGTAATTACTCCGAAATACGTTTTATTTTTTCTATTTGACTACGACAGGCCAATAACTTTAGATATTCTTATACAGCTAGTACATACCTATATAAATATAATACGGATAATAAAAATAGAAAATCATAGATAAATAATACCTACATAATATAGAATAAAGAAATGGGTGCAAACAAATATAATAGGTACAAGCAATATAAACAAGTGTGTGTGAGTGAGTATATTTCTGATAAATAAAAAAAAAACAAAGCACTGTCACTTAACGTCAGGTGAGCTGTGGTCAAACGAAGCTTGTCAACTATTTAAAAAAAAGCTGGACGGTGACCTCTGCTCATAAAGTACGCCAGCGGTAAGCCGTACCTACACTAACCAAATCAAATTCTTTACTACCGATATTAAAATGTAATAAACCATAACCATTTAATTAAATACTCGCCTATATTAAAAGCCTGCTTATTTTATTTGACCCTGTACGAAGATCTATCGATATTATGAACAGGTTTAATGTTTATTCCAATTGGCGAATATAAGCACATAAGTATAGGCTACGTGGGTAAGCGTGCGCCGGTGTGTGGGCACACAGTTTAATATAACACTTGATTGCCTACATGCCGTGGTAAAAACATAAGCCTTTCAATCGGGTGCGTGGCTTAATTTAGAAAAGATAGCGGAACATAATATCTAATATATCTATCTATCTAATACCTTTAAACGAGCAATTCTTGTATCAATCTCTAGTACCTGGATGACCGAGCTTTGCTCGGCTGAAAACACGGATAAAACGACGTTTTCTAAAAATGAAACCTAGCTAGATCGATTTATCGCCCCCGAAACTCTCTGCATACTAAATTTCATGAAAATCGTTGGAGCCGTTTCCGAGATTCAGATTATATATATATATACAAGAATTGCTCGTTTAAAGATATAGATAGTACCTGGTTGACCGAGCATTGCTCGGCTGAAAACATGGATATAACGACGTTTTCTGAAAATGAAACCTAGCTAGATCGATTTATCGCCCCCGAAACTCTCTGCATACTAAATTTCATGAAAATCGTTGGAGCCGTTTCCGAGATTCAGATTATATATATATACAAGAATTGCTCGTTTAAAGATATAGATAGTACCTGGTTGACCGAGCATTGCTCGGCTGAAAACATGGATATAACGACGTTTTCTGAAAATGAAACCTAGCTAGATCGATTTATCGCCCCCGAAACCCCTGGATACTAAATTTCATGAAAATCGTTGGAGCCGTTTCCGAGATCCAGAATATATATATATATATCTCTTATATATATATATATATATATATATATATACAAGAATTGCTCGTTTAAAGATATAGATTATTAGATTAGATATAAAATCTGAAACGGCTCCAACGATTTTCTCGAAATTTAGTATAGGGTTTCGGGGGCGATATTATTATTATTATTTTTATTGCTGACAGGCTAGGTGTTTGACCACAACTCACCTGATGTTAAGTGACGGTGTGGTCGAAGATGGTAAAGCACACCTAGCCTGGAATGGAACTGGCTCTCAAGTGAGGCTGCCGGAACACACCGTTAGATGCTTGGCGGCAGATTTTCAACTTGAGGGTGGTACGGCCGAGTACTAGAAAGTATCCTACCATCACGCTATGGTTTCTTCACGATGTTTTCCTTCACCGGCAGGTCAAGCTCATTATTGGGGTTTGAACCCACGCCCTTCGGCATGCGAACCGATCGCGCTAACCACTGAGCTATCACCGCTACAAGATCAATCTAGCTAGGTTTCATATATAGAAAACGTCGTTTACAAAAAAAAACAACGGAGCAAAGCTCGGTCATCCAGGTACTTATATTTAGTCAGTGAGAAAGGGATAGTATATAATTAATTATTACGTGGCTAAAAGAAAGAAAAGGAAACATTTATTTCACACTAGCGCTCCGCTCCGACTTCGCAGAGGTAGTAAGAATGGATATAGTATACTAACCTAAAACGGTAGATATATGCCACCGCGGACTTTTTCATAGATCTATAAAAGAGCTTTTAAGAATATAGGTAACCTACACGCCATATATTTATTAGAATTTATTATTGAATTTTTAGTTCCACGTCCCAGATAAAAGCTTGTTTTTTTAATATTAATTTTAATTATTAAGAGGATGAGATTTCGAATTAAGTTACATTTAAGTGACATTTAAAGTTACTCGTGTAATATTATAAATACGAACATTTTCATATATAAGCCTTGACCTAGGTATTTGACGCTTTTGTAGCTGTTCAATAAATTTGTGTAGCAATAAAAAAATGTATGCCAAAGCTTATTGGAACCGGAAAGGTAACAGAAAACTTATAGCTATATTTATTTATGTAAATGCATACCTATGACACTTAGAAAAAAATATTTATAAATTTTTGTCTTTAAAGTATAAATAGGCTTCTTTTTTTCTAAAAATATACGGATTTTATACGATAGCAGGTGAATATAATCGCTACATGTCTCCCGCCTCCGCTTCGCTCGTGACTTAGTCCACACCTAGTACACAACCAAAAGGTGACCTTATTGCATTTCGGCATTGAGTGTAGTGAGAGCTACGCGACAGGTTCGCGGGTCGTGTTCTATTCTGTCGGCCTTATCGCCATCACACCGCACTGATAACATGCCACTCCAGTTATGAGTGAACTTATAAATAAATATTGGAGGACATTTTCACACAGCGCCACCTAGCCCCAAACTAAGCAAAACTTGTACTATAAGAACCAGACAGCTGACAGAATACTTTTTTCTGTAAATACATACTTGTAATACATACATAAATATTTTCGCTCTATGTCCCCCCTGATTCGCGTTCGCCGCCACTTTAATGCACTCCTTGCCGCCAACCCTGAATTTGACATATTTTGTGACAACTGGCAAATAGCCACTTTCTTGACGTATTCTGAGAATTTAATTGACCACTGGGACAGGGGCAAAAAAGCCGATAACGATTTTGACATTTAGATTTTAGATAACTGATTATGACATCAAAATGTTTTATTTGACAATTTGTATTATTATTTTTTGACACCAGTTTTAGATAGAAACTCTTTATTGTGCATACCGAAACAGGGATGTTAGATGGCCACCTAGAAATCCTTGTACCGAGCTGGCTGAAAGCTGGTATTCGAGACGGGAAACTAGTACACCTGTGCTCCGCTCTGGCGCTGCCAATTCTGGGAGACAAACTGTGAGGGAAATCGCATCCCAGTAAAAAAAATGTACATTTCAATTTCGTAGACCGTTAATAGAGGGCAGTAATTATCGAACACACGGAAGAAATATCACTTTTAACATATTTTTTTTTATATTATACTGCATTTCGGATATAATATGTAAAATATATTGAAGAATATTAATCATTTATCAGCACGTACAATTGATTGGATTTTGTTTTTACATGAATCTCTGAAATTTGTCGATTATTCTATATTGTCAGTGTATTTTTGTCGGTCAACGGCCAATCTTGGTATTTTTGCATACAAGGACTGAGTAGCCTTGGTACATGGTACGTGACACTAAAAACTAGAAAAAGATGACAGAAAGTAAAAGAATCATATGAGCTAGTGCCACAAGTGGCGGCCTAATCTCTCCCGGGCAACCAAGAATGGAAACACGATATAAAATAAAGAGCAGACGCGATATATAATACCTTTAGAGCAATTCTTATATATATATATATATATGTATGTATATCTATATATAATCTGAATCTCGGAAACGGCTCCAACAATTTTCATGAAATTTTGTATGCAAGGGGTTTCGGGGGCGATAAATCGATCTAGCTAGGTTTCTTTTTTAGAAAACGTTGTTTTATCCGTGTTTTCAGCCGAGCAAAGCTCGATCATCCAGGTAATGTTTTATATTTTTTTGTGTAGTTAATTTTAATTTGTGTAGATCAATGATGCCAAAAAACTTCTGCTTTAGTTCGGTTGTAGGTCGATCAAACTGAACAACCTGCCAGCGCTCGCTACAAGGCAACCCGTGACCATGAATTTCTAATACAACCACCACTACCGGGACACAAATGATGTCATACAGTCCATAAACTGGAGCCCGGGGCCATAATTAACTAAATAACTCACAATTCATAAAAATGTCATCGTAGTAAAGGGCCAATTCACTGATTTATACTTGCGTTGTAAGGACAGGGCCATTACTGACTCAGTGGTGTGGACAAGTATTTATCGCCGATTGCCTTTGAAAGCGGTCATCGTATTTGGGAGAGTTAGGCGAAGGGCGAAGTTAGTAGTTATGGGGGCGTAGTCAGACACTCTTGGCAGAGTGGTCGGACACTCTTGGCAGAGTGGTCGGACACTCTTGGCATAGTGGTCGGAAACTCTTGGCAGAGTGGTCGGACACTCTTAGCAGAGTGGTCGTGGCTGTAGATTTAGAGACTGACAGGGTTGCGTCCTGTCGTCAGCGCTAGTTCTGGTATTTCTTTGCGAAGAATACAAAGTTGTTGACTTTTCGTAAATTTGTGAACTGAACGAACATTTTTATTAAATTCCACGTGGACGAAATCGTAGGTAACAGCCAGTATGGTCGAAGTTAAATTTACGCTAGTGTCGTCGAAGATGATACACACACTCAGCCTGGATTGGAAATGGCTCTCAAGTGAGGCTGCCGGAACACACTATTAGGTGCTTATCGACAGATTTTCAACTTGAGGGTGGTAGCTAGCCAGCCGAGTACTATATAGAAAGTACCCTACCACCACGCTATGGTTTCCTCACGACGTTTTCCTTCACCGACAGCTCAAGCTTAGTGTTGGGGTTTGAACCCACGTCCTTCGGCGTGTGAACTGACCACGCTAACCACTGATCTATCATCACTACAAATCTATAAAAATCTTCACATTTTTTTTTCTATCTAATACCTTTAAACGAGCAATTCTTGTATAACGTTATAATATGAATCTCAGAAACGGCTTCAACGATTTTCATGAATTTAGTATGCAGGGGGTTTCGGAGGCGATAAATCGATCTAGCTAGGTTTCATTTTTAGAAAGCGAAAAAAAGAACCGGTCATCCAGGAACTCAATAATAATAAACGAAATATTAAATTCCGATTAAACCCCTGAGTGCTGTAATACCATACAATTGTAAGAACAGTCATATATCAAGCGACCTTATTTCCTTCCGATCGGCATTGGCCTCATCGCAAAAGGTAATGCTTTTTATTACCAACTTGAAAGGACACCTTCAAAAACATGTAGTTCTTATTTACTAACTCATAAAGGTGAATATTGAGAAAGGTGATTGCAAATCAAGTTGGTATAGATTTACTTTCCGTAATTGGTTTGTATGGGTTTTAAAGGATATATGTCGCAATGATGACTGAATATGGAAGGATAAAGCAAATATTCCCTTGAAGCATTTAACATATTGTATGTCATTTTATCTAGTATGTATTTGTTGTTATATTTAACTATACTTTTTTACTAAAGGCAAATTCATATCTTTGGTGCGGCCTACGACGAATCACGACTGCTTAAAACATATCGATTTACTCGTGACTCCACTGCACCTAGATTGCATTTTTTTTATGGCAGACAAGCTAGGTGTTTGACCACAGCGCACGTTATGTTTAGTTCAGTGTCGTCAAAGATGGCTTGGCCTAGCCTGGAACGAAACTGGGTCTCAAGTGAAACTGCCGTGACTGCTGTTTTTTTACACACGGTTTTAAAAATAGTTATTTAGATTGATATTTGTAGCGATTATAGCTCGGTGGTTAGCGCGGTCGGTTCACACGCCGAAGGACGTGGATTCAAACCCCAACACTGAGCTCGAGCTGAAAACATCGTGAGGAAACTATAGCATAGTGGAAGAATATTTTCTAGTGCTCGGATGGCTAGCTACCTCAAGTTGAAAATCTGCCGCCAGAAGAGCCGGTTCCATTCAGGCTAGGTGTCTTCGACCACACTATTTATCACTTAACACCAGATGAGCTGTGGTCAAACACGTAGACAATAATAAAAAAACGTCACATTCGCATATCGGTGAAGTTTTAAATGACCATCTCAAAGCCGTTAAGATGCAGCTGTAGACAAAACTGCTACTCGCAGCAATTTCCCCAGGAATCGTGGCCGCTAGCGCTCAGCTTTGGTAAAGGGCAGAAATAACCGAAGCCAAATCTCACCACGCCATACCCAAGAAGAAAAAAGAGAAATCCGCAGAAAATCGCATAAGGCAGATAAAAATGTTTTCACTCCAAAAATACATCAAAAAGTTTCAATATATAGGCCAGCAGGAAACACCTGAAACATTAAAGTGAACAACAATAAAAATAAAGTTAAACGTTTCACTCACTCCGCCGACGATAAGGTTTCCTTTCCACGAAGGTTGCTTCCTGAACGCCTTCGCTCTAGGTCGAGCCTCGGGTAAAACGTTAGGTAAACATTTAATACCTAAGTTGATACCTAACAACACATACGTCTTTTATGGCGACACATTGTGTATGTAAGCATTACTGTGTTCCGGTTTGCAGGGTAACAGCGTACAGAACTAATGAGACACGCTGCCGAGTGCTTTTAGGGCTGTCCAAACTAGATACGGTACGATACGATATAATCTAATACCTTTAAACGAGCAATTCTTGTATATATATTATATTTATAATTTGAGTCTCGGAAACGGCTCCTAGGATTTTCATGAAATTTAGTATGCAGGGGGTTTCGGTTTCAAGTTTCATTTTTAAAAAAACGTCGTTTTATCCGTTTTTTCAGACTTTGAAAACCCGAGCAAAGCTCGGTCATCCAGGTACTATACATATAATATACGATATGCCTCGAGCATTCATGCTAACCATCGAAGGCTCCTTCTTGCGGCGGCGTCGTGTGTCGGGTCGCTCTCTTCCCTCAGATATGGTTGAGGAGGGCGATGGCTGGCACATGCGTCATACTCGTGATCGGGTGCTGCTTGCGGGTCGCTGCTCAGCTCGCGATATACACATAAATTTTAAGATTTAAATTTCTTCTCCCCACATAGAAAAAAAAAAAATTATAAATCCAAGTTAACAAAGGTCATGGAACCCGGTGTCTGTGGAGTGTAATTAAAAAAAAAAAAAAAAAACTACTAGTTACGGTCTCAAATTATTAAATAGACAGATACGCGGTCTACAACCGCGTACCTGCTTCCATTCTGGATGCACCGTCCTTGTGGTTCAGAACCATGCTAAGATCTTGGCTTCAAGAGACCTTGTTTTATGACTTTTTACCCGACTGCCAAGGAAGGGTTATGTTTTTCGCGCGTATCTTGTATGTATGTAAATTTCTTTATATCCTCGTATCTTCCAAACGGCCAACTGGACAGATTATGTAAAGTTATTAAATAATAAATTAGGTAAGTTATGTTATCTGCACCCGAATTGATGTTTCCGATAGTACGTGTTTCGAAATGTTACTTTTTTTTACAGTTTGGCGTCTGTTAGTCTGCTGTTGCAATGTGGTGTTCGGACAGTTATTTTTATTTTGTGTTTACCCGACTGCCACGGAATTTTTTCAGGCGTATCTTGTATGTATGTAGGTATGTATGTATGTAAATTTCTTTATAATCTCGTATCTTCCAAACGGCCGAATGGATTACAACAACTAAAGTATCGTTAGATTCGTCTCAATAACGCAAGTGTTCATCCTTAGAAAGAGGTTTAAAAAAAAACAAGTTGGTGGATGTGTTTGATTTTATGTCTTTAAAAAAAAATAATGGAAAAATGACCACACTGCCTGGTTAAGTAGTAGTGCAGTGTAAGATGGAGCACGCTCACTTAGAAGAAACTTATTTACTCTAGATTTGAAGACACCCATATATGCCACAACCTCGCTGTACTAATAAAAAATGTGGAGAATTGGAGGGCTGCAGAAACAAAAACTTTAAATTTTTGAAGATTTTATTACTTCCTTTTTTTATGTCTGACAGGCTAGGTGTTTGACCACAGCTCACCTGATGTTAAGTGACGGTGTGGTCGAATATAGTAAAGCACACCTAGCCTGGAATGGAACTGGCTCTCAAGTGAGGCTGCCGGAACACACCGTTAGATGCTTGGCGGCAGATTTTCAACTTGAGGGTGGTATCTAGCCAGCCGAGTACTAGAAAGTACCCTACCACCATGCGAAAATTTATCTTCATTTATTTATCTTTTCCTATATCTGATTAATACTTTTATTATTCTTTCACTTATGGAAGTCAAGAAAATTTTCGTATTTGCTCTTGATCAAAAATCTTTGCGGGCCGCATACAGGTCGTGATTTTGGTAGTCAGCGATGCCCTGGATTGTTTTTCTGTTTTAAGTTCTGGGTTCCGGTACAATTGTATTCGACAGGCGTTATCTCTTACAATCAGGACAGCGTTTTGTTCGTTTCATAACTTATTTCAAACAAATCTGTGTGCTTTATTTTCGTCATCGTCGCTTGCCAACAGACTAGTAGAAGATTTTCATTTTATCTTAATCATTACTTAATTATTTTCAATTTTGCAGCGAAATTCAAAACCAAAATGTTCTATTTAATACAAATGAAGATCCCTCTACAACTGTTGACCTCTCAAGTGATGCTGCCGGAACACACGGTTTTTATAATAGTTTTTAGTTGGATACTTGTATATAGCGTTGATAGTTCGATGGTGAGCGCGGTCGGTTCACACGCCGAAGGGCGTGGGTTCAAACCCCAACACTAGCTTGAGCTGCCGGTTCTTGTTAGGCAAGCATGCTCCATAGTAAGCCGCATCTTCGTTTAACATCAGGCGATATGGTGGACAAACGTAAGCCTATTTGTAAACTAAAAAAACTTGCTTCATATAAAGGTGTAGGCTGTTTCAAGCACGACTTGCGGTAACAGTGTAATGGATGGCCGCCAGCACAGCTTCTCCAATGTGGGGCTGTGTGTACCAAGTTGTACCAGTTTGAATACAAATAAAGCAAAACGAAAGTAACAAGTTAAAAAAAGCAGACACTCAAACTGCGACGCTCACTTCCTAAAGTTTATGAAAACAGATTATGTAAAGTTATTAAATAATAAATTAGGTAAGTTATGTTATCTGCACCCGAGTCGATGTTTTCGATAGTAGGTACGTGTTTCGAAATATTACTTTTTTTTTACAGTTTGGCGTCTGTTAGTCTGCAGTTGCAATGTGGTGTTCGGACTGTTATTTTTATTTTATTTTTTCGATAGTAAAGTTATGAGACGATGGTTAGTCTCAATTGTCACGTAGTTATTTCAATTGTTTGTATTTTTAATTTATAGTATGCTTTTCTTATCATGTGTATGTATAGATTTTTTTTCATCCTCAGCCATTTAAGACGTCCACGGCTGGACATACCTCCTCCTCCTATGTCTCCTCATATGTCCTCCTCCTGGGGGGTTTTTGCCAATACTCGCCACGCTTGGCAGGCGGGTTGGCGAGCGCAGTTAGTTGTGATTGTTCAAGGAAGACGCTGCTGCCCATCTTCCGGATTACATCCCTTAGCCGACTCTTACGGCAACCACGGGTAGAGAGGGTGGCGTACTATTCTGACGCCAACACCACCACGGCAAACAGCCACAATCACACCACGGCAGCTTTTTTTTTTCGTTTTATTTTATTTTTTTACACCAACCTTACCTTGTTTTTTAACTTCTATATTTTCTTTTACTATTTATATACGGAACCCTCAATGACGAGTCTGGTTGGTACTTGGCCTGTTTTATTTAATAAATCAGATGCTGTAGTTCTATTTTACTCTGTGTCTTTACAATCGTTTTAAGAATTCAAACTTAAGATGTAAATTTGTTTGCCACGTCGACAGCCTCGGTAGCGCAGTAGGCAGCGCGTAAGTCTCATAATCTTAAGGTCGTGAGTTCGATCCTCACCCGGGGCATATCTTTTGTTGACACTCATTTCTGTGTTATTCTATATGTATTCATGCTTTGTTTTACAAAATTTTCATGTTGCTTGCTTCGGTTTCTTATACAACCACATATCGTATTTCGTAACAATCATATTTCTGTTAAGATTTTTAGGTTATTAACATAGTCTGTGCTATTCAGTGATAAAAAATAAAAATTCCACTAAGTAAATAATTTATTATAATAGTTAATTATTAACTAATTATATCACGATAATATCAGTAAATACTTGTTTCCGTGTGTTATTAAAATCACATTAAATTTTGTTTATTCACGTGGACGTAACGGAACGTGGTTATCAAATACAAAAACAAAAAATTCTTATAATTCAAAACAAGGTTTTGAATACAAACCAGAATCACGGGTTAAGGTACGGTGTAGTGTGTAGGTATCTAACCATTATTTTGTCAAAATAATGGATTTAAAAAAATAGGCTTGCGTTTGTCCGCGCCGCCTCAACTGATGTTAAGTAACTTATCGTTGTTTCATTTCTGAGATGGCTAGGCCTTCATAGATGCATTTTTTGTAAGTAGTTATGTCTTTGTACTTATATATTTGTAAAAAAATAAATATGAATGCAAATAAGCACCTAACTTCAATTCTATTTTGTATCTATTCTTGTATCAGACATCGCAATAATATGACCTCCAAAGAATGCTTGTCTCTCCAGGAGGTAACAAAACAAGATTGATGGTTGATTGGTGCCCGTTATTACTAAGTTTATTGACAGCTATCTAGCATCCTTCCTGCACACTCGGCCTAGAGCAGGGACGTACTCGGTGCGCACTGCACAAAGAGATTTAATTGCGCGCATAATATTATAAATCAGTTATGTTTTGTGCACGTTAAAGTTCATGTATCATAGCAAAATCAAATTCGCGAAAGTTATATTACATATGCACAAATCAGCCTCGAATATACTAAGAATATAAAAAATATCGTAGGGCATTTCACACGACGCCATCTAGCCCCAAACTAAGCAAAGCTTGTGCTATGGGAACTACGTACCTAATTGATAGAATACTTCACTATCACTACATAGTATAAAACAAAGTCGCTTTCTCTGTCCCTATATCCCTATGTATGCTTAAATCTTTAAAACCACGCAACGGATTTCGATGCGGTTTTTTTAAATAGATGGAGTGATTGAAGAGGAAGGTTTATATGTATAATACATACATATGCACCACATTAATATCTACATTGCACCCGTGCGAAGCGGGGGCGGGTCGCTAGTATATTATATTTGACGATTATTTTAAAAATAAGAGATTATTGAATTACTGTAAGTATGTTTTTTATTGACATCTTTTATATTTGACATATTATTTTGATGACATATGTTATGATTTTGTTATTTTTAAATATGAATGGAAAATTACCTGTAACTTTGGTGTTATCAATAAAATATTTGTTTTTGTAACCAACTACACGCTCTCATGATGATAAGAATTAACGCATGTCCATGACAATTGCAGCGACACACAGAACTTTAATTAGCAAAATAAAGTCCCGGGCATCGCTGCTTTGCGCTCATTATTTTGAGACATTCGATGGATAGCCTTAAAACAGCCCTGTAATTTCGCTAGCTACAGTAGGTACCCTTCGGCGTGTGAACCGACCGCGCTAACCGCTGAGCTATCATCGCTACAATCTGTAGATACGTAAACCTATTGTGGCTTTCTTTCAACTAAGCTACCATTTAATAACCATAAAAAAATAATAGATCTATAATTAGCTCAAAAATATAAACATGGACATTGTTTCCTATATTATTATTTCCATAAAGAGAACCTGCCACTCGAGTGTCGGATTAAGAGCTGATTTCCTCAAAAAATCCCACGTTCGCTCCGCCCATACGCTATTCCCTAACCATAAAAGAATAAGGATGAAAATAGAATCTACCGCTTTGGTTATAAGAGACTCAGATAGATATATAACTCTTTACAGTTAACACCAAAACTTCAAAATAGAAATAAAACAATTAACATTCTAATGAAGTGCAACAATTGGTGGCGTTATCGCTTAGACCGATCTCTTCCAGACAAGACTAAAAAATACATAACATTTACATAAATACCTACGGTAATTACATACATGTTTATAGGCATTTACTTAGATATGCATAATAATAATAATAATAATGGGCCGTGGTGGTGCCGGCGGCGGCGTAAGAATAGTACCCCACCCATCTCTACCCGTGGTTGACGTAAGAGTCGGCTAAGGGATGTAATCCGGAAGATGGGCAGCAGCGTCTTCCTTGAACTGTCACACCTAACTGCACTCGCCAACCCGCCGGCCAAGCGTGGCGAGTATTGGCAAGACCCCCCAGGAGGAGGCCTATGTCCAGTAGTGGACGACTTATGGCTGATGATGACATAATAATATTAATGAAAAACTGCCGCTTAGCAGTAGATATTACTAAGTCCCGAACACAGTAATTATATTACACAAAACAGAATACAGTCATATTAAGTAATAGAAGTAGAAATATTTAAGTCAAAGTTAAAGGTAAGTATTTTTTTTAGTTTAAGTTATGTTTAGTTTATTTATTGTTGTTCATAAAGATGACCTCCTTTCGGATTAATTCGTCCCAAGCTTATAACCCTGTATAAAAGAAGATATACTTATATTACGTTAATAGTTAGTATGCCGGGGATCGACTCGGTAAGGTCAGAGCGACCGACGTGATCGTTGAGAACTACTGTGAAACTGCAAGTTGTGTTAGCGATAGTTATTTTTCTCTTTTGGGATAGAGAGTTAATTGTACAAATTACATGATTTGATATGTATGATAAAATAACCACCGACGCCCACTTAGAGAATTAGCAAGTTAAAGTGGCTGTACAGCTCACCGCTTCATGGTAAATAAAACTCCGGCTCAATTTGCTGACGAATTTGTATGATATATTCATTAATATATAAAATAACTTTTTACATATGCGTGCCCGCAGCGGCGTGCCGGCAGAGAGAGAGGTTAACAAAAACAGACAATGACAGCTATCTGTCATTGTCAATTGAAGTAAATACTTTCACAAGATTTGGCTCTTGCATGCTACATTTAGCTGAAACTAATACAGTGGCAGTGGGCAGGGCACATAGCACGCAGAATTGCCGATTGAAAATTGAAAGATGGCCGATGGGGCTGCAAAGTTCTGGAGTGGAAACCAAGGGCCGGCAAGCGCAGCGTAGAACGTCCACGCACAGGGTGGACGTTCGACCTCATAAAGACCGCTTCCAACCGGTCTTCATGGAAATTATTATGGCCCATGTCCAACAGCGGGCGTTCTACGGCTGAGATGATGACGACGATGATGATGAAGGTAATAAAATAAATTATAACTAAAATAAAACATAACTGAAGTATCATCATCAGCCATAGGATGTCCACTGCTGGACATAAGCCTCCTCCTGGGGGGGTTTTGCCAACACTCGCCACGCTTGGCAGGCGGGTTGGCGAGCGCAGTTAGGTGTGATTGTTCAAGGAAGACGCTGCTCCCATCTTCTGGATTATATATCCCTTAGCCGACTCTTACGGCAACCACGGGTAGAGAGGGTGGGGTACAATTCTTACGCCGGTACCACCACGGCAATACTGAAAGTATACAAAACTGAAGTATATTAATAAATAATGATTTAACATACATAAGCAAAAAAGCCGATAGTTTAAACATTCGCTGATTTTAGATATTTATAAATAAATAAAAAAAAAAAAAAAAAAGAATATATTTTTTATTTTTGTTAACTATTAATGTCTTAAATATCTCTAGATATAAACATAAAACTCACGTCAGTGTTTTATTTAGAACTAATAAAAAGTATAACATACAAATAACAGCTTTAAAAATATCTTAGAATTAACGCCACTACGCTATTTGCAATAAGAAAATAAGAAAGCTAAGAAAATAATGAAAACCGATGAGAATTTAGATTTTTGTAAAACACGTAAGCGACACACGTATTAAGGACATTTTCAGAGTGGCGCCGCGGCGGTTGGCAATGACCTCGGCGGCTGAATGGATCGCGAAAACAAAGCGATGTTGCGAACCGGAAGCAAAGCAAACATGTGAGCGTTCCGCTAACGGACAAAGTACAGCTTTTGGTAAACAACATTGTTGACAATGCTGTCAGGTATATAATTTTGCGCGAATCTAAATCTAAATGCAATAGGTGAAAATACTGTCACGCAGGAATTGACACGGGCTACGACCCTTTTGTGAACTTGTATAATTTTTTTAAGGCTTAATTTTTGTCCATATGTCCTGATGTTAAGTGACGGTATGGTTGTAGATGGTGAACACACCTAGCCTGGAATGGAACTGTCTCTCAAGTGAGCCTGCCGGAACACACCGTTAGGTGACAGATTTTCAAACTTGAAAAGGGTGGTAGCTAGCTAGCCGAATACTAGAAAGTACCCTACCACCACGCTAATGTTTCCTCAGCAAGTTTTTCTTAACCGGCAGCTCACAAGCATATTGTTAGGTTTGAACTCACGGACTCCGGCGTGTGAACAGACCTCACTAACCACTGAGCTATAATCGTTAAGAAAAGTCAAACGGATATTTTGACAGAAACGCGGAAAAATCGTGCGCGGTAATCAGAAAAAAATATTTAAAAATATGTGTTTTTCGAGTGTTACACATAAAATAGTAGTGCGTGATACGTGTGTGAGTGTGAGAAGTGATATAATCTGGGGAAACCTGACTTTTCATTAAGCTTCCAAAATACCGTCGAAGTTCGAAGTCACCACTTTATCAGGGCATTACTGAACTTAACCTTGACTTACTTTGACCGTGACTTAGACGCATTCAACTTGATTTCCATAAAATACTTGAAATGTTAAAGTACTTGACACTGGCAAATGCAGAGAGTGCGACGCCGAAACAAAGAAGAAAGAAAATGAAGCCTTAGGTATAAAGTTACGTAACCCAGATATTTGGAAACTCTAATTATGTCATGGCTGTTTGCCTAAACGGATTCCAGTTGTTAGAGCTGAACTAATACAAAATCAATGGAAACAAGCTTATTCGGCTTCAGTTACATTTTGTTACGATATTATTTGTGAAGTAGTCTTTTCTCATTCTTTGTTTTGGTTTTGCGTATTAGATTATTACCACACATTACATCACACCAATATTATAAAACGAGCGTATCTCAGACTACCGGAAGGCACAAGGCATGTCGGCCGTCCCAAGTATAGATCGCAGCGATGACAGCTCAGTGGTTAACGCGGTCGTTCACACACCGAAGGGCGTGAGTTCAAACCTTAACAATGAGCTAGAGCTGCCTTGCTTGCATAGAACAAGCATTTATCGTCACATAAATATTTGTTCTGGCGGGAATCGAACCCACGCGCCCCTACAGCTCTTGAAGCGGATATTCTAACAGAGCAGTACGAATCAGCCTTATTTTTTATACTGCGGCAATACGCACATAAATTAGAAAAGATAGAAACGTGCTTACCGTAGGATTCGAACCTAGGACCAATTTGGATTGAAGCCAGACGCTCTTCGGAAACACGGCAGTCAAAAGTTAGTTATTAAGTTTATATAGCATAGCGATAACAGCTCAGTGGTTATTTCATTGTTGTGGTGGTGGTGTTAGTGGTTAGCTTATTGTTGAGGTTTGGACCCACGCCCTTCGGCATGCGAATCTATCGCACTAACCACCGAGCCATCATCGCCATAAAACAGTAATAAGAGGGTTATAACTCTAATCTTTATTTTCTTTTAAGTGTAAATATAAATTACACAGGTGTTCAGTTTTTCTTCTGATTTTCCATAAATAGATGAGGAAGTAGCGATGTCTTCCGTCTCATTAAACGGTGTAGGTACCTACTGCATCTGCATCAACGCAATGTTATCTCGAACAGCTCGGGTCATTCTGCAACAGTAAGTACTTACACAACTTACATTACTTTTGTTCTAAATATAATATATATTTATCGGATGACATCCAAAGCAGAATGGCTCCGAGATGTCGTGACCTACGACAATTAAGTGTCTGCCTAGAGCTAGAGGGCAACAGAATGTATTGCACTTCCTGACTAGAGCGGCCTTCACCCCGATGCGACGTCGAACGTGCTCTCTAGTTATTTACAGAAAGAAAAGTATGTAAAAGTATTCTATCGAAATTTCGGCAGACTAGTTGAGAGACTGTCTGACTTCCAATCTGAAGGTCCTTGGTTCAGATTCCACGGCACGCACCTCTTTTCTCTTTTAATTTTTTTTTTTATGTAACAGTAATGAGACGAACGAGACGCTCTCCTGATGTTAAGAGACGCCTGTCCATGGCCATTGCAGCGATACACAGAACTTTGAGTAGTAGAACAAAGTCCAGGGCATCGCTGCTTTGGCACTCATTACTTTGAGACTAGATGGTTAGTCTCAATAGCCCTGTAATTTCGCTAGCTGCAGTACTCTTCAAATCGGAACACAGCAATGTTTACACACTACTGCTTGGCGGCAGAATATCTGGTACTGCGGTGGTACTTACCTAGATGACCTCCTGCTAAGGAAATCTACCACCGAGTAAAATGTATGTGCGTATTGCCGATAACTTTAAATGGTGAAGGAAAACATTGTGAGGAAACCTAAATGAATGACAGTTGTCGAAGATGTGTAAAGTCTACCAACCCGCATTTGGCCAGCGTGTTGGACTATGGCCTTATTCTTCTCACAGTAAGAAGAGACCAGTAGTGGGTTTGTTTATAAAAATCACAGGCATGACTCGGAACGCCTAGCCATGACCATAGCAGCAGCTGAATAAAACAAAGTCCGAGCATTTAATTTAGTACTTTGAGATGCTTTAAATAGCTCTGTAATTTCGCTAGATGCATCTTTCGAAATGGAGTTTAGGAGTTTAGTATAGGCAGAAGAATATCCATTATTGCGGCAGTACTTACCTAAACGACATCCTGCAAAGGAGATATATCACCAAACAAATATCTATAGTAACCAGAGTATCCGGTACTGTGTTGGTGTCTATGTATGTTGGTGATTAAACAAAAAGGCAGCCAAGCAAGTAATTTTTATACGATAAAATTTTATTGATAACACTAAAATTATAACCCATACACAACACGTGTCGACGATGTTGATTGCCCTGATGACTCATTGGTAGTAGGTCTGCTTCAAGAGCAGCAGGATGTGGGTTCGATTCCCACCCAGGACAAACATTTTGTAGTATAAACAAATGTTTGTTCTCTGTCTGGGTGCATAAAAATGTATTTACAAAAAAAAAAATAAGTATTTTTTCAGACATTTTACTCCTCAACAAGTGTACAAGCTTTGCTTAGTTTAGTGTCAGATGACGCTATGTGTAATGCCCTTCGATATTTATTTATTTTTATATTATTTATTATTTAACTGTTTACTGCAGCGAGAAGAAGATAATTATAAAGACTTGCGGTCATTTTTATTAGTTAATAGTAGCTAAGCGACACAAGCTCCAAAATAAAAATAAGATGAAAAAAAAAAAAGATATTAAGGAATAATTCGGATAAATATTTTAAATTGTCGTCAAGTTAAACATGTAACCAAAACGACTTTTAAGCGGAAATAAACTAAATATGATATATCTTTAGTTCTTGAATAATTATAAGTCATATTTCAATTCATTTCAAAAATAACATTTAAAAATGTCAAAATATGAATAACATGTCAATACAATTATATGTCAATGTAATAAAATACCAATAAGAGTTAATAATTACTTATAAATGATTTAGCCAAACTGATATTATGACCTTACTAATGAGTGGTTTCATGGTCAATTTATATGCAGTAGAAGTGGGAGTGTGAATCAGCGAAATCTCTTTATAATCTATTAAAAGACCTCGGCCTGCTAAGAACATCTATAAATTTATAGCTGGAAGAGTATCCAAAACGGCGTTGGTAGAATCATATCAAATTTGTTTGGGTAGGGATGGGGGGACACGGGCAGGGAAGGTAAATGTTAATACGTATTGTAAAGGTAAGTTTTTTTTTTGGTGGTGGGTTAGACATTTGACCACAGCTCACCTGATGGTGTGGTCAAAGATGGTAAACACATAGTCTGGAATGAAAGTGGTTGCCGGAACACACCGTTGGGTGCTATACGGCAGATTTCTTCTATTTTTCCCGCGAAGTTATAATTTGGGCGTCTCCAAATCCAGAGTAAAGTAGTTAACAGGTTTTTTCTAGGTAAGCCTGCTTCATCTTAGAATACATCCTCCTTAACATCAGGCAGGGTATTGTCAAACGGAAACCTATTTCGAATAAAAAAGAAAAAATATGTACCTTACCACCATGCTATGGTTTCTTCACGATTTCACTGGTAGCTCAAGCTCATTGTTGGGGTTTGAAACCAGGCTCTTCAGCGTGTGATCCGACCGAATTAACTCCTAAGCTATCATCGCTACAAACTTATAAAAGTTTATAAAATAAAATTTTCGTCTCATTTTAATTATTATTTTCATCAAAGTAATAGAACATGGCATTTCTATTCGTGGCAACGAATCCAGCATGCTGGGAGCATCATCACATTGAATGGGAATGCTTATTCGTAGGCAAAGATAAACGACACCCATACGATCATGCGGTGCATTGACCAGACGCTTATAAATGTTTTGATAAAGGTGACTTTCTAATCTCCAGGTACCCAATGCTTCTACACCAAAAGACAAATAACCAATACTGAGGTTAGCATGTTCGCTGCTTGTGCTGAAAACATAAGTGGATACTGACAATTGATTGAACATAGACAACTGCATTCAGACAAAGACATGAAACGGAAGTACTTAGACATAATACCTAGTTAAACGATATCGATTTACATTTTCGGTTTGTAATTAAATCACTGGCCGCAATTTGTGGTTCGGTAAGGATTGACGTAGGCAAGTCGTTAGGGATGGAGGCTCTTCAGGTCCATTCTTAACAAGGAAGGGTCCCAAGGGACCAGCGCCGTCGGGGCCGCGGACGAGTGCAAAGCATTCCTGTAGTCCCGGCACATAGGCGTCAAGCTGTGACACCCCCAGGGTTTTTAGTGGGCAGGTTGCCACTTGGTGGACAGTCCCACATATCCACCGCGTTTCTTCTGGAGCCGGTGGTATCAATAAAAGATTTCCCTGGACAAAAAAACTTTTTTTTATGGCTGACAGGCTAGGTGTTTGACCACAGCTCACCTGATGTTAAGTGACGTTGTGGTCGAAGATGGTAAACACACCTAGCCTGGAATGGAACTGGCTCTCCAGTGAGGCTGCCGGAACACACTGTTAGATGCTGCAGAACGATAAGCCGAAGATTGGGGCGAGTTGCTCGTCTAGGGAGACGTTTTTGTCCAGCGCTGGATGCTAGGATGATTACAATGATGATGATTCAATTTATAGTCTTATTTTTCCAAACTACACGCGGATTTATTTAATAGTTGTTTGTCCACAATAACACCTCTAGCAAAAAATATTTCTATAAAACGTTACGTAACTTTTTGTTTTCCATACAAAACACAAATTAACTTCATTTGTTTATGTTGGCAGTGACGAATTAAGTCAAAATGGCGTGCAAAAAACCTTATAGCTTATTAATGGTTACTTTGTTTGGACTGAATCTCAAGGGCTTGTGCTGGATCAGTAAACAGACAACTAAACAGACTTGTTATGAAATATATTACACAAAACGTAATGTCACAAATTCGCTTGGTGATTGATCTTCTAAACATGGTGTAGTTCAGGTAGGTACTATCGTTGAGACTAACTATCGAAAGTCTGAAAGTAATGAATTGAGAAAGAAATGAATTCCTTACGATTCCTTTACTGAAAGCTCAAAGTTCATTGTTGAGATTTGAGCCCACGCTATTTGGCGTGTGAATCAACTGTACTAGACACTG
The DNA here is from genome assembly GCA_950106695.1 of Biston stratarius. NCBI lineage: Eukaryota > Metazoa > Arthropoda > Insecta > Lepidoptera > Geometridae > Biston > Biston stratarius. The sequence goes on from OX467116.1 coordinate 9,686,585, forward strand.
AGATATCATCGCTTCAAAATCAGTTACAAAAACATCGGTCTTCAACGGAACCCTGTTACCGAATTTTGGCTATTCTTCATCAGACGAAGCCCTTTGTAGGTATCAGACAGTTATATAATGTGTGATGTCATTATACATACCTGTATCAGGTATATAGATATTATCACGTAGAATAAATACCCCAATCTAATTAGTTATGTACTGTTGAGGAATATTGGGCTGGAATGGCATGTGAGTCCATTTAGCATGGAAAGAAATATGAGCAAACGTTTGTAAAAACATGCTCATACTTTGTCTTTTTTTAAGTTAGGGGTTCATTTTTAAAATAGTTATTTTATAGTAGTCTAATAACATCAAAAATTATTAAATTGGAAAAAATAATTTTAAAGATATTTTTTTAAATAAAGAGTCAAACAGAAAGATTTTCTATCTACCTATTTAAAAAGCGCCCGAAAAACGTCCTTTGCAAGAAACCGGAATAGAACTATGACATTAGACATTAGACATCTATAATCATCTATAGGGCGTCAGATACTTCTTGTGATATATCTTAAATTCAAAGAGTTTGACTTATAAACGTAACTTAAAGTTTACCAATGCATGAAAACTGCGTCAACTTCTCACCGCCTGACGTGAAAAGTCACGCATGGAAATTATTTAGGTGGCGTAGATTAAGAGCATCGTATACCGCGTACTTGGCCATACAAAAAGAAAAACCTCTTTTCTACCTCTTAATATTGTCCGATTTTGGTGATTTTTTTTTTCATGTAATCAACACCTTAATTACTAGGCTTATACGTTGGATTTTTTCCATTTTTTCAAATCGCTTATAAGTTACAAGCCTCTGAAAAGCCATTTTTTTGCGCAGAAACTTGGCTTGAAATCATTGATTTATTTTACAGAAACCAAAAACTTTTCTGTAAAAAACAAAACGTATAAGCCTAGAATACATCTTATTCTAGCGATTAAGACCAAAAACAAAACATTTTTTTAAGTTTTAAGGGGTGAAAAAAGGTTTTTCCTGGAACGTAAATTCTAGCAAAAAATGTACCTAAAATTCTCACGAGCAGCAACTCTCTCTATCGGGCACACAGGGGGTCGGGGGGATGGTCACATTACACAGACAAGCAATAGAGATGCTTACAGGTATATCGATACTAGAGATGGGAAAGACAACAGTGTCGATGACTTTATTTTTCTTTACTCACGATTTTGAAGTAAAATGCGTATCTTGAAAATGAATTCGTTCTACATTCCTACAGACATAACTAGTTGATAGGCAGAAGGGGAGGGGTGGGGGAATGTAAAGAAATTGTGTGTAGTGCTATTTGTGGTACATATTACGTTGATCTACCTACTAGTTTTTTCTAAGCTTTGTGATAAAGCTTTAAGGAAATGATAGTCTGAGAGCTTTCTAAAAAGCAAATAAATAATTAATCGTACGTCAATAATTAATTAACATCAAGCTTGAAAGGTCACGCTTGATAAAGTCCACGCTCGCGCTCATATACAAAACCCCGAAAGCTCTCAACTCGAACTCTCCAATTGCTTCAATTACCTATAGAATCTTACTACAGTAGACGAGATCAATAACATGTTCGTAGAAACTGTCCATACGGTGAGCTCTTAGTTTTTTAGACCCCGCCGTACAAATAGACCGCTCGTTGCGATTGCTGTATTCCAGTGATGCAGAGTCATATAGACAGCTCAATAGGCAGGTATCCAAATCCTCGCGATACGACATACGTATATTTAACACCAATAAAGTTAAAGGTACAATAGATAGGAATAAAGGCTCCAAGGTGTTTGTAAGAGACTTGTCTATTAGGAAAATCCATCTCACGAAGCTGAAAAGAGAAGAGTGCAGTATAGCGTCGACCAAACAGAGGTATTAGAGGAGGTCGAAAGGTTCTATGGGCAGTTATACGCTACGGTTGCTGAGCTTGTTAGCAGCGCGGCCAAAGACCCACTAGCCAAATTGAGCCGACACTATACCGAAAATATCCCGGACATCAGCCTGTACGAGATTAGAATGGCCCTGAAACAGCTTAAGAACAACAAGGCGCCGAGTGATGACGGAATCACATCAGAGCTTTTCAAAGTGGATGGAACACCGGTACTTAAAGTCCTACAGGAGCTCTTTAATTCCGTTGTACTCGAAGGTGTAACGCCAGAAGCATGGAAAAGAGGCGTGATGAAGCTATTCTTAAAAAAAAGTAACAACACCGTTTTGAAAAATTACAGACCCATCTCGCCTCTGAACCGTGTTTATAAGTTGTTTTCGAGGGTCATTACGAATCGTTTCAGTTGCAGTCTCGATAACTTTCAGCCTTCCGAATAAGCCAGTTTCCGAAAAGGTTTACAGTACCATAGACCGTATTCACACGCTACGGCAAATTATACAGAAGAACGAAGAGTACAGTTTGCCATTATGCTTAGCGTTTGTGGACTATGAAAACGCCTTTGACATATGTCGTTAGCGACATACCCCAACGGATTAGCAAGTTGAACTGGCAGTGGGCAGGGCACATAGCACGCAGCACTGATGGCCGATGGGGCTGCAAAGTTTTGAAGTGAAGACTACAGATCAGCAAGCGCAGCGTAGGACGTCCACCCACAAGGTGGACAGACGGCCTCATAAAGACCGCAGGAACGCGCTGGATGCGAGCCGCTTCCAAACAGTCTTTATGGAAGTCAATGGGGGAGGCCTATGTCCAGCAGTGGACGTCCTACGGCTGAAATTATGATGATGACGTCAATAAACTTAAGCCATCTATAATTTTATATAAATTCACAAGTTCACAACTACGCATTAATTAATCTCCGAAGCGTAAGCTGTCCGACAAGTATTACAAAATGACACCCTTTACTACTATTAGTCTTTACCTATGAAATTGCAGTTTTATATGATTTAAAAAAATCAAACGATTTTTTTCCATATTTTTATTTCTATTTATTAAAATAATCACGCATGCAATCGATGTATCTTTGTCAACGTAGTGGCAGTTTATTGATAGAATAAAGAAATCAGCCGGACGGGAGGTAACAAATTCATCGAGGGCATTTTTTACTGCCTGTCGGGTATTTGGCAATGGACGTCCTACGGCTGAGATGATGATGATCGAGTATTTAATTTTTTTAAATTCAAATTCTGGAAATCATTGTGTTCAGTAATAGTACACATCTGGTATCGTCAAAATAGTTATCGAATAGTAAACCATTTACTATTTAGAAAAACAGATTTACTAGGTACTTACTTAATTAGTAAATCTGTCCAAATAGTAAGTAAATAGAATACTAATTTATTCAATGCCTACCTCGTGCAAATACTTATATTATTATTACCAAGTTAGGTATTTACTCGTTATCACACTACTATTATATGCCACTAAAATTATGATTTCTTCGTATAAAAGTACCGAATCACAATTTTAGCGCACCAAACAATATCGACAGCGCGGCGCGGCGATTCCTCGACTGAGCGGAGTAGCGAGTAGACATGTGTGCGTGCAGAGACGCACACACTGAAGCTCACGGTGAGCACTACTATTTTATTCTGTGACGCGGCTGCGGGGAGCGTTGAGATAGCAATACGTTTGCTTAATACCTAAAACTCAAAAACAGTGGTCGGTATACGATCCTCTTAACGTTATAAGTAAAACCCAAAATAATAAACAAGGTCAAAAGGAAGTCCGATGATAGATCATCATCATCATCTCAGCCGTAGAACATCTACTCCTGGACCTATGCCTCCTCCATTGACTTCCATAAAGACCGGTTGGAAGCTGGAAGGTCGTCTGTTGACCTTGTGGGTGGACGTCCTACGCTGCGATTGCCGGTCCGTGGTCTCTACTCCAGAACATAGCAGCCCCATGGGCCATCAGTTCTGCGTGCTATGTGTCCTGCCCACTGCCACTTCAACTTGCTAATCCGCTGGGCTATATCGGTTACTTTAGTTCATCTATGGATCATTTCTGATTCAATCTCGTAGGAAACTCCGAGCATATCTCTAGACGATAGATATGGTAGAATAATATAAGAAAAACAACATCGAATTAGTTTCAATGAATAAAATGAAATCACTTTTAGACTTTTTCTTTTTGTTTGCTTAGATTTTTTTATGAATCATAAAGGATTGTAAGCTTCCCCAAGCTTTCATTTAACTGAAAGGGGTAAAATGTCATTATGGACACAAATAAATCAGCTCTTTTTTCTATGGAACAGCAAATTTTATTTTCACGATTTCCGAGTTGTACCCTTAGTAAAAGTTGCTCATAATGATAAGTACATTTACACCCTTTCGGTTGGTATACCCCTGTGTATATAGCTTTTACCATCATTTACAAAATATCTTTCGATTTGTTTGTTAGTCCCCTTTGGGCGGTTAAAAGTACATGTTATAATTTTTGTCTTCATCGCTTTTAAGTCAATCTGAATATTATAGTCACTATTCTATTCCTTTATTTTATTCTGTGGTTGTGCGGTGCGGTGACCAGCTCAAACCAATCCTGTTAGTTTTCAGTACGGAGCTGATGTAATTGAGTTTTTGTTTACGTGGGATGATGAAGCCGAACTACAGTTACGTACTTCGAAGTTTAATGATAAGTATAGGTTGAAAAACTTTTTATGCCATTGAGCTTGAGCTGCCGGTGAAGGAAAACTTCACGAGGAAAGCATAACGTGGTGTTAGGGTATTAACTCGTACTCTGCTGGGTAATTATGATTTTTTTGACATTTTATTGTATTGACAATATTTTTTATACTGACATGTTTGTATATTGACATACTTTATTTTGACATTTTGTTTTTAAACCAGTGTTTAAAAAAAAAATTATGACACATTTGTAATGATATTATGGAATTGACTTGTAAATTGGTGGTCAGTTAACATCAAGTGAACTGTGGTTAAACACCTAACCTGTCAACATTAAAAAAAAAAACCTCCTAGCTGCACCCCGAGGTGTAACCTTCTATATTTTGTTGGGATAAAAAGTAACTTATGTGTTAGTTCAGGGTGTCAGCTATCTCCATATGAAATTTCATAATAATTGGTCCAGCCATTTGAGCTTGAAGAAGTTAAAATATACAAACACACACACAAACAAGCGCGGTGAGTGACTAGGAACACCGTTTGTTAAAATATGAGAAGTTGTTTAGAAGAAACGTGGGAACAGGCGAACATAAGTACCTAATTACAAGCATAGGCAGCTAAAATCAAATGATAATCCTCCTTTGTGCGTCGGATAAAAGTATTGGTGTAATTCAAATAGGACATAATCAAAATTCGCAACCATTGTCAAAACTTAATGATCTTGATTTAACTCTATGTAAGAAAACAAATGGCGCTACTGCTTTCTCTATTAATTCTGGTAGAGCCTAAATAAATGGACCTATTAATAACAACATTTCATTACACTCTATTCTTGCAGGAGAGAGTCGTATACGTCATGTTAATGTGTTGCTGTAAAGAAAGTTTAACACTTATAAATGATAGATTTTTGAAATTATTGCGCAAATCTCTAGCAAAAAAAAAACGAATTTTCAAGCAAATTCTTATTACATAGTTTGCGGCAATTTACAGCAAATTAAACTACCTACTCAAGCTTAAATTTAAATCCTACTAAAACATAATATTTTACATATTTAATGTCAATTTTAGATGTGTTTACAAAACAGGTCAAAATAATTAATTTATTAATTTTATTTTTGGAATGTGTAACTAATTAAAAACTTTTGGACCTGTTTTGTAAATACATCTAAAATTGACACTAGGTAAAATATTATGAATAATATATATGTATATAGTAAATACATGTAATATATGATCAGTAATAAATAAAAAAGACCAACACATTATTATGATTACAAAAATAATCCAAAAACATTTAAAATCAGCATTTTCTGTGCATTTATATTAACTTGACAGCCCTGTTGGTTCATTTGTAATATGTCTGCCTTAAGAGCCGTAGAGCGTGGGTTCTGTACCCGCCCAGGACAAACGTTTTATGGTATAAACAAATGTTTGTTCTGTTTCTGGGTGTTCTGTATGTATCATAAGTTATATTTACAAAAAAAAAGTATTTATGTATTCTATCAATTATCTGACTTCCACCACACAAGCTCTGCTTAGATTGGGGTCAGACGGCAATGTAATGTCCTACGAAAAAAAAACTTATTCCTTTAAAACTTCTCTGAGTAGACGAGCTCTAAAGTGGAGACCATAAATCGTAATACGTAATGTAGGACGCCCCTATACTGAATGGAGTGACGATATACGGAAAATAGCTAACAGTGGTTGGAATGGAATAGCTGAAAAATGGTTTGAGTGGCGTTCCTTGACAGATAGCTGTGGTCAGCAGTGAACAATAGGCTGATTGTGATGATGACTTTATAGGTCAGTCATCTGTAATACTGCAAACTTTAGTAGGTACCCTTCAAAGTGTAACATAATAATTATGTTGACACATTGCTTACTACATTTAACGGTAGCATAATACTGTGAACGATGACAACAAAATTAAATTAAAAAAAAAACCATTTTCAATATTTTGTAAATGAAACAATTTAACAAAAAGTTCACAGTGATAAATTATTTAAAGTTTAAACCAATTATACTTGTGACTGAATATAAAACATTTATTTACAGATTTCAATGGATTTAAAATAATTTTCTCATCATTCCGAGTGATTAATTGTATAGTTGACGCGATATCAATACGAATATATTAATCAGTATGCGAGATCCGAGCTGCAATAATGGTTTTGTTCCCATTAAACACTACATTTTCGTAGTTTACCTAATCCATTTGCATTATTTAGCCAACAGACCGGTTTTCCAAGGCTTGGGATGAGTGTTATCTACAAATATCACTAACGCACCCGAGTCATTGTTCTGATGCAGTTTATAAACGCATTCAAGCGTGTTTTCCACTCACGTAATGTTTAAATTCGCACGATAGCGTTTATGATAATACGAGCGGTAGTTAGCTATACGCGTGTAGTTTTGATAAGGACTTAACCTCCTTTAACTCCAATTAATAACGCGCGTCATCAATGTCATCTTATTTCCGAATGCCTTTGCCTTTCTCGTGCATCCCTCCGACATTATAAAAGGGAGGGCTTGTGGCGCGCGGCCGCAGTCTCCGCTACGCCGTCGACCGAGCCAGTCGATCACAGATCGATCGCGCGCAGTGTAGTCACGTGTCTCGTAATATGGAGGGGGCACCGCAGACCGGCGTGCCTGAAGACGAGGGGATCGCGTCGGACCGCCGGCCGTCCAGCGACGACCACGCCGACCTGTCGGACTCGGCCTCCGAGGCAGGCTCCAACGGCGGCGGCAAAGACTCGGGCTGCGAAGTCGCTGCCGAGGCCCAGGAGCCGCCGTATTCACCCCCCGACGAGGAACTCTCCGCCAGAATAGTGGCTCAAGTTGAATTCTATTTCTCCGACGCCAACATTACGAAAGACGCCTTCTTGTTGAAGCACGTGCGAAGAAATAAGGAAGGATACGTTTCCCTTAAATTGATATCGAGCTTCAAAAGAGTTAAACATTTGACTAAAGACTGGAGAGTCGTCGCCGAAGCGCTGAAGCGGTCTACGAAACTGGAGATTAACGATCTGGGTACGAAGCTGAGGAGGATCGATCCGTTGCCCGCGTATGATGAAACGACGCCTTCCAGGACTGTGGTGGCGGTCAGGATGCCGATAGACCGTCCTTCGGTCGAGAACGTGTCGAGGCTGTTCGCAGGGTGCGGTGAAATCGCCCTAGTAAGGGTGCTGCGGCCCGGAAATCCCGTGCCGGCGGACGTTCGACAATTTCTCAACAAGAACCCTAGTTTGGTGAACTGTGTTTGTGCGTTGGTCGAGTTCACGGAGTCTGAATCGGCGAGGGAAGCGTTGCAGCTGCAGGGTCCCGAGGAGGAAGGTATGAAAGTGTACGAGCTGAACGGCGTGCCTCGCGAACCTAAGAGGAAGACGGCAGTCCGGCGCCCGACGCCGCGGCGCCACGAATGCGAATATTCCTCATGCTGCAGCGGATCTGAAGCTGAATACGACTACAGATACGTGACCCCATTCTATAGAAGAAATTCGAGCGGGTTCTTTGCGCCGCGCTCGCCTGAAATTCAGACCTGGGTGCCGCGAAGGCAGTCGACTTGCAGTCACAGCTCTGATTCAGGAGTTTCGTTTTATTGCAACTCGAGGCGAGCTTCCCAAGTGAGCACGGGGAGCGCCAGCAGCGCTGAAGGGTGGCTGTCGAGGAGGCTGTCGGGATGTTCGCTGTCGGGGACGGAGTGCGGCGGAGGCGGAAGGCGGCTGTCGTGCGCCCCCAGGTTCGAGCCCCGCGCGCCCGCGGTCCCGGACGGCACCCGCGGCTTCCACGCGGCCGCGCGTCAACGCAGAATCTCAGATTTAGCGCTATACTCGCGCTAGAAAGCGTCCGCCAACCGTGACACCTTTCTAACGTTGGATAACCGACCACCTTTCACGTTGCGCGATTTTTTAATCTATTTCGTACGAGGAAGCGGCTCGCGTGTGTTACGCTCGATGGTCGCGAGTTTTTGAGTTTTCTTTTGTTGAATTTGTGGTCGCCTGTCGCAGACCGTTTATTTGTACAGTTTTAAGATTTGCGACAGGTCGGCTCGAACAAATTCGAGCGAATCTTAGCGATAGAGAATTTTGAGACTGTACCAATATTTTTGTTACTGAAAAATAATAACACCTCGCGTAATAGTACAGTCGTCGCTAAGATCGCATTGTCACTGCCAAAAGTCTCACTATCGTTCCGGTAGAGCGACATTTGGTCTAAACTAAGTTACCTTTTATACATTGATAAAATTGTGATCGATAAGCTCATTTAGAATTAAGTCACAGACAGCTGTGTTTAGCATAATTTCATTCACATAACTAGTAATTTATTAGTATTTATTTCGCGTATTTATTGTCGGCGCGTGCGCGTGGGGCGGGCGAGTTTTCGATCCCGTTATGTCAGAGTTGTCAGCACAAAAAAAACAGAAGCAAAATCGACATGCATTGCGATTGTAGTCTCGTATCCATCGAGTCGATTGGCGGAATTACGGACCGTGTTTTACGTAACAATGCATTCTTTAAAGAGAATGCTTGTCTTACATACGTAGGTACCTCCTACCGAGGAGTAAAAGTATTCGTCATTCCGCTGGACTACTATCATTAAGACTCGGTTCGCGCGGACCGCAACGAACCTTACTAATGAGATAGAAAGAGAGAGAGTTTATTTATTTTTCTCTTTCCCTCTCGTTGGCGCGTCTGTCGATGGTACATTCGTACCCGCTTCATGTCTGAGCGCAGCCTCACTGTAAATTTAAATTTAAGTCAACTAAAGTAAGTGAGTCGCCATTTCTCTACTGTAAGAAAAGTTGTGATGTATGTATGTGTTACGTTTAATTTATTTTTAAGCAGAGGTTTAATTTTGCTTTGGCACAATATGTTTTGCTTACCTCTGTTGCCGATGATTATATTTTAATTAAATATAAGTTTTTTCGAGTACAAGTTTGTTTTTCTGACCTTGGTTAGGGAAAGTGACCTGACCCCGCTCGCCTTGACTAATCGGTTTGGTGCGATACGACGGGTCGGAAGGTTTCGACAGATTTTGTTTGAAACTGGTTGCGCTTGCGGCTGTCGCTGGCTACTAGAATCGATGTAGAGCAATTCTTTTACGGTCATAGGTGAGAGAATTGAACAATTATATCATTTCGTTTTAATTCATTTAACATTGTCCTACCCTTGATGCAAATTACTAGGGTTTTTAAGACTATTCACACAGCGCCATCTAGCCCCAAAGTAAGCAAAGCTTGTACTATGGGAAGTACATAGATAACTTATAGAATATATATAAACTTTTTTGTTGTAAATATTTAATACATACAGAACAAACATTCTATCCCATGAACAAAGTTACATCTGCAATAACTCAACTTTACAGGAGAACAATTTAAAAGCTTTCAGAAAATAATTTTGTTCAACCTTGTTTTAATTGCACTAGAATATTGGTCTAGTGGATTTAAGACAGAAAGTAGAGTAATTTTTTTTTCTAAAACTTTAAACTGCTCTCTTATAAAAAGTTGAGTTTTTACAGATGTAACTTTGTTCTACGGAGGTCGATATGCTTGCCACACAAATGTTTATGAATGTGGGTTAGTTCCCCACTAACCCACACCCTACAGCCCTTGAAGCAAATACACTACCAAATGAGGACAGTGTTTTTTTTTTCACAACGGACTAGGCTTGCGATTGGCCACGATCTCACCTGATGGAAACTGACGATGTGGCCGAAGATGGAGCACGCTTGCCTAGGAAATACCTATTCACGTTCTTGAACAACCCCGGGTTGTACTTAGTTGACAAACACAGACTCTGGCAACGAGTTCCACACCTAAGCAGTTCTTACAAGAAACGTGGTCTGGAAACGTTTTGTACGTTTATAGGGAATTTGTATATGAGATATATCAATTTCTTCTCCAAATATACCAATGACGCAGATTTCGTCACGATTCCAGTTTCCTGCAACGGATAGATAGTAATTAGACTTTGAATAACGCGTCTAAATTCCTAACAAAACGGATTCGGGGTCGAACCCATAATCTCAAGAATGTGACGCATCTCTTTAATAACTTTACTTGAGATATCTCATTCTATATTTGTATATTGTGGGAATATAACTAATATAATTAGATGTTAATATATGCAACAGCTGTTTAGTGATGAGTGAATGATCCAAATACACAGGATTAAAGTTTGATTTATAAATGAGCTGATTTAACATTTGACAAGACAGCTTAACATTTGCTGCTAAATTGGAATACTAAGTAATAAGTTTAATGTCAAAGTAATACCTAATTTAAAAAAAATAAAATAGGTACAGTTTTTTAAATACTAAATAGGTTTGCGTTTGACCACGCCCTGCCTGATGTTAATCAAGATGCAGTCTACGATGAAGCACGCTTACCTAGAAAAAACCTGTTTACTCTGGATTTAAAGACACCCAAGTTGTACTTAGCAGGAAAAACAGACGCTGGCAGAGAGTTCTACATCCCCGCTGTACGTATTAAGAATGTGGAATCGAAGCGTTTAGTCCGTACGTGGGGAATATCCATTATGTAAGGATGGCGCTTTGGCCGTGTCTGCCGGCCGTCCGGTAATAAAAAGGGACAGGTGGAACCAAATCATGTAAGTCTAAGGCACACTCTCCGAAATGTATCCGATAGAAGACAGACAAACTAGCGACTTTACGACGATGCTTAAGGCTTTGTAACTGAGACGTGGCCAGAGTGTCGTCACCTACTAGCCTCCTAGCACGCTTCTCGATCGACTCCAGAGCCTCAAGTTGATACTTAGCAGAGCCGTCCCATTGGTGAGAGCAGTACTCCATACACTACCTTGCGCTTTATACCAACTAAGCAGCTGATCTGGTGTGAAGTACCGCCTCACCCTAGTTATTAATTACTTTCTTTCTTTCTTTACAAAAATTGTATGCAGTAAAAACATAAAGCACTCCGATTTGTCCAAACGGGTGTGTGGCCGTTATATAACGTATAACGGTTATTCAACACGTTATTGTAACGCAGAATTGGATCGAAGCTAATAGCTATTGTTGCAACTACTATTAGTACAATATTGCTTTAAATATACAATGTACGCAATATATATTTGTAATTGAAAACGTTATAGCCACTTATTAAGCACTAGCTGTTGCCCGCGGATGTGTCCGCGTGGAATTAAACAAAAAATGTTTGTTCAGTTCGCAGAATCAACGAAAAGTTTATAGTTCTGCAATCATCGCAAAGAAATACCTTAAAATTTGATATTCTAGCATTTTCTGGTATGAAAAGTATCCCGTATGTTAATCCAGGTAGTTAAATTTCATCCAAATCCGTTCAGCCGTTTTTGCGTGATTGAGTAACAAACATCCAAATGTACAAACTTTCACGTTTATAATATTAGTAGGATATAGTAGGATAGTAGGAAAGTAAACGAATATTACTAAACTGATAAAACTTATAGCATTTCCATGCTAATGATCCTCATCATTAAATCATCATTTGTTTTTTTAATTGCCACTTCACACCACTCACCACTCACCACACACACGCACGCAGGAAGTCGTCTAGGTAGGTACCACCGCAGTACCAGATATTCTGCCGTCAAGCAGTAGTGTGTAAACATTACTGTGTTCCGGTTTAAAGGGTACTGCAGCTAGCGAAATTACAGGGCTGTTGAGACTCAGCATCGAAGGTTCAAAGACATCATCATCAGCCTTTTAAAGTCCACTGCTGGACATAGGCCTCTCCCAAGACACGCCACTCAGCCCGATCCTCAGCTTTTCGCTTCCATCTGCCGCCAGCTGTCCCACGTATGTATATCGTCACTCCATCGAGTCTCAAAGTAATAAGCGCCAAAGCACCGATGCCTTGGACTTTGTTTTACTACTCGTAGTAGTGTATTGCTGTAATGGTCATGGACGTGCGTTATCTCTTACCATCAGAAGAGCGTATCGTTCGTCTCATTACTATTACATTTTTTTTAAAACCGGGGTCCATGACCTTTGTCAAGTTTAATTTTTTTCTTTTAATATTACTGATTTATATATATTACTAGCTGCGCCCCGCGGTTTTACCCGCGTGGTGATGGATGATGATGATGATGAAAAGTATCCTATGTTTTATTCCAGGGCCTAAAGTATCTACATGTAAAATTTCATCCAGATCCGTTCAGGCGTGATTAAGTAACAAACATCCATCCATCCAAACTTTCACATTTATAATATTAGTGGGATATTGGTAGAGAGTTTAATAAAGGTTACTTTGATGTTAGTCTTATTACTAGTTTGCGTGTATACAGCAAGCAGCACCCGATCACGAGTATGACGCATGTGCCAGCCATCGCCCTCCTCAACCATTTCTGAGGGAAGAGAGCGCCCGACACACGACGCCGCCGCAAGAAGGAGCCGTCGATGGAGCATGAATGCTCAAGGCATACGATCAATATCAGGTATCGCTTATATAGGTTAGTTAAATTGATTTAGGACACAGTGAGCATATCTCGTTACTTTTTAAGGTTTTTTTTTTTTTTTTTTTATAGCTGGCTTGGTGTTTGACCACAACTCACCTGATGTTAAGTGAAGGTGTGGTCGAAGATGGTAATGCACACCTAGCCTGGAATGGAACTGGCTCTCAAGTGAGGCTGCCGGAACACACCGTTAGATGCTTGGCGGCAGATTTTCTACTTGAGGGTGGTAGCTAGCCAGCCGAGTACTAGAAAGTACTCTACCACCACGCTATGGTTTCCTCACGATATTTTCCTTCACCGACAGCTCAAGCTCACTGTTGGGGTTTGAACCCACGCCCTTCGGCATGCGAACCGACCATGCTAACCACTGAGCTATCATCGCTATAAACCCTTATACTGTATTATAAACCCTTGAACTTGCAGCGCTTTTTAAATAAGACTTTATATAATCATATACAGTCCAGTTTTAAAATAGCGTTAATAGCCGAAAATTTGACGATAAAACATCATATTGCAAAAGAACTTAAGAGTGTTTTTTTGCAGAATATAGATTTGAAATTATAGATATTTGAACAAAACGTTTTAATTATTTCTCAAATCGCACTGAATTAAATGTTCATTAATTTTATGCAAAATTAATAAGTTAGTCGAAACCAAGGCAAACCTAATATTAGCTAAAATATACATACGTACCTACGTATAAATGTCAGTGGCGTGGGAAAACAGTCTGCTAGTCCACTGACACGGTAACCGTGAAGAAATTTACCATTTTATGTAAGAGAACGCTAGAATGGGTAATCATTTTTACTTCGACGACCGCCGCCGGACCGTTACGTAATTCTAACATATTGGTAAAAAGTAAGTACGGTCAGCAACAAAATACCTAATAATATTTATAGTAGCATTATCTGGGTCAAATAAATATTGTGGGACATTACACATAGCGCCATCTGACCCCAAACTAAGCAGAGCTTGTACTATGGAAGTGAAATAACTGATAGAATACACAAACACATTTGTAAATACTTTCTTATAATACATACAGAACACCCAAGCATATAAAAATATACATAAAATATCCATGACATATAAATATATATTGACAGCCCTGATGGCTCATTGGTAGTATGTCTGCTTTAAGAGTTGTAGGGCGTGGGTTCGATTCCCACCCAGGACAAATATTTTGTTTTATAAACAAATGTTTTTTTTATGTGTCTCTTTGAAGAGAGTACTTCAGGTCTACATGACCTATGATTATCTTGCCCATTCTACTATCGGACAGCCAGAAGCTCTAAGTAGCGATACATGGCACAGCGCTTCATGGTCGATATTCAAAAACTCGAACTAAACGGTTCGAATCTACCATCATTGTGCGAACCGCTACACAATAGAATTTGCTGTACGAGTAGGTGTACCCTGATGGTAACAAACTGGGTGTCCTTAAGACCGGTTAAATCGGTTTCTTCTAGGCGAGCGTGCTCCACCGCATCTTCGCTTATCATCAGGCGAGTCAAACGCAAGCGTATAATTTATTTAAAAAATGATGGTTTGGTACATTCTAGTATTCGACTGGCTATCTGCACCCTCAAGTTGATAATTGTTCATGGTGCTAGCTACCACAATTGCCCACTCATAAGGGTCCCAAGCATGCTGGCGGCATTGACTCTTTGAATAGCAATGCTAAAACGTTGAGCCAAATGAAAGACAGAACTTTAGTTACAAATCGTGTTTACCTTAAAATTAGCATTACCTTCTTGCAGTTCTGCTCAGAATGTGCTATGCTCTTTAAGCCCGCCTTCCACTGCGGGCGGAGCGGGCTCCGTACGGACTCCGTTTAAATCGCAACAGCTTTTTTCATAGAAGTGCTTCCACTGTGAATAAGCAGACTGAGCGGATCAAAAGAGTACAAAGAGTCACAAAATTGGTCGCAGAGTTCAGCGGATTTCCAACGGACTCCGTACGGATTCAGTTCAACTCGCAACGCAAAATTTCATACAAATGCTTCCACTGCGAACGAGTAAGCGGAACAAATTGAGCAAGTTAAAATGGGTCCGCTGCGTCATGGCGTCGCACGCGAGTTTTGAACGGACTCAGCTCACCTCCGCCCCCCGTCGCCATCCCTTGCCCGCTTTCGTCTGTCAGTTCAGAACACTCATCGCCGCCGCGCCGCTGGCAATGGAAGGCAAACATCTCGCTCATCCGACCCCGCTCATTTCCCACCTCACTCGCTCCGCAAAGCCCTCTGGCAGTGGAAGGCAAAATCTGAAACTCTTTCTTAGTGGAAGTGTACAACTACTTATACTCCGGTCCGCTCAGATCATCAGCGCAGTTTCCGCTCATTATCCTTTTTTAGTGGAAGGCGGGCATTAAAATCTTTCAACTGTCTTGCTGACCTTACCGCGTATTGTTTTTTTATATCTAGGTTTTGAGACGATCTTTTTGAATCTTTTTTACCGTGGGCGAATTAGGTTTGTAACAGTACACGAGGAGTCAACTGATGATTCCTCATTATGAATGCGTCCGTAATGATTACGCCCACGACGTGTCACTTGTTTCTAACAGACATTCAAGTAAGATAAGTAGGTACTAAGCAAAATTAATAAAAAGGTAAAATAAGAGAAGACTCTCTTATTTTCATCTTTATTAATTTTTTTTATGGCTGATAGGCTAGGTGTTTTGACCACAGCACACCTGATGTTAATTGACGGTGTGGTCGAAGATGATTAACACATCTAGCCTGGAATGGAACTGTCTCAAGTGAGGTTGCCGCAACACACCGTCAGATGCTTGACGGCAGACTTTCAACTTGAAACTGGTAGCTAGCCAGCCGAGTATTAGAAAGTACCCTACCACTGCGCTATGGTTTCCTCACGATGTTTTCCTTCACCGGCAGCATCAAGCTCATTGTTGGGGTTTGAATCCACGCCCTTCGAGGTGCGAACCGACCACGTTAACTACTGAGCTATCATCGCTGAAGCTTCGCTTTATACCTGTTGTCTCACGACGCAAATATTAAGAGTGAAAGAGAGATAAAAATACTTTTGTCTCAGTCCACGTTGGTCTTTCATGCTGGGATTCATATGCCATATGCCAAGTCACGTGAGAAAAAGCCGTGAGATCTCATTTTTTTAAATGTTGTTAAGATAAATTGGGCATAAATATCAGGTGTAATTTTTTTTTAAATATATGAAAATGAAAATAACGAGAAATTACAGAAACTTTATTGATACTTTTGTGTTATTTTCAAACGGAAGTGTAACAGTAATACATAGTTTGACCTCAAAATTTAAAATAAATTAGCACTGCTTCATGCCTTGTGTGGGTTGGATTCCCAGTTAGGACAAAACATTTTTGTAACGAACTTAGATGTTCTGTGTTCTAAATAAGTGTACCTATTACAAGTTTTACTTATTTTAGAGCTAAATACTCTTAATACTGTGTGTAATGACATCCAATATTTATTATTGGATAACCGATTCTTTGTATTAATGATAGATATTTAAACACCACCCCGGCCAGGTATCGAACTCACAAGCACTCGGCTTATAAAACAAGCGCGTAACCACTGACCTATAGACGTCATTTTGAGGTAGTTACTACGTATTTAATTTCACCTTCAAATTACCTAATTTCCTCACGAAAAGTTTTCACAATCATTTTAAGGAAAAAAAAAAACGTGAATCATTGTTTTTAACAAAATTCGCAACAGAGTCAAAACCCCAAAGAAATATAATAAACCAATTAACTATAAATGATGATGAACTGATCTGTTAATTTAAAATATTGTGTAGGAAAATCATTAGCGAAATATTTATTGTAGAGATTGAATGAATACGTTTAGCCGGACTAAATAGAGCCGGCTATAGATAAATGTGCCGGACTCTAAACCAAAAGTGCAATCATTATTAACTAACTGCTCCTAGCGGTTTTATATAGATAGATATTTTATATTTACATAGATAGAAAGATAAATTAATATGTAATATTTAATGTTTTACGATATTGTCTGCGACTACGTACTTACGTCGGGAAAGTGTAATATCGTTTGTAAATTGAAGCTACTTTTTAATTTCTTTCAGTGCGTAAATACGTGATGCGAATTTTTCTTATGATATACTAGCTGCGCCCGTTGTTCCAACGTGAACACTACAATTTTTCGAAATAAATAGTATAGTGTTAAGTCATGTCAGCTATCCACATACCAAATTTCATTAGTGTGATTTAAAAAAATTGGCTGATAGCAGCCTGTCCGTGACGCGGTTACTTTAGCATATCGAACCCATAGGTTTTCCTCTACCATAAAATCTCTCAACGTAGCTAAAGAAGTTTTTACTTTACAAAAATTGCCGAATACTGTCCGGATATACACACCTCTATCAGTACATCCTGACTTCCGCTCCGACAACCTCGCTGTACTCTTGACCCTCGACCGCCGCACGAGTTTCGAAGATGGTTCTATATGCTGTCATACAATATACTTAGTATAGAGCACGGATATTATATTCTATAGAGAGGTGCCTAAAGACTCGAGGTTGATTGATTCATAGCAGAGCTACATGCATGAACTAAGTTTAACATTACAAATATGTAACCAAATAATAATTCATGTATGTGATGTAACGTTCCAATAAAAATAAAAATATTTTATTGTTACCACAAAAGGTTACTAAATCAAGTTATGGTACAAGTCCTACTTTATATAAGCCGCCTGTTTGGTTATATTAGTTTTCAACTATGACTTTTCATACGTGAATATTTTATATCGTACCATCCTCAAACCGGTTCTCAAATCACAAAAAATATAATGTTATTTTACACGAAACTACAGTACACTTCTTAGTAAAATTTCTGCAGAAAAATTGCAACCATAGTAATGCCACAATGAAAAATACAAATATAAATATTTTATTAATCATACCAATGTCATAAGTCAATTCCGTATTTTAATTACAATATATCATTATAAGGGTGTTAGAAGACTGGTTACATGTCAATGAATAAAAAAACTAAATGTCAAAATATACAAACATGTCAATATAAAAAAACATTGTCAATATAAAATAATATAGTCAAAAAAAATCATTATTACTTACTAGTAATTTAATAAACTTTCAGTTTGAAATACTCACCATAAAACATTGTCTCTAGTAGCCTAGATCTTAACTTGGTTCTGAAGCACGCGGCGGCGCGGCGTGTCCCAGTCGGAGGCGGGGATTCTGTATGTATGTATACCGACCTCTCCGACTTGACGAGCCGGTGCGACGGCGTTACAAGTTGGTCTTTCTTTTTATCGCTGCAAAGATCTAACGTGTTGTGGACGCCCCTGCGTTGAAATTTATCAATGTTCGTACTCGTGACTCGAGTTCTGTGTATTAGTCCAATAGACACGCGAGAGGATTTTGTCGATTTTTCGAACCCCCTCGATGAGATTTCGTGTCATTTAACTTAAACCTCTCCCTCTATTCTCACGTAAAATTTTCAAAATACGTACTTTTTGTTTAAATACGATAATTTGTTCTTGGTTGCGTTGATTTTGTTTAAAAAAAGCATATTTAGCAAAAAAAAAAACATACTGAATTATTGTTATCATTAGTATTTAAGTGACCGCTAAATTATCGATTGGCTACTGTCCTATTTGAAGGATTCGTATAAGCTCGTAAAATATTATTGTGTAGAATTAAGTTATATTTAAAACATGTTTTACATAATTAAACCAGTTTACTCGCAATTTTACATCGTTGGTTACGACACTATATTTGCTAGAATATATTTTTATTTATGCCAAAAATTCCGCTCCCTCGGTGTTCAAATTGGGTAAGTAACGTAATGGACGCTTCCCTATGGCATCTCTATAATAGAATATCTCCGTGGCATACAGTTCAGGTCGTACTTACGATAAGATTCACTTGTAAGACTTTATGATAAAGCAGTAAATGTCAGGGCTGCGCTTACAAGTCGCGGTTATGTTCTTATGTAAGTTTATTATTTAATTATTACATGTATGCAGAGAGGAGAAAATTGATATTTCTACCATTAGGCATTCCTGTTATCGATAAGAAATAAACAATTGTTTTTTTTTATATGCAATTATTGTTTTTATTTTAGCTATTTTTACAATATAAAAGTATGTAACGATGATAGCCCAGTGGTTAGCGCGGTCGGTTCACACGCCGAAGGGCGTGGGTTCAAACCCAACAATGAGCTTGAGCTGCCGGTGAAGGAAAACATCGTGAGGAAACCATAGCAGGTTAGTAGGGTAGCTACCACCCTCAAGTTGACAATTTGCCGCCAAGAATCTAACGGTGTGTTCCGGCAGCCTCACTTGAGAGCCAGTTCCATTATAGGCTAGGTGTGTTTACCATCTTCGACCACACCGTCACTTAACATTAGGCGAACTGTGGTTAAACACTTAGCCTGTCAACCATAAAGAAAAAGTGGTACGCGAGGTCGGATCACACGCCGAAGGGCTTGGGTTCCAACAATGATCTTAAATTGCTGGTGAAGAAAAACAACGTCAAGAAATAGCATAATCTTAGGGTACTTTCTAGTAGTTAAGCTCACATTGTTGGTATTTGAACCCACGCCCTTCGACACGTGAACCGACCGCGCTAACCACTGAGCTATCGTCGCTACAATATATATCTAAATATATCTATAAAAGACACTATTTTTAAATAGTAAAAGTATCGGGTGAATTTCTATCATGATTTAAGCTTGTCAATGGACAGAAAAAAAAATGTGAAAAATAGCATGTTTTTACATGGATCCTAATTATGATTCATTTACAAGTTCATGTTTAACCACGTAGCCTCCTTTAGAAGCGTTTTCTCGGCTCATAACTCAGCTTAACGCTCGTGTGCGCGCGTGTCTGCACTACTAACCGAACTAAGCTACTCCCTGCAAACAAAAAGAGTAGATTAAGTACAGAGATACAGGAAACGGCGTGTATTTTAAACGAACACTGAGACGAGATTATAAATGATTCGTTTTCTTTTTTATGATTGAGAGGCTAGTTAACCATAGCTCACCTGATGATGTTAACGTTACAGTTCAAGCTTGGAATGGAATCGGATTTGCCGTAACAACTATTACCTAACGGTGATCGATATAAATGCTTGGCAACAGATTTTTCCACTAAAGGATGGTAATTAGCTACGTACTAGAACATATTCTATCATTACCAACGCTTCAATTGCATTGCTAAGTAATTATTCTTAAAGTACACTAGCTGTGCGGACTCATCTGCCATCAGCTTCTAAGGGTCAAATAGTGGTGTTAAATATGCCTATAACCTCAATAAAAGACCTATCAAATGCATAGAGAATTTGTCTAATCCGATTGGTTCCAGATATCTATTAACGCGATCAATCAAATGAACAAACAAACAAACTCTTCCATTTTATTATTAGTATGTAATATACGTATATCGATAGCATTTTGAGCATATTTGCTCACCATCGAAGGCTCCTACTTGCGGCGGCGTCGTGTGTCGGGCGCTCATTTCCCTCAGATATGGTTGAGGAGGACGATAGCTGGCATATGCGTCATACTCGTGATCGGGTGCTGGTCTACTCGCTGTATACATACATATACACAAACTAGTAAAAGATTATCTTACCTCTGCGTGTATAACGTTTATTTAAAGTTAAAAAAAATGTTAAGTTGATAAAGGTTACGGACCACGGTGTCTGTGGAGCCAATAAAATAGATATAAATAGGTAATAAAAAGAATTTTAATATGTAGCTCTAGAGAAATATGTCTAGCTATACGCTGATTATGTTTCTTGAAGCGTATACTTAAAAGCTATTATTCTGCACATGTTTTCCTCTTCACTGCAGTCTGCAGACAGCGTGCGGCGACACACTGTTTCTCTTCCGGTGCGTTATCCTCTGACATTGGCGGGTTTTCCTTCTGCAAACCTTCGGAGGACCCCTGGCGTTGAATATTGTAAATGTGATGAGTAATTTTTTTTTAATGGATATATAAAACTTTCTCCTGATGGTTTTATTTGAAATAGTTCAAATAATAAGTGAAAGCCTCTGGAATAATACAAATAAATTACTTACAAATATTTTTTTTTGTGAGTTTTAAAATTTAATATTTTTGCACCTAGAGATACATAATTTTTGAATGTGATACTGTTCTGTAAAATGTATGTATATTATATTGGAATTATTACTAGTTCTGTTTTAAATGTTCTTAAATAAATGAAACGAAATACCTAAAAATAATCCAACTAATATTATAAATGTGAAAGTTTGGATGGATGGATGGATGTTTGTTACTCAATCACGCCAGAACTGCTGAACGGATCGGGATGAAATTTTGCATGTAGATACTTTAGGCCCTGGAATAAAAGATAGGATGCTTTACATCATCATCATCATCCATCATTACGTAGAAGACTTTATATGAGATTTTATTTTAGACAATTTCCTGAAAAATGCTGTGTGACTTGCCGCACCGCACATTACTAATTTTGTGTGACTTTGACTGTGACGTGCGGCCAAAAACTTATGAGATTGACAAAAGCTATCGATATGTCACGTGGTCAGCTTATATCAATCCCATTAACTTTTGCTTTTTTTAGTATTAGCGTTATCGCTGTTACTTTGTTTCTGATCCCAAAACTCGATATAAAATCTTCCGCATTGTTTATGTAGTGCTTGTTACGTCAGAGTTCAATGCACACTCCACCCGCCAGCTCAGTCTCCTGCGGATCAGAATGTTTTTTTTCAGCCAAACTCGATCAGGTTGTGCGCGTACCGATGTTTTTTTAGCTGTTGGTAAGGAGATAAAATGGCTGTTAAACATGTACCGTTAAGGGCAAGATTGGTCAAGTATTTTACAAGTTTCTCTTGCTATTAACATAAGTAAAAGTCTTGGCGTAACTTGACTAAGTATTTTCAAACGATCATTTATGTTAACAACGGATTCGGTCAGGCTTTGGTTGGATAACAAGTGAATAGAATTTCTTTCTGAGCGCTACCGCTAATCGGATGATACGAGAAATTGTAAACCCCTCTTTTTGTGTCGGGGGTTAAAATAAACGAAACTAAAAGAAACGAGGTAAATAAACAAAAAGAATTTCATAATTTTTGTCGCGAAAGTTTAAAAAATAACATTATTAAAAGCTTCGTCGAAATTTCGGAAGCAGCACAAAAAAGCATGCTACCACCGCATTATATCATTTTCCCTTAATGACGCGCGTAAATTCGGCACTTTATGGATAAAACATCACTAGTTTTATACATAAACAGTCGAAAAACACAAATTTTGGGAAGCATACAATGCTGCGACAATGATTTTTCCGCCAAAACCTTCAACTCAAACTCAAAGATGTGGTCTAATACAATTTCTATTTACTCCCACCAGGGGCGCTGTCTGACTTTCCATACATTTATCTATCGTTCATGTAAATCCGTAAATCTCGCAAATTGATATGCTAGTCCCTTTGACCTATAAATTGTCAAATTAAACCTGTCGCTCGAAATAGCCTCTGTAATATTTATCCTACTTTTACTATTAAAACGTAATCTTTCTCTTTCCATTAGCGCAGGCTGCTGTGGCCGAGTGTTACATACGCCATAAACGATCAACTTGGCCTTAATGCGGTTTGTTTCGGTACAATTTTACATAACATTACTTTCACTGATGTTTGCTATCGCGACGAGACGCGACGTCGAACGCAAACTAAAATAGTTCATTCTAACAAATGGTGTGCATATCGGGCTTGCATCTAACGCTTCCTCTTGTCGGAGTTGTAGAATATGCTGAATTAATCCTCTTAGAAGGCAATCGTTTAGGTAGGTACCACCGCAGTATCGTATAGTCAGAGTTGCGTGCTTCAGAGGTAAGCTGAAATCTTGGCTTCACGAGATCTTGCTTTATGACTTTGTCGATTATTTAAAAATATATATATTATTGTATTATATACATACATACACACATACATCATCAGTCATAGGACGTCTACTGCTGGACATAGGCCTCCTCCTGTGGGGTTTTGCCAATATTCGCCATACTTGGCAGGCGGGTTGGCGAGCGCAGTTAGGTGTGATTGTTCAAGGAAGACGCTGCAGCCCATCTTCCGGATTACATCCCTAAGCCGACTCTTACGGCACGGGAGAGGGTGGAGTACTATTCTTACGCCGGCACCACCTCGGCCAATTACTATTAAGTATTAATTACTATTGTTTATTTATTTATTGTATTACTAGTAAGTAATTATAATATCTGACTACCCTGGTAGCTTATTTGGTAGAATAATTATCTGCATCAAGAGCTATAGGGTTCGATTCCCACCAGGACAAACGTTTATGTGACGATAAATGTTTGTTGTTTGTCTGGGTGTTCTGTACGAGTTATAAATATGTATTAAAAATATATATTAACAGTTTTTTATCAGTTATCTGGTTCCCATAGTACAAGCTTTGTTTAGTTAGGGGTTAGATGGCGCTGTGTGAACTATATTGTGTATTATTGATTGACATAGTATAATAATACTGACATGTGTTATGATTTTGACATTATTAATGTCATTTTTAAATATATATATTTTTATTTTTAAATTCTTCCAAGTGCGAGTCTGACTCTCGCACAAGGGTTCCGTACTAATATCTATAAAAACGGCAAAAAATCACGTTTTTTGTTTGGGAGCCCCCCTTAAATATTTGTTTATTTTAATTTATTTATTTATAAAGCGAATATAAAACTAAATATTCTGTGAATATTTCAAGCGTCAAGCGAATATTTTTTATTATTTTTTGCCGTTATCAGTATCAGACAAAAAAGTCACGTTTGTTGTATGGGAGCCCCTTTGAATATTTATTTTATTCTGTTTTGTAAGGTTAGGTGAATTTAAAAATGGACGTTTTTCTAAATTGCTATTATTTCATGTCTCTCTCACACATTATATCAAACTTATTACTATCCCTTTCACACTTCCTCTTTCTCTTTCATATTTATAATTATCTCACATCTAGGCATCTCTTTCATATTAACGTTACGTTCCATTCATATCTTCATATCCTTTCGCTCTTTCAAACCTATGTAACACTCGTTTATTCTATCTCTTTCTCGTTACCTTACGTTCCCATTTCACGCAGTATCTTACACTTTTTAGTATAGTGTTATTGTGATAGCGGCAACAGAAATACATCATTTGTGAAAATTTCAACTATCTAACTATCACGGCTCATGAGACAGCCTGTCGACAGACAGGCGGACAGCGGAGTCTTAGTAATAGGGTCCCGTTTTACCCTTTTGGTACGGAACCCTAAAAATGAGCTGTAACGAGTAAAATATTTGTATTCGTATTTTGCATTCTGCCAAGCAGTAAACGCCACTGTGTTCCGGTTTGAAGGGTACTGCAGCGAAAGTATAGGGCTATTAGGTAAGACTGACAATCGAATGTCTCGAAGTAATAAGCGCTAAAGCAGCGATGCCCTGAACTTTGGTTGTGTTACTCAGTGTTACTCATATAAGAACTATACTTTAGCAAATGTGAGTAAGTTTTAATGGTTCAGTTGATTACCAAACTTATTTATCGTGCTTTAGATTCGTGTTTAGCGGTGTTAAAATATGGCATTTATCGACGTTGTGAATCGTACGATTCATTTATTGGAAAATAATTACTTGTATTTAAAATTCTTGTTTTAAAAAAAGAAGACAGCAGTATAATTAAATAAAGTATTCTGTAACCTTAGTAGTTTAACTAATTTACGTACAGAAAAAATACATTAGTATTATTCTAGAAGTTATTTTTAAAAAAGAATTTATTTCATAATTAGTCGTGTATCAAGAACAATGGTTTCAGAAACATCGTCAAGATGTTTTTTTTTTGTTGCTTTGTTTTATATGTGGTTTGGTTGCCTGTAGATTATGAAGTTTTAGCGATAAAGCCGCCACTTGTGGCTCTAACTTATAAGATTATTTTTTTGTATTCTGAACATTTCTGCGAAACCATTTGACCACCTGAAACGACTTATAACGTAGCTAATGCGAGCGTGTTTTGGTAATCATTTGATTACTTAAATCTGTACATAATTACACAGTGATTGATTGATTGACTAACACTTGACTGTCCACACCAAAAATTTTACACTACAGAACAAAAAGAAAATAAACTTAATTAATAGGTGTAACGACAGGCAACCTTATCGCTAAAAGCGATCTTTTCCAGGCAACATTAGGATAGAAAGTTTGCGCCAGTGTTCAATTTACCTACGCAACATTCGACATTGGCGCATAACGGGCCTAAAAGTTAGATTCAGATTTAACAATACTAGCTAAGTCAATTAAGTACAATCAGTTAGTAAGAAGAAATTTAAAAAAAAATACTATTTGTCAAATGACATTAAAATGTCATAAAATATGATGTCATATTGAGTGATCTATTTATTTAAATAGGTCTGTAATCAATTTAGATATATATTACGAAATGTACCTATTACATAACTTGCAAACCATTGTTCGTTCCAATTAGTTTTTATAAAACCATTAAGCTTACAAATTGCGTTCCGGAGGAAGAAGCGTTTAATTTGTTTGAATCAGGTAAATGTCTTAAAGTACTAGACTAGACTAGAAGACTAAGTATAATAAGTATTTACGTTTTGTATTTGTATCTATTTGTAATTATGGTTATGCGTCGACGTTGTGATTTGTACAATTAATTTATTGTAAAATAGACTGCCCTATTAGCTCTTTTGGTAGTAGTTTAGACCGTCGTAATATTAGCTGTGATAATTTCAACCGCCTACCAATTGTATAAAAATCGATAGGCTAAGAAATAGTTTAAATACCTGCGAAATTTGCTATTAGGATTTTTTTAAAACTTGTATTGTAGTGCCATCTAGCGTTGAGTAGGAGGACGACGACACGAATAACGTTATGCACTTCAAACTTGGTTTATTAAAATTATTACAGATGGCGCTTTACAAAATATATTGCAAACGTTAACAACAACAACATAAAGAAATGGAGAAAAAAAAGACTAAGATATTCATTGGTATCTTGTAATACTTTTATATTTTTAACTTAAACTATTGTATTTTTTTAAATGTTTTTACCATAGACTACAACTTGTAAGTTCTATCTTTAATAGGTTCCGTACAACTTTATATTTTTGCGACGAATTAAAACATCGAGTACTTTAACCTAAAACTTCAAACTGTAAAATCCAATCCTTTGTTTTTTTTTAATAAGTTTACTTTTTATGTTGTTATAAGTTTACTTTTTAACATTATCCCACAACCTGAGAATTTTTGTGGTACACTTTACTGAAAAACTATCACGCCTATAGATTTGTGCTTTAACATACTAATATAACTTCATATCTAGATTCATTATCTGTAAAAAAATATATAAACATAAAAAAATTAACATTAACAATTTTGTATTCATTGGACAGAATGTTATAGTACTACTAACGCCATCTGTTAGAAAAATAAAGAGTTAACATCACTGCAATAGAACTAAACTCAATACTCAAATTAACATATCGTAGTTAATCTACTTAATACTAGATGACCCCGCTAGAATCAGGTTGTAAAATAACAACTGTCATAAAAATTATTATTACACGTTAGAAAAACTACGCGAGCCCTCACAAAGCTCAGCTTTTTGCTAGTAAAAATGTAAGCATTGTTATTAATGAATATTTTTTACTGATATTAAAAGTGCAATAAGGCGATTACATCCATAATATACTATAAAGACTATTGTGAGCTATTATAGTATAGATAAATACGGTCTAACTTAATAGATTTATCTAAAATAATTTATTGCTTATTCACCTTTAATTCAACTCAATGAAACCGTTAATATTTACATGTAGGTGCGTATATTTATTGACATGATTGTAAATTGTATAATACGTATTTCCCTGGAAGAAACGGAACCCTAAATATAAACAGAAATAAGTAAATAATGTGGCAACATCACTTCACTCTTTAGTCTATGCTCACATCACGGCGCTTGTGACAGTTCGTATAAAAATTGAAAAGTATGAAAATATTGTAATATTTTCCCTAGATGACTGCGGGTAAAGAAAATATGGGGTGAGTAAATTTCTACGCTATTTACTTTAATAATGAGATTGATGTTGACTGTGTCGAACTACGAGATACTGAGGAAATTGAGTTTAAATACGTCGCTAATTTAGGGAGGGGATGCAATTTGCCAATGCGAAGTGATATTTTTAAGTTTTTCCCGCAGAGCCCTTATTGTACACTTGCGGAAAGTCCTTTCCTCCCACCTACACAAACACATTCAAAATCAATTTACAATTATATTGAAATATTGATAATGTTTCGCAAGTAAAGTTATACGTATATACGAGTAAAGTTAGTCAGTGGAGCATTGCACATCGATTGCAACCGATTGAACGCTTTTACCGCGGTAAGGTCGTCGGGTCTTGTCCCGCTAATAATACGGCCGCAAATTTCATAGTTGAATGACTCCTTGCGACGTATGTGCGCCTGGTGCCCTTGAATGTAAATACACCTGTACCTACACACTAGGGTGTCCATTTATTTTTTTCCCCAAGTAATTTTATAGGTATCTCTTTCTTAGTTTCTTGAATACATATTAAAATGGGTGCAGATAAATTACAATTAAATTGTATAAAAATTTGAAGCCACAAGGGTCATTGAGATTCATCTTATTAAGTATACAGCACAATAGTTCTAAGTAATACCTAATAATGTTCAGCCTAATTTAAATTAGTACCTTAATACAGATTTTTAGATTCTACAATGCAACATCATAGCATTATTATTATCTTTACAAAATAACTTTTTTTTTCGTAAAATGTGTTTACTACATACATCCATACAAATTAACAGTCTTACCTTGATTTCTTGGTTAAATTTAATCTATGCTTAAAGTAGCCTGTTTCCTATTTCATACATTTCATGTCAGAGAAATTAACATGTCAATTTAATTAGGCTTTTATGAACTTTAAGCAATGCTTAAAACTAAGGCCATAATAAATAAAAAACAAAGTATCTAAACTTAAAATTAAATAGAAATATTTTAAAGTATCTATTATTGAGTTATGTTAATAAGCAGGTATCATTTGAACTAACCACACAACCACTAATACTTAAAGTCTAGATGGAGTATCACAAAATAGAGCTTAAAATATTGTTACTCGACTAGCTTCAGATGAAAAAAAGCATTGAAATAGCTTTCTTCATTTTAGAGCATTGAACAGTCAGACAGAGGTGTTAAATTAAAATCAAATTATTTGTAACTAATATAAAAGAAAACCAATCATGCTAAATTATAACTCCTAAGAGATATAAACTGTCCACTGATTAGGTACCTGCTATGTGTGTAAAAGCTGCAATGTTAGATTTTATTTTGCTACTCAAAGTTTAGTCCAGAGATCCCAGAACTACATAATAAAACAAATTAGCAAATAACCATGGTTTTACAATAAACTCTGAAGTAAACAAACATTTAAGCACACCAACCATAAAAGAGGATATTAAAGTGTGTGCTACTAAATATAAAACCAGACAGGAAAAGCATCCTAACCAACTGCCCAGACAAGACCTTCTAACTCTACATTATTAACTAAGCCATACTAGCAGTTGGAAGATGTTTAAGTTGAAGAATATCTTCACCTGACTATAATCTCTCACCGCAACCACTCATACTCGAAGAAGCTGATTGCATGATAAAACTTAAATCAATTTATCATATTATTATTTCTTTACTATAAAGAAATCAACAAAATTTGATTTTTATTTCATGTTTGATTAAAAAATAATAAACTTAAAAAAAAACACAAAGCGAAGTAAAAAAATTAAGGCTTATAGGAGGAAGCTGGTGTGGGCAAGTAGTCAAAAGTTCATATTATATTTATTTGTACCATTTTTAAAAATACCTACTAAATTATGTACTTATACTGGTCACCCTAGTTTTAGCCTGTATGGGGCCCGCCCCAAGGCCTATGAAGTAAACAACTTCTAAAAGCATTATAATAATTCACCATGAAAACTATTTCTGTACGAACAGTTTGTAGTAAGACACGTAACCTTCACAGGTGAGAATAGTTCCCATATAGTGAATGAATGAAATAATATGTTTAGATTGTACATTGTTATGAAATCTCTTCAAAACAGCTAGATTTGATTGTAAACCAAGTATAAATTATAAAAAAAGACTCCACACCATTCCTAAGCCCAAACAGGGCTAGGTTTCTTAGCTATTTTGGTTTAATAATCAAGTTACTGTATTATGAAACCGATTTCCATGAAACTTTTATGGGACCAATCTGGAAGTATATTCAAAGAAAAAAAAAAAACAATATAAATGACAGAGTTCTGAGGTAAGAAATAAAAAACAACCAAACTGAGAACTTCCTCCTGTTTTGAAGTCGGTTAAAATTAAAACTGGTCAAATGCGATTTGGCACCTGCATACCGAGTGTTTAACACTACTCCGTGAAACATAAAGTGTCATTTGGTATGCTAATTGTAAAATTTTATATTTCTTTACCGTAATGACTCTACAGGGTTATAGTTTGGTGTGTATGAAGCCTAAAAGTGAGTAATTTTGCTTAAATTGTAAAAAGCTTTTATTATGGGCACAGTCCTGAAATCCTAAAAAAATATCACCCACCTCATACATTTGGCCAAAGGTTGTTGTTTGATAAGCTAGTCTTTTAACCACAGCTCACCTGATTTTAAGCGACAGTGTGGTTGTGTGTGTTGGTACAGCACACCTAGCTGGGAATGGTACTGGTTCTGAAGCTAGGCTACCAGAACCGATAGGCGCTTGGCGGCAGATTTACAACTTGAGGGTGGTAAGGTAGCTGGCCGAGTACTAGAAATTTACCCTACCACCATGCTATGGTTTCCTCACAATGTTTTCTTTCATTGGCAGCTCAACCTTATTGTTGTTTAAACCCATATCCTTTGGCATGGGAACTAACCGCGCTAACTACTAAGCTATCATTGCTACAAAATATAATGAACATTTTCTGTGGAACAGCTGACTTGTTTGATTGCAGGGATTATATTGGACCCATTGTAAAAAAAAAAAAACATAATGAGCTTCCTTCCTTGCAACTTTGTACATTCCAAACCTTACAAACCTGTAATGTAATGATGGTAAAAAATAGCTGAAAATCTAATGTTTAAATCAACTTCATTATGGTATGATATAACATGATGAACAGAATACTACTGAATGCGATCCGAGTCGACCCTATTTTTTATAAACTAGCCCACTGTTGGGCACGAGTCTCATCTCATTGTGAGAAGGATAATGCCATTGTCTGCCACGGGTTGTCAGATTTCACAAATCTTCTAGAACTTTGTTTTTAATGTAGGTTTCCTCACGATGTTTTCCTTCATAGTGTGAAGTTATCGGCAATATGCACATAACTTAAGAAAGGAAGGTGCGTGCCGTGGGATTCGAACCCAGGACCTCCAGATTGGAAACCAGACAGTCTCCCAAGTAGGCTGCCAATACTTAACTGGAATTAAATTGGATATAAGTAATGATATAATTATGTATATGTATGCTCTATGTACATATTCTATAACTTTTTATTTTTGAGCCTGAAAACTAAAATAAAAATAAAATGATGGGTATCTTATACATTCTATTATTAGTAATAGTTCTGATAACGTCCAAAGTTGGGTCTCACTTATCTCTAACCTACTTACAGATGCAAGTGACACTGACCACATATGCTAGGATGGAATTTCTATCCTACTTGTATATCTGAGTACTTAGGTATGAGATTCATACATACATATGTGATGCTGCAGAATATTGCAAAACTACGAAACATTTAGGCGACACAAACACTTCAGTCCACAATCTTATCACAACTGTCACTTTGATATTGATTATGTTATCAGTTTACCTTTTATCAACACCTAAATTGACGTGCAATTAACAACTTTATCGTAAAGCAATTAGTACCATAATATATGAGGGAAAATAACAATGGTTCATATGACAGGTAACAGTAGAATTGTCGCCGAAACTTTCATATACGGTTTTGTGTTTGAAGTGGTTTGAGTGATTTTAATTATCAAAATGGAGATGTATTTAGATGAAATTAAGTTAGTTCACCTTTTTCAATTAATTAGTAATGAAATTGAGTTTGGTTTAATTATACTGACTGTGTTCTGTTCTTGCAGATAATAATCCTTGATAGAAATGTGTTGAGTAAACAAAAGCTAAAGTTCAGTTATTGATTATATGGCTTGTTTGTGATGACTTAACCCGTTATAGAAATACTGAGAATTGAAGTGATGTCCATATTGTATAATGTACAGTTCTATTATATTAGATGTTTGCTAAGCAACTTGGTCAAGAGAATGCACGTTTTATCTTATCATTATGCAATGCAATGAATCCTTAGTTATTTATAGATTTATACAAATTTATTTATTGAGTGTATATATGTACCATACAACTTGAAATGCACTTTATTCTACTAAAATAGAGTTACAAATTAATATGTTCATATAAATAAATAAGATTCTATCTTTATAACTATATGTTGGTAAGTGGCAATCTCACTAAACAGGGTACAAAATGTGGAAGCCATTCGGAAATTCTTGTTTTTATTTTCTTGGAACACTTTTCTTTCCTTCTTAGATTTTATTTTGAATATATATTAAGTATTTGAATGTGTGCGTTAACACATATAGGGGCCTCTTAAACCACAGTCCTCTGCATGGTACGGGTTCCTGTCCCTGCAATGCACAGTGATACTGAATGCTAAGAGATTTTCGTTATTTTCCTATCAACCACATCACTCCATATGGTACCCAAATAACCCCTTTTAGGACTGTAGTCCTGTGACCCTAGAATTTCATGTGTTCAATTAAGATGATACCGACAAGTTGGGGTCCAACCAATTCAGTTTTATCTAGTTCTAGTTGTGCCTCTTAGTTTCGTATTCTTTTAGCATAATTTAATTAGTTTTTTGAAGTATAGTTAGGTTCCTGTCTGCTGATCTGTTGCTGCATGATGTTTGACCAAATAGACTAACAAACATTTATATATTCACATAAAGATTATAATATGGTACTTTACAAAGTAAATTTAGACTAATATAAATC
Source organism: Biston stratarius (assembly GCA_950106695.1). Classification (NCBI taxonomy): domain Eukaryota; kingdom Metazoa; phylum Arthropoda; class Insecta; order Lepidoptera; family Geometridae; genus Biston; species Biston stratarius. The sequence continues at coordinate 9,718,723 of OX467116.1, forward strand.
TCTTGTGAGCAGTGTTTATAAATGATACTTAACAACATAAGATTAGCGTATATTTTTGTAGAAAAAAAATGTATCTCACAGATTAGAAAAAAGGACAGATAGAGCTTAGAAAATTAATAAAGATTCCATGGCCCTACAATTTTTATGAGTTTTGCACACAAATATCTTAATGCATTTGATGTAAGGCCTTGAAGTGTTTGTGTTCTAACATATGTATGCATATTTTATTTATTAATATGCATACATGGTTAGCTATATCCTAATAATATTTATTCCTTACACAGTCATAAAAATACAATTTTAAGCGACCAACATTAAGGAAGGAAAATGTTATATATATACAACCACCAAGTAAAAAAACTTTCATTTGTCAACAATAAAAAGTTATTTCCACGAAGTCTTCGTTTTCCTTAAGAGTAATTTTGCAAGGAATTTTACACTTTAACTCCGCTAATTATAACGCTTATTTTCAATTGCAGTGAGCAGCCGATTTTCACGTGCAAGGCGCACGTGTTTCACATAGATCCCAAAACGAAGCGCTCGTGGATGTCCGCGTCCTCGGCCGCTGTCTCCGTATCTTTCTTCTACGACTCGTCGAGAAATCTCTATAGGATCATCAGCGTAGAGGGGACTAAGGTAATATATCTCGCTTTCTCTTACACTCGAAGATAAACTATTTCATACCACCTTGCGCTGGTTTCAGAGAGAAATGAAAGGAATAGTTTTATCTAAACTATTCCTAGATAAAGGATACCTTTTATTCCGGAATAATTGGCTTAGAAGTTTGATTTTTTCGCAGCTCCAAGGGACAGTAGACCTGTGTATTTGATATGAATTTCAGCTTGATACTTCCACTGCGAGAAAAAGGGTCTTGACAGACAGACAGACGGACAACAGAGTGATCCTATAAGGGTTCCGTTTTTTCCTTTTGAGGTACGGAACCCTAAAAAAACAGCTGAGCTAAGGTCAAACACCTAGCCTTTCAACCATATAAATATGTATTATCTGTGGTGTCATGTATCGTTTCAGGCGGTGATAAACAGCACCATAACTGCTAACATGACGTTCACGAAGACTTCTCAGAAGTTCGGCCAGTGGAGCGACGTGAGGGCCAACACGGTCTACGGACTGGGGTTCGCTTCCGAACCCGAACTGGGCAAGGTATTGCATCGGATATTATTTATTTTGCCAGACGGCCTACTCAACTAGCCTACCATAGCTTCGTGAAAACCCTTAGCACTAAGGAAGAAAGAAAGCGTTTTTTAGCGATAGGTAGAGCGCATGATAGCTCAGTGGTTAGCGCGATCGGTTAGCTCGCCGAAGGGTATGGGTTCAAACTCCAACAATGAGCTCTGAGCTGCCGGCAGGGTCGGATTTGGAGGTCTGGAGGCCCTGGGGCAACGAAGGAGCGGAGGACCCTAATTATATTCCGAATAAAAATTCAAAATCAAAATCGTTTATTGCTAGTATGGGTTATATTATACAGTTGTTAACAACAACACTCTCTCCTATATTCTACCGTCTGGTACGCAAATTGGTAGTCAACAGTAATAAATTATGTAGGTCCGAATGTATTCACAATACATTGATATATCTATATTTATTTATTTATTTTCCGTCAAGTGTTTCAAACAATTATTGCTAACAAATAAAATTATTTCAACAAAGAGTGTAGTAATTAGTTACAATTGTGGGGGGTCGCCCCCAGGGCAGTAGCCCCGCCTGCCCCCTCTCCCAATTCCGGCCCTGGATGCCGGTATTCTATCGGATGCATTTCAGCGAGTGCGTTTCAGTTCTGTATGACCTAATTCAGCCCTGACCGTTCTACTGGTGGACAGCCAGTTCTAAAAAGCGACACCGCTTTATGGTAGATATTCTAAAAACTTGAATTAAGCGGTTTGATTCCACCTTCGTACGAACCGCTAAAAATTAGTATTTGCTGGCACCACAGTACCAGATATTCTGCCGCCAAGCAGTAATGTGCAAACATCGCTGTATTCCGGTTTGAAAGGTACTGCAGCTAGCGAAATTACGGGGCTGTTGAGACTAACCATCTAATGTCTTAAAGTAAAGAGCGCCAAAGCGGCGATGCCCTAGACTTTGTGTATCGCTGCAATGGTCATGGACATGCGTTATCTCTTATCATCAGGAGAGCGTCTCGTACGTCTCATTACTTTTACATTTTCATTCATGAGGAAACCATAGCCTGGTGGTAGGGTAGTGGTACTCGGCTGGCTAGCTACCACCCTCAAGTTGAAAATCTGCCGCCAAGCATCTAACGGTGTCCGGTCTAACGGTCCGGCAGCCTCACTTGAGAGCCAGTTCCATTCCAGGCTAGGTGTGTTTACCATCTTCGACCACACCGTCACTTAACATCAAGTGAGCTGTGGTCATACACCTAAGTTGTAAGCCATACAAAAAAACATTTTGTTTGTAACGTGTCGGTTTCCAGTTCATAGAGAAGTTCCAAGAGGTGAAGGAAGCGATCCAAGCGCAGCAGTGCGGGGGCGGTAAGCCTGTCTCGAACGGCGGCGGCACGCCGGTCGCGAGCGCCACCGCCAGCCCCCTGCTCGCCGCACGCCCCGCCGCCGACGACGAGCCGCCACCACCGCAAGTATGCACACTACTACAATACAATTATACTGAATTGATTACCATTTTGTAGTGACTAGCGCGGTCGGTTCACACGTGCATGGGTTTCAAACTCAACAATGAGCTTGAGCTGCCGTTGAAGGAAAACATTGTGAGGAAACCATAACATGGTATTTGGGTATTTACTACCCTCCAGTTGAAAATCTGTGGCCAAGCATCAAACAGTGTGTTCCGGCAGCCTTACCTGAGAGCCAGTACCATTCCAGGTTAGGTGTGTTTTACCATCTTTGACCACACCGTCACTTAACATCAAGTGAGCTGTGGTCAAACATCTAGCTTGTCAACCATATTTTTTTTTATTGTATTATATATGTTTATTACTTTTTTACTCTGTAATGGTGTAAAGGGAAGTATAATGTATTTGGCAAAAAATACATTATACTTCCTAAAAAGACTCGTGATTAAAATAAATTATTATTTGTATTTGAATGCATCGGTCGCGACCAGTTTAATGTGATTGAAGCGCAGCATTTTCTGTTGCAGCCCAAACCGGAGCCGGACGAGATGCTGGTCCACCAGCGCGCGCACTCGGTCTCTTCTAGCATCACGGTACGTTACATGCTCGTTACTTTCAAATATTTTTAGAGTTACAAACTATAACAATAGTTTAAGAAAAATAATAATAATAATAATTGTGATACTTTGTCACATTATAATTGTGTCACATATTGACACAGTGTCACATATAGCCACAGAATAATTGTGGCGCAGTGTCACATATCGCCAGATTATAACTGTGACACAGTGTCACATATCGCCACTTTATAATTGTGACACGTTTCACATATCGCCACAATAATTGTGGCACAGTGTCACGTATAGCCACATTATAATTGTGACATATTTGTGTGACATATCGCCACATATAATTGTGACACAGTGTCACATATTGCCACATAATAATTGTGACACAGTGTCACATATCGCCACATTATAATTGTGGCACAGTGTCACATATCGCCACATTATAGTGTCATACAAAGGCTCCAAAACCTTGAACATCGACGCAAAGTGGCATGTCTGTCAGTTTTCTACCAGATACACTTTGGAGAGTGCGGTTCAGATCTGCATGGCCTAATTACACCCATTCTTTTATCGGACAGCCAGGAGCTTTATAAAGCGGCAACGCTTCATGGTGGATATTCCAAAAACCCGAACTAAATGGCTTGAATCTACTTTCATTGTACGAACAACTAAACAATGGAATTTACTACCCGAGTGGGTGTTCCCTGATAGATACAATCCGGGTCCTGGGTGCCTTCAAGTCGCGATTGAGTCGGTTTCTTCTAGGCGAGCGTGCTCCACCATAGACCGCATCTTCGCTTAACATCAGGTGAGATGGTGGTCAAACGCAAGCCTATCTAAGATAGATCACATTATAATTGTTTCATATGGTGGCGTACACAATATTGTCACATTATACTTAATTGTGACACATTGTGGCTTACACAGTGATTTAGAAAATATTGATTGATTAACTTTATGTAACGTTAAAAAATAGTCCTATAGATTATTTAGCGTTATAGAATTGCACTATATTATAATGACTTGTAATCAACTGTTACTAAATTGACTAAGATTTATCTCGGCTAAAGTTAAAACCATATTATGACTACATTGTACAGAAAAGTGTAAAGTAACGCAATTTTGGTAGAATAATATGTTTTCTGTCTAAATGTTGGTACAAAGTACCTACTTTAATATTCGTGTTATCTCGTATTTCATAATACCACCGCCTGGCGTGTTAAAGTGTGGGTAGATATTGAGTGATTTACATCCCTTACGCAGGGTGGTTACGCGACTGTGGGGCGCGGGCGCGTGGCCCCTCCCCCCGTGGCTACAGGCGGCTCCCCTCCCGCGCCCGCGGACCCTGACCACCAGCTCCGCTACGAAAACGACAGACTCAAACTCGCGCTCGCACAGAGGTAACACTTCCATATACTGTGTTTGTATGTCTATACGTTTAGTGTGTGTTTTATTCAGCTCGAAGGACCACAACTCTAGGGTAGGATCTATTATGGTAAACCGTAACGAACGAGATTCTTTCAAAATAAATTATAATAGTGTTCAAAAGGAAATAAAACAATAATATTTTTTTAATCAGTTTATCAGATTGCAAGGCTTTTGTACAACACTTATCAACTAAAAACATTCGTACGCTGACGATATTATCGCAGCTTTACAACGTATACAACAAGATAACAAAACTACTCATCGAAGCTATACATATAATAGGCTTGTTTTCACTAGAAATAAAACGGAAGAATTAGACTTTTAATCATGATATCTACACACAATTGTTTATTATAAAACATAAACATTACAATAATTTCTGGTAAATAAATTCGGCATTCAGTCGCGTTGATATTTTTATTTATAGAACTGACAGACGCAAATTTTAATTGGTTTTTGAAATCGCAAGATACGTAAAGTAAATTAGCGATTGTTTTTAAAGGTAAACTAAATACCTAGGAACAGTATTAACCCTTTTTTATTTCAAATTTAGTCAACAAGCCTATTCTACAATAATTCAATAAAAAATTAATATTATCAATGAAAGCTTTTTAAGGAGACGAATAAATAAAGGTGTTCGATGTAACTCGATAGATGGCGGTACGGCATTATAAATTGTTGATTTCTGTCAAGTTTATACGGTTGACTGACGTTGACGTCTAATTTTTTTTTTTCATTTTGGCAACTGCCTTATTGTGATTAGGGGCCAGACTTAGTTTTTGGTACTTAATTGACTGAATTGAAATCGACACGCTGTTTTCGCGCGTGCATATTATACGTCAGTGCCATCTAGTGAAGCTTGTCGAAAGATGGCTCGATGAAAAGCTTTCATTGATTTCAATCATTTTTTTTTACTTTGTTACTATAAAAACAAACTATCAGTAATTGAGCGAAAAATAATACCTAAGTACACTTAAGATTTATTGCAGTCAGATGAAATTAATGAAGCTGTATTACGTTCTTCTTTATTGTTCAGTATGAGTACTTTAACAAATATTACCAATAATGGGATAATGAATGGCTTGTGATGATGATGTATAGAATTAATACACAACCGAATATTACGACAGTAAGGCCAATTTTGGGGACTTTAGTTGACAGCTCTTACAAAAAAATGAAAATGAAATATCTTTTTCGTTACATAAATATTTCTTAATATACCTCAACTATAGTCTTGAAATTGGCTTTCCGAATCCGCCTTATTTTTATAAACTGTCCCACTGCTGGGCTTCTCATTGTGAGAATGGTAAAGCCATAGTCCACCACGCTAGCCAAGGTTGGGTTGGTAGAATTAACACACCTTCGAGATTATTTTTTAAACTGTCGGATATTTATTCCTCACGATATTTTCCTTCACCGTTTTATGTCACCGTGTTCACATAAATTAGAAAAGACAAGTGCGTGCCGTGGGATTCGAACCCAGGACCTCCAGATAGGAAGACAGACGGTCTCCCAATTACTCTGCCGGAACTTCAAAAATTGGCTTTATTTACGGTATTTACTTTAACTTCTCTTTAGGTTAGTTTTAAATTCTCAATATCCACCATCGCTATCGGCTAAGGGATGTAATACGGAAGATGGGCAGCAGCGTCTTCCTTGAACAATCGCACCTAACTGCGCTCGCCAACCCTCCTGCCAAGCGTGGCGAGTATTGGCTAAACCCCCCCAGGAGGAGGCCTATGTCCAGCAGTGGATGACCTATGGCTGATGATGATGAGTCATGAAATTAAATAACTTTGTATGATCAAAAGTAGATACTTACGACAAGTAAAAAAAAAAATAGACATTAAAAAGATGTTAACACACTTCACACTAATATTATAGATGCGAAAGTTTGTGTGTTTGTTACTTCTTAACGCGTTGACAAATTTAGATGAAATTTGGAAAACAGATAGCTTATACCTTGGCTTGACACATGGTTACTTTTTATCAAAGAATGCTCGAGTAAAAACCTCAAACCACAGCTGTTCATATGTGACTCATTTATCCACTTACCATCAGGTGGCTTCTACTCTACGTTTTTGTCATTTATAAAAAAAAGAGTAAGGTTAAATAAGTTAGTAGATCGAATACTGTTCATTTTTGTCAAATAAATCTTAGTTTAGAGTAAAGTTAACTTGTTTGAGTATAGAAGTACTTACGTATAAATAATGCTATAATCTCATCTGACAATAATTATGTGTAATTTATTATTTAGTGGCCGAAACTGGGCACGAATCCGTCGTCATATCCGTGTTCGTATTCGTGGCCGTATGCCACGGGCGCGTGGCCATATCCGGCGTCGTAGCCTTTGTAGCTTGGCTCCTTTACTTGATATTCCTGCTCCTTTAATCAGAAAAATTAAAAATTGAAAAAACCCTCTACGCAATTTACCAAACATACCTAAGAACCACAGCAAGGAAACTGGCTTTGAAATGAAAAAAAACCGCATCGAAATCGGTCCATCCGTTTGAGAGCCATGATGCCTCAGACAAACACACAGACATACAGACATCGACGTCAAACTTATAATACCCCTCTTTGCGTCGGGGGTTAAAAAAAACATTTGTCAACTTTTTTGTTATCTCAAAACTTCGTCATTTATAAAGCAGATTTGGAAAATTATTTTATTTGAAACGATATGCTTTCAGTTTGTTCTCAATCAAGGAAATTTGATCAAAATCAGTTCAGTGGTTTGATTTTTAAACCAAAGTAACTAGAGAAAATAATATGCCATCCGAATAAACGCTATCGCGTATTTTGCTTTTATGTGACTTTTCAGTGGTTTTTGCCGTCACTAGAATAGTTCAAATGAACTGTCAACCATCCGAAATAGTATGCAGTTCACATACACAAAGGAGCGTCACGCCGTTTGCTGTCACGGCGTACGAGTCGGTTTTACTTCGAAGGCGCGCCAACAGATGTTTCACATCAAAATTATATGACATAGCATCTAAGTATTCATTACATATTATAAAACAAAGTCGTCCGCCGCGTCTGTCTGTCTGTTCGCGTTAAACTTGAAAACTACTGAACGGATTATCATGCTAGTTTCACCAATAGATAGAGTGATTCATGAGGTAGGCTTAGGTATATAATTTGTCAAGGTTAGTATCTACATTGAATCCGTGCGTAGCCGGGGCGGGTCGCTAGTTCATATAGAAGTAGAGATGTTGACAGTTTAAATTCGTTTCAGAGGACACTGTAAATTATTATCAGTCCCGGTTAGTTGATGGATATAGTATAAACTATTCCAGCAGTACCTTGTAAGCTGGCTCCTCGTGTTTGGGAGTCCCGATCTTGTGCACGACTGCGTTGAACCCATTCTTATCATCAGCTTCGTACTCCACTACGCGCTTAGTTCCGTCGGTCTCCACTAGGGTGTAGGTGCCTGTGGGATGGAAACGGGATGTCACTTTGTGGGTTGTTGGAAATACATTACTTATATTTAGATTTTTTAAATCAGTTTTGATAGGCGTTGGTGACAAAATAGGGACTTTGTTGAAATACTAACCTTTGACTTTGTCTCCGTCTCTGGTCTCCCAATGTTCTTTATCGTCGCCAGTGTGAGGGTCCTTTACAGAGTAGTCGAATGAGTATTTAGGATGCGACTGTAAAATAAAAATAAAATATTGTTTTTATTTACTGTTTGACAAGCTAGGTGTTTGACCACAGCTCACCTGATGTTGTGACGGTGTGGTCGAAGATGGTAAAGCACACCTAGCAGAATGGAACTGGCTCTTAAGTAAGGCTGCCGGAACACACAGCTTAGGTGCTTGGCGGCAGATTATCAACTACTCTACCACCACGCTATGGTTTCCTCAAGATGTTTTCCTTAATCGGCAGCTCAAGCTCATTGTTGGGGTTTGAACACAAACACTTCGGCGTGTGAACCGACCGCGCTAACCAATTAGCTATCATCGCCACAAAAGGTACAAGTTATGCCAGCGCAACAAAAACCTCGCTTACTCACATGGTAGTCCAACTCATACTCTGCGTGGTGGTCCTCCAAGCTCTGATGCTGCTGCTCGCCTTGATGGTGCTGCTCGCTCTGATGATGGCCTCCGAACCCGTGACCCTCGTAACCTTCGAAGCCCTCGTACTGAGCCAACGCGGACGCTACTAGGAGCACGGGCAGCATTCTCTAACAATATAGAAACAGAGAAAAAAAAAGTTTTAATTTTATCGTAAATTTGCCCGTCTACGCAATATTGTGTTTTTCTCAAAATGTGATGTACAAAGTGGCCTTCATCCATGTCGACCTATCTCAATTTTCATAATTCTAGCATGACCGTACAACAACGTAACATAAATGATAAATAAAAAAGTTGACCTGCCACGTAATGCAGCTGATATTTTTAAGATAGTTATTAGGTACATAATAGTACGAAAATCCCGAAAACACGATTCCGACGCATTCGATTGAAAAAAGTAATCAAATATTATATAATCATAATTTTTTATTGATATTTGCTACCCGCCCCGGCTTCGCACGGGTACTAATGTACTGCATATGCATGTATTATACATGTAAACTTTCCGCTTGAATAACTCTGTCTATTGACGGAAAAGCATTAAAATCCGTTGCGTAGTTTAAAAGATCTAAACGTGCAGACGGCGAAAGGGTCTTTGTTTTTTACTATGTAGAGAATACACACGTCAAATATCGCAATATTGTTTCATCTATGTCATTAAATATGCCAATAATATTGATTTTTTACATGGGGTATAATAATGTTGTCAATGTATTTATTTATTTAATTTATTTCAAAACACACAAAACAGAATGCAATAACAATTGATTACAACTCAAAATTCAATTTATAGATCCGTATTACATTCCAAAACTATGTATGTCTAGGCGCATTTAAAATTATATATTTAGAAAGTTACTAGAGAATTAATATAAAAGTTAATTATGTCATTGGTTAATTAGGATTAGAATTATAAATTAAAATAAACAATAATAATAGATAAGTTATACAGTCAATGTTATTGACATACGTTAGTTTGGGACTAGATGGCGCTGTGTGAAATGTCAAATGATTTTTATTAATAGATATTCTTATTTATTACACATTAATAAAGGCCAGACCATCTGGCTTCCGTTCTTGAGGTCCTGAGTTCGAAACCCACGGTATGGACCTCTATCTTTGCAAAATTAAGTCTGTCAATCCGCACTTTTACATTTGTGGCCTCTTCCCATTGTGAGTACGGTCAATTCTCACAATGCCCAGCAGTGGGAAAATTTATGAAAACAAAGCTTGGCCATAAATACTGAGCACATAATAATTTTAAATTATTATAGATGTAGATAATATAGATAATTTTAATATTCAGAGAGATATTCCGTCTGTGTGAGACCAGCCTTATACTGACCGCAGTATTACAGTGTGATATAAGGTTATGTCAGTTTGTTCGCCGATGTGTCGTGTGATCGACAACTTTCGTGAGTTTACGCCAACTCACTCGATGTAATAGCATGTTTCTGTTGTGTCGGTAAACATCGTGTCGGATGACCTAAGCTTAGCTTTCGAATGAAACCACTTTTCTATGTAATTGGTTTGTTAAGCATTAATAGAAATATCTATATACTTTGTTTTGTTACATAAACTTCTGGGTTTAGAAATTCGATGATAAGTTTCAATAGCCCTGTTATTTCACTAGGAAAGCTGGAACACGGTATTATTTGCGCACTACTGCTTGACGTTAGATATTCTGATACTGCCGTTATACCTATCTATACGACTTACTAAGGAGATCCATCGGCCAGACGTAAAAAAAACGATTAAAGACTCGACACGCAACGTAAATGCATATTAATATTTAATTGAAGCAGTGGAACCGACATATTTTTCTAATCGGACACGGAGTCTTTCAATCGCTTCCTACCGCATGCGATTGGTACATCTACATTGTAGACGCTTAATAATTGGGGATAATGGGTGATGGATAGGGTGACCATATTGACGTTAAAGGACAGACATTTTATTTTCAGAATAAAATAATTTTACGAACAAGTTCACGGTCATTTATATGTATTTTATAGTTTTTTTTTTTATGTGAAAGTTATGAGACGAACGAGACGCTCTTCTGATGGTGAGAGATAATTATCCATGACCATTGCAGTGATACACAGAACTTTGAGTAGCAAAACAAAGTCCAGGGTATTATCTGTGGTTTCTAACGCCGCGAACTAGTGTCCATTAGCGTTATCGCTATAAATGTTACTTTGTCTTGTCTTGTTCATCATTTGGGCTTCGATGCTTGAGATTCCTTGTCGAAAACGCGTATAGCGTTCATAATGATATCGATGAAAAGGTTATTGTGACAGTTAAAAACTAGCGCGTCACTTATCTCGTCGTGTTTTTAAATTTATATTTACCTATATGGATTCAACCCAAATCGCGTCGCGTTTTGTAAACACCGTCGTGTTACGTGATCATATGGAATTAGGCTCCAGGTTCAACTGAAACGATTCGGGTTTACGTCTAACCATGGCTTGGAGAAGGAGGTTTATTGTAATACAATTGTCAAGTTTTAATATTAACCAAATCGGTTAAAAATCGGGTTTCTTCCTCAAAATGTTCCTTGTTGATGTATCTTGTTTTCAATTCTTGATTGCCTGAAAGAGATCGCTTTTAGTGATAAGGCCGCCACTTGTGGCACTAGCTCATAATATTCTGTTGTTTTCTGTATTTTTTTTTCTATTTTTGTTGTGCGCTATAAAGAGTTTCTATGTTCTCGGTCAAAATTATTAGTTTATTTCAGAAATTGTCCGGACCAATTCGGACGGTTGGTTACCGCAGTGATGGATGTGCTTTTAAGTTACGATGTTTTGTCGTCTGCAGTCAGAGTTACGTGATGCGGCCATGCTCAGTAATCGATTTTAATGACTTTTACAGCTTGATTACATGTCGTGTCTAACTAGAACACAAACCGATATCAATACATACAGTAACTATAATCAAAACAACAACAATAGATGCACTATTAAAATAACCAAGTAATTAAATTATTGAATTACGTTTATTGCAATTCTTATTCAATAAATAATAAATAAAAAACATACCCAATTCTTGAATTTTCAAATTTCAAAACCAAAATTAACAATAAATTCTTGCCCGAATCAAATATCAGTAAATAAGAGTTTTCTTTTTCGTAATCGTCAGTGAAATCATGTTTTTTATATTGTACTAGCTTACGCCCGCGACTTCGTACGCGCTGACTTTAGAATTGAGTTCAAAGATAAATTATATATTATATAGAATTAATCAAAATCCTTTCTTAGCGGATGTCTACGTCATAACATCTACCTGCATGCCAAATTTTAGCCCGATGCGTCCATTGGTTTGGGCTGTGCGTTTTTTGAGTTATATATATTTAGTTTTTTTTTTGAATAGACTTATTTCATATTGTAATTTTTTACTTTGACATTTTTTTTCAATGACATATGATCAGTGTTTTTGACATATATATTCATATATATATTCATATTTATAAACTTATATTATGGAATTTGACTTGAAACTTTGGCGTTTTGTGTATTTTTAAATGATTATAATCTGCCGCCAAGCCAATACTGTGTTTCGGTTTGAAGGTACTGCAGCTAGCGAAATTACAGGGCTGTCGAGTTTGTTTTGCTACTCAAAGTTAAGTTGCAATGGTCATGGGCGTTATCTTTTACCATCAGGAGAGAACCTCGATCGTCTCATTATTAAAAAAAATAACATCGCGTTAAAAGTAAAAGGAGTCTAGTCGTAAAAACGTCGTAAGTGAAACCGTCGCGTGTGTGTACGTCGAACGCGCGCACGACTCGACGACAAACAGGAAACGTGTGAAGCAGGTAATTAAGGTGTTTTTCACACTATTTTAAAAAATAACATGTTTTGTGCATTATATTGTTCTCTTTTTAAATATAATTAATTAGATCCACGTTTGGCCGCCATCTAGCCTGATGGAAAGCGACGGTGCGGCCTTAGATGGAGCACGCTGATCTAGAAGAAATATATTTACTTTCACGGGCCGTACGCATTAAGAAACGAACACTGGAAACGTCCACGAGGATCGGATGATATGATTTGTTGCTTCTTCACGTTGTAACGGTTTGATGGATTTGAACGAATTTTAGAATGCTAGCTTTGTTCTTATATAATAAAACACGCTTACCTACACACTTGTCTAGTTACTTATAAATAAAATTTAATTGTCACTCCACATACATCAGTGTTCGTAACCTTTGTCGACTTACAATAATATTTTGGTAAGCGAGTTTAATTTTTTAAAGCAGATTAAAAAAATATATATAAAAGCAATGATAAGTTTGAGACGTTCTCTTGATGGTAAGAGATAACGCCTGTCCATGACCATTGCAGCGATACACAACTTTGAGTAGTAGAACGAAGTCTAGGGCGTCGCTGCTTTGGTGCTCATTACTTTGAGACTGGATGGTTAGTCTCAACTGCCCTGTAATTTCGTTAGCTGTAGTACCACATCCTGCCTGGTGTTAAGGTATAATGTTATTGATCAGGCATTACTTTCCGGAAGTTAATTTGGAGTGTTCAAGGTATATATTTTTTGGGTATACTTGGTGGTAGATCTCCTTAGCAGATGATCGTCTATGTACCACCGCAGTACCAGATATTCTATCCCCAAACTGTAATGTGTAAACATTATTCTGTTCCGGTTTGAAGGGTAATCGGTGAATGTTTTAATGTAATGAGCGCTAAAGTAACGATGCCTAGTACTTTGTTTTGTTACTCAAAGTTTCGAGCACCGCTGCACATCGGCAAGCTATCTACTACTACAAGCTATTACAAGCTATTTACTTGGTGGTAGATTTCCTTAGCAGGAGGTCGTCTAGGTAGGTACCACCGCAGCACCAGATATTCTGCCGCCGAGCAGTAGTGTGTAAACATTACTGTGTTCCGGTTTGAAGGGTACTGCAGCTAGCGAAATTACAGGGCTATTGAGACTAACCATCTAGTCTCAAAGTAATGAGCGCCAAGGCAGCGATGCCCTGGACTTTGTTTTACTACTCAAAGTTCTGTGTATCGCTACAATGGTCATGGACAGGCGTTATCTCTTAACATCAGGAGAGCGTCTCGTTCGTCTCACTACTGTTACAATAAAAAAAAAAAAAAAAAAAACTATACCATTAGAAGTGCGTCTTGTTCGCCTCATAACTTTTACATAGGGAATATATAGAAAAGCTTAAATAATATTTTGAATTGAAACATACTCTTAAACTGTAAACGTGGGTTAAACAATGGGGTAAAGTTAGTATAGTATATTTACTTCGCCCCGCCGTTCCATCCGCGTGTTTCAGTATAAAGAGTTGCCTATATGTTACTCCAAGATATAAAACATCTCCAATATGGATTATAGTCTATTATTTATATACAAATCCATACATCCGTTACAGCGTGAAGAAGGAACATAATTATGTTAAAATTTTCTCCTTTAAAATGTTATAAAGGATTTATGTTAGTTGATTAGGTGCTGTGCCATGTTAGTTTATAAGCATTAAAATATACAAGTTATAATTTATTATTACAGTAATTATTTTTTTACGGCTAATTATATCCGAGCATAAGAATTTAAAACTAATCTCAAAAATCCTTGGGAAGCTGGTAGGCCTCCATAAGATTTTTTAAATGGATCTAATGTTAATTAATTACTTAATCAATTAATAAAATGATTCGTTTATTTTTACTAGCTTTTATTTAACTTGTAGTTTATGTATGTTTGTCTGGGTGGAATTTTACATCCAAACTTCCACATTTATAATATTATAGTAGGTTAAAGTACAATATTTATTTATTTCATTGCATTTCACACTATCCATATAGGGCTTCCCTAATACGATGCTGTAAGTCAACATACATTTTGAATAGTAAAAAAAATATATTATAAAGTGTTTTAATAAATCTTGTTAATATTTGTCAATCTGTAATTGGTATAGGTAACATATAAGTATATATTTTTTAATTACTCATAGTTATGTATGTTACATGTTGTTCATTGTGCGAACTGTACGCCGAGAACAAAGTTACTATAGACACTATAAAAGGTTAAATAATTTTTACCATGATGCTTTAATTCGGCGGTAATACTTTAAATCCTTCATTTACACATCACATTTACTAATAGAAAAAAGATTGTACTCACGATTAAGAAATCCATTTTGCAGTATAAAAACATTAATCACTTATGTATTATAAAAATGTACTTAGTGTAAATCAATTTTGATTTTGACGTATCTGTGCACATGAAACAATGGTTCACAGTTCACTGTTGCAGTGAGAGTAGTGACAGTTAATGTAAATCGAGCTTCGTGTGTGGATGCACTTATACCCGACAAATAGTTTACTAAAGAAGGGGGGTTTGGTGAGATAGAACAGTCGCGTAATGTGATATGCTAAGCGATGATATCGCTACGCTCGTGTTTGGTTGAGCGCATTTTAATCGTTATGCTTATGTTTGGTTGAGCACATTTAAATCTGTATGCTTATGTTTCGCTAAGCACATTTTAATCGGTACGCTTATGTTTGGTTGACTACATTTTAATCGGTACGCTTAGGTTCGGTTCAGTACATTTGAATCGGTAGGCTTATGTTCGGTTGAGCACGTTCAGATCTGTACGCTTATGTTTTGCTAAGCACATTTGAATCTGTACGCTTATGTTTGGTTGAGCACAGTTTAATCGGTACGCTTGTGTTTGGTTGAGCACGTTTTAATCCTATAAATATAATAGTTTACTGGTTTTATGGATGGTAATTACTCTGACTTTACGTACACGGTTCATTACTTTAAAACACTTGATGGCGAGTGTCATTTGCCCTAAAATTTCGCTAGCTGCAGTACCTATCGAACAGATATACAGTAATATTTTGTGGCGGAATATCTGATACTATGGTGACTACCTATTATGCTATGGAGATCTAGCCTACCCAACGTTCTACTTATTCTTAGTCTAAAGTTGCCTAGTAGAGATCGATTATAGTGACAAGGTCCCCATTTGTTACACTAACTTAGAAGCTTTTTTTATTTTGTTACACAAATTTTTATTTATATACAAAATTAATTTTAGATTATAATTATTTGTATTATGTTTAGGGATGGAAAAGCTCGTTAGTTTCTTTTTGTGTGCTACATGGGCTACCTATATTATCTCCTAGCTTGAGTTCGCTCTCCATACAGCACCACCTTTACATATAGCTAACCATATACGTCTACCGAGTTAATTGAGTCGTTATCTAGTGCATCATAATAATAATGAATAATTAGCATATAGCAACAGCAGCGCGAATGATTGTTTTACTAGCAGCGATAAACGCTAACGGTAATAGTAGGCTTCTTGCTAAACTCGTTGCAATGTAAAGATCAAACTTTATTTTGTGCTAATCTGATGAATTTATTGAGCAATTTAATAAGTAGCTGATCACCGGTAGCTATTGCGTACTTTGTTCTTATCATCATAGCATCTTCATCAATGCAATGCAAAAATGTATTATGTATTCTATCAGTTAAATTGACTTCCATAGTAAGCTTTGCTTAGTTAAGGGCCATATGGCGCTGTGTGTACGATATTTATTACAATATAATGCGTTTTGTGAATTCGTTCGACATGCTTTAGCGGCATATCTTAGACATTGTGGCTGTCTTACCAGCCTAAAGAACTTATTGTGTCTTTTGTATACAATTTTGTACTAATGGTGACTTCGGAACGTACACGGCGAATGTAAACATTTTAAAAAAGAGTTTTTCTGCCAGACATGCGTGTTTGATCACAATCTCACTAGAAAGTGATAATGTTATCTAAGATTGAGCACGCTTACCTAGGAAATATTTACGTATCTTTTAACCAACCCTGTATTAAAAAAAATATAAATAGGCTTGCATTTGACCGCCATCTGGAGCGCGATTGTCTAGAAGAAACCGATTCACTCGCCACTCGAAGGCACCCAGATTGTATCTGTCTTGTTTTTAATCAGAATTATAGACATAGGTCCTACACGTCTGCTGCTATCGCTAGAAAACTGGTTGAGACACGCTTTACGTGATTTGAAGACACTTGTCAAGTTTTCTGGGATTACAGGCTGTGACAGTTCCACAATCTTTGTATACGAATCAGATACCGTAGGATACCATATATATATGTAGATACCGTACCTATATATGTAAGACAGCTGGCGGTGGATGGAAGCGAAAAGCCGAAGATTGGACTGAGTGGCGTGTCTTGGGAGAGACCTATGTCCAGCAGTGGACTTCTATAGATAGATAGACAACTATAAACTTTATTGTGCACACTAAAATAGAAAAAAAAGAGTACAGAAAACAAAAGAATCTAATGAGCTAAAGAATCACAAGTGGCCGCCTTATCGCTAAGAGCGATCTATTCCAGGCAACCAAGAATGGAAAACACGATACAACAAGAACAAACGGGAGATGTTGTAACACTATCAAGTCCTAAAAATAGATACATTTGTATAAATTAATAAAAATAATACGTCCAGCCGCAAGATGGGTTGAAGATATCGTCGCCATCGCGGGTTGAACCTGGACCAGATTGACACAGGACCGAGGCAGATAAGAGAGAGGCATATACCCATGGGATAAAAAAGGTTGTGGATAATTATTATAGTTTGTATGTGAAATATGTATTTAAGTTATATATTATACGTATGTAGGCTATAATACATGTATAGTATATACGTAGGTATATGTACATATTAAGATAAAACAAAAAGGAAATTAAATATAAATAACAACCAACATCAGTACCGAAGTACAAAACATGTCTGATCCGCCTAACAGCAATACTAACTCGCCATTGTGACAAATAATGCAATTTCACTCAGTCCTTGAAAATATTCAAGGACTATGACTGTCTGATGGTTAGAAGCAGAGCATTCCGTAACGGGATGTCTTTTACATAGTTATGTGGATTCTTAATGCGAAGTTCGATTCTCTATTGACAGTATTGAGTTATAAATTATACGTAGCTGTTCGATTCGGAAGTACTCCAGCGATGCGTGAACCGCTTTACTTACGCGACGCTGTCGGTCCACTTAAGTGAATAATTCAGTATTTTTTGTGCTAATTATGTAGATGACTGTGTTTATACTTTATTATCGGAATAGGAATAGAATGTTAATTTATGGTTTTACTCGGAGAGACGTTTGTGTGGCTTTCCAGTTTCCTGGAAAGCATGCTTTTCTAGTTTTTTTTTGTAGCTATTATGTCTGTGTTTAGCGCGGTCAGTTCCCACGCCGAATGGCGTGGGTTCAAACCCCAACAGTGAGTTTGATCAGCCGGTGTAGGAAACTATAGCGTGGTCATAGGGTAACTTTTCAGTACTCGGCTGGTTAGCTACCACCCTCAAGTTAAAAATCTGTCGCCGAGCATCTAACGATGTATTCCGGTAGCCTCACTTGAGAGCCAGTTTCATTCATCTCTAGGTGTGTTCACTATCTTCGACCATATCGTCACTTAATATAAAGTGAGCTGAGGTGACCTTAACGGAAGACCAGCGCCGGCTGGTTGCAGTCGGCATTATGCTGAGTTGAGGCCGGCTTGTGACATAAAATTTCTTTCTTTCTTTTTGTTCATTGTGTGTAATTTATTTTTGTTTTATCTTTGTTTGTTATTTCTTTTGTTTCTGTATACCCATTTTGTTAATGTTTTAGAAATTTGTTTTATGTCATAAATAAAATGTTGTCTATTGTCTATTAGATGAAAAAAAAAATAGATTTTTGTTTCGGAAGTAACTTCGTTACAGATCTCTAATACTTATAAATGGTTTCCATTGACACACCTAGGCTAATATTACAACAATACCGATTTGCGTACTCGGAGAGAGAGACGTTAGTTTCGAGTTGTATAATAAAGTGTTCATTACGTAAGAAACTATTAATTACATGTCTAAAAGATTGATGTCCCGATGTAATGAGGGAACTCAGCTACCGCTCTCGTAATTGGCTGTAACTGACAATTTTTTAGTTCTCCCCTTTCAAGTATTATGTAAACAGAAATTTAGTAATTATTAACCCTTCTTTCCCCTTTCTCAGCAAAAGTACTAAGCAAAGCTCTTCCCCCTCCTATGCTCACTTAATTGGTTTAACTAGCGGCCTTATCTCTAAAAGCGTCTCAAGTAGAATACGAGGTGTGCCAATGAAAGCCCTGTTGGCTCATTGGTATTATATCTGCCTTAAGCTGTAGGGCGTGGGTTCGATTTCCGCCCAGGACAAACATTTTTTGGTATAAACAAATGTTTGTTCTATGTCTGGGTGTTCCGTATGTATTTATGTATTCTATCTTTTATCTGACTTCCCATCACACAAGCTCTCCTTAGTTTGGGGTCAGATGGCGCTGTGTGTTAATGTCCTACGATATTTATTTATTTTATTTATTAATAGCAACGACAATAAACAATCAGCATAAGACGTTATATTTAGATCCCCCATCCATGTCAACAAAAGAAGCAAAGCAAAACCAACCTCCTTTTGGTGCTTTCGTAATACTTAAACGACTCCTTTGTCGTTATCAAGTCACGAACATCTTATTTTAGATCCCATTGCTGGGGGCTGGCTATGAAAATAGCATAGGTCTCGGTTTTGCGTTAATGAATGTAATAAAAATACAAAATATTAAAAAAAATATAGTCCAGAGTTCGAATGCACGTTAGAGACGATTTTTAAAAAAAGTTTCGTTTAATTTTTGACAGCTCACCTCATTTTAAGTGACAGCATCTTCGACCACACCGGTCGAAGATGCTGAACACACCAGGAATGGAACTGGCTCTCATTTGAGGCTGCGGGAAAACGCCGTTGGGTGCTTGGCGGTAGATTTTCATCTTGATAATACCATAGCACCACGCTATGGTTTCCGTACGATGCTTTCCTTCGCCGGCTGCTCAAGCTCATTGTAAGGTTTGAACCCACGCCCTTTGGCGTGTAAACAGACCGCGCTAACCACTGAGCTATCATCGCCACAGGATGCTTGGTTCCTTGGGTGTATTGGACATTGCTACAACCTAATTAATTGGTTGCCTTTTCGTCACTCATCGGTTGATCATAAAGTGAATTATTAATAATAACGTTAATAATCATAAATAATAGTGGCTTATGTATGCATATCGGCTATAATAATGACGTAATATCGCTATACAGGTTGCGTGTAATGTAATTGTATAGAATTGCTCAACCTAGCTCTAACTAGCTTAGCTTACAGTGGAGCTGTGTCCAGTAGGCTGTAAAACCTGAATAAGGACATAAAAGCCTTATAGCTTAAACTACAATTAATAATCATAATAATATTACTTGGCCGTAAATCTCCTTAGCAGGAAATCGTCTAGGTAGGTACCACCGCAGTACCAGATATTCTGTCACCAAGCAGTAGTGTGTAAACATTACAGCTGCAGCTAGCGAAATTACAAGGCTCTTGAGACTAACCATTGAAAGTCTCGAAGTAATGAGCGCCAAAGCAGCGATGCCCTAAACTTTGTTTTACTGTTTTGTGTATCGCTGCAATGGTCATATACAGGTGTTATCTCTTACCATCAGAAGAGCGTCTTGTTCGCCTCATTACAATTACATTTTTAAAAAACTAGCGTTTATGTGTTTGTAAAATATGTATAGTGGCTAGTTAACGAATACTTATGTATCCATGTACTCTGAGCTTCTCATTGCGATATCTGTAAGGCACTCACAAAAAAGCTATGCGATTGCAAACCTTATTGCACAGGCATACGATATGTGGTCGCGTAGCTGTTTCCTGAATACCTAACAGGAATCGCTATAAGCAGTTTAGAGTACGGGGGCAGAAGGGAATAAAACAAAGCAAAGAACATATTGTTCGTGGTGTTTCATAATTTAATTTAAAAAAATTGTCGTTTCTTATTGTGTTATGTTACGAGTTTTTTAATTTATTCCCTAAGTTGGTTTTACCGCCAAGCAGTAGTATGTTAACTTTATTCCGGTGTGAAGAGTAGTAGAGTAGTACAGCTAACAAAATTACAAGGCTGTCGAGATTAACCATCGAAAGTCTCAAAGTAATGAGCGCCAAAAAAGCGCTATTAGTTATAGCATGCGTTATCTCTTACCATCAGGAGAGCGATTCGTTCGACTCTTTACATAAATACTAACCAGCACCAATCATGATATTTGTTTCTGTTTATAAAAATAATATTTATGAGTACTTATTTATATTACTATTATGTTACTCCGATTACTTTTTCTAAGGCATGCGACGGATTTTGATACGGTTTTCACTGTCATTTAGGTATTTTTATACGAAAAGTGTCTATGTACAATACATCCTAATTAAACTTTGTATAAGTATATAGAGAGATTCATTTTGTAAACAAGTTGCTAAAATAGATTGCATCCGTATGAAGCCGGGGCGGGGCGGTCGCTAGTTTCTTATAAAGGAAAAAAGGATCAAGTTGAGCACTTTCCTCCTTTTTAAAGTCCCGTACATCTCCCGTCTGTTCTTAAGTTGTATCGTGTTATTTGTGTTATCGTGTTCTTGGTTGCCCAGAAGAGATCGCTCTTAGCGATAAGGCCGCCACTTTTAGCACTAGTTCATAAGATTTTTTTGTTTTCTATACGTATTTTTTTTCTATTTTTGGTGTGCACAATGTGTTTTTATCTATGTATCTATCTAAAGTCGGTTAAAATGTACAAAAAGCAATACGACCGTCTGGTCCGTTCACACCGTGGCTGCATTCCGATCGATCAGCGCGCGAATTATCCTTACGTATCCGTAAGTAGCGTGAAGATGAAGCGATTTTCCTCGAGGCTGTTATATAATCTGTGGCGAGATCTGGAGCGGACTCGTGTATCCTGCATGGTGCAAGACTTGCAGGTGATTCGATCGCGGATGACTCTGTGGGTGGTATGTGCTACGTTGCGGGTGTGAATTCATATACCGCAATACATTGGCCACCGGTGATGCCCTGAACTTTGTTTTGCTACTCAAAGTTCTGGGTAACGGTGCAATGATCGTGGGAATGCGTCACATTATTTCTTATAAAAAATCCCGATGAAAGTAACATCACGGGAAAATCGTACCATAGTAATGCAGCATTTTATGGCAACATTCTATGGCTCATATCAAAATTTGGCTGAAGGATATATGGACACTAGTCCATGGCCAAGAATAAAAAAAACATATCCAACTTCATCATCAGCTTATATGTACTTATATAAAAAGGAGTTTGCAACAATCTTCAGTTTGCTAAGAGACCTTGAACTATATTTACAAAACGGTCGAGGCTCAAAAAAGTGTTCTATTGTATATTTAGTTCGTATAGTTTTCCTCTATTTCGGGCGTTGTGTAAAGTCCTTTAGTTATTTGATTTTTTACCTATATATTTTTGTAATTTTTCCGACATATCCCGTAATCGGTGTCATCCTCAAATACTGTGTCTGCGTGGAACTGGTGCGTGTAATTGGATTAGTATTCGCCAGTGCCGGATTGAGCAAGCGTGGGGCCCGTAGCAAATTTTATCGAGGGGCCCTAGATCGGCTATGTTTAGTACAAATACTTAATAAAGGAAAGTCCCCCAATGCCAGACGCCTTAGGTTTTTGTAATTATCTGACTGATTTGTATCCCATCCTACTAATATTGAAAATGTAAAAGTTTATGAGGACGGATGGATGGATGTTTGTTATTCATTCACGCAAAAACTATTGAACGGTTTTGGATGAAATTTGACACACATACATAGCTTATGGCCTGGATTTATACTGCAAAAAGAAAAAAAAGTTTTTATTAAATTCCACGCGGATAAAGTTGCGGGTAACATGTGGTTCTATATACCTACCATACGAGCGACTTTTTGTAGAACTTGTGCGTTATGAAATTTTTGAAATGTTACCGATTGTCTGATGTGAATTGTTCAGTTGCGTTTCACGTTTTTGTGCCATCAAGTAAATTCAATGTGTAAAAAAATTACGCTTAGGCGGGGGTTAGATACGCGGGTCCCCTTTTGCGCGGGACTCGTAGAAATTGCTACTCTTGGTACGTGGTTAATCCGGCACTGGTTTTCACTCTTCACGCTAGATCACCACGACCACCGGTTCGCGTCGTTTATGTAAGGCTGTTGAGTCAGCATCTTCTAACTTGCTCGTAATCAAAACTAGCTTAATGTTACTTCGTACGCGCCGCGGTAGCTCCACTTTTGACCTATATGTGATACTTCGAATAAAATCTCATTCGAAGTATCATGAACGTTTAATTAAAAAAATCGGCTGGATGTCTGCCGTCGGCGCGTACCATCGGACATCATTTTTAAATTGTGTAAAGAAAGCATTTAAAAGAAAAACAGTTTCAAATCGGTAGTTAGTAGTACTTTTCTGGTAGTTGATTAATTGTCGGTTTGTACATGATACAATTGACGAATGTCACTTGAACATTTTCCTCAAGTAAATTGCTTTTTAATATAATATTTTTTACAAAATACACAAACCGACTTTATTCCATTTTAAGCCCAATCACGGCTACGTTATGTTGTTTTATAACGGAACTCCGGTGTCTGCCTTCTGGTTTCATCGTCGTCTGATGATGGAGACAAAAGGCAGTTCTGTGAGAGATTCAAATCGTCTTATAAACGACGGAGTTCTGAGGTAACAATATTAACTTAAATTAAGTTTAATATTATCATTAGTGTAATTCGTAACATGCGAAGTAGTTGATGCGTAGTTGATGGTGGTAGCTAGCCAGCTACCACCATCAACTTGAAAATCTGCCGCCAAGCATCTAACGGTGTGTTCCGGCAGCCTCACTTGAGAACCAGTACCATTCCAGGCTAGGTGTGCTTTACCATCTTCCACCACACTGTCACTTAACATTAGGTGAGCTGTGGTCAACCACCTAGCCTGTCAACCATAAACAAATCCAAGTCCAAGTCTGATTGAAAGTGGGAACGATAAGTCCACCGACGTCCCGTTTGGGATGTTAGTGTGGACCGCTAAAATGTCGATAGAAACTGGCTGTTAGGTGTAATTTTTTTGTGTTCAGACATGAAACAATAGATATAGAGAACATCGATGTTACGCAACGATAAATCTTCGTGGTTTACGATCGAAAGTTAGCGCGTATGCGGCATATTCACGACAATATATGTTGGCAGATATTTAAATTAAATCTATAAACACTATAAAACAAAGTATCTGTCCACGTTTTTCTGTTTTTACGTTAAAGTGTACCACGCATAGGATTTTAATAAGGTTTAACTGTCATTTAAATATTTTTTACAGAAAGTTTTTATATTTATATTATACTATAATTTAATAAAGTGGAAGAGTAAGTTTAAACGCGCTAATCTCTGAATCGTACGGCCATGGAAAGGAACAAGCTGCCGGCTTCCTTGTTTCCAGAGAGATATAATCTAAATCTTTTCAAGGCCAGAGAGAATAGGTATCTTTTAAGTATGCATGCTTCATTTTCGACCACATCATCGTTTACCACCAGGCGAGATGGTGGTAAAAGGCGGACTTATCAGTATAAAAAAAAAAACTATAAAACAAAAAAAAATCTTTGCATTTGATAGCTCATTAGTTGAGAAAGGTTACTATTTGACATCACGATACGACTCTTGGAAGCGGATGGTGGGTGAAACTACCGGGCATAGCTAATACAATACACAATTAAACTTTTATATAGAAATAGAAATTCAATGCTTTGTAATCAAATCGCCAAAATAAATTGTATCCGTGCGAAACCGAGGTGGGTCGCTGGTATTGTACGAATTAATTAAATTTTGAATTAAAGATAGTTTTAACTTGTATACATATTACAGACATATAAACAGATGCTGATTCCTTTTAATAGAATCGGATACCTTCGTTTCTTTCTGTCAATTGGTGGGAGTTGTTAAAAATGCAAATATTTATAAAACACCTACACATTTAATAAATTCGAATGTACCGCGCGCATTTGTACGATCGTGAATACTCATCTTTATTTCACGACTCGCGTGCGAAGCGAGATTGGATCAAGATGAACTCATAAACTGCGTCAGACTTTATTCTATTACATATACATACACGCATAGTCAGTCGACTATACGTAGGTACTGTATAAAATAAAATTGTATTGCGTTCTTATGCGCCCGTAAAAGGTGTAAGTAGAAGTGTTATAGAATGTAATGTGTGGAAACAGTAACTGATCTCATAGATTTGCTTCGTCGTTTTTGGCGTCACAATGTCGATTTCTATATTTTCAAGTCACATAAAGCAAGTCAAGGTCAAGTTCGGCTATGGCCTATTAATGTAGTGACAACTTTACTAGAAGCCTCGACGTAAGCTTGGAAACATGAAGACTGACAAGTTACACATTATTGTCACTTTCTCAAGCTCATATACCTTTCTCATTAATCCCTCTATCTATTGGTGAAACTCGCACGAATCCGTAGTTTTTAAGTTTATCGCGAACAGACAGACGGACGCGGCGGACGACATTGTTTTATAATATGATGAAGTGATAAAAAAAAAAATATACATAATGTGATGTACAGTGGTTAAACAAATGGTAAAGATAAAGTATCACTAAGTAAACGGAGCTGTTTGGTCGGAGCTTCCATACTGTCTCTAGTATATATGGCGTGAGTGAAGCTCTTGTGCTAATATCACCTTTCTGTGCCAAAAGTTTCACTTGTGACGGTGCGGTTTTGTGGGCGATTCGACTTTGATGACTGATTTAACAGTTCACCTACTTGCCAATGGAAAGGTTACAGATGTTAGCGAGGCTTTTAGCCCAGGTGAGCGCATTTATCAACGTGACTTTGGTGATTTCTTGCCAAACAGATAATGTTTTATTATCTTGGCCATTACGAGTATTGTTATTTTATTGAGTTGGCTTGAGTTTGACCGCCATCTTCTCTAGAAGAACCCTATTCATTTGCGACTTGAAGGCATCTAACTTGTAACATTATGTTATTTTATAAAGTAAGAAATTGCCAAGGACGCTGTTTTTGACACACGTGTGTGTCCAAAACACACACACGTTGGTAAGCGGAGCGGATTGTACAGATAGAATGTTTCATGCGGAAATCACATTTTTGCTTTCCTTTTTAAGAGGATTCCACTAAGTCTGTTACCCTATCCTTACTATATGTGTATTTATCGGTTTGTTCCTTTTTATTAAAAATTGGGATTTGAACCCACTACGCTCTGTAGCGATCCGAAAGCAGTACCCACTGAACTACGATTGCTCTAATTCATGGTCACATAACCCATCATGTCTGCCCCACGTCCAGTAGAACTACATAATAAATAACAACAGCCTCGAATGCTCCAGTTCGGCGAACGCGAAGAAATGGGAGGTGGAGCTGGCGACGCTGAAGTCCAACAACCTGCGGCTGACGGCGGCACTGCAGGAGAGCACCGCCAACGTGGACGAGTGGAAGCGGCAGCTGCACCAGTACCGGGAGGAGGTGGCGCGCGCCAGGCACCTCCAGGGGAAAGGTAAACGCATATAACTCCACTCAACTTTCTACGAAAGAAGCCGCCGTGCGAGTTGTTTTTTTAAACGTTGACGGGCTAGGTGTTTGACCACAGCTCACGTGATGTTAAGTGTCGGTGCGGTTGAAGAACACACCTGCCCCTGTACTATGAGCTTATTATTGCAATATCAGCTTTCAGGGCCAGGCAGTAGTGTTACATTACTGTGTTCAGGTTTGAAGGGAATTTTCAGGGCTTTACAAGACTAACTATCGAATGTCTCAAAGCAATGAGTGCCAAAGCAGCTAAGTCCTGGAGCAGTTTTGTTACTCAAAGTTCCGGGTATCGCTGCAATGGCTGTGAATATGCGTTATCTCTTACCATCAGGTGAGCGTCTTTTTTATTATAAAAAAATGTATGTGTGCAGGTGGCGAGGCGAACGAGGTGGAACAGCTGCGGCAACGCGTGGCACAGCTCGAGGCGGAGCTGGCACAGAAGAATGAGGAGCTGGCACAGATCACCAAGTCCAGGAAGAGCGAACAGGTCCTCAACGAGAGCCATACTATACCTTAGTCTGGAACCAGCCAACCAATATAGTCAAGTTGTATAAACGTTTAATTGTTTTTAGGGTTCCGCACCTGAAACGTGTCGAACGGGACTTTTTTATAATTGATAGGTGTTTACAGCTTGCTGGATTCTTATTCGATGAGTCCTGCATTGACGCAGGGCCGGATTATCCATAAGGCGTATTAGGCAACTGCCTGGGGCCCCGCACCGACTAGGGGCCCACGGGGGCCAAGTCGACGAGGGCCACGCACCAAAAAAAAAACAAGTTTCATTCGTGACATTCCCCATTATTTACATCCGGTGATGTTGCCATACAAAAAAAACAAATAAAGTAAAATTGACTTTTGTAATAGATTTTTTTAAGCAATAAAAGGGCAAAGGAAATTGTTCCCGAACCAACCCAGCTCCTTGAAGAACTGGAGCGAGACTGAGCTACTGGCATAGTAGTTTACCTGATTTTAAGTAATTGTGTGGTCGAAGATCGTCCATGTATTTTCCAGTGTAATAGACAAACTGAAAGTTTTCAGAATATACGTTACCATGGCCTATTCCTTGACAAATAAATAAAAAATACCATCCAGGTCGTAAATTTGCTTCATGGGCGTGGGTTCAATTCCCACCCGGACATTTATGTGATGATAAATGTTTGTACTGTGTCTGGGTGTTTTGTATGTAATATAAGTATGTATTTACAAAAATAAAGTATATTAGTATTCTATTAGCTGGTTCCCATAATTTGCTTTGCTTAGTTCGAGGCTAAGTGAAAAAGTCCTACGTAATTGTTGATTAGTCGTCTCTCTCACTCCTCAGGACGCTGAAGCCAAGCTGGCGCAGTCTCAGCTGGAGCTGGCGCTGGCGGCTCAAGACGGACAGAGACAGGTGATCCAAGCGCTCAACGACCAGCTGGCGCGGCAGCTCGACGAACTGGTGAGACCTCTTGCTGCCCCCCTCACTCTTCCACCACAGATTAAAAATGATATTTATAACTTTCTAACTTTCACCACTTATATCCCAACTGTGGGCTCTATTGACCCCGGCACGTGACACCGTACTAGTCACTGCAGTAGGTTTTCATTCATTGTACTGCCCTGTTAGCTCATCTATTAGTCAGAATATCTGCTTCAAGAACTGTAGGGCGTGGGTTCGATTCCCACCAGACCATTTATATGACGATAAATGTTTGTTCTGTGTGTTCTGTATTATATTTACTTAACATCATGCTTCAGATATACACTCCCCTTACATACATCGCCCTTCCTATATAACTTATATAATCCTAGCAGACCCGGCCAAATTGAACACATGCGTGTAACGTAAAATAAATTGTAGCGCATATGAAACGTTTGGACTTTTAACGTAGCGCCATCTATTGGATACTTACTCAATCCAGTTAATAAATTACCTTACACCGCCATCTATTAGATTTTTATGGAACTCACAGATAATTATACCTCTTTGTCGTGTAATAAATAAAGTACCTGGTTGACCGAGCATTGCTCGGCTGAAAACATGGATAAAACGACGATTTCTGAAAATGAAACCTAGCTAGATCTATTTTTGCCCCCGAAACCCCCTGGATACATAATTTCATGAAAAGCGTTGGAGCCGTTTCCGAGTTTCAGAATATATATATATATACGACATGGCGCTACTGTACCGACATTAAATGAAAACACATATCCAGTTTCACGTTCTCATACATTCGGTATGCTATAATTTCATTAATTGTTTTTATTTACTGAATTATTCACAATTAAAAAAAATACCATATTGGAGCAACATGTATCTAAAAAACTGCAGCGCAAATGTCATTAGCCGGAGACAGAAGAAAACGTAATTAAAAAAGAAATACTATTACATTGAGATAGTCCTGTATTTTAACAGCAAACGGTGCACGGAACCGTGCAAAGACACGCGTGTGCGCGTTTCTTAAATGCAAACGATAAAGAAATACTTACTGAATGAGCTGAAAGCTCGCACAAACTTGACCGCGCTTCCTATTTTTTCTTTTCCTCATAAATAACTTTGCTAACAGACGGTGCGGTAAAGTTCTGATGATGAAGCTAGGAGATGGAGGTAGTATTCTGATTTTTATTCATGAACCATTATTAATTCACTAAGATTTTTGATTCTTGTAAACAAACAATAAATAACAAACTTTGACAATGTCAGCACCTAATAGACTAGTTTTTACAAAGAGAAGAGTTTGCAAAAAGTTTACTTATGAAAACTTTTTTCAATTTAAACTTATTGTTACTTTGTGTTGATAAGATCGTGTAACATAAGTAGTTATTTTGCCATTGATGATGTCAAATTCACAGCATTATACCATTATTTAAAATATTATTACACCATGCATTATACTGCTGTTGAATACGCCGAAATTATTTTTATTTACGGGGACGCCCATCAAAATGCCGCCCTTGCGATTAGAATGTTTCGCGAAAGATATGGCAACACGACACAATGTACTACAAATGCAAATGCACGAGTTACTATAAAATAAGTTTAAAAAGGTTTTAACAAACTTATACAAACTGTTTGAAACATTGATCTATTTACTGACATTGGCAGTATCATTGTTGACGTTTGTCCTTCATTCTTTATTTACAAAAGTGTGTGCTTATAATATTTAAAGAGTTTCCTCGATTTCTCCTGCATTCCATCATCAGATCCAGATCTGATACCAATGGGACCACATGGGAATTACACCCTTTCAAACAAGAAAATAATTTTCGAGTCGGTCCAGTGGTTTTCGAGTAATCGGTGAACATGCATAAAAATAAAATAAAATAAGAAAATTCCGACAAATTGATAACCTCCTCCTGAAGTCGGTTAAAAATGAGAGTGTTAGTAGTGATTGTGAATGCGATGTACATCATACCTAGTTCTCTGAGCGCACCGCAATGCGGCTTGCACTGTACAGTTTCGTTTGAATCAATCGGAATACCTTCGGTGTCAAAGAATCGCCGCGCCCTCTAGCGCACACAGCTGTAGTTGTATGAGTCACAGGATGATTCTAATTCGGGTACTTGATTAATTATTTAGTTTGTTTGAAAATTGATTTCTTTTAAATTTGCGAATATATTTTTTTTACATTGCTTATATGATTACTGATCATTAACCCTACCCGTGTGTTAATTTAATGTCGATGCAAAGTATCCACGTCGTATATATACACGAATTGCTCGTTTAAAGATATAGATAGATAGATAATGTGCAATAATAAAATATTGCGATTATTCATTGAGATATAAACTCCTATCCTATCCTATTGTTTGTTTTATTACTCAAAGTTCTGTGTAACTCGGCAATGCTAATGGGAAAGTGTTATTTCTTACCACTAGGAGAGCGTTTCGTTCGTCTTACTACTTAAAAATAAAATGGATGCCAAAATCTACACAAATACTTTTTCGATGATCCTATTATAAAATTTATTTCGTTATTTAATTTTCAGTCCACGATCCACCGCGAGATAAACACGGCTTTGCAGACATGAGACGCGGCCTGCCCCCCGCCGCCCGCCGTGTACGCGGCCGGGGCTAACGCGTACGCTTCGGGGGCAAATACGTACGCTACCGGAGCAAATATGTACGCTACCGGGGCAAATGCGTCAGGAAACTCTACCGGGGGTAATTATACTGGTAATTACCCCAACGTCTCTTATTCTAGCAATGCAGCTGTCAATGTAATGTACACTACGAGTGGGGGCGCTTACTCGGGTAATGTTCCAATGTATTCGACTGGGGTAATTGCAACAGGTTCTGGGGTGAACGTGCCCGGGGCCGGGGGTAACGCTGTCTCTCCCGGGGGTACTATAGCCCGTCGGCTCCCTCTTCTGTTACGTCAAGGTCCGCCTGAAGGGGAGGAGCCTACATACGTCACTGTGAAGGCCAAAAAATGAAGAGTGCTATCGGTATTTCGCAAGGTGCACGAGTTCTTTTAATTTTGACGAGTTTTTGTCGATCCGTTTATTCGGATATTTGATTATTTTTACGTTTTGAGATTCGATTTTGATGGAACAGTATTATGATTTTAAATATTAATCTATAAAATCAATCTTTATTAAAAAAGTAAACTATATATATATATTTAATATGGTTACATCTTGTTGATTTTATTCGTGTTGTTTTTTTGTAATAATTCGAAATGATTATATTAAATTGATTCTACGTGAATTCGCCATAAGTAATTCTTTTTAAATGATATTATTTATGTTTTTTAATTCTATTCAATGTATTATTCCCACCCGTATATTATAATTAATTTTTTAATGTGACTTATGTAATGAAATGTTTTGTTTAGTCCATGGCTGAACTATTTTTGAACAACTTGAATTTGTCTAAAAAGGATAGCAATGTTGATTTTTCCAAATGTCATATAGTCGAGCTTAACTTTGATCATAATTATACTAAAAACAATCACAAATGTATATAGACTGAGTAAGAGATGAACCTTATGCCAAATTCATTTCAAAATTAGTCCAGTCAAAACTAAACAAACATATTAAAAATATATTTGATTATATTTAATTTTAGCGTAAAATCGTCACCTTTTAAATGTAAATACGTTCCAAATCGTGCGACCTCACGGTTTAATGCCAAAAATAATAATTTAAAACAAACATTAATATATTTAAAGTAGCATTTTACTAATTAGTGTTTTATGAAACTGGTTGCACGGTGAAATACCGAATTTTGACTTTAAGAATTAATTATTGAGAATAAAATCTTCGTATTGATATCTAACTCTCGTATTTTAAACGCATACCTCAAAAACAGTCCAAATAACAATCACTGTTCAGGGTTCTGTATCAAAATTTTTCGGCTTGTAACAAAACTTACGTGATTTCTGAAGTACTTTGTCTGATACAACTGATCTAACCAGAGCAAAACTAACAAGAGAGAAAGAGACTGAAATATTTTCTCTCTCTCTCTTTCTCTATGTAGTGATAATGGCTCAGTGGTTATCGCGGTAGATTCACATCCCGGGTGGCCGGGGCGTGGGTCAAATCCCAACAATAAACTTGAGCTGGTGGGTCAAATCCCAACAATAAACTTGAGCTGGTGGGTCAAATCCCAACAATAAACTTGAGCTGGTGGGTCAAATCCCAACAATAAACTTGAGCTGGTGGGTCAAATCCCAACAATAAACTTGAGCTGGTGGGTCAAACCCAAACAATAAACTTTAGCTGGTGGGTCAAATCCAAACAATAAACTTGAGCTGGTGGGTCAAATCCCAACAATAAACTTGAGCTGGTGGGTCAAACCCCAACAATAAACTAGAGCTGGTGGGTCAAATCCAACAATAAACTTGAGCTGCCGGGGCAAGATAACGTCATGAGGAAATGGTGGTGGTAGGGTATACTTTAAAGTTGAAAATCTGCCGTCAAGTACCTAACGATGTGTTCTGGCAGCCACGCCTAAGAGTCTGTTCCATTTCACGCTAGTTGTTTACCATAAATGAGCTGTGGCGAAACGCCTAGCCTGTCGTAGGTTGGTTAGATGTCGGTATTTCGTGTTATACGCAAACCATCACCAACATCATCATCACTTTCTGTTAGGAACATTAATAAAATATTGAGAAAAATATTTTTGATGGTTTATAACTAAAAAAGGACTGGCACAATTTATTTCTAGGTTACGATTAAAATACGAGTAAAAAGCCTGTCTATACACTAATACAGGCGGTGCCATTCTACTAGTGTATGTATATTACCTATCTCCTATCCTAATTAATATTAAAAAATAAATAAATAAAAAATAAATTTGTGTAAAAGTATCCTTCTGCACACGAGGAAAGTCGTGTGAGCGGGATTAAAAAAAAAGATTATAAAAAAATTGCTTCGATAATTTTTTTTGGAGATGTTACGTTACTAAGTAATATTATAATTAAATTATAGACATTGCGTAGTGGGTAAGCGTCATAAAATATTTAAAATGTAATGTTATATATTTACCAAACTAATATTAATATTTTAATATATTTTCTGCATTAAGTGGCTATGCATTGCAGTTTTACTCGAGAAATCCCACTTTGAAAAGGTATTTCGTGCCGAAATATTTATAACGCCAAACCTTTAATACTTGAAAAAGTTGCTGAATTAATATAATACAAAAGTTATATTCTCTGTGTCTTTATACCACAGAGTTGAGACCAACATTGTCTCTCCGTTCCGAAATTTCTACGCATTAAACGCTCTGGTCGACTTGAGTCACTTCCTAACGTGTTCATTTCCAAAATTGGTCACTCCCTAACTTGTTCACTTACTGATTCGTCCTCTTCTTATCTCGCCCATTTCCTAACATGTCCACTTCCTCGCCTATTTCCAAAGTTCCCTTCGAGGCGTTACGTCAATCTAATAAAAAGGCTAATATTTTTTAATAATCCGCAATCAAAAGCTGTAGATGGATAGAGACTTAGTAGTACTCGAAAAAGGAGTTAATATTTTTATACAAATAACTACGATACTGTCAAAATATCTGTCATTTGTCTGTCCTGTTTGTTCCGGCGATGTTCTTCTACCCCATCAGCGCCCTCTGGTGGCTCGTCACATTCAAACTTATCTAGAATAACCATGCTACTTGGGAAGTGACCCAATTCAAACTTTGTATATACTTTGCTTGGGAACAGAAAGTGGACAGTTAGGAAGAAACTAAATAAGATATAAACGAAAGGAGAATTAATACTTTAGGAAGTGTATGAATGACAATTAGGAAGTGGTCCAAGTCGACTGGAGGGCATTAAAACATACAAACTGACATACTTATGTTATTATTTATATTTTTGACACGTCGCATTTTTTTAAACTTTTGCATTTCTCTAACTCGAATATTTTCCACTATTTATAGTTAAAGTAACCCTAATTATAAATCCTATTATAATCAATTACTAGTTAATTTTTTTCTCTATCCTACTGTGTAGGTGTAATATAAGGAGATTGAATGTCGAGTTCCAAGTTTCATGACCGTTTCCGTAAATATATAAAATTCATTAGACATAGTTCATTTTAAATAATATGTGAAAGGAAATGTTGAATACGAGCTATTGTCGAATTGGATAATGGCCGTCTCTCACCGTATCAACTCTACTTTGGAGCGACTTTGTGTAGCATTCAGATGTGAACCCCATGTCAAGTGGTATACATATTAAAATGGCAAAAACTAATGCTTAGACGCGATGCGTTTTAACGTGTTTATTTTACTAGTCTTTTGTCATTGGAAAGCCCATTGTGTGTTACAAGATGTAAGGCTCATATTTCAATGTTCTAATTTTAGTCGATCCAAAATGGATTTAGTGCAGTGAGTGGCTAGAATGTGTGGAAGTTCTTACGATTTTTTGATTATCATTTTGTTATGAAAACCCTGTATTTCATAGATCCCTTAGCAAATTAGTGATAATTATTTGACAGATCATAGTTATTCACCGTTTTTGAGTACATTGTTATTACGTCTAACGTGATTTAATTTTGAAAACAAATACGACTACGTGGTGTTATATTTAACATTATTTTCTGTTTGAAACAAAGTCCTACAATGGTTATTTAATAATCTTAATAAATGAGTACAGCCTAATAGAACCAATTTTATAGCTATGGTAGCTCAGTAGTTACCGACGACGGATCACACGCCCGAAAGACATGGGTTCAAACTCCACCAACGAACTTGAGCTGCTGGGAAGAAATTTTTTGTAAGGAAATTATACCATGTTGGCAGAGTACTTTGTTTAGTTTGAACTGGACGAGTTTAAACTAAGGTACATTTTAATTTGCTTACTGTACAATCTTACTTGAGAGTACAAACAATTTATTTCTATTTTTAATCGACTTTAAAAAAGGAAGAGGTTTTCAATTCGGTCGTATTTTTGTTCATTTTTTACCTCAGTGGCGTCATGAACAGATGTAAAAAATACTTTCAGATTGGTCTCATAGAAATTTCATGAAAATCTGTTCATTAATTTGAATTTTAAACCAATATAACTAAAACCTAGCCGCCTGGGCTTAGCGGCATGGAATCGGTTTTTAAGTAATAACTATAGTCTGTCAAACAAAATCGAAACGAATAAAATAAATTGAAAACAAAATGATATCATTGAAAAAGGCTGAGGACACAATTTTAAGATATACAATGTCTTCTAACAGGGTAATTTCATTTACTGTTGTGTACTTTCGAATAGTTGTTGTTGGTCGATTTTTACTCTTGCCTTTAAAATGCCTTCGCACACCGTACGACTCAAAACCGTCTCAACTCTTTAAATAAAGAAATAAAAACGCGAGTTTTGCGTTTTCTGAATACTTTGACACGTGGCAAAAATTATTATCTCTTGTCCAAAAAAAAAAACAATCATAATTCTGTTCTCTATCATACCTTACCATTAAGTTGGTCCCGACAGGGTCCACAATAGTGAACTATTACTATGATTGTATGTACCTATTTACAACAACAAAAAACGCATATAAGTATTATATCAGTTATCTAGTTCCTATAAAAGCTTTGTTTAGTTTGGGGCTAGATAGCATTGTGTGAAATGTCCTAGGATATTTATTTTACAATGTTGTAATGCAGTGGGCATTACAACATTGTGGAAAACAAACAAAATAACATGAATATGATTGAAATTGAGATTCAATTTACCTTGAAGTCTAGTTGGAGTCTATACTGTGTGCGATTGACATTAAACGTACATTTTTCTGTGTAGTAACTGTTGAATTTGACTTATATAAAATTCAATTTTTTGACATATTCTGCGTGAATTGAAACGCGTGTTAACGCATTGATATCTACTTTATGGACAAGTGTAATGTAATTATTATATTAATAGTTATTTCTTACGTTACTCTCTCTCTCTCTAATCATTTGTAGTTATAGTATATTCGAACCATTTAGTTTCATAGATAAATGCAAATAAAAAAATAGCATAGATATAATCAAAGTTTTATAGAATTCACAGTATTTATTTGTACATGTAATTTTTATCACATTATTAGCCTTCGTATGTCACTTAACGCCTACTTCAGACTGACTAAAATTATTGAAATCAAGTCCTATATCTTATGTCATATAACTGAATTTCAAATGACAATATCGCGTTTGTCACACATAATTTTTTTCATAATTTGTAATTGTATTCTTTGTGATATTGTCTTTCAAAATTCAACTCTATGCAGAAAAAAATTAAGGCTGTTTCGATACGTGTATTTTTTAGTCAGCTTGAAGTGAAATTTAAGCGGTGTGCGATGGCCACATTATATTTAACGATAAGTAATAAAGAAACCGAACGATCTGTTTATTGACATGTGTATAGAATTATAATTGTAAGTGTTATTTCCCGATTTTGTAAACTAGGTTGATTACTTACATTTACGTCCGTAATAACGTATCAGATTACGTACAAATTTTAATTAAAAAAATAGTAATTAATGAATTTGCAATAGCGTACGCGAATCTTAAATTAGTATAGTAGTTCGTACACAATTAAATTACGTGCGTAAATGTATGTAATATGCCTACAGGATGTTAAGTGTGATTAGCAATATTGCAGCATCCCATCTTAACTGTTCCGTTGAGTAAGTATGAATCTATCGAAAATGTATACGTGACTCGGTGTATGTGATCATTTCTCGTGTTTGAATATATCTCGCACTCATTGAGAAGATTCGTCAACCCAAAAAGGGTATTTGGTCTCCGTTACTAAGTGGATAAATGTTTTTTTTTTTACATAAAGTCGCCCATTAAGGGCCTCCCTTTTCTTAATCCAGACTCTCTTTTTGCTTTAGTGTATCTAAGCAAAATGCAGTAGTTTGCCAAAGTTTCCACGAGGAAATCGTCACACCGTCTTGTACCTCATTACGCTTTTGATAGATGTTGTATTTCATAAATCATGTGGACTTCATAGGAATTATTACCTTGGCCACACACGATAATTTCAACTGAACAGATAAATGGTAGCGATGTACATGTAGAATAAAAATAGTGTATGATATATATAGCTGTTACAATAGGTAAAACAATTAAAACATAAAATATGGAAAATTCATGTATCTGGCTGGGAGATACCTGTAAAATATGATTTGTGTGACGGTGCATTTAGACGAGCGATTATTTTATCGAAAAAAGTGGTCGGCTACTGTTGCGGGCGACATTTAACTATGGTGTCCATTGTGTATAATATTTGTAATAAAATTTCAAGTTTTCATTTTATTTATATAAACATAAAACAAACCTAGATATTTTTACCGACACCAATTTGAGCATGTTGTTCAATAGCTAATATTATCGTATTGCCGTATATTATCTGTGTCAGTTGACTGTAAAATCGCGAAGGAGTGAACAAAATTAAACAAATAACCAAGTTTTCCGGCTTAAAAGCTGCTTTTTTACTCGGGAGTTCCTATCGCAGTGAGATTATTATAATTAGTAAAAAATACTTAAATCGGAAGTCGATTACTTTAGCTAAAACTGATGATCAGTAATTTGTGTTTAAAATTACGTACAGACAAAATTTTGCTATTTTTTTTTAAAGAAATGTGCTTGCGTTTTTCCGCAATCTTACCTGATGTTAAGTGATGATGCGGTCTAAGATGGAGCACGCTTGCCTAGAAGATACCAATTCACTCTCCACTTGAAGACACACAGATTATATCAACGGGGAACACCCACTCAGGCAGCGCGTTCCACTGACTAGTATATTTACTTATAAAAGATTTGAGATTATACATGGAAGTATTCTTGTTTAAAAAGTATGTGGTAGAATAATGTTGTCAGCATGAAGGAACATCGCGCTAAAACAGTCGCTCGTCTAGACGCCCCGTCAGTCTGTAGAGCACCCACGATTCGGCGTACGTGCAACCCACCCACCGATGTTTTGTTTAACTGGAGTGCCAATGCTTCCTTTGCCACTGCGTGTTTACGATAGCGTTAAATTGTTGCTATATATGTATAAAATTATTAAATTGGAATTATTGTTGTATTGTAATCACATTATAGTTTGTAATTTATTCGATATTTATTAAATTATTATTGTATTGGATGTAGTCTGCCTTGCGTTTGTTACCACGTCTCAATCTTTTTAACCGACTTCAAAGAAGGGAGGAGGTTCTCAATTCGCCGGAATCTTTTTTTAATGTATGTTCCCCGATGATGGGATCCCAGAAAAATCGAGGGCAAACCTCAAATTTTATTAGGACGCACGATGTGTTTTATAATTATGTAGTCTACGTGTGGTAGTCCGGTGCGTAAGGCTGCGCGCTGTCCATAAATTCTGGTGTCTTGGGAAAAACTTTAACAAAGGTTTTCTTTGTATTTGTATCGATTTTATTTCGTATACGTTTCATATGACCACTAACTAATATGTCTTTGAATATTGCTTATGTTCACACTGTCGGCCCGTATATTTTATAAAACTATTTGAGATATCTTGAACTGATTTTGATGATTCTTCCATGAGAAAACCATATGTAGTCGGTTTTTTTTTTGTTAATTGGTTGATTTTTTTTTTTTTTTTTTTTTATGTCTGACAGGCTAGGTGTTTGACCACAACTCACCTGATGTTAAGTGACGGTGTGGTCGAAGATGGTAAATCACATCTAGCCTGGAATGATAAACTAGTTGTTTCTTCACAGCTCATTTGATGTTAAGTAACAGTGTGGTCGAAGATGTGAAATACACAGTCTGGAATGAAGTTGTTCTATAGAGTTTTTGTCTTGCAAATTGAGTCTCAATATTTTCGTTAACAAAAAAAGCATTCTATGCTATTTTGAAGTTTTTTTTTTTCAATTTTCGTCATTTCATTTTTTTTTTATAATTGCTTGCGTTTGACCTCTATCTTACTTGATGTCAAGTGAAGATGCGGTCTAAGATGGAACACGTTCGCTTAGAAGTTAACGATTCACTTTCAATTTGAACACATCCAGACTATATCCACCTGAGAACTCTCAGGCTGTGCGTTTCATTGTTTTGAAATCCGCACAATGAAAGTTGTATCAAATCGTTTTGTTTAAGTTTTTGTAATGTTACCATGATGACGATTTTTCCAAAGCTAAAGCTGTGCTTTGGCTGCCAGGCAGAATAATG
The DNA here is from genome assembly GCA_950106695.1 of Biston stratarius. Classification (NCBI taxonomy): domain Eukaryota; kingdom Metazoa; phylum Arthropoda; class Insecta; order Lepidoptera; family Geometridae; genus Biston; species Biston stratarius. Next base: position 9,757,455 of record OX467116.1, read on the forward strand.
AGAATGGGGAATTAGATCATGCAAATTTAAAACAAATGAATTCGTTGCTCTGATTTAAATAGAGTGAAGTAGAAAAAGTTTGGTAGAAAATCAAGTACTAAGAGCAGTTTTCTCTTAAATCTTTCACTAAAGTTTTATTTGGAGTATGCATTTGTATAAAAACAAATGGTTTGACTTATCGGTAAAAAGCAATTTATTAACACTATACATGATTTTGTTCATCCGATTTTTGAACATGTTTAATATAAAAACAATAATTTCTCTCATACAAACGCACCGCAGACTTGTTTGCATGTGTACGTACGTATCTTCCATTAGAGTAGACGCTGTGAGCTACAGAATGCGTATTAAAATAAATACTATTAAATATTTGACTCGTTTTATTTAAAAAGCACATCCCATGAGAAACTATCCCTACTATATGTAAAAGCAAAACGTGATAAGCATTTTCTGACGGTGTTGTATTAGATTTAACTAAATCTAAGCACCAACTCTCCTGATGGTACGCGACGGTGGTTGACACAGTTCGGCATATAGTCTCTTGTTCTTGGCAAGGCTAGTGTTATAAAACTGGTAGCATCTACTCAGTTTAGAAGAGATTCAGGCGCAAGGGTTGTTGGATCCGAAGCACGCGAAGGTACTATGTAAAACACTTATATATTTGGTCGGAGAAATTATATTAAGCAAGAATAACTAATATCTATATACTATCAATTAGGTACTTATTTAAAAAGACTAAGTGCTACGTCCGTGCAGTACGGACGGTTACAAACGACTCACGCACTCATACCCTAGAGCGGCGCTTTTATATGACCCTTGTCTACCTGCGCCCTCCAGGGTACAGTGCGGTGGCATATATAAAAATACCACGGCTAACGTGGTCACAATATTATGCCTACATTATTTACCCAATACCTAACTATCTAGGTTATATTATTATACCTAACATGCATATTCCTACCCTATCTTACCTAATAACCACACACACAATGGATACAATTCCAGTGGACAGAACTTACAAGGTACATACATACTATGACAACTATTGTACATATATCGTACCTCGTAGGATAGAATGCACCATTCTATCATAGATTCCTAATAACATATTTAGTACCTAATGTGATCCCGCGTGGTACTTTTCCCAGTCCCACGATTTGCAGGCCAAATAAAATGCAGCTGTCTTAGACTCCGTCGAAGGATAAAAGATGTAATAGTTTTACAACTCTTTGTGCTAAAACAATTGCCGCTTCCGCCGCTTTCTACTAATTTAACACAAAGAGTTGCTATTAAGCTGAAATAGAATTCTATGCATTTTACCGGCGTACAAAGGGCTAACGATGTGCCTTCCAAAAACTGCCAATGTCTAAATGTACCATTCCTTACAACAGCACATTATTTTATTGACAGTATTTGGAAACAATCGCGCAGATGTTCTAATGGCGGTAAACGCTGCCTCGCTCGCTAACATCTTTCCCCCCTGTAAAAGGGTTCAGCCGATTACATTACTGTCAGTTGGGAGCGCAGCAACGTCCACAGCCTAATGTCTACCTGCTCGCGTGATTCTAGTGACATCACCTACACGCAGTCATCCGTGGTACACCGCTACGTAACTAAACACGTACTTAATGCTACTATACATAGGTACCTAAACACTATTTTACACTGTCCATTGTCACTGTGTCCATTGTCATTCACTTTCACATGTGGCTTGCATCAAGTCCACTCACTTGCTCGCTACACTCGCGGCCCGTGCTGTTGCGTTCACCGTTCACATGTTCACATGACGGTGTCACGTCGGTGCCACCACGTTCAGCGTCACCCTGTTTGTAAGGCAGGGTTGCTGTGGCTGGCAGATATGTCGCAATATTGGCTAGTGACACTCGGCGTAAATCCTTGTAGCCAAGCACAGGACCGAAGATTCGTAGCTCGACGTTGCGGTCCGGAGGCAAGCGTTCGTCACATGTACCGAACTCACTAGGTACACGTGCCCCGGCTTGTAGAGCGCCTACCCAGGCAGCTGGGCGTGGCTTGTCGCGTAGCGGCGGACCAGGTCCAGGTACCGTGTAGACCCGCACCGGCAAGTCCCTTGCGCCTATGGCAGGTTCGATGACGTCACACGCCATCTTGTTGGAGCATTCCAATTGACCCGTATCCGTTACTACGGGTGATGAAGTACGGTCCGAGTCAAACTCAGGACCTTTGTACCATGACCGCGGCAGCATTGGGGTGCTCGTCGTTGTAGAATGGCGTGTTTTCTCTCGAACTAGTGTACCGGCTCTACATGAACCAGTAATTGCAGCTTCAGGGACGACGTCACACGCAATCCTTTGTTCCTGCGGATCACAAAAAAGAGAGGAGCCAGACAACCGTTCTCTGCAATCACTAGGCCAGTCCAATCTGGTCACATTGCCGGCCAGTATTTCCGCTGATGGAAACCGGCACCAGTCGCTTCCGCTTGACCTTTGCTCAGACTGATCAAAATAATCTAAGCCTACTCGGTCTGATAGTATTCCCATTAGAACTAACTTACTTTCAGTCAATGGAAATATTCTTATTTTCGAAAAATCTAACTGGTTCTGATCTACAGTAGTGATTTCCCTTTCCGTATCAGCGTCTTTACTCACCTGATATTGCACAGAAGCGTTACCAATTCCGCTATTGATAAAGCTACAATGTAGATCTACAGACTCGTCGATGCCGGTGGGACACGCCGTGCCCTTCGCGACGTCTCGCTGAAGGCGCATAACGGTAAAATCGCGCGTAAAGCGATCTGTGTTCACAATCCATCGCACCATTCCTGTAGGAGTTTCTATTTTATCCTTACCTGTGTTTATATCGGCGCATACCATCTTCATCTCGACCTTCTTTTCCCACATGTTGCGTTCCCTGCGTGATTCGCGGTGCGCTCCTGCATCAGGCGCAGCTACCGCTTCGCTTGATGCGGGCCTTGTCGATGAACTACCGGTATTTTTACTTACTCCGTACAGTACAGTGGTAATGTTCTGTTTGCCGATATTAACACCATCATTTGAAGCGAGACATGTCTCTTCCGTTGTATTGTATCGCTGACATTGTGTGACGGACAGATCGTTTGTAAAACGATTCACCTCCGGACTTCCTAATACACGTGAAGGAATCCTAACTAGATCCTTACCATTCTCTAGAGCAGCACAATCTCGATCACATGCCTCGATCTTTCGCCCGATGTCATATCGCGGCGCTAGAGACTCAGTGACTCTGCAATGGTCGGTACGTGAGTTACCGCAAAGTGTTCCTGCAACAGGAACGACGACCTCACTACACCCCGCGGGCGTTACACTATCGGTACCTGTTACCTGATAGTGAGTGCAAGCGTCGTTTTGCGCGTGTTCACCGCTCACCGAACATCTCAGATCACCGGTCTCTGCCACTACTGGAAAGATCGGGACGCAGTTCTCGCTACTCTCTAATCGTTCGTCGTTACTATCTGTGTCCGGCGGCTCCGTCTTAACCTGAGTATCTGGGCAGCTTACCTCTAATTTAGGCACGATCCAATTTTGCCTACTTATGTTGCTCGCGATTTCTGCGTCACTCGCCACGATGATCTCACGAGTATTTTCAGTAGTACCGCTCACTCGCTTATCAGAGAGAGAAATCACTCCGCAGACCTCTAATTTGCCCACGCTACACCCATGAATCGAAGGCTCGTCTATTACGCTAGAAACATTGGTCAAACAAGCAACTGGCTTACCGGAATTCCCGCAACGGTCATCCTGGCCGTGGTAAAGCTCCCAGTTGTCCTGTCCCAGCGGTAGCGGCGTGGCTTCCCTCCGTTCGTGACACGTAGCACGAAGGAGCTTGTCGTCTCTTGTTGCCGCTGCGATGATCGTCCGCATGGGTTGTTCTAGTCCGTCGTCCTGTTCTTCGAATGTAGTCTGGCACTTCACAGACTGTTCGTAAGGACGGGTGGCAGCCGTAGGTACACGTCCGGGCGCTTGCGTCACGTGTTCTGACACAAACGCCGGCGACCCGCTCGTCCTTTGATTTGCGCGCGCGATGTCTCGTTCAACCGCGGCACCAGGCGCGAGCCTCTCACTACACATTGTCGTAGCACTTAACACTGACTCTACATTATTACTGTACGTGATACTATGCATGGCTTCACCACGCATGTCTTGTGATTGGGATGCACGCTGATGCGTCGTATTCATCCTCTCATTGACACGTTGAGCAGTCAGGCTTGCTTGTCTATCATAGTCCTCCCTTTGTCTTGATAGTACATGTTCTAATTCTTTGAGGATCCGTTTTCTGTTAAACCTCACAACACGGTCATAACTTTGCCATATTTTTTCTTCAGCTTCTCTTCGATGCCTTGCTAAATCTTCCCGGCATCTGGCTTCTACCTCCGCGATCCTCTTTAGACAATCTGCTATCTTTGCTTGGCGTCTTGCCTCTCTCTCCGCCTTTTTCTGTATATGCTGAGCAAGCATCTGTTCATACAGGTTTGATTTCTCAGCTTCAGTCATATACCTCTGTATTCTTTTCTGGACGCCGTCCACAACTTCCTCAAAACACTTCTGTAAGCAGGCCAAATCACTGCTTGAAGACGCTTGACTCGAACTACGTCCACCTCTCACTGCCAACTCGTCTTTCGAAACCCACACGGAGCTGTCCCTCGGAATCGAATCCATATTAGCTGGCAGGAAACTCGACGTCGTTGTTGCTGACAGGTCACTTACGGGTGCAGTTCAGGATGTGTTTCTCATACTCACAGTTCTTCACTTCACGTCACTCCGAGATCCGGCTCGAAGGAATGTTATAAAACTGGTAGCATCTACTCAGTTTAGAAGAGATTCAGGCGCAAGGGTTGTTGGATCCGAAGCACGCGAAGGTACTATGTAAAACACTTATATATTTGGTCGGAGAAATTATATTAAGCAAGAATAACTAATATCTATATACTATCAATTAGGTACTTATTTAAAAAGACTAAGTGCTACGTCCGTGCAGTACGGACGGTTACAAACGACTCACGCACTCATACCCTAGAGCGGCGCTTTTATATGACCCTTGTCTACCTGCGCCCTCCAGGGTACAGTGCGGTGGCATATATAAAAATACCACGGCTAACGTGGTCACAATATTATGCCTACATTATTTACCCAATACCTAACTATCTAGGTTATATTATTATACCTAACATGCATATTCCTACCCTATCTTACCTAATAACCACACACACAATGGATACAATTCCAGTGGACAGAACTTACAAGGTACATACATACTATGACAACTATTGTACATATATCGTACCTCGTAGGATAGAATGCACCATTCTATCATAGATTCCTAATAACATATTTAGTACCTAATGTGATCCCGCGTGGTACTTTTCCCAGTCCCACGATTTGCAGGCCAAATAAAATGCAGCTGTCTTAGACTCCGTCGAAGGATAAAAGATGTAATAGTTTTACAACTCTTTGTGCTAAAACAATTGCCGCTTCCGCCGCTTTCTACTAATTTAACACAAAGAGTTGCTATTAAGCTGAAATAGAATTCTATGCATTTTACCGGCGTACAAAGGGCTAACGATGTGCCTTCCAAAAACTGCCAATGTCTAAATGTACCATTCCTTACAACAGCACATTATTTTATTGACAGTATTTGGAAACAATCGCGCAGATGTTCTAATGGCGGTAAACGCTGCCTCGCTCGCTAACAGCTAGACTTCAGCGGCACTTGGAACCATATAGGTACGGCAGTTGGGGATATGTCTAGCACACATGTATATATTGCTATATGTGTGAAATGTGTTTTAAGTGTGTAGGTACTATGCTTTAAGAGGAAACAAGTCGTCATTTTCTTCATACAAACGTTTTCCCCATTTTCCTTCCAGGATTTTAATACTAGAGCAATATTTTTTAGATAGGAAGTAGATACTTGCTAGTTTCATGCCCCTCTGTTTTGATTTTTTGATATATGTTTTTTTTATAAGAGTATGTATAATCTTCAAAAATCTTAAAATTTACCTAGTTTCAACGCTGTGTTTCAACGTCCCAATTCCCAATCTCATAGACATAATCTTAAAAAAATAAAACGCACAGGCAAAGAACACATCCTTCTTATTTACTTGTTAAAAGAAATACTAAAATCGGTCTAAATTTGGAGGAGGAAACAGGAATACGAAACCTCGATTTTCTCATTTTATTTCGGGTTAATGAGCCCGAGGTGCAGTTGTCCCTTTCGCTCAGTATGTACGCGGGTGCTGCGTGCGGCGCGACAGAAATAGCTTGGTGAAATTCCTAATTTTCAAATGTCTCAGTTGACTGCTTTTCTCTTAAGGGGGTTATTGTACTCATTATAAATGACTATATTAGCAAAACGTGTCGTTCAAAAATTGCTCATATCGTTAACATTATTTCCTTATATTTTAAGTTTCTAACAGAACTCAAATAGTAACGATTAACCCAATTATGACTTTTTTATAAGTCTGGTAGGCGTAATTATGCACGATTATTAAATATAATTTTTTTACTCCAACTGCGATAAAATCTAAAAATTTGTTGTATATGTATCTGTGTATAGAGAAAGTGGTTGAAATGTGTAGGTACCAAATGTATAGAGTAAATAATTTTCAGTTTGCGTACGTGTATTATGATTGACAGGATAGGTAGGTACTAGCACATCACCTGATGTTAAATGACTGTAATCGAAGATGAAAAATACACTTAGCCTGGAATAGAACCTGCCGGAATACACCGTTGTGTTTGGGGTAGATTTTCCACTCTTAGATCCGAGTAGGCAGATACTAGAATCTACAGGGTACCCTACCACCACGCTAAGGTCTTCACGATGTTTTCCTAAACAGGCATTACGCAATTTTTAACATCACCAGAAAATTGTTAGTCTTAATTAGGTAAGCGCCTACTTATCATACAAACGAAGAGACCTAAAATCGAAATTTATAGAGTACCTATAATCTAAATCAAATTCCAATTAAGGATTAAACACGATGAGGACCACGGGCGCCAGCAGCAGGGTGCAAGAAGCATCTGCACCCCCTGTCAAAAAAGAAAACACATAGAAAAGATTAAGATGTTTTTTTACTAAGATAAGGTAACTCTTTTGTTCACTCTATAAAACAAAATTTAGAACAGAAACAGCTTATTACTTTTTGCAATAACTGGTAGCCTTATCGCTTAAAGAGATCTCTCCCAGGCAACCTTAATTACAAATTATGAAGTTATTAAATTAATTGACATAACTTAGGTACATGTATCTATAAACTATATAAGTTTGTGTTGCGAACTAACTTTCAAAGGGCAATAATATTTTCCTTCTATGTGCAGTTATTTTTAGCTGAAGCAGGCAAATATTGTCAGTTTGACACGTCATGACATCAACATTGTGTTAATTAACTTTTACAATGATCTTAAAAGTAAGGATAGGTATGTGCCTCGGAAGGCACACGTTAGGTACAGCCAGCTCCATCTGTCGACATTTCTGCCAACAAACTACTTTTTTAAAGTGAAAGTAACATGAACGAAAAACTCCTCCAGATAAGAGATGATGGCAGTTAGAGGTATAGGTATAATTATGTATAACCATAATACAAACGGTCAAACGTTTAGTAAAAAGAAAACCACTTTACTGGCAAACGCACACACTGCGACGCCAAAAACAAACAAAAAAAAAAAAAGACAAAAATCTACTTTATATCCGGATCAGCCTTGTTTTCATAAACTGTCCCGCTCTTGGGCGGCGGGCCTCTTCTCATTGTGAGAAGGATAAGGCCGCTGGCCTCCACCACGCTGGCCAAGAGTGAGTTAGCGGATTTCATAGATCTTCAAGAAGATACATCTAGTTTTGTCATACAATAATACATTTTAAATCCAGGTTATATTTAAATAATTATTCAACTTGCTTTTTTTAAGAACTGTCGGACATGTAGGTTTCCTCATGATGAGTTTCTTCAATGTTTTAAGTCTGCGGCAATACTCACATAACATCATATAGGTATATGGGTGAAGTTACACACCTAAATGCCTTGTTTTACCAGGCCTATGCCATCATACGAGCAGACTATTGCGCTAACAAGCTAATATTAGTTCAATTAGCTAATTGAACGATGATTAATTGGTAACTACCCTCCTAGACCCGAGGGTGCCAATAGAAATAATAAAGGGCCTGTGGTAGACCCCTGAGGGAGTCGTGCAGGACAAATTATATTTTTTAATGATGAGTTACACAATATACGAAATATGTTGACACAGTCCGCTTAGTGGTGTGACGAGTAAGTCATTTGACTGATGGCAAGCGCTACCGTCTAAAACCTATGAATTTTTACTGTTATGAAATTTTATGACAGCTCTGCGCTCGCCGCCTTGAAGATCAGAAGATCACGTGTAATATCAATAAGCTCCGAGAATATAAGTAATAAAATGGAAGAAACGAAATATACATGTACATACATATGTGTCAGGATCGTAACAAGTGGGAAGTTTTTTTTTTTATGGCTGACAGGCTAGGTTTTTGACTACAGCTCACCTGATGTTAAGTGACGGTGTGGTCGAAGATAGTAAAGCACACCTAGCCTGGAATGGAACTGGCTCTCAAGTGAGGCTGCCGGAACACACCGTTAGATGCTTGGCGGCAAATTTTCAACTTGAGGGTGGTAGGTAGCTAGCCAGCCGAGTACTAGAAAGTACCCTACCACCACGCTATGGTTTCCTCACGATGTTTTCCTTCACCGGCAGCTCAAGCTATTGCTGGGGCTTGAACTCACGCCCTTCGGCGTGCGAACCTACCGCGCTAACCACTGAGCCATCATCGCTATAAAATATATTCTTTACATGTGATTGTATATACATATGTATAATGTATATGTCGTAGGCAATTTGTATGATTTCGCTTTTTACAAACGGTATCGTCTGTTTAAAATACTCGCAGTCTAGAAATATGCCGAAGGCAAATTGACTTGTTCAATGTTATAATTTTAACATTGTGTAGGGTGACCAAGACCATCATAAAACACAGGTGGAACTAATTAGACTTTATTCTACAAATCAGGTACCTATTAAGACTTAAAATAAGAGTAAATTATAGTACCAGCTTAGGTACCTACCTACACCTAAAATATTTAACAACAACATTTAAACTTGACTTACAAAACTATAGTTGAAAACTTTTACATACAATAACTATGAATTCTTCAATTTGCCGCGGAATTTTGTAAACAGCTTTTGAATTGTCCATCAAATATTGTGGCATTTTATATAGTGACAAGGCAATTAACATTTTTCAAAACTGCGAGTGCTTTTAAACTGACAACGCCGTTTATAAAAATCTGAATCATATAAATTGCCCGCGACATACGTATGTATATACAACCTGCATATACTTGTCTAAGAGGTTCGTAAGTAACTGATAAAACTTCTCTCAAGAACCAGCTTTCAAACTTTTCCCACTGACGTAACTTAAAACAAGGCTTCCAATTCAAAGCCTAGCTAGCCTATATGAAAGCGCTTACACAAAACCAGCTTTTGGAGCTTCAAATCCCTTTACTTCCGATTCCTTGGGCATCACTTCAGGAAAGCGCTGACTCGACGGATTTTGAACAGGCGCTTTATTCGTTAGACTGTGTTGCTGGTGCTGCCATACCTTCAAATATGATAACAGCCAATCAGAACGCCCATAATTACAACAAAAAAAAAATACTTATACAATACAATATTTTATTGATACCAAAGTTATAAGTCAAATACGAGGATGCTAGAGTCTAATTTTTTAAAATTTATTTGTTTGTTATGAGACGAACGAGACGCTCCCCTTATGTTTAAAATCAAAATCAAATCATTTATTTTGCAGAAATTTGAGTTACATACAGATAAAAACTAAAAAAATATGATCGCTAAGTGTCACATCACAGCATACGAAAATTTCATAATAAATCTAGCTTTTATTTGGTTGATTATTCAACATTTTTAATTTAAATATTACTTTGTAAATATTATGGAACAATAAATATTATTATTATTATATTATTTTAGGACAGATACTTCGACTTTAGTTTCGGTGACGTCCGGTGATCTTTTTCAAAGAGTGAAAGAAGAGTATGATGCGCGCGTGGCCTCAACTTGCTTCACACTGCGGGCTTCTGCGCGTCTCGTACGTGAAGACAGCGGTTTGAGCGCGAGGCGGGAGAAGTGGCGTTCACAGGAGTCCTTTTGAACGGTGTGAATATCCCAGTATGTTGAGCTCACCATGTCGTAAACCTATAATGAGTAATTGAACAGTGTTTAAAAATGACGTATACAAATGGATTAAAGTTAATATATACAATTACCAAGACAAATAACCTCCCAAAAATCACGTCAATGCATTCAATTATTCATAAACATCCACAATAAACTGACCAACAATATTGCATAATTGCAATATTGTTTCAATTTTGAACTAAGTATAATTTTTTTTTTGCATGTGGCAGTGTACTTTCTAGTACTCGGCTGGCTTGCTACCACCCTCAAGTTGAAAATCTGCCGCCAAGCATCTAACGGTGTGTTCCGGCAGCCTCACTTGAGAGCCAGTTTCATTCCAGGCTAGGCATGCTTTACCATCTTCGACTACACCGTCACTTAACATCAGGTGAGTTGTGGTCAAACAACTAGCCTGTCAGCCATTTAAAAAAAAATAAGGATAACGTTATGAATTCGATGGATATGATCTATTTGTTTAGGTACCGAGGTACTTATTTTAATTGTTTACTATAGAGTTTAGTTTTGTAAAATTAAACTCATGACTTTTCAACAAGAAGATATAGAAGTACCTACAGGTTAGGAAAGGAGTAATTTAGTAAGCATTTCTTTTATGATAAGAAGGTTTGCGTATGATCACCATCTCGTTTGATGTTATAGATATATAGATAGAAACTCTCTATTATGCACACCGAAAAAGAAAAAGAGTACAGAAAACAGAAGAATCTTATGAGCTAGTGCCACAAGTGGCGGCCTTATCGCTAAAAGCGATCTCTTCCAGGCAACCGATGTGTAAACCAATGATATGCGAAGATGTGTTCTACGATAGCAAGCTTGCCTAGAAAAAACTGATTCCGTCGCGACTTGAAGGTATCTTGGTACTCTGATTGTATCTGTTGAAGAACATAAATTCCATTGTTTTGCGGTTCGTATGGAAAAGGTGGAATCGAACCATTTAGTTCGAATTTATGGAATATCAATCTTGAAGCGGTGGTTATTAGCTGCATACAGAGTTAAAGTAAGCGACTAAATTCAATCTAAAAAATCATTCTGACTTGGGTAACTTAATCGATTCATTTTATAAGTGAGCTATATGAAAACTGTCTAAATATAGATTACTCTGCAAAAATGGCAACACTGACTATCATTTTCTCATCGATTTTCAGCGCGCATGTCTATTTTCCCGCCATTGCGATAAAACGACAGTGTCGCGCCACCTTAGTCGAGACACGCACGTCTCTAACTTTTCGAAAAAGAAAAAATAAGATTGAAAAACACAAAATTCAAACAAAGAACTCGAAGTTTTTCAGTTAATGTTATTATTCATAAACCTATACTCAGTGTTTGTTATGTATTGTTAAATAGTGTGTTGCCGATACGTGAGCTCGCCGTTGTATTTTTGGGTGCGTTTTTTGTTATCACAAATCAATACTTGAATTAAAATGTGCAGCAAAGAGAGGAACGTGAAGACATCATGTTTAAGAAAGCTAATTTTATCGATACTGTTTAGTTTTTGCTTTATTTATAGCTCGATTGCATCGATTCCCCGACCACGTCGTACTTACATGATAAGACCATGTTTTTCTTCAGAATCTCAATGGAAAGATTACACAGATTTACTTTCTAAAACATATTTACGTATAACTATTTTCCTTCTTTTTATATATGTAAACTAACAAAAACAAAACATAATATCAAATAAATATACTAATGATATATAAATTAATTTAAAACATTTCCTTTACCAGCATACAATTATTGAGGTTGACGTAAAATATGTTACAAATTATATAAATTGTGAATCAATCTTTCTATTTTTATTAAAAAAATATGATAAAAATGATGGACATAATTTTTTTTTAATAGTGTCAGGCTAGGTATTCGACTACAGCTCACCTGATGTTAAGTGAGGTATCGTCGGTATGCAATTTTGTAGCTGTAAGTATCAATAGAAAAAAGGGATCTTAAAATTTACGAATACTGATTTTTGTTAAATACTCCACGTGTCCTTTTGGAGTATTCTCTAGCTATTAAATTAGTTATTCTAATCGAAAATACTTCGCTTCAGTCCCCTAAGCTTGATGTCAACTTTATTATTCTACTAGCTGCGCCCCGCGGTTTCACCCGCGTGATGATGATGATGATGAAAAGTATCCTATGTTTTATTCCAGGGTCTAAAGTAAAAAACATGCCAAATTTTATCCAGATCCGTTCAGCCGTTCTGGCGTGATTAAGTAACAAAAATCCATCTATAAATCCAAACTTTCATAGTACTACATAATTTTAGTGGGATTCTAGCTAGCTAAAGAATTTATTACGGGATAAAAGATATAGCTCTTTAAATATAGGATGGATTATGCGTTTTGTAATGGAAAAGTAACAAATACAAAGAAATAAAGTTAAAAATACATTTCATATGTACTATTGTACTAGGTGGTATATTTCGTCTTCGTATGTACCACAGCAGTACCAGATATTCTGCCGCCAAGCAGTACCATTGAAGGGTACTGCTGCTAGCGAAATTACAGGGCTATTCAGATTAATAAAAGTAATGAGCGCCAAAGCAGCGATGCTGTACACTTTGTTTTATTAGTCAAAGTTCTAGGTATCGTTGCAATGGTCATGGCCAGACGTTATTTCTTACTATTTGGATTTTCAACTTGAAGGTGGTAGCTAGCCAGCCGTATACTAGAAACTACCCTATCGCCATGATGGTTTCCTCTTTATTATCATTTTCTCATTTATTTTCTTACTTAATAATAAAAAAATATCGTAGGACATTACACACAGCGCCGTCGGCCCCAAACTAAGTAAAGCTTGTAATATGGAAGTCAAATAACTGATAGAGCACGTAGACTTTTTTTTGTGAATATATATTTATAATATATACAGAACACCCAGACACAGAACAAACATTTGTTTATACCTCGTAGCTGTAGGGCTGGGAATCGAACCTACGCCGTACAGCTCTTAAAGCAGAGTACCTGGATGACCGAGCTTTGCTCGGCTGAAAACGCGGATAAAACAATGTTTTCTAAACCTAGCTAGATTGATTTATCGTCCCCGAAACCCCCTGCATACTAAATTTCATGAAAATCGTTGGAGCCGTTTCCGAGATTCAGATTATATATATATATACAAGAATTGCTCCTTTAAAGGCATTAGATTAGATAGATAGATATAGTACCAATGAACCAACAGGGCTTTCAAATTATTTGTCCCAAGTCCTTCCTTCCACATCTCACGGTCAACACAGGCAATTTTTTTCCATTTTCTATAATTGCTATCCACACATTCCTTGTGAAATTGATGGCAATATTACCCCAAAGGATAATGGGACAGTAGCCAAAAATGAAAAAAAACTTTACTTTTTTCTTGTAAAGATATAAAACCTCTTTCAAGTCGTTTTTCATGATCCGTTCTTTCCGGCCAGTGCGTCTAACAATAGAGCGGGCAATTATGTCGATTGCGAGATTTTCTCATTGTTTGTGGAACGGAGCCCGGATTTTCTTTCATGAATTTTCTCTGGAGTTCTCGCTTTTATTTGTCAGGGAGATGAAATGCAAGCACTCATTAGGAGTGCCCGAGACTGGAATGACCTATTGCGCTTATATAAAATATGTATATATAAACTTGTGCTGATATTGTTTCATTACATTGAAACGTGAGAGCATAGTATGGATTGTAGCGGTTATAGCTCAGTGGTGAGTGCTATTGGATCGCAAGTTCATGGGCGTGAGTTCAAATACCTACAACGAACTTGAGCTACCAATAAAAGTTATAGCATAGTCATAAGATACGCTAAGTAGTCGGCTAGCTAGCTACCATCCTCGAGTGGAAAATTGGCCATTTAACTGTGCGGTGTGTTCAGGCAGCCTTATTTTAGAGATAGTTCCCATTCTAAATTAGGCGTGTTACCACCGCCAACTAATACTACGCTACACCTTGAACTTACAAAACAATACCTACAATGAACACTCAAAATGAACTTCCGCAAAGTAGCCTGAATCCATCAATTGTGTGACTAGTGTCACAATTGATGGATTCAGGTCAATGATAAATAAATGTTTTAAAAAAATATACTTCGCTAAAGAATGGCTACCGGAACAGTGAACCGAGGTTATCAGTTGTCACACAAATATTTGTGAAAAACTGGGAAAGTTGTGGGTATGTTCAAAGATACATACTTACCGATAGAAGGTATTGAACAAGCTAGCTATCTCGCTCAAACCCCCGAGGGATGTTTCGGCTACAAACCGATTAAAACACTTTTTGAGAAATAAACACTGGTTTATTTGCTCTGTTTAGGGTTCCTATTCGGATACCCCTAGGTTCGCAACTTTACAAATCAAAGTCCAAAAGGGCCTTGATCTTGGTGCGACAAACGCTTGCGCGATGTAGGAATCGCGGCTTGTTGATCAGTCTCCATCTGTTAACAATCTTTGGTACCATTTAAATTACTTGAACAGGTATACTGATATATAATATGTCACTTTTTCAATTTGGTGCGAGACGGCGATGTATTTTCATTTGCCGGGTGCGAGATATATTTGTTTGCCAACGGTTAGCTCAGAAATTTGCTAAAATTAGTAAACATTAGTTTTTTTCTATAATTAATTATTTCTTGTAAATTATAGCTCGTGTCCGTAAGATTGTGAGTGAAACCGCCGCACGCTGCTAGTGCAACTTATATGTACGAGTATTTTAGATTGTAAAATATTCTTGCCGATGACCTGAAAGAAAAGTGGAGAAGGGCTTCTTATCAAAAACAGTGGATTTAGCAAATGCTAGCAGATATACATAAATAAGGTTTCAACTATAAACGTAGTTTAAAGTTAATCAATACTCAACATGCTCAACTTCAGTTACTCGTAATGTTACGCTATAAAACGAGACAGCACACTTAAAAAAAGTCTATATAGACCTTTTATTAATGTAAAAGTAATGGGCGATCGAGACGCTCTGCTGATAATAAGAGATAGCGTCTGTCCATGACCATTGCAGTGATACACAGAACTATGAGAAGCGAAGTTTGAGTAGACCAGGACATCGCGGCTTTGGCGTTCACTACTTTCCCAACTGTCCTGTTTCGTTAGCTGCAGTACTCTTCAAACCCGAACACAGTAATGTTACACACTACTGCTTGGCGGCAGAATATCTAGTACTGCGGTGGTACCTACCTAGACGACTTCCTGTTAAGGAGATCTACTACGAGTATACTTAAAATAACGTTTGTAAGTCAAACCTTAAATGCGTATAAAATAGAAAGATATAAGAAGAAAAGTAGTTTCCACCACTACAATAAGAACGCCACGCTGTCCCAGTTTCCGCACATTTTCCCGTCGAATACGTGCTAGGTACTTGAATCTCGGAAACTGTATCCTTAGATTTCAAATTTGTAAATTTTCTTGTTAATGATCTGGGAGAAAGTTAGAGAAGGGTACGTAACAAATATAGTCCTTTACTCGTAATCTCAACGAAGAAGATCAACTTACAAATTGTTTCCGCTTCGCAACCAACAGACAAGATGAGCACAGAATAAAGATATTGCTTCCAGGCTGTAATATCACGACGATGTTTCATAATCTCGCTGTTATCTTACAAATGAAAATGAAATGATATTTCATTGATTTAGTTCTCCTATTTTGCCGTGACTCGGCATGTGAATTAGGTCGTGCAAAAATTACGTAAATAAAATATTATTAATTAAAAAAACAATTTCATGTTTGATATAAATAATTGTCTAGCTAATAATCTTCTTATAAACAAAAAGTACCTGGATGACCGAGCTTTGCTCGGCTGAAAACACGGATAAAACGACGTTTTCTAAAAATGAAATCTATCGATTTATCTCCTTCGAAACCCCCTGCATACTAAATTTCATGAAAATCGTTGGAGCCGTTTCCGAGATCTAGAATATATATATATATATATATATATACAAGAATTGCTCGTTTAAAGATATAGATAGATGAATCGCCGTGCGTTAGTCTCGCTAAAACTCAAAAACGGCTTGAATGATTTGAATATATTGTTTTTGTTCTTTATAGTTCAGGGAAGGTTTAAAAGGAAAAATAATAATGGTGATTTTGTATGGAAAATCGCCTAACTGACGTGCTATCCACAAGATGTCGTGAAGTATCACAAAACATTACTATTTAATTTGACGACATCTGGCGGCGTGTAGTGGTAATACCCTCTACAATTACTGCGTTTTCAAATCAATTTTAGGTGATACGAAGTTCATCGAGCCAAATAGTTTTAAAATAAAAATAATAATTTAATAATAAGTAGGTCCTATGTTTATGTCAAAGTATATAAATACTATGTAACTGATAGTCAAGAGCTGGTTTAGTGCAATATATGTCAAAGTGAAATATAATTATGAAATGTCATTTACATTTCTCAAGCTCTGCCCGTGACATTATAATTAAACATATAAAATGTAGGTTAGGTTAACTGTTCTATAAGATACGCGTACTTAGTTATTCTAAATTGACAAATCTTCATTTATTATAATACAAAATTTATTATTACTATAATTCATCACTAATTCTTTTATTATTTAAATTGCAAAGATATATTTCCTAAAATAACTAACATATAAAACACTAAATTAGTCTGTTACTAATCGCTTCAAAAGTAACTATTGCTGATCTTTAGTAGCGATGATAGCTCAGTGGTTAGCGCGGTCGATTCGCATGCCGAAGGGCGTGGGTTCAAACCCCAACAATGAGCTTAAGCTGCCGGTGAAGGAAAACATCGTAAGGAAACCATAGCGTGGTGGTAGGGTACTTTCTAGTACTCGGCTGGCTTGCTACCACCCTCAAGTTGAAAATCTGCCGCCAAACATCTAACGGTGTGTTCCGGTAGCCTCATTTGAGGCTAGGTGTGATTTACCACCTTAGACCACACCGTCACTTAACATCAGGTAAGCTGTGGTCAAACACTTAGCCTGTCAACCATTTAAAAATAAACTTTTTTTTTTGTATGCTAAGGAACATGCTATTAATATTGACACAATTTTCCATTAGCCAGGTCTCGTTTGTTACATTATTTCTACCGTAAGAAAAACTTTTTTGACCGTAGCTTGAAAGACTTCCCATTAGCTAAGTAGGTATTAAGGGTAATGAAGTTTTTAGAAGAACAAAGGCTATTGTTTTCATTTCATTTCCAACACCTGGTGGAGATTGATAGCCTTTTTAAATAACCCTTCCTTTGTGATGGTAATAAGTTAATAAGTCGCATTTAGGACCAGCATACTTTGGCTCTGTTTTGGGCTGATTGCAAGCTTAAAAGTGAGATTCAGAAAAATAGAAATATATATATGTATAATAATTGTAATAATACTTCTAACGAAATATTTTCAATTTATTTACTTACTAGCGGCTCGCTCCGGCTTCGCACGGGTATAAACCTCAAAAATAACAGTATTTCTCCACTATTTAATGGATGTTGTTATACATATAAACCTTCCTCTTCAATCACTCTATCTATTAAAAAAAACCGCATCAAAATCCGTTGCGTAGTTTTAAAGATTTAAGCATACATAGGGATATAGGGACAGAGAAAGCGACTTTGTTTTATACTATGTAGTGAGATAGTGATAGTGATTCCAAGTAATCAAAATAACAATAATACATAGTTAAAAAAATAATTATAAGAAATAAAATGACAAAAAAATATATTAGGTACAATAACAAGAATTGAAAATTTAATAAAAACTATAATTTGTTTAATTACTGTACAAACATACAGATATCAATCAAAATTTTAAAGACAGCAACGGCTTTCAATTGTAAAAATATAGGAAACCTTTTAGAAACAAACCTCTTGAGTTGAGTGGGTACTATTGTACTAACTATAGCACACGAAAAAAATAACTATAATTAAAGGAAAAAATATAGCCCACGTCATTCCGAGCATAATAACGAATCGATTGACACCTCATTCATCAAAATCTGATAAGTAGTTTTGGCGCTACGTTGAATACACACGTATATAAAAACATATAGGTACTTATAAACTTCTAACAACTACCTTTTTTCCGGGTTTGCCGGAATAAGGAAAAAAGGAATCGTAGTTTTTATATTCACATGGCGACTAATTGGATATTTAGGATAGAAGGAGACGAGTCTATGAATATTTTAAAAGTGTACGTATTTGCACCGTTATTTTGTGCATATGATGACGTCGTCTATTTAGTGTACAAACAGCCGGAACTCATCGAAAAATCAATCGAAACTCTAATTATAAAAATCAACAGCTTTTTTTTTTAATTACGTTTTTCTTTTATTATTCTCTATACAAATTTTGCGATACGTTTTTTATGTAAAATTAATGAAATCAATAGAGAAAACTCCTGCCCGTGGATATTACAGCGGTTACCAAAACTTTGAGTAACGTAACAAATCGGCATCGCTGCTTTGGTGCTGATACATGTTTATGTAACTATTTACGTGAGTTTTCTTTTTCTTTTTTATCGTTAACAAGCTAGGTGTGGTCGAAGATGGTAAAACACACCTAGCCTGGAATAGAACTGGCTCGCAAGCAAAGCTTTCGGAACACATTGTTAGGTGCTTGGGGACAGATTTTCAACTTGAAGGAGCTAGCTAGCCAGTCGAGTAATAGAAAGTATTCTACCACCATGCTTTGGTTTCCTCATTATGTTTTTTTTTCACCAACAGCTCAAGTTCATTGTTGGGGATCGAACCCACGCCCATCGGCGTGCGAACCGACTGTGCTAACCACTGAGGTATCATCGCTACGAATTACGTGAGGTTGTGCGGTTAGAGTTACAGAGAGCCCTATATTGTGTATGTAGCGATTATAGCTCAGTGGTTAGCGCGGTCGGTTCGCATGCCGAAGGGCATGGGTTCAAACCCCAACAATGAGCTTGAGCTGCCGGTGAAGGAAAACATCGTGAGGAAACCATAGCGTGGTGGTAGGGTACTTTCTAGTACTCGGCTGGCTAGCTACCACCCTCAAGTTGAAAATGTGCCGCCAAGCATCTAACGGTGTGTTCCGGCAGCCTCACTTGAGAACCAGTTCTATTCCAGGCTAGATGTGCTTTACTATCTTCGACCACACCGTCACTTAACATCAGGTGAGTTGTGGACAAACACCTAGCTTGTCAGCGTTAAAAGAAAATGTGTCTTGTTTAATAAATACTTAAACATCCTAGTACATTTGACATAGCGCCATCTAGCCCCAAACTAAGCAAAGCATGTACTATGGGAACCATAATATATATAGCTGATAAAATACATACTTTTTTAAAACTTATAATACAAACATAACATCCAGACGCAGAACATATGTTTATTAACGGGTCTTCATCTCGCACACTCTCTACGTATAACGTCAATCCATCAAGTAGAATTTTTTTGACTCAATAAAAACAAATATAAAAAAAAAAAAACAACTAACTAGACAAAAAGATAAACTAGATAAAATATTCACCATTTGGACATTTCATATAACTATTCTATTTTTTTTTAATATATAGGTAATTTTTTTTTCTGATTAAACAATATTCGTACGCCTACAATGGCAAGTCTTCTGCAAACGTCGACACTAACCATCTGTACAATCACCTAAAATTTATGAATAAAAAATTATGATCTATAAATCAGTGTACAGCGGGGTGGAGTGTCGATGGCTTCTTCTATATCTCTTAGTAATTAATAGCACGTGCTATCAATTAGAAAATATGAGGAAAACAGTAATATATTAATTTCTCCCATTAAACGCCATTACACAGAGCTATCTAAATAACAATCAAGAGAGAAACCCTGTCATTTTCCCATTAAGCATGTGGCCATGAATTTTAATATGTTTGGAACCCTGTCGCCATTCGCCTTGCACTTGACCGCATTTCACAAGGCCGGCTTCCCCGGCAGCCTCCAACTCGTGGAAAATGCGGCGAGATGGAGAAATGTCATTAGTTTAGATGAGCTATGTTTAATTTAACTGCCTTGTTAGCTATTTGGTAGAATATCTGCTTCAAGAGCTGAAGGGCGTAGATTCGATTCCCACCAGGACAAACATTCATGTGACGTCTGTATTTATGATAAGTATGTATTTACAACAAAGAAGTATGTATGTCACTTATTTGGGGCTGTGCATTTTTTTTTTCTTTAGTTGGTACACACTGTATAGTCTGTAACAAAACATGACGTTACTGATTTTGACGTAAATACTTCTTTCAGTTCGCTTTCGTAGTTGGAGTCAATTCCGAAAACTGATGATAACTAGAACCTTCTCCTTTTTGAAGTCGGTTAATAAATCGGGGGATACAGGTTAGTGTTCCGACTATATGTCCATCATCTATAACGAAAATGTATTATAATTACACCACTAGATAGAAAAATCCGTAACGTGGAGTGAGAACTTGAAACATGGAAATCTGAAGAACTTAATATTCATATTCATTTATTTCGTAGTATTTAGATATCAAAATTAAATTAAATTACATTAGAATTAATTAATGTTAATTTATAATAATAGGTTTGGAAAAAATAAAATACAATTAATAAAAGACTGCACAATTGTACATTCTTAAGCTTTATAGTCCAGGAAATCTTTATAACTGTAGATCGCTCGCTTCAAGCGGGACTTCAAGCAAGCCAGGTTCGGAGCGGCTTCGCTTGGCAGTAATATAACAAACTTTTATTGTTCACACCATTTAACTAGCAATATAAAACTTGATACTAGAGGAACAATTGGCAGCTTTACCGCCAAGAGCGATCCCTTCCAGGCAATTATTAGTAGAATGTAGGAGCCTGATTTTTAAATTCTATATAAGTTTGCGTTTGATGACACCGTAACGAAACAACACTGAGAAAATAACGTATTCATTAATTGATGAGTAGTTGTAATTAGACAGTTTAGATTAGGCCAGAAGTTTAGGGAAATTGATGAAACGACCCTGAAGTAATTGAGAAGGTATTGTAACAAAATTGATTTTAGAACCGTGAAGTAAGGACCGTTTAGTAGGAAAATACGATTTGTTACTGATTTTTGAATAGCTGTTTCTAGCGGCAACAACCGTAACTTTGATATCATTTTATTATTCGATTTATTTCAATTTACATGTTACATATCTGTTTTGTATGTATTTTTATGTATTGTATTCGTAATAGCATCTTATAGTCACGAGAGAGTTAATTCGTTAACTATTAAGTAAGATTATGATTCGAATAATAGGTAAGTTAAGTTATATAAACAAGCTTAAGAAAATTTATAAACACGAATACCATAAATAAATGATTTTTTCAAAAACATTATTACCTGTATCATTAATAAATAATAATAAATATTGTAGGACACATTACTCACAGCGCCATCTGACCTTAAACTAAGCAGAGCTTGTGTGATGGAAGTCAGACAACTGATAGAATACATAAATACTTTTTTTTTGTCAATACATACGTATAATACATACAGAACACCCAGACACAGAACAAACATTTTTTTATACCAAACAAATATTTGTCCTTGGCGGGAATCGAACCCACGCCCTACAGCTCATAGGCAGACATACTAGCAATGAGCCAACAGGACTGTCAATCATTCGGCATGATGTAAAGATCCTAATAATATGTCATACAACTAAATCTTTTAGATTTAGTGGAATATGTTATGGTGCTATGGTGGAATAAAGAAACACACATATTTTAATCGCAGTCGGTTTATAGATTTTTTAAAGTCAATTTTTATTTGTAACAATATTCGTAATCGCTTATCATTAGGTTGACGTTACATCTTCCCCACAAATGACACGCGAGACCAAATAAGAACTTTCTCTGATCGATGATCGTTCCCACACTTCCATTCCGCCATTTTTCCAACGCTCTTCTGTTATATTTCATTTGAAATGTGTTATTAATGTTTCGTTCTGAATTCCTGTCACGCGCCCGCACCGCGGCGCGTGGGCTCGACGAAAACAAGCCTATTTGTACAAATACAAACTCTGTGTAGCCTCATATTTATGGGCTAGCTTAAGCTAGTTATAAGGCTAACTGTATCCTATTACGATCACAATATAGACAAACATTCAGATTCTTTATTGGTAACTATATGAACTATGAATACGCTATAAAAATTGCATTTACAATTCATGAATTAATAATTAGGATCGTTTTCGTCATATTAAGGCGTTCATGCTTTTTTAATATTCATAATTAAGCTGGTTTTGTAAATACATACTTAAAAGAATAGAACCTTATTCACTCTTTATATTACGAGTGCGTTTAGACACCGAGTTTGGAAGAAATCTAACATACACACCCCTATCTATTTTCTCTACTTTATTTTAGTAAAAAGTAGAAAACTGAATAAAATCTGTGATAATTTACCTTCTTGGTCGTTGAGTCATCTTGGAGAATAAAGTTCGTTTTATTTTTACTCGAATGTAGAATAATAAAATAATGGAGACCTAAAAGAATTATGTTTTATCTGTGTATGTTTGTTCGTATTTTTGTGTGTACCGAGTCAGTCAGTCAGTCTTGAGAGTCAGTTCCATTCCAGGCTCTGTGTGTTTACTAACTTCAACCATATCATCACTTAACAGTAGATGTGGTTACACCTAGCATGTCAAATATAAAAAAGAGATTATTTTTTTAAACTTTGTCGGCCGTTGCTCGATTATTTGACCTGTGTAATATGGTTTCTGTGGACTTATTCGACAACTTCGATATATCTGGAAGAATGTTTGACAGTTCTTATTTGAAAGATAATAATTGAAGCTTACAGATTAGCGAGTAGGCGCGTTGTTTACGAAGTTGTAGGCTACAAATTACTGAGATGCTGACGTAGCTAAGAATCAGGTATTCAATTTAACAAGGAGGTCAAAGTTCACGCTGAGAAAGGTAAAAAAATAACGTTGTTTGCGATCTAACTGGGTCACACGTAAGATGAATCTATCAAGCATTATCCTCAGAAAGTATAGGTACTTACCTAAGTTATAGGAAAGAATGTTGGTTGTTTTTACGTGAACGTGGCGTGTATATACATGTGGCTCTTAACAATTTCTTAACATGACTATAGTACATATTATTGGTAATTTTGTAGCGCGGTCAGTCACACGATAATTGATTGATTCAGGCGTTACTTTGCGGAAGTTCATTTTGAGTGTTCAAGGTATAGTTTAGTCTATTTTCGCTCAACAGTCGTTTCATTTACAACAGTGACGAGGATTTAAATGTAACTAACAATTTAAAAACTTATCCATAGCCTTACTTAATATCTAAAACTAAAATTTGACATAAGTTTAAAAGCTGAAACTAATTAAAATAAAATAACCACAAGTCTTTATATTCTCTTCTCGCTGCAGTAACCAGTAATTGCCGACACGTGTGTCACCTCTACACGAGGCATCCTCAGGACGTGTTGACTCTCCAAGCGCTTGGCCGAGACTGAGTAATTTTTTCTACAACATTGCAATGAAAAATACGTTATCTTTAGTAAATTTAATAAGATTTCAAAATTGGTTTTGGTATCGTTCGAAATCCAAATGCACGTGTAAATCCAGGCGTATGATTCGAAAATAGGACTTCATGTGTAATATTTACTCAAGTATGGATTCCTTCAATTGGTTCCACGATTGATTTGCGTCACTCCACGTGTTGACAAACACTCGTCGACACAACGCGATCAACATGTTAATTTACTCGCAAACTACTATTAAAATCATTAGTATTCTCTTTTGTTAGACAATAAACACGAAAATATACCTATGTGTACTTGTAGTTGGCTCTCAAAAGATTACGAAAAGGAAAGACGTTAAGTAAAGGTTGATCCGATGAGCCTTAGGATAGATAATGGGGACTGTTGTAGAACAGATGTCAAATTTTCGTTTCCAGTTATTTGTCCCATATCAATAAGAAATTTAGATCCTAAAGTTTTGGCAACTACCCTTTTTAACAGACTTCAAAAAAGGAGGAGGTTCTCAATTCGTCGGATTCTTTTTTTTATGTACGTATGTTCCTCGATTACTCGAAGGTTCTATAAGATAGTTCTGTGTATCGCTGCAATGGTCATGGACAGGCGTTATCTCTTACCATCCGGGGAGCGTCTCGTTCATCTCATAGCTATTACATTTAAAAAAAGGCGCCTACCGTGATTCGAGAAATTCTTTTTTTTGTTTAATAGAGTATACTTTCTAGGATCGCATAGAAATTTCATGAAAATCGGTTCAGTAGTTTGATTTTTAAACGAAAATACTTAAATTCTTTAAAGCCGTGGGGCTAAAATTGGGCTTAGAGGCATGGAGTCGATTTTTTTAAAATTTATACTTGTAGTGTAGAATAGAATACAACTTTAGTGTACACCAACAATAAATAAATATTTGAGAACCACGTCAGTTTCCATAGTAAAACAATTTATATATTACTTTCAGACAAATAAAGATATTTTAAAAAATTTAATTGAATTGGCCAGTTTACGGCGTTAGTCTTTCGTCCGTGGATTTCGAAAGTTAATTTTAAATTGCGGCAACCGTAAACTCTTTGCAGTGGCGTAGATAGGTATCCAAAAGGTCTGGAACAAAAAAAAACCGAGGTCCTCTAAATTGATTATCAAATAAATTACTTTTACACAACGAACTAATATATCTTTTCAATAAGTAAAGTTACCACTATACAAACGAAATTAGAGGAATTTCTTAAAAGTTTGTATTGCTTTTTTTATATTTATTCTTGGCTATCAATACTAGTCCTTCAGCCGCAAAACATAAAAAGTTTTCAAATTAAAAAATAAGCCCTTTACACTAACTTATATTTAAAATTTATGCTAATTATAAAACTATATCATTTTCATTCTACAGTATTAACAATGAACATAAAAATTGCTTTAAAAATACATTGTTTTAGGATAAATCATTAATTAGGCGGGAAACTGTTATCGAGTTTTGGTCTGAATTTCATTTATGGCACTGACAAATATGAAACGTAACTTGATTTTTTTTTTCTTCTGCCATGGCACGTTTGTACATTGTGCCAAAGAAAAATTGTGTTGCTATAAAATATAGTTGCGTTGCAATACGTTATATTTATGTTTTAAAAGTAGAAGAAATTACAGCAAGTTTGGATTGCGTGTTGGTCAGGGTCTGAGCTTTAGGGCCCCGGTACACAGCACCGCCCAGTCCTTTAGCTACACTACTGCCTTAGTGCAACTGGTAAACTTTAAATAGTTATTTAGAGATTTCAAAATTATGAAAAGATGCAACATAAATACTTTATCTATTTACAATGCTAGCAGTATAGGTCACAGGTGTAATCGATCTTTATTTCTGCGTGAGCGCGTGGATTCTCATCGAAAAAATATGTCTGAGTAATGAATGAAGCATTTAAAAGCTTTTTGTTCGCATAAAAACTATACTCACAGATTCGATTGATTTGAAATTTGGTTTACTGTTACTTCGGTGGTATTCCAATTCATGCTAACTTTGTGCTGATGCTGTAGTATCAAATAGTCTGCGGGATGCCCAATTTCTCAGAAATTTACAGCAGATACAGGCTCATGTGTACAGGTCTCAATGAGGTGTTAAATTATATATATCATATATTTATAATTCTTTAATTGGTTTTTTTTCCTTTTCTAGCGGGCAACCGACATAAAGCGTCTACCAATCATGACCGCTCTGCGCGCCGTGTTCGGAAGCCGCTCGTGCGCGTTCGGCTGTTTCCGTGACGAGCGTCAGTGAGGATCCAAGATGGCCGACAAAGTCAGCTGATTGCAGGGCGGCGCGCGGAAGCCTACGCTAAGGAGGCTGTGTAAGCGCATCATGGTAAGTTGCCGCAACGACTTGCAAGTCGAAATCGTTATTTGCATCATAAAATAGTTTATAGCATTATTTAAAAGTGTATCATGAATGTGTTCCACGATGTAACGTGTGTTGATCCGGGATATAAAAAGTAACTATACATTAATTCAGGGTATAATCCATCTAAATTTCAAATTTTACGGTGAAAAAGCAGTTTATTGTGGAGAAGTAAAAACCGTTTACCCGGATTAGTTAAAGAAAAGAAGTATAGGTGGCGCTAGAGGCAATTACGCCCGTTGCCATTGCATAAGGGTGGAGCATCAGACATTGAGCGTGTGTTCCGCAGCAGGTGTTCGGCGAGTGGGCGCAGGCGGAGGTGGTGGAGCTGGTGAACGATGGCTCGGGGCTGGCGTTCGGCATCGTGGGCGGGCGCTCCTCTGGGGTGCTTATCAAATCCGTGCTGCCCGGCGGCGTCGCCGACAGGGTCCGTATACACACTTCACTAAACGTGATCAAATACTCGACTCTAAGCACATTTTCAAAGGTTTTTTTTATAAAGGTCGTGCTTTACGTAATATTGCTATACGACGTGAAACATGACGGGACTGAGTTACCAGCAATTAAAAGAGGAAGTATGGGATCGCTAGAAGTTTTTTATACTGACCTTCAGAATGAAGATAGCATTTAATGATGACGACGTAAAAGTATTGAGCTATTCAAAAAGCTATAGTTTTCAGACTAGGTGTTTGACCACAGCTCACTTGATGTTGAGAGTGTTGTCGGTTGTGTCGTTGTTGTGAAAAAACCAAAAATTTATGTGTACCAACTTTCGCTTTCATAATATTAGTGTGACTTTTTTCTTAGATTTACCAACACCACATATTTGGCGGTTTTTTACCTTATATTATTTCCTTGTCCTGCTCTAGAAGCTGCCGGAACTCGTAGCCTAGTCCAATAACATATTATTGGCACAAATAGGGTGCTAGGGTGGCCCATTGGCGTCGTGCCAACATTACGGCTCGAATGTTGCGGGCAGCATGGGCAGGCCAGCTTTGCGACCTCCTTGGTTAGTTAAAGTTGTTAGGTTGGCTATAAGAACGAATGACTTACAACAGGACTCGTTGCTTGGCCTGGATTTCCCTTCCCATAGATGTTTTTGTTATAGAATTGTTGATCTCAAATCAAGAAACTTAGTTTAAAACACAAATTTATTTTTGCTTTTATCGAATTCTAAAATTTGGGGTATCTAAAAAGCGTCCATACAAAGCGCCATTTACATACTATCTTTATTGGGACGACACAAGCAAGGTTATAAGCTTCGTGTATACTAAATCGAATGGAGTTCTAATGTCACGAAAATAATTCAGAGGATAATTATGATGATTCAAAGTCAAAGTCAACAAACATTTTCAATAGAACAGCTGATTTTTTACCCTATTCAGGTTATTACGTACCTTTAATCATTTGTTTTTAAAACGATGAATAAAAATACCCCTCAGTACACCCTAAGTGTATAACCCTGTATATTGTATTAGTGTGAATGACTACTTTTTTGCAAAAAAAAGAAAGATGTATTCTAGAGTGGAGGCCGCGAATTGGCAAACGTAGCGTAGGACGCCTTGACACTAGATGGAGTGGCGATATACATACGTAGGATAGCTGGCGGTGGATGGAAGCGACCACGGAAGGACGGGACCAGCCTATGTCCAGCAATGGACTTCGATAGGCTGTTGATGCTGTGTTATCACACCAAATTGTTACCTTCTCATTAGAGCTAATTAAACTACTTCAGCAAACCAAGAACTTACATAATACGAGTATGTCAGTT
This sequence comes from Biston stratarius, assembly GCA_950106695.1. Classification (NCBI taxonomy): domain Eukaryota; kingdom Metazoa; phylum Arthropoda; class Insecta; order Lepidoptera; family Geometridae; genus Biston; species Biston stratarius. Next base: position 9,785,287 of record OX467116.1, read on the forward strand.
AGTCGATCGTGCATATTTTATATGCAAAAATAAGTTAAATATAATACCAGACCAAAAGGGCATATCATGTCCAGATCTTTTAGCGTCCAAGTACCTAGGCGTAGCCAAATAATCTTGTAGATTTTATGTTTGGTAGAAAAACATAAAGAATAAGACGTTGTTTGCTGATGTTCGCCAAGTTTCGATACGTAACAATAAAGATGAATAGAGAAATCGTAAACGTGCGAAAGAGAAAGGATTTTTTTTGTTTGCTTACGAACTTGAACCGAAAATTATTTTGCACAAGTTCTTTTTGGATATGGTTTTAAAAACTTCGATTGCAAACTTCCACGTTTAAAATTTATATACATATATACATATTTCTTGCGATGATAGCTCAGTGGTTAGTGCGATCGATTCACACGCCAAAAGGCGTGGTATTAAACTGCAACGATGTGCTTGCACTGCCAGTAAAGAAAAGCATCGTAAGGAAGCCATTATCATGGTTGTATGGTACTAACTAGTACTCTGCTGGCTAGCTACCCTCAAATAGGAAGTCTGTCGCCAAGCACCTTACCGTGTGTTCCCGCAACCACACTTCAGAGCCAGTTCCATCCCAGGCTAGGTGTGTTTATCATCTTCGACCTCACCGTCACATTAGGTGAGCTGTGGTCAAACACTTAGCCTATCAAACATAAAATAAAATTTTCGTCGTCTAAAAGGTCGCCCAGGTAGATACCGTCGCAGTACCAAGTATTCTACCGCCAATCAGTAGTGTGTAAACATTAATGTATTCCAGCTTGAACGGTACTGCAGCTAGGGAAATTACAGGGCCGTTGAGACTAACCATCAAAAGTCTCAAAGTAATGAGCGCCAGAGCAGCGATGCCCTGGACTTTGTTTTCAAAGTTCTGTATATCGCTGCAATGGTCATGGATATGCGGCACTCTTACCTTCAGAAGAGCGTCTCGTTCGTTTCGTTACTTTCACATAAAAAAAGTAGTACACCTCAAGCTTGTAACCCTGTATAATGCCGGTTTAATATCTCAATGTCGAGCACATTACACAGCCGCATAAGCAAGCAGCGATTGTTCGGAAACAACAAGGTTCCCGACGCCCGAAGGTATGTCAATACTCGCTCAGCTACTAATTAAACCCCCCTATTAGCTTTGACACAGAATATATTGTATTTAGTAAGCGGCTTTAATGGGAATACCGTGTCAATACATCGATAGTTCTAGAACCTTGATTGGGTTTTATGTACAGATAGCTACTTAAATCCACAAAGACGCCTAAAAGACATTGGGTGGATGAATGAAAAAAATTGTGTCCTGAAAACTAAGTGACACACAAAGGGAACGCTGTTTCCTTTCATCTGGAAATAGCTAAGCCGACTTTGATTAAATTTGTAAAGGAGTTGTTTGACTTTTCTCTATGAAGCCTAAATCAAATTTATTTGAATTTTGTAGATATACGGTACTTATATTTTATTATTAGATATTTTCAGTATATCTCCAGTTATTTTTTATATCTATGCGAGTAGGTAACACATTGGGGCGCCGCTTGTTCCTGTAATATTCTCTTTTGGCTTCACTTATATTGCTAAAAGTTTTAGCGATGATAGCTCAGTGGTTAGCGTGGTCGGTTCGCATGCCGAAAGGCGTGGGTTCAAACTCCAACAATGAGCTTGAGCTGCCGGTGAAGTAAAACATCTTGACGAAACCATAGCGTGGTGGTAGGGTACTTTCTAGTACTCGGCTGGCCAGCTACCACCCTCAAGTAAAAATCTACCGCCAAGCATCTAACTGTGTGTTCCGGCAGCCTCACTTGAGAGTCAGTTCCATTCCAGGCTAGGTGCGCTTTACCATCTTCGACCACACTGTCACTTAACATTAGGTGAGTTGTGGTCAAACACCAAGCTTGTTTAATGTAACCTGTCTCAACTCCACGCGTGATACTTTACGTCGAAAGTAAATTGACAGAGCATTAATTTTAACCTTCAAGCAACGTTTGTTATCAAGACTTTTATAGCTAAAAATTTTCAGTTACTCTGTAACTAATTAAGTAATAACAATGAAAACACAATGCAAGAAAGTGCTATAGAAAAAGCAAAAATAAAATAAAATGTGTTTTGACAAATAGCAGCGACAGCGTCTTTGTTTTTAATTCGGTTTGGCGTGTAACAAACCAATATTTATCCGGTTGCAAACACAATACATATGTTACAAAATACATTATGAAACATTCAGGTCATGCCGCTGGACTGTTCTTGTAAATAAGATTCTAATAAGGGTTTTAAAATTTAAATCACTAAACTTCCGATCAAAAATATTACAACTTCCATGAACAATCTCCGAAAGCGCTTGAATATTTATAGAACACAAACTCTGTGAAAATAACGATTTATTTATGTAGTACACATATTATTTGATCGTAAAATAAGTCTAATGTACGAGTAGTTAAGGAAAACTGTTCTAAATAGGGCGTCTATTGTACCTCATTTCATAATCTCATCAAAGCAAGTATCAAAACATATCACGCCAACATTAAAAGTTCGAAGCGAGACAGCGCGATCTCTATGCAGTAGGCCAGAACGGGACAACGGCATGTTTGCAAATATCGTTTTACGGGACATTAAGCTCAGTCGTAAGATTTAGGAATTTTACGGGTCAGAGATAAAAAGTCTAAACAAGGTTTTTATTGTGTTGTTCTTTTTGATGATATTTTTGCAATTGGCGACGAAAAGTTGGTATTACGTTTGTTATTTTTTTTTATTGGGGATGTTAAAAAGCAATAAAAGAAACTAGGTGTGTTGCCTAACTTGATGTGAGCCGAATTAACTTTTATAACGTTTGCGCTGTTTGTGAAGATTTATATAAAACTCTGTTTATTTTTGTACGTAATATGAACATCTCGTAATTTTTCTTTTTCAACTTTTTCTGTCCTTTCTTTTGATTTAATAAAATATATTTATTAACCAAATTTTATATATATGTATGCACTTATTCACTGTTTATTTTATTCATTAAACACCATCACCACCTCCATCATGAGTGCCAGGGCAGTGAAGCCCTGGACTTCGTTTTGTTACTAAAAGTATTGCTGCAATGGTCATGGTCATGCGTTATCTGTTACTATCAAGAGAGCATCTCGATTACTTATTACTTTTATATCGCTACAAATATTACATGTAGCGATGATAGCTCAGTGGTTAATGCTTTCGGTTCACCCGCCGTAGGGTGTGGGTGCAAACCCTAACATAGAACTTCAGCTATCGCTGCAGGAAAACATCGCGAGGAACCCAAAGTATGGTGGTAAAGTACTTTCTAGTATTCAACTGGCTAGCTATCACCCTCTGGTTGAAAATCTGTCGCCAAGCGTCTAACAGTGTGTTCAAACAGCCTCACTTGAGAGCCAGTTCCCTTCCAGGCTGGGCATTCTACCATCTTCTACCACATTGTTACCATCAGGTGAGCTGTGGTCAAACACCTAGGCCGTCAAAGTTAAAAAATATTGTATATTACTTGTTCCCTGGGTGGGCGAGTCGGGACAACATATGATGCTCAATTATTATTGTTCACCCTTGGGATTCTAGTTATGAATAAATAAATGTAATGAAATCGTTACTTGATCCAGGACGGACGGCTGCGCAGCGGTGACATGATCCTGCGGATCGGCGCCGTGTGCGTGGTGGGCATGTGCGCGCGCCAAGCTGCCGCCGTGCTGCGCCAGTGCGGCGCCTGCGTGCGGCTGCTGGTCGCGCGACCCGCCACTCACACCGACCAGGTAACTACACTATACTCCAGTTTAACAGTTTAAGTGTTTTCCACGGCTCTCCTGATGTTAAGTGTGGCTGAAGATCTGAACTTGTAGCGATGATAACTCAGTGGTTAGCGCGGTCGGTTCGCATGCCGAAGGGCGTGGGTTCAAACCCCAACAATGAGCTTGAGCTGCCGGATAAAGAGCTTGAGTTTGAAAACATCGTGAGGAAACCATAGCGTGGTGGTAGGATACTTTCTAGTACTCGTCTGGCTAGCTACCACCCTCAAGTTGAATTTCTGCCGCCAAGCATCTAACGGTGTGTTCCGGCAGCCTCACTTGAGAGCCAGTTCCATTCTAGGCTAAGTGTAGTAAACCATCTTAGACTACCCCGACACTTCAAATCAGGTGAGCTGTGTCGAACACCTAGCTTGCTAACAATAAAAAAATACTTATTTTAATACATTTTATGGTGACTAGGAATGAAAGGAAATAAATTAAGTCATGTTTATAAAAAAAAAGTATTAGAGTATCCAAGGCAGCGTGGGTAGAATTATATCTTTCGTTGCCAGGGATGCACGGGCAGTGAAGATTGTAAAAGGGCCCTTTAGACATACACCTTGTGCTACAAGTCCTAGGTAGTGTACAGGTTCCTATATATACCTAGAACGTAATAATACACGACCATATCATGAAGGGATAGAAATTTCGTCTCAAACATGTTGGCATGCAAATATAATAACTAAAATAAACTAATCATTCGCAACGAGATCACTGATATTAATTTTAGCACAGTCTACCATAAGTCCATAACCCATATAAATATTTGAGTGTAACCCAACCCTTTAATAAATACAATCCATCGCCGGGTGGCCGAATACCCGCGCTATGAATACGCGATGTCGGCTAAGAATAGACGTCTCGTCGATGTGCTCGTGAACGTTTCATTCGAAGCCTGTACTTATGGTTCACGTTCAATCACTATATTAAGGTTTGATGGCTCGCCCGACAATCCGTCGCCATAATTCGCGTATGGATGCCTTTCTTGAGCACTCACTCACAGGACCGTGCAGTGGAGCCTTTATTTGGTCGGTCCAGCGTAATGGGGATCTGTTACGCGGTCTTGTGCCCTCTACTTTGCCCTGCACCACAAAACATTCAACAGAGGCGCCATCGCGTCGCGATACGTGCCTAACGAAAGTGAGAATAAGAGCTTGAAGGATGGAGGATAAACGCTGCTTGATGCCAAGTGCCGTGGTGGTGCCGGTGTAAGAATAGTACCCCACCCTTTCTACCTGTGGTTGCTGTAAGAGTCGGCTAAGGGATGTAATCTGGAAGATGGGCAGCAGCGTCTTCCTTGAACAATCATTCCTAACTGCGCTCGCCAACCCGCCTGCCAAGCGTGGCGAGTATTGGCAAAACCCCCTTCAGGAGGAGGCCTATGTCCAGCAGTGGACGTCCTATGGCTGATAATGTGATGCCAAGTTCTTACAGAATAGACTGATTAGTTCTGAACTCACTGAACAAGATTTCCAGCACTACAATATATTAAGATTTACTAGGACATTATAGCAACACGGGACATGAGTATGAAATTCTTTTTAAAGTTGACAGGTTTGGTATTTCACTAACCGCACCTGATGATATGTGACCATATGGTTTGGTGGACTGTTAACACAAAACATTAGTCACAACTTATGTAACATGACAAGAACAAGAATTGATTCATTGTAATGCTAAAGGATTTTTTTGATTTTAATTTATTCAGGTGTTACTTTGTGGAAGTTCATTTTAAAGTTTTCTGGAGTTACATAATATATCTTTAGTGTATTGCCGCTTATTAGTATTTTTGGTTTTTATACAACAAGGACTATGATTAGTTTAAATTTTCCCATGTACGCACAAAGCGTTTTAATTCCACATTTTTTATTCGCACAGCGAGGTTGAGGAACGCTGCCAGAGTCTGTGTACCTGTTAAGTACAATATTGGTGTCTTCAAATCTAGAGTAAATAGGTTACTTCTAGTTAAGCGTGCTCCATCTTAGACCGCACTACTGCTTAATATCAGGCGGAGTGTGGTCAAATGCGAAAATATTTCGAATAATAAAAATAATATAAAAAAAAAAATTGTCATTAGTGTAATTCGTTTGCGGTACTAATTGAAATAAATGAATGATTAAATTTAACCAAAAATATATTATTAATAAACTTTTAAATTTTATAATTATTTATCCGAAATAAGCTTAGAATTCAAAGGTATTTTTCAAACGATATACGTATAATATATTGCTGGATCTTTTAATATTTTACACCTGCAATAAATTGCGAAATAATTGTTTTTATACGGCAAATTATGCGAAAAATTTGCAAAATTCTACAAGGAATAGCTTCTTTGGGGTAACTTTTCTCCAATTAGAGGAAGTAGGTCGCCGGCGTAAAATAGTACGAGAGGCCTCAGATTAAGAGGGCTTGGGAGGTGTGAAGTTCGTAGAGACTTAAAACGTCTGTTCAAACGCAAGCTTAATTTTCGGTGCGTCTTTCAAGTTTTATAAAAAATATTGATTAAACTGATTCATTTCTATTTGAATAAATAAACATTGGAAGAAATTTCACATAACGCCATCTAGCCCTAAAACAAGCAAAGCTTTCACTATGGAAACCAGTTAACTGAAAAAAATCTTATACACGAATACTTTTTGTATTTATATAAGTTAGTTGATTTGCACATGTAACAAAGTTAACATAGTAATAAGATAAGTAAAAACAACAGGTACAAAACCAGTAAAGTTCATCATAAATGCATGTCTTGATTGGGAATCAAACCCCCGCCCTATAGCTCCAGAAGCAGAGCTTCTAGCAAATAAGAAAAACAATTTTGCAATAAGTGTGTTGCCATTTTCACGTATTTTTACTACTGTCGGTTTATAATTTGTTAATATTTTATTTTGTTTTATTGCATAAGGAAAACTAAACTTATAGTATACATAGATAGTTTGTGTATATTAGAATAGAAAGATAAATAAAAAAATTCTAAGATAGTACGAGTAGAATACGGTAAAAGACGGACGTACACAAAAATATACATGGTTTCGCATGGTGGTAGGCTATTTTCTAGTAATGGCTAGCTACTTCAGGTTGAAAACCTGCCGCCAAGCATCTAAAGGTGTGTTCCGCCAACCTCACTTAGAGCCAGTTCCATTCCAGGCTAGGTTTGTTTACCATCTTCGACCACGCCGTCACTTAAAATCAGGTCAGCTGTGGTCAAACACCTAGCTTGTCAACAAAAAAAAAAAACAACATTTTGAAAGATGCACTAAAAAGTGATAAAAAGAAAATAATAGAGATTTAAATACTATAATTTCGGTCTCGTCCGGTGACCTTTTTCAAGGAATCAACTCGGAGAAAGTAAATTCAAAATGTGTTAAAACTTAGTCCATAACCGTAGGTACTAATGCACTTGGCTAACATTTTTGATTAAATTGAAATTATAATATGTACACTGAAAATGAAATCGTTTAACGTGTGAAAACTGCTTACTTAACTAGGTAAGGCACAATACGACTGTTTTTGGCTAGAGTGTCAAAACGAGTCAAGTAAAATTTCCCTCGGAAATCTCTTAGTTTCGTTTAAGAATTAAATTAAATTGCAAAGCGGCCTGCGCGCTCTCGAAATAAGTAGTTCGTTAGCACAGTTTCCTACCTATTCACTCCTAAGTTACCTTCTCATCAGGCTACCCTCATTACCGGCAGACAAATACCTTCCGCCACGTCGCGTCTTCCGGTCTCGAGCTGAGGATGTGACGTCACCGGCGTCTAATGGATGCTGATTTGATTACGCTCTCGGATGTGACGCATTTAATTAGGAAATTTGGGGGAAACTTTTGTAGGTAATATTTTTCAGGTAAAGTAGAGGAAGACATTTATCTTGACAAAGTTTGCTTAAGTAGCTTAATTTGATGTTAAGTGACGCATGGCGACACTGGAGTCGCTGGTGGCTTGAATGCTTCGTGGAATGGAAACAGGCATTCAAATGAGACGAATGAATGAACTTTTTTATTAGATACTACGGATCAGCGCCGGCTTTACATGGATATTATATTTCCTTTCAGGAAAAATTCTCTAAATGATAAATAATAGATAATAAAAATCGTATAATTGTTTATTGTCACAAATTAAAGTTTGTAGCATTTCCTGTTTAGATTAATTTGTGTTATGTTTTGTTCATGGTATCCTAAAAAGATCACCTTTAAACCGACTTCAAAAATAGGAAGTTCACAATTCATCGAAATCTTTTTTTAATGTATGTTATAATGTACGATTACTCGCCTGCACAGATTTCGAGAAAAAGCTTAGCATTGCCAGCGTGGCAATGCTTTGAAAATTAATAATATTAACAAACAATTATTTATCTGTGTATACAGTAAGTATGAAGAAATCTTTTTGAAACCGAACGCACGGTTTTTTTTTTAAAAGACAATGTTATTAAGTTCTTTTTGATCATCAATCCTATAGCTCACAGTTATGCCGGTGGATATTAAACCTGCCTCATATTACCGGTGCCGGTGATTCGTTTCCGGTTTCCGGCTACCCGCGGATTTGGCTTTAGATCCGCAGTGGAAGTGACGTCATTAAACATGGACTCATTTGACAGCGATGCCACAATTTACGTTGATAAAGTTAAGCTTCAAAGAAGCGACGTCTATTTCCTGACATCTTTAGAGAGTTCTTCACGGTTAGATCTTCTTTATCTATAATTTTACAGGAGATTATGGTTTTAACGACAAAATAGATGATTAGGTATCGATGCTACCGTTGGATGGAATCGAAAGATTAACGATTGCTCATTTGGTTCAATTAATTATTCTTTATAGAAACAAAGGTCTTAGATGTCTTATCGCCGTCTCTGCGTGGTAATTAAATGCGTGGTAGAGCGAGTGTTCATAATATATTGACAAAATTGACGTTTTGGGTGCTATTTCATCTCATCCTCTAAAACCATAAGAAACATTTTTATTTTTTGTGATTTACTATTATGATATTTTAAAGAACTGTTATACCATAGTAAATCAATCTTGAAATCGCGAGAAAATATTCATATGTTTCAAACAGTTGGTCAATGACATCCTAACTACAAGCATAATAATAAAATTTAAAAAAAAGTGGTAGAGGTTCTAGTCAAACATCTGAACTGATTTTCATGAAATTTCTATTGAAAGTATGTCCTTTAAAAAATTTATAAATGGCAAAATCCTGAGGTAACAAACATTTAAAAATAAAACCGGATTCAGTATCTCCGTCTTTTTAAAGTCGCTTAAAAACAGCGGAACACTGCGGCCTAGATATACTCGTAGTAGTTCCGAAAATGATACAGCCGGACATTGATTACAGACATCTATTTTTTTATTTTATTTTATCCCGTTTTTCTGTCGTCATTACGTCAATGAAATGCTATTTATTGTGAAAAAAAATGTATGGACACTGGTCAGTGGTCAGTGGTCACTTCAAATCGCAAGTGAATCAATTTCTTCTAAGAAGTGTCCATCTTAGACCGCATCTTCGCTTGACATAGGTTATTTAATAACTAGCGACCCGCCCCGGTTTCGCATGGATGCAATGTAGACACTAATGTGGTGCATATGCATGTATTATACATATAAACATTCCTCTTGAATCACTCTGTCTATTGATGGAATCTCGCATGATAATCCGTTCAGTAGTTTTTAAGTTTATCGCGAACAGACAGACAGACGAGGCGGACGACTTTGTTTTATAATACGTAGTGATAGTGATTGTACGTAATAATTTTTATATAAAAGATAGAATAGGTACACAATATATTTTTAATTTATGGGCTATCCTTAAAAGGTATGAGACTGCGGACTTTTTTGTAGATATATAAAATAGGAATATCCCACCATGCATTGTTTTGTTATATCTCGAAGAGTAGTGTTTTCGATGAAAGCTCCCAGGTGGCTTGACTTTTTCCGACACTTCCAAAAATTATCATCATATTACAACTAATTCACTCAAAACCTTGTCAAATATATACTTAAACCTTCCTCATAAATCACTCTATCTATTGGTGAAACTCGCATGATAATCCCGTGAGTAGTTTTTTAGTTTATGGACAGGCAGATAGAAGCAGCGGACGACTTTGTTTTATGATGTAGTGATAAAAACACGTGGACCGTAATTCGTACTCAAAACATCACAAAGCTAATTCTAAAAAGAAATGGTCTGCCATTATTGAATCAAGTCCTCTCTGCACTTGAGTGTTCTACAATGCGATTAACCTGAACACTCCAGTGTGGTATCGAGTTAACTCACTCACGCGAAGAAAATTGTTATGTTTTAGAGTTCCGTAAAAAACTGGGGAAAAGGAATTGAATTCAGGAAGCATTTATGGTTCAGTAAAAAAACTTCGATTGTATTGACTGCCTTGTTAGCTTATTTGGTTGTATCTGTTTCAAGAGCGTGGGTTCGATTCCCACCAGAAATCAAAATCAAAAAGTCATTTATTCAGTTTAGGCCCTGGTAAGGCGTTATGAACGTTAAGTTACATGTTTGAATCTACCACCGGCTCGTAATTACACTTCAACTGAGAAGACTCCGGCAAGAAACTCAGCAAGGCATTTTTGTGGATCTTTCTTTTCATATTAGGTTACAGTTTACAGTTATCTACCTATATCTTTAAACGAGCAATTCTTGTATATATATATATATATTATATCTCTGAATCTCGGAAACGGCTCCAACGATTTTCATGAATTTTTGTATCCAGGGGGTTTCGGGGGCGAAAAATCGATCTAGCTAGGTTTCATTTTCAGAAAACGTCGTTTTATCCATGTTTTCAGCCGAGCAATGCTCGGTCAATCAGGTACTAAATATTAATACATACATTATGCTTACTACAATTGTCACTTAGCCAGGGGGATGCAAGTGCAGAGAGAAGCTACTACAACCATATATTCCTGTCTTCCACGTAATGAGCCACCTTATAGTAGGCTTTGTCAATTAACCTCTGCTTTATAAAATCTTTGAATTTATTATAGGACATACAAATATAAGTACAAGTATAAGTACTCTATCAGTTATATGGTTCCCATGTAGTACAATGGCGTTGTAAATGAAGTTCTACGTTTTTTTTAAATATAACCTTGTTTGTTGTATAGCCTTACTCTTGCAAAGTTAAATTTGATTCATTAAAGTATTCAGTATTTTTAACCGATTTCAAAAAAAGAACAAGTTCTAAAGTAGTCAATTTTTTATGTTTGCTGCTTGATTACTCGAAGACAGCTAGATTGATTTAAATATTATTTATTTATTTAAAGGATATATGTACTTTTAGCAAAATCGACTGAGTAGTTTGATTTTTAAACCAAATAAGTATATAAAATAAGTCGTCCAAGTAAACCAAATTAATGAATTTTCCTTTCTTGTGACTTTTAAGTGTTTAGGTTGACTAGAATACTCCCGATGAACTACTTACCTTCCGGCTTCATCATAAGCCGTCTTCTGGTTTAATAGAAAAAAGTCGGGCTTAAAAAAAAAACAAATTACTTATACAATTCCTTCTTCTTTATTTTAATGCTTTTATTAAATAATTTTGTCACAAGTATGTATATATCCATATTAGTGTTAATTTTAAATTTGGGTAGGTTAATTTTAATATGCAAAAATTTCGGCAGCCTCGTTGTGAGATCGGCTGGCTTCCAATCTGGAAGTCTTAGGTTCAATTCCCACGACACGCATTTCTGTCTTTTCTAAGATATATGCGTCTTCATATGGCGAAGGTAAACGTCAAATAGGATAAATATCGTCGATAACCACTGAACCTCGGGAACCTACATGACTCATGGCATTCGGAATTGTAATATAATTAGATGATGAATTTGTTGTGTAATAGCAACTGTCTAATTGAAAAAAAACACAAAAAACCGACCAAGTACGAGTCAAATTCGCGCACCGAGGGTTCCGTACAAACCGGTAGGTATATAAGTAAAAGTTATGGTTTTTTTAATGGCAATTTATGCTTTTCGCAATTTTTCATTTATTTATGCTATAAGACGTAGCTTCGTACCAAATTTCAAGGTTTGTTTAGTTCACGGGAAGTATCCTGTAGGTTTTGATTCCCTTGAGAGTGTCACAAATTTGCAGCATAAACAGCTGTATCTTTTGCGTTGGCTTAGAAGTTTGATTTTTTCACAGCTCCAAAGGGCTGTAGACTTGAGTATTTGATATGAATTTCAGCTTGATACCTTTACGCGTTCCTGAGAAAAAGGGTTGACAGACAGATTTAGAATAAAAACTCGAAAAAACACAAATTTTAAGAAACAGTTATAATGCTATGACAAAATCAACATTGTCGATGTTAAGTTGTTCTATACGTTAACCAAATCTTTCCTTCCAGTCCTTAGGATCGTCGCCAGCCCCCATCGTCCCGTCTCGTCTTCTCGCAGACCCGATAGAGCTGGAGAGGCGGCTGGCAGAGGCCGGCCACGACGGCTTCGGAGCCTTGTGTGATGAGACGACACCGCCTTCCCCCCCGCCGACCATCATCGAGGAGAGGCTCCATCACCGGGTAAGGAGGGGGAACTGACTCTTAGTAGAACTGCTGCAGATTTGGAAATAGTAAAATTTTTGTTTTAGCAAAAGAATTAGCTAAAATATATTATTTGATAATTTGATTTCGATTTTCTGATCTTATTTGTTATGCCGTGCAGGCGAGCTGTTTGACCACAGCTCACCTGATGTTAAGTGACGGTGTGGTGGAAGATGGTAAGCATACCCAGCTGGAAAGAAACTGGTTCTCAAGTGAAGTTGCCGGAACACATCGTTAGGTGCTTGGCGACAGATTTTCAACTTGAGGGCGGTATCTAGCCAGTCGAGTGCCCTACTACCATGCAAAGGTTTCCTCACGATGTTTACATTCACCGGCGGCACAAGCTCAATATTGGGGTTTGAACTCACGCTCTTTGGTGTGTGAATCGTCCGCGCTAACCACTGAGCTATCATAGCCAAAAATATTGTATTCTATTAGGAAGACGAAGCGAAAGCAAAAGTATTTCAAGGTAGTTCCTGGAAGGTTTAATCTCTACACAATCGGTTTTGTAATGGACCAAATTGGATCAACTACTAGCAGATCTGATGGAGCTAGAACTGACTGCATCGCCGGATGAGTGTTATTAAGAACTGATTGGACCGATTACTCTTATTGTTAGGAAGATTATTGCGAGGGTTGACTTGTATTCTGTCGACAGCCATACAGACGTATCTGCTCTTAAAATGACATGGCCAGTGATGACGTGATCCGCAAACTGACTTCGTTCAGCATAAAAGTCATTTAAGATTCTATTTCAGTTTTGATTAGAAATATTTTAGTGTTATATACTTTTTTCTTTTCTTCCAAATACATAATTATAATACATCCATTTACCCACACACAGAACATGCATTTATGTTTGTTACATAAATGTTTGGGTGCTAATTGAATTGCCTAAATCTCAAGAAGTAGAGTTTTGTAGATTATGTAACCACTAAAATATGGAAATTCAATGGCAGGCGACATAATCAGAGGCATTGAAAATTGGAACAAAAATATTGTATTCTGGTTGCTTCTCGTCATCTCTGATATTATGCATTCCACCCAACTCACTGGAGCTACTATGCCAGCGGATCAGAGCCCCGCTTCGATACTTCAAGGAGCTCGGGTAGACGCAAGGGGGAAACGCATAAAACAACCCAAGCGGGATGTCAGTGCAGAACTTATCGCCCCCACTTTGAATAAGAATAAGGACTGTATTCTGGTATCCCAGGAAACGTAAACGTGAAAGTCAGTTTTGAAGGTAAGAAGGGAAGATGAAATAAAAGCAACAGCTGGAAAAACATGGATCAGAGAAGCGCAAAACAGAAAAAAATAAATGGAGGAGGCCTTTGCTAAGTGTGGGGGAAACAGACAACATTGCTGATGTCGACTCACTAAAGTCGTTTTTTTAAAAATTATATATTGTTGTAAGGCTTATATTATTATAGAATTATGAAATAATATGATGTTTTGTTGCAGCCAGTAGCGTCCATAGTGGCGGTGGTGCCGCGCGGCGCTTTGGTTCCTCCTGTCAAACCTCCGCCGGTCTATATTCCCGTGCCACAGCAGCACCCGCCACCGCCCAGGTCTGTACACATTCTTAAAACTTCGGATGATTTAAAGAGCATCTAATTCTTCCCGGGTTCAAAACGCATCGACAATATTACCAATGTAACCAGGTACTTTTCATCAGGAGAACTATCCGTCTCTCTTTGGCTCTTTCAGAAATAACGAGAAGATGTCTCTTTCTAGATTTCCTTATTTTAAATTTATTTTAGCTTCACTTTGGAGCTTTTTTCTCATGAGACTCTGTTTTCGTTGATGAATACAAAAAGCATAGTAATTCCTCATATTTTGTCGAAGTTGTGGAACTCTCTGCTAGTGTCAATGTTCCCCATAGGTATAACGTGTCTAAGCTTTATATTTAGAGTAAATATTTATTTATATTATGAACACCAAGCTTGTGTACATTATTCCATAATATGTGCCATAATAAATATATATATCTATAATCCAATATATATTTATTATGGCTTACATACACATTTGCTTGGTGTTTGACCACAGCTCACTTGATGTTAAGTGATGATCAAACACGAGCCTATTCCCAATAAAAATCAGTAATGTTTGCTTTGCAGTAGATTATTGGATGCTGCAGCGGTACCTAAGTGATCTTCTATAGAGAAGATGTAGCACCTTTATTCTTAGCCAATCAGTTCTGATCCAAGCACTGCTTGTCAGGTTGCCGTTGGATATGGCGGTGCGCGGGTCGGAGCCGGAGACCCTCAGCTACGACGTCCAGCTCACCAAGAACCTGCTGGGGCTTGGCATCACCGTCGCGGGATACGTCTGTGAACAAGGTCAGTATGGAGACGGGGAGAAGTACGTAGTTTTTTTTTAATGTCTGGCAGTCTAGGTGTTTCACCACAACTTACCTGATGTTAAGTGACGGTGTGGTCGAACATGGTAAAGCACACCTAACCTGGAATGGTACTGGCTCTCAAATGAGGCTGCCGGAACACACCGTTAGATGCTTGGCGGTAGATTTTCAACTTGGGTGGTAGCTAGCCAGCTGAGTACTAGAACGTACCCTACCACCATGCTATGGTTTCCTCACGATGTTTACCTTCACCGGCAGCCGGGCGTGTCGTTAATGTTACATAAATATATAAACAAAAATAATATTTTTAATTTGACTGCAAACAGAGTTATTTCAGCCACAACCCGAACAAAAGGCGATTCAATAGAAACATAGCTTTTCATCATAACAATACAAGCCAACACTTCCTTCCGCTGGCATTGTGAGCCTCCACAGCGGATTATATTCGGGCTGACACGGAAATACGGATCTAATTTGTTAGATGGGATTATGTTGTAAATAGAAAATGTATTTCTACGAACACTGTACAAATAAAACGATCAGAAGAAATTAATTCGAATCGCACTGTATTATACATACACGACATAGTTTCAACTTCACTACATACTATAAAACAAAGTTGTCCGCCGCGTCTGTCTGTCTGTTCGCGATAAACTTAAAAACTACTGAACATGCGATTTTCACCAATAGATAGAATGATTCATGAGGAAGGTTTAAGTATATAATTTGTCAAGGTTTTGTGTAAATGGTTTGAAACATGATATAACTAGCTGCGCCCCGTGGTTTTACCCGCGTGGTGATGGCTGATGAAATGATGAAAAGTATCCTATGTTTTATTCCAGGGCCTAAAGTATCTACATGCAATTTCCTAGATCCGTTCAGCTGTTCTGGTGTGATTGAGTAACAAACATCCATCCATCCATCCATCCAAACTTTCACATTTATAATATTAGTGGGATTGTTGGAAGTGTCGAAAAAAGTCAAGTCACCTGGGAGCTTTCATCGAAAACGCTGCCTAATCCATCGAGCTCATTGTTGGGATTTGAGCCCACGCCCTACGGCTTGCGAACCGACCGCACTAACCACTGAGTTATCATCGCTACAAATTGGCTAACTTGGGTTTGTTGTACCAATGTTATCTTAACATTGGTACAACAATAGTTACAACATTAGGATACCACAGCTTCCTAATTCAATCTTTACGTAAACCAATAGGTAGAGTATCCTATTTCTGTAGGTACTTAATTCTACTTTATAAATATTGTAGGACACATTATACACAGCGCTATCTGACCCCAAACTAAGCAGAGCTTGTGTGATGGAAGTCAGATAACTGATAGCATACATAAATACTTTTTTTTTGTAAATACATACAGAACACCCAGACACAGAACAAACATTATGTTTATACCATCAAATGTTTGTCCTTGGCGGGAATCGAACCCACGCACATATTCCCAATGAGCCAACAGGGCTGTCAGTTTCCAGTCCTAATTCCGATATCACGTTCGGTAATGTGACCTACTGCTGCGCCGACCCGCTCTCTACCCTAGCCGGCCGTGCCGCCTCGGACCACGGGCTATTAGGAGATAAGATTAGCTAATAGCACATATCGCCCTATATCGGACTTCGGCTAATCACGTTCGGGACACAGATTATATAATAGTTGAGAAACTTGGGGGAAACTCCAACTAACACGCAAGCCATGATTTAAAAAAAATCCATTCGCAAGAGAGAGACAGGCTTGTCGATGTTCTAGCTTTGTCACGCTTCCGCGCGGGGAAAGACAATTTTGTCTCCAACGCGTAGCAAAGAGACTGATGTAATATTGATTGATTAAGACGTTACTTTGTAGAAGATTATTTTTATGTAAAGTTAATGAGGCGATCGAGATGCTCTCCTTATGTTAAGAAATAACGCCTGAAAAATGATAAATAAAATGACCATTGCAGCGACACACAGAATTTTTGTTTTTAGCGCTCATTGCTTTGAGACATTAGATGATTAGTGATGCTAGCTGCAGTACTCTTCAAACCGGAACACAATATATTGGCTATTGGTTGGTTATATTTCATTCTGACAAAATGAGCTTTGAGGATCATTTGCCTTTCATCAAGTTTTCGAGATCACAATACTTATATATGCTTACTAGAGTATAGACAATTTTTGTTAAGGACTGGACAACGTAAAATTATTGTTTAAATTTCGATATTTTTTTTCTCTAGACTTCGGTTTTACTGCTTTGAACACGCCTTCTCTCGGAGGGTTAAATTTGATTTCCTTTTTTGGACATGACTGTTCAGAATTCATGGCGATGTTTACCTTCGCCGAAAACCCAATGGCAAGAGTTTTTATATCCCTACGTAATGCATTATTTTTGTGCAGTAGATTATAATTAGGTATACCCAATCTAAGTTAGATGTCAAGTCAGTTGTGGTCAACCAGGCCTGTTTTTAGGGTTCAGTACCTCAAAGGAAAAAAACGGAACCCTTATAGGATCACTTTGTTGTCCGTCTGTCTGTCTGTCAAGACCCTTTTTCTCTGGAACAAGTGGAGGTATCAAGCTGAAATTCATATCAAGTACTCATGTCTACTGTCCCTTGGAGCGGTGAAAAAATCAAACTTCTAAGCCAACGCAATCAAAAGATACAGCCGCTTATGCTGCAAATTTTCGACACTCGCAAGGGAATCAAAACCTATAGGTTACTTCGATGAGGGCTATCAAACTATGTATCTACTTGGTGTTCGATGTTGTAAAATTTACCCCAAAATTCAACTAAATTTTTTGCCTACTGTACAAAATGATACAGGTTATGCAAAACAAGTTTTTTTACGTAACTTTTATTATTCTACACGCCTATGTAGGTCTCATCTTGGTACTCGAAGACGTAAGGTTTCCTACGGTTGGCTCTCGGTCTATTTAATTATGTCTACAGAGACTAATTAAAACAATAGGAGTAGAATGGAAGCGATGTAAAGTTAGAAGCTAGCGCGCGACACATTGCCGCCATCCGCCCGATGGCAAAACTTTTACAATAGACCTCCACTAGCGGAAACTATACTAGTTTTGTAGTTGTCGCAAAATTTAGAACAATTCTGTATTTTTTTTATCCCGACACGAATAGGGCTTGGTGGTAATAATTTTATCTGACAGGCTTGGTGTTTGACCACAACTCACCTGATGCTAAGTGACGGTGGGGTCGAAGATGGTATAGCACGCCTAGCCTGGAATGGAACTGGCTCTCAAGTGAGGCTGCCAGAACACACCGTTAGATTCTTGGCGGCAGATTTTCAACTTGAGGGTGGTAGCTAGCCAGCCGAGTACCTACTAGAAAGTACTCTACCACCACGCTATGGTTTCCTCACGATGTTTTTCTTCACCGACAGCTCAAGCTCATTGTTGGGGTTTGAACCCACGCCCTTCGGCATGTGAACCGACCACGCTAACCACTGAGCCATTATCGCTACAAATGGTCGAGAATGTTCTTAACTATGATTCAAGGGAATCCTTTGAGTCTCTTGAAGATAATTAGCTCTTTTCTTGTCTATGAATGAATGTGAGCATATGCCACAGGTCTGATCGAGTTGAAATCTGGTATTCTATAACAGAATACCATGTTCTGTTTAGCGATTATGACTCAGTGGTTAGCGCGGTCGGTTCACACGATGAAGGGCGTGAGTTTGAACCCCAACAATGAGCTTAAGCTACCGGTGAAGGAAAACATCGTGAGGCAATCATAGCTTGGTGGTAGGATATGGCTGGCTGGGTGGTAGCTAGCCAAGTTTAAGGTGAAAATCTGCCGCCCAACACCTGTGTATTCCGGCACTTAAGAACCAGTTCCATTGCAGGCTAAGTGTGCTTTACCATTTTCAACTTCCGTCACTTAAACACCTAGCTTGACAACAATAAAAAAAAAACTATATTTGTATTTCAATCAGTTAAGTAACATAACGCGGCCGCGTTACATCATCGTATGGTTATAGACGGGTCGAATTCTTATAAATATTGGTAAGCCCTATTATTAGACATCTTTGTTAATACTTACCACAAGTGGAACAACTGGCGACCTTATTACAAAGATATTTCACAGGCAAAGTTAGATATGTCTACTACGGAAAATAATGTTTCTTTGTAATGTTGACTTTAGCGATGATAGCTCAGTGGTTAGCGCGGTCGGTTCGCATGCCGAATGGCGTAGGTTCAAGCCCCAACAATGTGCTTAAGCTGCCGGTGAAGGAAAACATCGTGAGGAAACCATAGCATGGTGGTAGGGTACTTTCTAGTACTCGGCTGGCTAGCTACCACCCTCAAGTTGAAAATCTGCCGCCAATCATCTCACGGTGTATTCCGGCAGCCTCACTTGAGAGCCAGTTCCATTCCAGGCTAGGTGTGCTTTACCATCTTCGACCACACTGTTACTTAACATTAGGTGAGCTGTGGCCAAATTTAAAACACCGCCTGTCAGCTGTAAAGAAAAAGGCAAACGTGTTGATCTCCTAATAGAGATAACGCTTGTCTATGACAACAAAAAGTTCATTTTTATGTTAAAGTAATGAGACGGTCTATCCAAGGCCATTGCAGCGATACACAAAACTTTGAATAGTAAAACAAAGTCCAGGGCATCGCTACTCTGTTGCTCATTACTTTGAAACTTTCGACTACAAATAGATAATTTCAAAACCAAGCCCTGAAAACTAAAATCAATAGTTACTTGAGAACAGGACACCTGCGTGTGTCCCGGTGCAAGTCAGCGCCCCACCTCGGGTCACGCACCCTTCACTTTATTTCTACCCTCTTTTAAAGGAAATATGATTTTTTTTACAAAGGAAAACATACACATAGCGAACTTTTATAAGTCGATTGAAAATGATTAGATAAGCCGTAAAAATGTTAATGCTGTAAATAAATAATTATCAGAAGTCTTTATCTGGTCTAAGTTGAAAAATAGGATTTCGGTTCTCCGGCCCTTCTCCACGCTCTTAAAAGGAAGTAATAAATGTAAAGTTGTTTGTCGACAGAGGAGCTAAGTGGTATCTTCGTCAAAAGCATCAGTGAGGGCAGCTCCGCAGACCTCTGCGGGAAGATCCAGGTCAACGACAGGATCGTGGAGGTAAGAACATGTGATGCTATTGAAGCTTCTGGAAAAAAATGGATGGGTACAGCTAGAAATACCAAGTTTTAGAAAGTAATATTTAATAAGTCATTGTATTTTGGATCATAACTATCAGTCATTGTGACAGTGGTAATTATAAAATTACAGCACTATTGATCTAACCATCGAGTGTCTCAAAGTAATGAGCGCTAAAGTAACGTACCGTGCACTTTGTTTTGGTACTCAAAATCTTTTGTGCTGCTACAATCGTAATGGACAAACATTGTCTCTTTTTTATGTAAAACTAACGAGATGAACGATACTCTCCGCTGATGGTAAGAAGTAAGGTCTGTCCAGGGTGATTACAGCGATACAAAAAACTTTGAGTAGCAAAACAAATTCCAGGGCGTCGCTGCTTTGGCGCTCGTTACTTTAAGACTTTTGATGGTTAATCACAACAGCCCAGTAATTTCGCTAGCTGCAGCACCTTTCTAACCGGAACACTGTAATGTTTACACACTACTGTTAGACTACTACTACTTGCTACTGGTAGCAGATGACCTCCTGCTAAAGAAATCTATAACCAAGTGAAATTTTTACTAGTAAAAGGAACTTTAACATAAAAAAAAGTCATGAAGAAAACCTATCCACGATTTTTATCCCGCAAAAACGGGAAAAAACATATCCATTTCCTTGCTATACCGTTTCCCGGCGTTTATTAAGGGGACTACATACTGATGGCAGCCATACCACAATGGAAGCATTTGACAAATAGTACTGAGAAGTTTCCATTGTCACAAAACAAACTCACAAACCCGTGCATATTTGTGAACAGAGGTACAGTTCGGCACAAAAGCATACAGCACTATTGTGGTGACGCGTGGCGTTGTGAATTTATAATTATGCCTTTTGTGAATCATTGTACCTGGTCGTGTATTCATGGAAGATTTGTCTACCTAGCTTTCTGTCGCATAAATGTAGTCCCGTAACCACAATGTTGCGGTGACTGACTTACGACTTACGAATTTACGACAAATATGAGTAGGTATACAAACTATAAACTATGCCTTGTGGCTTGTCGGTAGTATGTTTGCTTCAAGAGCCGTAGGGCGTGGGTTCGATTCCCACTCAGGACAAGCATTTTTGTGGTATAATCAAAAATGTTTGTTCTGTGTTTGGGTTTTCTGTATATATTATAAGTATGTATTTACAAAAAAAGAAAAAAAGTATTTGATTATTTTATCAGCTACCTGACTTCCATAGTACAAGCTTTGGTTAGTTTGGGGTCAGATGGCGCTGTGTGTAATCCTACGATATTTATTTATTAAAACATATGACCTCACTTATAAACGCAGCTTTAATTTAAACTAATGACAAAAATGATTTGTATACTTCTCGCTAACATGAAAACGAGACAACTTACTCTAAGCATAGACTATTGATATTTGACACAAATTATTTTGTAGGATTATGGCTCAGCGGTTAACGCGGTCGATTCGTACGCTGAAAACATGGGTTCAAACTCCAACAATGAGCTTCAGCTGCCTTGAGGAAACCATGGCGTGGTGGTAGAGTACCTTCTAGTACTCAGCTGGCTAGCTACTACCCTCAAATTGTAAATCTGTAGCCTAGCACCAAAAGGTTGTTCTGGCAACCTCATTTGAGAACCATTTACATTTCAGACTAGCTGTGCTTATGATCTTTGTCCACACCGTCACTTAACCACAGGTGAACTGTGGTCAAATATCAGGCATTTAACAATTTAAAAAGAAATAATTAAGCAACGTTTATAAGTAAGACCAATAGTGTGTATTCTCTTAGACTTTTTTGGTGCAGTAATAAAAACAGTAATACAAATGCAAAGCATTCTTATATGAGTAAAACAGGTCCTCTTAATGAAAGGCTTGAGTACTGAAATAAAATACTAATTGTCCTTAAAAAGCTCGGTATATTTTCCAACCCTCAGTAGAGTTAGGGTTGCGCTGCAGGCAAATAATAGCAGTTTGTACGGGACCCGCCGTTGCGTGAATTTATAATTAAGCTGTGAACGTGACCGAACTTCTATGTACGGTTCGCAGATGTAAATGTAAAAACAAATAACGATAAAATAATTTAATTTAATCTGTTTATTTATTTCCAAGTAACTAAAGACTCATATTAGTACATAAAACAAAATCAAAATTAATAATTATACGTGTACCAAAATAATAAAAATAATAAAATTTAATGACAAGAGTTAGTTTATTTCTTATTATGGCAGGCGTTATCAGGATTAATGAGTAAAGGTAAAATAATAAATAAATATCGTAGGGCCACGTAGAGCATTGTACACAGCGCCATCTGACCCCAAACTAAGCAAAGTCAGTACTATAAGTCAGTAGTAGTAAGTACTATGAAAGTCAGATAACTGATAGAATACATAAACACTTTTTTCTAAGTACAAATACTTATATAATACAGCACACCTAGACACAGAACAAGTATTTATTGTCGCACAAATGTTTGTTCTTCGACCAGTGTACGTTATGACTTATGGTGCTGAAAAGTGGTCTCTGACTATGTGCCTTCTTGATAAGCTCAAAGTCGCAGTAGCTATGGAGAGGGCTATGCCCGGAGTTTCCCTACGAGATCGAATCAGAAATGAGGAGATCCGTAGACGAACTAAAGTAACCGACATAGCCCAACGGGTTAGCAAGTTGAAATGGCAGTGAGCAGGGCATATAGCACGCAGAACTGATGGCAAATGGGGCTGCAAAGTTCTGGAGTGAAGAGCACGGACTGGTTAGCGCAGCGTAGGACGTCCACCCACAAGGTGGACAGACGACCTCATAAAGACTGCAGGAACGCGCTGGATGCGAACCAACCGTCTTTATGGAAGTCAATAGGGGAGGCCTATGTTCAGCAGGGACGTCCTACGGCTGAGATGATGATAATGATGATGAAATGTTTGTTCTGGTGGGAATCGAACCCACGCCCTACACAACAGCTCTTGAAGTATATTTACTACTTATGAGCCAACAGGGCTGTCTTCTCTATCTTCGGTCACGCTATCATTTTCTATCAAACAGAATCGTGGTCATACCCAATTAATTAAGAAAATTAAAAAAACAAGAATGCATATTATTAAATGATTTTCTTTAAAATAATTAAGGCCAGTGTCACTCAGGATAATGTAGAGATTATAAAGATATCCCACACATCAAAATCTGTTCGTTACCCTTATCTTAATAAGAAGAGGTCCGCTCCAAGCTGTGGGACAAAAACAGGACTGTTTTGGATAAAATGTAAAGTTTTTCTGCTGTCTGTACCGAGGCGGTCACGCGCGCCTACAGGCTTGCCGTCGGCTCATACAAATCATAGTTTTATAGATGATACTTAATCCTCTGTCCGGGTAATGCCGTCGGCGTGAATGACTTTACAAGTAGACTTTACATCTGAGACGACATTTTCAAATTCGATTGTATCGGTATGCGGGTTCTGTTCCTTCGCGTTGCGGGGATTGGAACCCGAATAGCACCCAGGATTGTATTGATTTTAATGTAAAATTGGAAGAGCAGTGGCACTGGCAAATCATGCCTTAAAGAAGACACCAACCAAACCATCATCATCATCATCATCAACCATAGGACGTCTACTGCTGGACATAGGCCTCCTCCTGAGGGGGATTTGCCAATACTCGCCACGCTTGGCAGGCGGGTTGGCGAGCGCAGTTAGGTGTGATTGTTCAAGGAAGACGCTGCTGCCCATCTTCCGGATTACATCCCTTAGCCGACTCTTACGGCAACCACGGGTAGAGAGGGTGGGGTACTATTCTTACGCCGGCACCACTACTAAATTGTAAACTTATAAATATGGTCTATCTAAAAAAAAAAAAAAAACTTGTGAAAGTTCCTTACTAGGCATAAGTTTCGTTAGTGAAATGTGATGGGATGTAATTTCCAGGTGGATGGAGTATCGCTGCACGGTGTCACGAACCACCGCGCGGTGGCGCTGTTAAGGGACGCCAAGGGTCCCGTCGTCCGACTGAAGGCTTTGAGGTAACTCCACTGCAGAGCAAAATCATGTTTTGGATTATGTTTATGACTGGGTCTTAATCGCGCACAAAATACTGTGAAATTAGTTTTGTTTATTTACTTCAACCCTTCGGTCATGTTGCAATAGCCGTTTTCACGGTTAAGTTTAATAATTATGTTTTGCATTATTGCTAAAACGGTGTCCAGAGGCTTTTGTTATAAAGTCTGTCTCGTCTCTCCGAGTCTAATTGGAAGAATTGAGATGTATATTATCATGTTTATCTTGTTGATCAAACTTTTATAAAACTTTGTAAGCAAGTTTGTCAAAATATAATTATATTTATCACCGGGTCTTAATCGCACACAAAACATAATGAAAATATTTAACAAAACAAAATTAATTTCATAATATTTTGTGCGCAATTAAGTCCTGGTGATAAACATAACTATGTGTTCAAGTCGCGAAAGTTTAAAAATTGAATTTTTCAATAAAGCCTATATTGAAAAATGAAATTTCTTCAGTCCATATGTGACAAAAAGTACATAGTATACTAGCATAAGACATGTTAAACTTAAAGTAATAAAAATAATGATACGTATTTCCTCTCTATATAATTTTCAAGTTTGAATATTAACCAAATCTTTCAAATATACAGACACAGTTTGGGGCGTACAACTAGCGGGTGTTATTGTAAATTGTACATTGCATCATTCCCAGATATCTCCGCGGTGCGGGGTTTGAGAAGCTACAGAAAGCTCTAGCAGCTCAGGATGGGCGCCGGTCGCCGGTGGCGCCCCCTAGCCCCTCCGTCACGTCACTCGCCAAGTACAGCTTCAGTGTGGTCAGTGTTACACCTAGTCTTTGCAGCAATGATAGCTCAGTGGTTAGTGAAGTAGGTTCGTACGTACAGCTGGCAGTTTCGCAGTGCGTGGATTCAAATTCTAATCCAAATTTTGTAGCAATTATACCTCAGTGGTTAATGCGCCGAAGAGTGTGGGTTCACCAGCAATGAGCTTGAGCTGCCGATGAAGGAAAACATCGCGAGGAAACCATAGCGTGGTGGTAGTGTATTTTCTAGTATTCGGCTGGCTAGCTACCACCGTCAAGTTGAAAATCTGCCGCCAAGCATCTAACGGTGTGCTCCGGCAGCCTCATTTGAGAAGCAGTACCATTCCAGGCTAGGTGTGCTTTACCATTAACTACACCGTCGCTTAACATCAGGTGAGCAGTGGTTAAACACCTAGTTTGCCAACCATAAAACAAAGAAGTTTCCACTTTAAAAAACTGTTCTTCTGTTTCAGTACGACGAATCAACAGTAATAGAAACAGAAGCGGACTCAGAGGCGCAACCCCACCTGCCCTCTCCCACCTCCCCCTCGGAGGAGCACGAGATCGTGATCGGACGCGACGACAGCTCCGAGAGCAGGCGCATCCAGGACAAGTGGCGGGACCTGCTGGCGCGCGAGCCGGACTGGCCGGGGCACCAGCACGACTACGACATCATTGTGAGTCGGGACAACCTGGTGGAAGGTCTCCTTGCGCCGGGGACTAAGTCAGTTTTTCCCGCGCGGAAACGTTTTTTCCTATTCATTTCAAATTAATTAGACGAGCGAGAAGCTCTTAGAGATAACGCCTATCCATTGACATCGCTGTTTTGACGTTCATTACTTTGAGACTTTATATAGTTAGTCTCAATAGTTCTGTAGTGAAGTCTGTAAATGAAGTCCAAGGCATCGCTTTGGCTTTGATTCGAGATGGTTAGACTCTACAACCCGTAATTTCGCTAGCTGCATTACCCTTCAAACCACCACATAAATTGTTTTATTATGGGTTCCACTTAGTCCAGCTGTTTCACAGTACTCTGCCCACAGGTGGGCACAATAATGCGCGACGCGGCGTGCGGGTTGGGCATCTCGCTGGAGGGCACGGTGCGCGTGGTGGGCGGCCGAGAGCTGCAGGCGCGCCACTTCATCCGCGCCATCGCGCCGGGCTCGCCCGTCGCGCGTGCTGCCATCTACGCCCGCGGCGACGAACTACTCGAGGTAATAATGCTCAATAATAAACATTTAGTATTACATGGGTATTGCAGCAACACAGAGGCCACGCGTCGCGTCGACCAGACGCTCAGATAACTGTACTTTAGAAGTATTACCGTTTGGCGTTACTCAAATGTTCTTGGTGCTATTTCCAGGTGAATGGGTGGCGGGTACTGGGCTCGCATCACGTGGACGTAGTGAGCAAGCTGCGCAGCGTGACGTCACCCTGCGTGCTAGTGTGCGTGAGGAAACGGGAGAAACTCGCTAGAGTGAGTGGAATGTTTTAACCTAGGAATCTTTGAAGTGAAGACTTATTTAGCCACATTTAGTAATTTTTTGTTACTGACAAAACTTATATATGCTAATCTGACATGTTTTAAGTCCCCATGTCTGCCTATTTTATATAATAGTTTGAGGTTTTCGACTTTAGATGCGGTGGCACCAGCTTGTCACAAAGTCACAGAAAAATGATATTGTGATCAAATTAAAAAAAAACCTGAGAATTACTAATATTTCACGGACATTTTCGTATTTCCTATGGCTGAACCTTAGATACTTGGAACGTAACAAGTTTTTGCCTTGAAGCAGATAACGTTACCATCACAAGATGGTTCCGAATATCTGAACTCCAGAATTTTCAAAGACAACAGTGTAACAGTAATGTTGGTCGCCTTCCAGAACTCGATATTCGGCGGCAGCTTGCAGCAGCTGGCGCCGCCACCGCAGCGCCTCATCAAGGCGAAGTCCGAGAGCTCCGTGGCTTCGCTCTGCAGCACCAACACCGTCATGTCGCACCAACATTCAGGTAAACCATCACTAATAATAAGTATAAATGCAAAAATTGGTAACTAACTGTCAGTTTGTTTCTTTTTGACGGTGTGCCTGTTCACCGAATTTGAGTGAACTACTTTTGAGTGAAATAGTTGGTCCAAAAGAAAACAAATCGGTTTGGTTAGCGAGTGACAAGACAAACTGTTGTTAGTTTTCATAATTGAAGATTTGCACCTATGAGATTTAT
Organism: Biston stratarius; assembly: GCA_950106695.1. NCBI lineage: Eukaryota > Metazoa > Arthropoda > Insecta > Lepidoptera > Geometridae > Biston > Biston stratarius. The sequence continues at coordinate 9,812,148 of OX467116.1, forward strand.
TTTTTATCCCAGTTTTCTACTTTAAGTAAAAAAGGCCAATGCTGCATCAGGTGTGGAAGGTCTCTGCCACAAGCGAAGTCAGACGTGAAAAGCCTCTACCGTAAGCTCTGTTAGGTATGGAAGACCTCTACTTGGGGTAGCGGTCACAAATGAGGCGGATGAGGCCGTGGCTAGGCTTGCTGCATTTGCCGCGTAGTGGGTGCGGCAACACACTAAACGAAGCCGTCAGTGTCAGGGTTAAAACATATGTATCTCACACAACCGTTTGTGGTAACAACTAAAAAAACGGCTAGTCAAAACCGCGTTAAAGTTTCAAATTCAAAACTTGTTATTCTTTTTAGAATTCTGCTCTGAGAACCTGGACGGCGTGAGATCTCGCTCGCTGGAGCCGCTATCGGGTCTCGCCATGTGGAGCGACACCGTCGAGTACATCGATCTCATGAAGGGGGATGGCGGCCTCGGCTTCTCCATACTCGACTACCTGGTAAGATACACCTTCCTTCTTTGTTCCCTAGAAAATAATACAGGCTATACTTGTATAATAATAAAGCTGGTCATTGACGACTGGAATCTCTCTCTCTCTCTCTCTCTCTTTCTCTCTCTCTCTCTTTCTCTCTCTCTCTCTCTCTCTCTCTCTTTCTTGCTACCGAAGCTTCTCTTATCCGCTATTTTTGTACCTTACATATCGCACAATACATTGATTTTTGTGTAGCCAATCAAAGTTCAGGCCTCATGCTTTGGCGCTCATTACTTTGATGCTCACGACTTCGACTTGTTGAACATCAAATTCATGCTAAAGTGGATTTCGGGAATACCTTTGGGCGGCATATTAATTTTGATAGATGTGATTCCATTAGGAGCTAAGAAATGTTGATGACAAATTGTATTGGTTCCAGGATCCATCAGAACCCGGCAGTTCAGTGATAGTGGTGCGGTCTGTAGTGGCGGGGGGCGCCGCGGCGCGCCACGGCCGTCTGGCGCCCGGGGACCGGCTCGTCTCCGTCAATGGGCTGCATGTGGCCAACACTCCCCTCGCCATCGCCGTGCAGGCCATCAAAACTGCGCCTAAAGGTATCTCCATTCCGTTACATTTCCTTTCTATTGTGTCAATCTTCCTCTCCATTCTGTTTTAAGTTTTCTCCACTCCGTTGCACTTCTTCTCTATTGTGTGACACTTCTTCATTCTGTCACATTTTCTCTCCGTTCTGTTACATTTCGTTTCTGTTCTGTTACATTTCCTCTCTGTTATGTGCCACTTCCGCTTCATTCTGTTTCATTTTCTCTGCGTTCTGTTACATTTCGTTTCCATTCTGTAACATTTTCTCTTCGTTCTGTTACTTTTTGTCGTCGCCATTAAGATATACTTTCTAAAAAAAATGTCTAAGGACTTGACTATGTCTTTTTAGCTGGGTCGTTAATGTAGATATTAATGCGGCATCACCTATTCTGTTATAAATTATAGGGCTTATAAGACCCACTATCAAATTCCTCAAAGTAAATAACGCCAACACATTGGTTGGATTTATTTTGAACGTTTGAATTTTTTCCTATGGGACTAACTCGGAAATTGCGACGTAATAAGTAGGTATACATTTTGTTAAGGAAAATTACGTTTTTGTTTGCACAGTTAATTTATTTCGCAATTTTATAGTCGTTTTCTAGCATTCATGTTAATAACTATTTTGACCCGCGAATTATTAATGTAAATGTTGGTTTCGGTAATAACGTTTCAATAACTAATGTTTTATAGAATTGATTATTTATCTAACCCGCAAAAAAAGCGGTAGTATTGTTTATTAGGTCAGTTTGACCACGAACACTAACTAATCTAAAAACAGATCAAATTTTTTGCATAAAATATTATTGATGTAAGCACATCATGCATCTCCCAAGTGGATCTGGATAAATCGCGTGTAAACAGCAAAAACAAATAAATACGAAACGCTATCTTATCACAATATATATTTAAACAAAACCACTCAGATATCTGTGATACGGTCTGTGAGTTGAAAGGTACGTTTATATTTCTTAGTTTGCAGTAAATATTGCTCGTCTAGTACAGATAGTCGTAATATTTCAATGTTCTCTCTGTTTCCTTGACACTGGAACCGACTACTTGTATAAAAATATTTACCTTCTTATTTTTGAAAAAGTAAGTACATCGTGGGTTTTTTTTTTAAAGTGAGTACTAACCACTACGTATGAATCGATCACACTAATCACTAAGCTATCTGAACCAACGCTACTTTTTGGATATCATAGAAAAAAAAAACGTAATTTACGTAGGTCTGTATTGCGATATCAGTTAGGCAAAAAAGCTTTGCGATTGCGAACCTTATTACGCAGGCGTATGATAAATAATCGCGTAGCTATCTTCTGATTGCCTAACTGAAATCGCAATGAGTAGCTCAGAGGACAGGGGCTAGTATCGGTTGGAAACATTTCCTGGACGCAGAAAACGAAGAGTGGTTATATCCCGGGCATATCAACCCTGGATTCCACCAGAAGTCCTAGATTAACTTTCCAAAACAAGAGAAATACCGACTCGATGAGCTAATCAAATCGAATTGTATTGTTATAGGAATAGTGAGAATCGGAATATCCAAGCCGCTACCTTGCAGCACCGTCGTGGGAGGGGAAAAGGCAAACGGCCACAGCATGCAAAGCAGCCAGGTAAGTTGAAAAAAAAAACATTATTAACACTACTGAAATAAAATAGTCATAAATATATTCAATAAATAATAATTGAAATTAAATATTATAATTTAAATTGCGATATGAATTAACTATTTCAAAACATTATGAACCTACTGCTTAAATTTATAAAATTATATAAATCATATTTTTTAACATTAATGTGTTAAGTTTTGTGATTGTACACTGAGGGGAATAAAATCAAAAAGTAAGTTATTAATTTATTTAATAATAGCTTAACTATGCTTAGAGCAGTATTTTTTTATCTATTTTTATGATCATTAAATAAGAGCATGCAAATTTTAATACAGTATTTTTTTTATCTAAATTTTGTACAGTAAAGGGAATAGAACTACCGCTCTAAGGATTTTGTTTATTTCTTTATTTATTTTAAAATACAGAATTAAAGTGTTTAGAAACAATGATTTCCCTTTAGTGTACAATATTAAAACTTGCATGCCGGTACATACAGGCTTTCCATTTCAAAATGTATTCTTTATTTTATACTTCTGTTAAACTTATTAACTTATATTTGTTTTATGGATGAAATGCTAGAAATAACTAAAAATGTTTTAGTCACTAATATTGATTCATCATATTTTATAAAAGTGTTTTAATGATAAATTAGCATAAATGTTCAGAATAAGTGTTTGAAATGAAAATAAATAAGGTATTTAAATTGAATAACAAATGATTATCATTTATTTCAGAGATTAGAATACTTCACGAAGATATTGCGACTCATCATGTCCTTGCATCGAGATATAATGGAACTTCAGCTGCAGTGCAACCCGGAAGTCATAGAATCCATCCCCCCTCCTGCCCCCTTCCGGGTCCCGCCGAAGATAAAAGCGGAGATCACAATGAAATGACACACAAACGGGCTGAGATGCTCTGTCACATTGGATCTGCCAGCTAATGAGAATGAAGTAGGAGAAGACATTTTGAAGAATCAGTCGAAAATCTAACATTGTTGTTGAAAATTTTGAACAATGACACAAAATTTTATATAATAATAAAAGGATAAATTTGAATGAAGAAAAATTACATAAAACTAGCAAAGAAATAACTGACAATGTTCTTAAAATAAGGTTTATAAATTATGGAATAAATGACAACAGCTAGCAACACTACGAAGCTGTTAAGACTAACCATCTAATTAATGTCTCAATGAAATGAGCGCCAAAGCAACGATGCCCTGGAATTTGTTTTGTTACTCAAAGTACCGTGTATCACTGCAATGGGCATGGATATGCGTTGTTTCTTACCATCAGTAGAGTGCCGTTCGTCTCAATAGCTTTACATTAAAAGAAAACAACAATTTTTGATGTTTTTAAAACTAGATTTATGACTAACTATGCTATACAGAAATTTTGGGCTGATTTTTCAAATATAAATCAAGTTTTTCATATAAAAAAAATTACTAAATCGCAAAGTCATTTCAATTCATCTTTTAAAAACGCGTCTGCGAGTAGTGGTCCGCTTTCCGCTTTCAATATATTTTTTAATTGATCTCAATAATTTTTAATCGAAATGATCTCCATGTGAATTATCCTAAATTTGAGTGTTGTACTTATGGTCACATTAGCTACAGACCATTGTACTGAAAACGTGATTTCAAATAAATAACTATGTAATCCTTGTAGACGTTACTGATATATTTCTAAATCGTTTTCTCTCTATCTCGTTCCTATTTCTAAGTCTTTTTACGATTCCACTGCTTCTAGCACTTTTGCCTATATTTAGATTTTAGACTGATGCATTTTTTACAATTTACAGAAATTGGTTGTTCTTTGTATAGTTAAATAAGTAAATACAATGCGAGGTATTTGAATTCAAAATGAAAGAATATCTAATTAATGAATTATAATAAAACTCTGTTCTTGTATGAAATCAATTTGAAATCGATACAATAATTCGTCCATTTTTTGAACAAATTATATTGTAAGGAGATGGCAAAAGCGAAATATTTAATTTATTAAAGTGAAAATTATATATAGATCGGTGTCTATTTATCGAGGTTGTGTAGTTGTGGAGAATAGCAATTTAATGTTTGTAGTCAATTTAATAAATGTGATAGATTTTATTACAGAGTTTTAGAAGATATTGATCGTTGTTACAGAATTAAGTGCGTAATAGTAGCTTATGTATACAAATTCCCAAAAAAATTATTAATTAATGAGAGAGATTTAAGATGTGATTTATTTGCGAAAAATATTCATTGAACGGCCATATAATTACATTTACAGGTATCTTTTAACATATCATAGATGTAAGAATATTGAAAATATAAATCTAATGGAATATATTATTGTGTGACGTGTGCTTACAATAAGTGAGAAGACTGTTAAGACGTTTGAGATGGAAGTTTAAAAATTTGAAAGACAATGTTGGAACGTTAGTGAAATTTTAAGTAAAAAAATGCTATGCCATTTTTTATGTCGATACGAATAATTTTATGGTGGTGAGTAGGCTGCTTACATAGTTGTTTACTTTGACGAAAATAATTTATTTTACCTAATTATAAAATATATCCTTTTCTTACTAAAATGAAACGTAGTATACCTACTTATTATGACTATATATGAAGCTTTATTTGAATTTAGTTCTAGACAAAATACATTTTGTCGTTCAGTTTTCAGGTTTTTAACTTCTTAACATAAGGTTTATTGATAGGAATTGCTGTTAGATATTAGAATAGAATCGATGTCCAATGCTTTAATTGAGTCTGTGTTAAATGTTAAATGCTTTGTTATTACGTGTGTTGCAATAAAAATATTAAAATAACGAGTTTTTTTTTTCATTTTCTACATAATTGAATAACTTTTCAATCGAGGTAGCCTGGAATAACACTGATTACTTTTATCAGAAAACTTTGCCTTTTTTTAGATAGTGAACTTTTTATCACTCTAATATTTTACGTTTATTAACGTTTTAATGAATGAATATATTATTGTTATTAATGTTTCAAATAGCTTAACTTCTGACTGTAACACACACTGTCCTTTACTTTTACTACAAATCCTTTCCAAATTACGGTTGTAAGGCTGCCTGGCAGAGATCGCTTTAAGTGATAAGGCCGCCAGTTGTTGCACTATTGTTAAGCTGTTTTTGTCATCAATATTATTTTTTTTATGGTGGGAACAGTAAATAATTATCTTATCTTATTCAATATTCGCTTGTCTCTCAGGAATGTGTCAACTCTTTGGCATCAGACGACCACACTGGCATGGATTCTTTTCACGAATGCCTTCAGGAGTACGGCGAAGGACTGGAAGTGGTTCAAATATGCTTGGAACCAGAAGAACCATCTATCAAAGATGATCTTTCTGCACTAGGGGATCTTAGCTTCGATGACTGTAAAAAAGTTAATGAAATAGTCAAAATGAATGGAATAAATGAAAGAAAATCGTCAAAATCGGATTCAATAGACGAACATGATGACGATATGACAATAACTGAAGATGATGTCCTTACTGCTCCTAGAGATTTACCAGATATGAGGGACAAAGTAGATAAAGGGGAGTTGATAAAGCAACAAAGTAAAGATATATCCACTTCAGATGAAATGGTTTTTGCCGTTACACCAACGGGCTTAGAAAGAATAAGTTTTGACAAATATTGGAAAGGAGAGCCTGATGTAAATAAAACTATAGAAAAAGTAAAAAGTGATGAAAGCTGGAAAGAATGTCTCAATTCACCAGTAGAAGACGTTATTAGCCACCATGATTCAACAACTAAAGTTTCCGTCCATGAAAATAGTAATTTACTTTACATAGATCATGAAATAGATGGTTACGAAACATGCTTAGATGACGATGAAACATCGCTTAAAAACGGTCATAAAATCAACATCAAAGAAGAAGATAAACAACTTAAAATAGACAAAACAGACTACGTCAATGAAGAGCCAAACGACAGTCCAGACGAAATCCCTCACTACCCATACGTGCAAGAGCACATCATTAAACAAATGAAATCATTAAGGATCGAACCGATCAACGTTAACATTGCTAGAAAAAGACCTAAAGATAAACTTTCAAAAATCAAAAATATACAGTGCGTTGAATATTATAACGACCAGGCTGAATGCTTAAAAGAAATTCGCCAGAAAAAACTAGAAGAAGAGGAACGAAAACACAAAGCAGAACAAAAAAAGATACTCAAGTCAAATATAGCTGTAATGGAAAAAAAGTTACATTTAAAAAAACAAGAACCGAGTGAAGAATCGACAGATTTAGAAAACTACGTTGCCGGATGTCATAAGTGCTTTCTAGAAAACTATGCATATGCAATAACCAAAGCATACATAGCGGAGGCAAGTGCTTGTAAATACTGTGAAGTGATTAGAGACATGTTAGAAGTTCCTAAAGTGATACCTTCTAGAAGAATGTCAGCTCCAGCCCTGGTGAATTTAGAAAGTACTTCAGAGACTGATGATGAAGATTTGCTAATGGTGCCGGTGGTGAAGGACAGAAGGAAATCTGCCGGACCGCTGAAATTTGTGCTTCCTTCTAGAAGACCGAGGTAAGTTTTTATATTTTATCTATACCTACTACTATTTACTAGGTGGTAGATCTCCTTAGCAGAAGGTCATCTAGGGAGGTACCACTGCAATACCATATACTCTGCCGCCAAGCAGTAGCGTGTATAAATATAAAGAGGCCTCTTAAAGGTCCCCTGGGTCGCAAGTGCTAGGCACTGCATGAGTTTCCGTTTCTGCAACACGATGGACCCGTCACTTGCACGGCGATACTATTGAATTTGAAGTTTTGTTTGTATTCCATGACATTAATACGATGATCGAAGCCATACTGCTGAGGACAGTGAGTCTACTTATCTGTTTAAATAACCGCTCCATACACGACCAATAACACACCTTATTACTACATAATTATAATACTATTTCGTTTGCTATATTTACTAACCTTTACAAAATTCCAGGAGTGTAAAGTGTACTAGTATATTAGAATGCGTATGGGGTTTGAAATCTATTGCTAGCTCGGATCAGACTTGCGTTGGTTGAAGAGGGGATTTGGGAATATACGAGTGCGTTTGTGAAGAGCTCTAAGCTTAAAAATAAATACGACAGTAGTTCAAGTCCATGGATGTAGATAATTATTTTTTTAGAAAAGTAATGAGAAGAACGAAACTCTTACCTGATAAATTTAAATTCATTTGAAATTAACAGTAGCCGCCATAACTTAAATACAAGAAATAAAAATAAAATTGTGACACCTAGATTCAGGTTATTTAAAGCTAATTAATTAGTCTTTTCTCGGGAATTGCGTTAGATTCTATAATAAAATCCCACTTGAGGTAACTAAAATGTCCTATAATAAATTCAAAGATTTTATAAAGCAGAGGTTAATTGACAAAGCCTACTATAAGGTGGCTCAGTACGTGGAAGACAGGAATATATGGTTGTTGTAGCTTCTCTCTGCACTTGCATCCCCCTGGCTAAGTGACAATTGTAGTAAACATAATGTATGTATTAATATTTATAACTGTAAATTGTAACCTAATATGAAAAGAAAGATCCACAAAAAAATGCCTTGCTGAGTTTCTTGCCGGAGTCTTCTCAGTTGAAGTGTAATTACGAGCCGGTGGTAGATTCAAACATGTAACTTAACGTTCATAAGTGCCTTAACAGGGCCTAACTGAATAAAGGACATTTGATTTTGATTTTAGATTTTGATGGTAAGGGTTAGCACATGGCCATTGCAGCGATTCACAGAACTTTGAGTAACAAAACAAAGTCTAGGGCATCGCTGTTTTAGCGCTTCTTACTTTGAGACATTTGATGATGGCTTTTGATTTTGTAGCGATGATATCCCAGTGGTTAGCACGGTCGGTTCACGCGTGGGTTCAAATCTTAACAATAAGCTTGAACTGCCGGTGAAAAAACGTGGTGATAGGGTACTTTCTAGTTCTTGACTGGCTAGCTACCACCCTCAAGATGAAAATCTGTCGCCAAGCACCTAACGATGTGTTCCGGCTGCCTCCCTTGAGAGCCAGTTCTATTCAGGCTAGGTATATTTACCATCATCGACCACACTGTCACTCAACATCAGGTGAGCTGTGGTCAAACACTTAAGCCTAGCCATAAAAAAAAGATTAAACTCAAAAGCCTTGATTTCGCTAGCTGCACCCTTCAAACCAAAACACAGTGTTACCACACTACTGCAAAGCAGCGATATATTGAGGTCTATTGATATAGCTGAGGTCTACCACCTAATAACAAATAGGCTTTACAAGAGGCCTCTAGACATACATTAAAATTAACTGATTGTGATAATAAGTGTCTCGCCAGGGGCTTGATATTCAGGCCACGTTTGAAATACAGGTCATCTGCGGGTGATTTAGCTAAGTGCTTCCTAAAGGCAATTCTAATAATCGAGTGAACGCGAACTCCCAGCGGTGCAGTGATGTTTCATTGAAATTTATCATGGCAAGTAATAAGCTAAAAAGGTATTTTTATCGTTAACTAAATAGAAAGTTAAGTTGATTAAATAGGGAATTTTGTCGGGTTATTTTGTCTACTTGGTGGTAGATTTACTTAACAGGAGGTCGTCTAGGTAGGTACCACTGCAATACCAGATATTCGGCCGTCAACCAGTAATGTGCAAACATTACTCGTTCCGTGGCTAGCGAAATTACAGGGCTGTTGAGACTAACCAACGAAAGTCTCAAAGTGATGAGCGCCAAAGCAGTGATGCTCTGGACTTTGTTTTGCTACTCAAAGTTCTGTGTATCGCTTTAATGGTCATAAACAGGCATTATCTCTTACCTTCAAGAAGGGTGTCTCGTCCGTTTCACTACATTTACTTTTTTTTTTATTACGATTTATTGGACATTACTTAACCATAATCTATGCTTTAGACGTCTGTCTTATTCCCACGTCGAAAAAAAGTTGACTGAGGATTTTATGTAATGGTTAACTTTAAGCAACGTTTATATTTGTATTTGTAGTTTTATAAGTAAAATCGATTATGCTTTCGTACCTGTTGGGTTTCCAGCGGTGCCCTATTGCTTAGCCTATCTTCTCCGTTCTTAAATAAATCAATAATATTTATTGTTAAGTAAATAACAACAAACATAATTCTATTTATAGTGCAGATTCCGTTTATGTGTTACACAAAAATTTGAAATACGAGATCCTCATTAATAAACATTATTTACTTAATTTGGAAAATGTATTGCGTATAAAGAATAGTTTTAAGTACGTTTTCAAATTCTGTATGATTTCATTCCGTAATACATGAGGCAATATACATTAATATTTTGGCGTGACAACCTTTTTTCTCAACTTTACCTGATCTAGTCCAAGGCACGAGCAGTTTTTTCTTGTTTCATATGTTAGTAGTAAGTAGTATCTATCCTATCTATTTTGACCTGTATCTCCTGAGCCGTCACAGGTAGCCGGTCAAAATTGTCACAGAATAGGAATTTCTACAGCAGATTACGTGACAAATAATAAGTAAGAAAAAGTTTTATATTTTTAGCTCTATCATCAAAACAATACTTCACGGTGTGTTTATCGTCACTTAACATCGAGTGAGCTGTTAAACATAATTTAGTTTATTATAAAAAACATAAAAAACGTAAAATATTAGTTTGATTACCGTTCACATTCTGAGGAATAACAAGAAATATAACATATCGGCCAAATTCAAGTTGGATTAGCACCACTAGTATTACTTATAAACGTTGCAAATAAATCAACGCATGCGATGCCAAATATTCGCTGACGTGAAATATTACGCATTAGGAGGTCATCAATCATGATCAATTTTAATATTTTTATACGTTGAACCCCAAAAGTCTAATCAGTTCTCTACAGTTAAGTCACGAGTCATTTGCTAATTTGTTTAGTTGAGCGCGTGGGTTCAATTCGCACGTGACCAATTTAATAAATATATATAACTCAAAGGTGACTGACTGACTGACTGACTGACTGACATAGTGATCTATCAACGCACAGCCCAAACCACTAGACGGATCGGGCTGAAATTTAGCATGCAGGTAGATGTTATGACGTAGGCATTTAGCGCGGGTGAAACCGCGGGGCACAGATAGTTTTTTTATAAATTACAATTGTGATATTCTTCATAAACTACTATTACAATAGACAACATCGAGTAAACATTTTTAGGAGATCGCTTAAAGTATTTGTAAGCCAAAAACGGTCAAAAGATTGTTAACACGACCTCTAAATACTGGTAGGTTATTTTTTGCACCCTGACATTACTAAGTAGCAAAAATATTGAAACAGAATAAATCGGAATAAATACGTTTGTGTGTAAACTTAATGAAGAATACGATTGTCCGCCCTCTGGCAAGCTTATGAAGGATTATAGAAAACAGTCGCTAGTGATGTGCCTTCACTCACTCGATATATCTATATCTCACAAACTTTATCGACTTTTACATGGAACAATAACTTGAACCATACAAAGTACAAAATTAATATATCAATCAAAAACTCAAATTAATTGGGTATTGTCTTGAAATCAAGTGTAGTAACACAAAGGTTCTTCGAAAATGCTTACCTCGGTATTACGTTTCGAAAGATGGACTGGAAAGGAGATGCAATTTTAAAAAAAATTGTTGTTACTTTTTTTTTAATAAGGGTCATTTTGTTCAGAACCTCAAGCATGTGAAACACAACTAAACAGGGTTACGCATATCGGTGGTACTATGCCGATAGAATGCCATTATACTCATTATTGTAAACAACTTTTACTATAGGAAAAATTCTAAAATTTTTTGTAAATATTTTTTTACATTTAGTGAAAGTGAATGACATTTATTATGAGACCTAATTTTTTTTGCAGATTTAATTTTAATTTGCTTAAATTTTAAATCTGTTGCACATTTAGTGCACTAAAACAGCTAAACCCTATAATGTTTTAGGAAATCCTAAAAAATAAAAAGACTTATCATTTTCTATAATGTATACATATACAACAATAGAAACCCTAGCAGAACTCGACAAAAGCACAGGATGTTAGTGTCGTGGGCACAACGTGTATGTGTAAAATTTTAAATACTAAAAAGTACTTTAGGTTTTCATGTTTTAAGTCCTCGCTCGACGACGACATTTTGATGTAGATGATAGGTATGTAGCTGCAACACCAAACTATATTCCCTGATTTTTGTATCCTCAGGTTTCTGAGTTGACTTATGGTAAATAAGGCAAATTCAATGACACGTCACGTCAAAATACATTTTACATTTGATTTAAATTATAGTCAATCTTTTTAATTTACGTTTTTACTTATTTTATATATCTTTTTATGAAATTCTTGAATGTATAATAAATTTGAATGATTGAGGAGATTTTAAATACAAAAGTTAATTCCCTAAAATTAACAGAAAATAATCTTAAGCAGAGATAAAATACAAGCCAGCACTGTATCACCCGCGACGCTTCACTGGCTTCGCATTGTTGCGGATCATTGCCCGCCGGATAGATTGGCCAATTGATAAAACAAATGACTCCAACTAATCACTTTAAAAGCCACCGGTAGTCCAGAAAGCGGTAATTAATTAAGTTTTTTTATTAATGCGCTCAACACAAGTACATTTTTCTATCATAATAGTTTTAATTTGCAAGATGGTTTAGGTTTTTAAATGTATTTTTACAGAAATAACAATAAACAAGCTTAATTAAGAAAATTAAAAAACACGAACGTCCACTAATTATTGTTTTTTTTATTCATAAAGTTTACATCTGGTGTCACTTGGAATTATGTAAGGATTATAACGATACCCTTTATATCTTAATCAGGTATTTAAAATTATGGTGGAATTAAAGAACTTACTTACATTTTCACTGCTACATACATACACATCACACATCACATCATCAGCCATAGGACGTCCACTGCTGGACATAGGCCTCCTTCTGGGGGGGTTTTGCCAATACTCGCCACGCTTGACAGGCGGGTTGGCGAGCGCAGTTAGGTGTGATTGTTCAAGGAAGACGCTGCTGTCCATCTTCCGGATTACATCCCTTAGCCGAATCTTACGGCAACCACGGGTAGAGAGGGTTGGGTACTATTCTTACGCCGGCACCACCACGGCAAACATGAACCCTTAAAACATAATACTCCTTTTTTGCCAGTCGTGTAAAAAGAAGACAGTTTGCCTCATGGGGACACTTGCAACATAAGGGATGTTAATTAAGGCGTTGCCGACCCAGACACATGAGCGTCTAGAACACGCTCTTTGTATCTCTTTACTGCATAACTCTGCGGAAGGGCCTTGGCCTTCCACATCTTGCAAGTGCAAGAAAGGAATGAGTGTCAAAACTGTGCGGCACGGGAGTTCCAGATTGCAAGAGATCTTTTGGTAATAACGGGATGTGCTGTAGGACATTTAAGAAAATTAAAAACGAATCCAAAAACTGTTATTTATATTGTATGTTTTAAAAGTGAAAACTTCTTTAACCGAGTTTAGCGGTTTTTTACGGGCATAACTTTCGGGTTCGCGTCACCGACAACCTTATTGCTTATGTGACGTGTTTTGAGTTTTCACTTCTTTAGGCGGTCTACCTATTTTTTTATTAAGTCCTCAGGTTTTGTATGATATTTCACACAGCATAGTTGCGTCTAATATATATTAGTAGACAATATTAAACAAATAACCACTACTAATAATGGTAAACGCAATAAATGTATTTTATTTGAAAAGAAATTAGCATAATTCACTTCAAAAATTAGAAACAAACATAAAAAAATAAAGTCCATGTCTAACATATTACCTACGATAAAAATAATAAGTACGTATTTTATTATGTAAAATTATTGAGATGAACTAGACGCTCTCCTGATGGTAAAAGATAAAGCCTGTCTATGACCATTGCAGCGATATACAGAATTTTTGGGCGGAACTTAGAACGGCGCTTGAAAATTTAAAATGTACCTTTAACATGACTTTTCAGGCGAAACCGTCGATATCGATAAATCACTCCGCGTGTCATCCCAGCACTAGCAGAAAATTGCTAATACCCATAATTGAGTTATGGTACCGTCCTCAGATCCATTGCATTCAGTCGGACCACGGGCAAGTGTCGCGCACTGTTAGCTCGCGTTTAAACTACTGTTTAACTGCCTAAACACTGTTTAAACTGCACCACACGATTAGTGAATTGTTCGTTTTAAAATAATTAGAAAGTTCATGGTTAAAAGTTAAAAGTAACAAGCAGTTGAAAGTGTTAATAGAGTTAGCAGAGATGAAGGTTCTTTGTGATTGAAACGGTGGGTTTTCTAATTAGATTATTACTAATTAAGTTTTGTGTTAGTATTCTTGTTGGAATGTACAGTGAAATGATAGTGACAATAAATAGCTATGGTTATATAATATTGTTACTAGTTGTGTACTCTGAACTGTGACCTCGTGACTGTTATGTATTCTCTTTGAACGATTTTGCTCATTTTAGAATTTAATGTTTTTAATTTATGTAAAGGTAATGAGACGAACGAGGCGTTCTGATGTTAAGAGATAACGCCTGTCCATGACCATTGCAGCGATACACAGAACTTTGAGTAGCAGAACAAAGTCCAGGGCTTCGCCGCTTTGGCGCTCATTACTTTGAATCATTAGATGGTTAGTCTCAACAGCCCTGTAATTTCGCTAGCTGCAGTATCCTTCAAACCGGAACACTGTAATGTTGACACACTACTGCTTGGCGGCAGAATATCTGGTACTGCGGTGGTACCTACTTAGATGTCCTCTTGCTAAGAAGATCTACCACCAAGTAGAATTGTGTTTGAATCCATTAATTGCGTACACATTTTGAAAGTCGAATCCATATTATATTTTACTAAAGAAAATATGTCATACAAATGTGGATTTGAGCCCGTAAAGTATAAGGTACAATTCGACTATTCACCAAGTAAGAAAACGCGAATGAAACCAAACGGTGAAGCCTGATTACAGGGATACGCGAATCGGCTGCGCTAAGAGTAAAGGAGGTCAACGTGAAGAAATTTTACAAAAAGCAGTTGTTCATCTTCGCAGGAGAATGAATTTTATGAACCAATTAATTATTTCGTTTATACTTTCAGAGTCGGACCCGTGGTAAAAAATGATCGTAATATGAGTACAGTGGCCTCGTTTTGGCTTATTATTGCCATTCCGCGTAACCTTGAACAAAATTCAGTATCTTTTCAGTGTTATGAGTTTCTTGATAGCCTAGGGTCATCAATATTTATGGAATTTGAATTATATTTTATTTATTTCAAATTTCAATTGCGTCTATTAATATTAAATGTATTTTTTTTTATAATATTCATACGTCTGCAATGGCAAGTTTTGAAAAATCTCACAAAAATATTAATCAACCATCGCCATGTACCTAAAACTCATAAATAACCGTGAAGTAAATACCTATGGTAAACTTTCTATACAATACAGAAAACAGAAAAACTAAAAAATCTTTTTATCGCTACCTTCCTCACCATTTGAAAGTTACATGATTAATAAAACTTCCCATAGAAAGTCTCAAAGTAATGAGCGCCAAGGCAGCGATGTCCTGGACTTTGTTTTGCTACTCAAAGTTCTGTGTATCGCTATAATGGTCATGGACATGCGTTATCTCTTACCATCAGGAGAGCGTCGCGTTCGTCTTATTACTTGTCACAATAAAGAGTAACGCTGATCGGCTAGATTACTCAGAGAAAATAGCCAGGTGCATCTACTAATCAAATTTTCCAGCTAGTCGAGTGTGCTAACTACTAAGCCCGCTGCTTCAATTCGGACTAGCGAGTACAAAAAACAAATATTCTGAAAATACTCCATTTTTAATGTTTTACAGGCTATGTGTTTGACCACATCTCGCCTGATGTTAAGTGACGGTTTGGTTGAAAATGTTAAACACACACAAATGGCTCAAGTGAGGCAGATTTTCAACAAGTCGAGTAGTAGAAAGAACTGTACCGCCACGCTATTATTTCCTCATAATGTTTTGCTAACAACAGTGACCAAAACGTCTTTTAAGCGGAAATACCCGAAAAATATAACTCTTGAATACTTAAATGAACTTCCGCAAAGTAACGCCTTAGTCAATCAATTAGCCAGTTCCGTTCCAGACTAGGTGTACTTTACCATCTTCGACCACACCGTCGCTTAATATCAGATGAGCTGTGGTCAAATAAAAAAAATCTTACTAATTTATTTACGTAGCAATTTTATTTCCGACTGTACCCAATCCAATAACTCTTTTGATTCTCGTTTATATATGTATAATCTATACGTACGTATATATGCTTATGATGTATACTACTCGTGAGCATTGGAGTGCAACGGCTGGCCATTCACGGGCCACTGAGCTCTGCATTTGCATCTAGAACAAATTATCACTCGCACATTATGGGCTTTTCCATTCGGTTATAGATTCGTTAGCATTTTACATCCCGTTGCTGCAAACCTCGAAAGGCGGAGGCCTTTTTTTAAGCAAAATTTAATGAGACGAACGAGACGCTCTCCAGATGGTAAGAGACAACGCCTGTCCATGACCATTGCAGCGATTAACAGAACGTTGATTAGCAAAACAAAGTCCACGGCTTTAGCGCTCATTACTTTGTGACTTTCGATGGTTAGTCTCAACAGCTCAGTAATTTCGCTAGCTGCAGTACCCTTCAAACCGGAACACAGTAATGTTTACACACTACTGCTTGGTGGCAGAATATCTGGTACTGCGGTGGTACCTACCTAGACGACGTCCTTATTTTAACAGTATCACATGTCCCATTGAATTGTTCTTTGAACATTATAAAGGTTTTTTTTATATTTGATAAGCTAGGTATTTGACCACAGCCCACCTGTTGTTAGGTGACGGTTTGGTTGAAGATAATAAAGCACACCTAGACTGGAATAGAACTGGCTTTCAAGTGAGGTTGCTAGAACACGCTGTTAGGTGCTTAGCAACCGATTTTCAACTTTAGGGTGGTAGGTAGCCAGTCGAGTACTACAAAATACTTTACCACCATGCAAAAAGAAGGCTTTGAACATTTGAAGGTTGTCGGCTAGGTACCTAACTATTAAAATGTGATTTATGAAGAGATTTATCTGATACTAATTTACCGATATTTGGTTTTAAATCTGATGTAGATATTTTAATGTAGGATAGAGTTAAATACGTTTTTTCGCAAACGGATAGAACTAAATCTGCAAAAAATTTGCAATTTTGGAAAATCATCATTAGAAACTATTTCCCAAAAATTTACGAAGTATTGCTCGGGAGTATTTGTTTGAATTTCAACACATTCAACCGAACAACTATAAGTGCGGCCAACCATCGCCGCGTCCTATTGGCGGACTGGCGTTGGGGGGAAAATTCAAATGCCTTGGCGGGCTATGTGGCCTGGGTTTGACCAGCCTTGAGCTAAATTCTAAAAAAACAAGGTGAAATTCCTCCGTGACTGTAAGTCTAATTTACTAACATTACCACTTACAGCCATCAATTATCGCCTTGTAATATAAAGCGAACCCTAGCGGGCACTCGGTGCTCTCCCTTGGGTACATTGCCGTAGTATAATGTACTCAATTACGTACTCAATTAGTGTTAAATTAATTTAACGTGAGCGCGCCCTTTCTCACTTAGGTACCTATCTATAGCTACATTTTTATTTGTGTCGCGGCTTGAAACTCCCGCTTTTCCAATACTGCCAACCACAACGCCCGCAATGAAACGTCAATATCAATTGTTCAAATACGTATAGTCCACCCCAGTATTTAAAAAAAAGTTGTTTATGTATTCTATCAGTTATCTGACTTTCATAGCACAAGCTTTGCTTAGTTTGGGGTCCAATAGCGCTGTGAGTAATGTTTTATTTTTTAAATAAAATGAGTATCTGTTCAGATCTGTTCTAATGCAGCATTAATTTAGGTCTTAAAACTTTGAGCTTCCTGGCGTAATAATTACTATAGTTACCAAGCTAAAAAGTTTTAAAAAACTATGAAATAAACAAATATTTTGGTGCTAAAAACAGCTATTTAGATTTTTATAATATTAATATACTCAAAGCGTTTATATATACATATATATACTAATATGTTATTGGTGAATTTATGACAGAAAAATAGTACATTTACACGTCATAATTATGATAAATATTAAAAAAAATCTAATAATAAGTACGTTTTGGGTTTTGAAATAGTGACCCTACTCTCTTAACGTTACTGTGCGGACGCGACGGTCCATGTTTAACTTTGTACTAAGCAACAGCCATCTTTAATCTAAGTGTCTATTAAATCCATTTTCTTGAAAATACGGATTATGTTTAACGCGATCCCAAAAGATTAGTGCCACGGCATATTGTGTTACACGCGTGATATCTCCAATCAACTAACCACTTATCCAATTGGATCCGATACACAATGCAAGAGCAGGCGAGAAACAAGGTCGCTGTGCCCTCGAATATTTAACTTTATATGAACCAATGGCTGCGCTCCGTTTCACCTGCATTTTCCGCTATAAAGACGTGATAATGACAAGTTATGTGCTAGTATAGGGTATTAGGCTATCTGAATTCATTGAAATCAACATGAACATCCTAAATAATAAAATGCTAATATGAATTTATTTGTTTGTTACGCCTTCACGCGTAAACTACTCAACGGATCTGGGTGAAATTTTGCATGTCCTTTAGGCTTTAGGCCCTGGAATAAGACATAGGATACTTTTCATCATCATCATCATCTATCACCATAAATACCGCGGGGCGCTGCTTGTATCTAAATATATATAACTCAAAGGTGACTGATTGACTGACTGACTGACATAGTGATCTATCAACGCACAGCCCAAACTACTGGACGGATCGGGCTGAAATTTGGCATGCAGGTAGATGTTATGACGTATCCGTATATGGCATCCGCTAAGAAAGGATTTTGTTTAATTCTACCCCCAATGGGATAAAATAGAGGAAGAAAGTTTATATGAAACTTTGTCAATTTTAAACCGATTGGGCTGAGACTTTGCATGCATAAAGCTACTATGACGTAGGCATCTAGCGCGGGTGAAACCGCGGGGCACAGCTAGTAATATTATAAATGTAAAAGTTTGTGACGATGGATGGATGGTCTATCACGCAAAAACGGCTGAACGAATTTGGAGGAATTTGGCACACATAGTTTATGGTCTGAATTAACATATATACTACTTTTTATACTGCAAACTAAACAATTTTTTTGTTAATTGTTACGTGGACGAACTTGCGGGTAGCAGTTAATTAAACATGTGGACTTTTTGCATTTATAATAGTTGTGTGATTTGATCTAAGTAAAATATATTTATTTATCTAATAGTGCAATATAATGGCTCTCATCAAACCTTAAATTAAATTTTTCATTTTACTTGTACATAAAAAATCTAATGGTAGGTATAATTTTTTTTCGCGCCATGTTATTTTTTATTAATAATTGTTATTTATAAAACTTTATGGTTTGAGTTTTTCTTTTGCGTAGTTTGAGTAATGCTTATTAACGTGTTGTGTTTGATGCAGCTACGCGCCGCAAGCCAGTATGACAGTGACGGTCTCATCAGAGCGGCCCGGCGGGGCCCTCGTGGCGCAGCGCTGGGGCCCGCCGCGGGAGGTCACGCTGACGAGAGCCCCCGGGGCCCCGCTCGGGGTCAGTATCGTCGGCGGGAAGGTAATTCACACTGACACTTAATTATACAACAACAACTATCACGGTTATAAAAAATATCTTAACATAATTATGTATGTTCGGAGAAAACATTCAATGGATGAATCCGGCAACCCACACGGGCTAATAGTAAGCCAATGCCTAGTTCATAGGAATTTTCTACAGAATTAAGATAAAAATTAATCTTTTTATGGATGAATTCGTAGCGTTATCTATAAAACTTATCTGTGGTCACGATTTTTCACAAAAATATGGTTAACCTCAAACGATGATTGATACAAAATCAATTTTACTTTGTTACAAATCGGCCCAATATAAGGATTTACTACTTGTAGGTTTCGTAGCTATTCTATTTGACCACGCATCGCTACGAGGTCTACGCTACTCGTAGCACTCTCGTAGCATCCCTTAAAACAATTTTAGACCTCTATTAAAAAAAATATTAAAATATGTATTAATGTACGAAATCGGACTTTTCTGAAGGTTCTTTGTTTATTTCCGAATAAGTCCTGTTTTTATAAATTGTCCCACTGCTGGCTGGTGTGTCTCTTCACATTGTGAGATGTAAAGAGACACGAAGGTTCACTACGCTGGCCAAGCGCGTTCAGCCTTCACATCTTCGAGATTTTGTCTTAAGAACTCCCAGACATGCGGTATTCCTCACGATGTTTTCCTTCACCGTTTGAAGTCATCAGCAAAACGCACATAGCTTAAAACAGGCACAGGTGCGTGGCGTTGAATTCGTACCCAGGACCTCCTTATTAGAAGCCAGAAGGTCTACCAACTAGGTTGCCCAATCTTGTCTTTGTTTATTAATGGCAAGAATATATAGAAATTGATTTACAACCAGCTTTATTTTCGCAGGTGGATATAATTTCCAACAGAGAAGGCGAGGAAGGCGAAGAAAAGGCAATTTTCGGTATTTTTATCAAGAACGTTGTACCTGACAGCCCGGCGGGGAAATGCGGAGAATTGCAGGTGCGAAAAATGACACTTTTTTATGATAAATAGGCTTCTCAGGGCTGTCGAGACTAACCATCAAAGTCTCAATATAATGAGCGCAAAAGCAGCGATGCCTGCACTTTGTTTTGCTAATCAAAGTTCTGTGTATCGCTATAATAGTCATGGACTTACGTCAGTGAAATGCCTCGTTCGTCTTATAGTTTTTACGAAAAATAAAAGCGATATTAAAACAAAATTTGCTGATCCATATATTTCGATTGAAAGGTCAACAATTTTTTTTAATGCAACAACTGATTTGATGTTTCTATTATATGGTTGTGTCTATAGTAAAAAACGTTTGTAATTTAAATAAATTTTTTTTCTCACTATGAGTCATATGCAAAATTTTACAAAATTAATCAAATAGTTCAAATAATCCAATTGATAATAAATAACGTTGATGATAGTTCAGCGGTCAGCACAGTGGTTCACACGCCGAAGGGCGTGGGTTCAAGCCCCAACAATGAGCTCGGGCTGTCGATGAAGGAAGACATCGTGAGAAAACCATAGCATGGTGGTAGGGTATTGTCTAGTACTCAGCTGGCTAGCTACTGCCCTCAAGTTGATAATCTGCTGTAAAGAACGGTATCTTCCGACAGGCTCTCTTGAAAGCCAGTTCTATTAAATTTTGAGATTGACACCGTCACTTTACATCAGGTGGGCTATGGTCAAACACCTAGCTTTGTAACCATTAAAAATTATAATGAAAAATAAATAGAATAAAAAAATAAAATTTACATTTGATTATTATTAGTCAGTACGTGAACCATACAGCAATAATTCATGGAATGTCAAACCTGGTTGCAAACACAAAACAAATCTTTTATTGATAACACCAAAGTTACAGGTCATTATTCCATTCATATTTAAAAATATCAAAATCATGACATATGTCAACATAATAAAAAAGTCAATATATACTAATATGTCAAATATAAAATGTGTCAATATGATGATATGTCATTAAAAAAAAATATAATTACTTACTGGTAATTCAGTAATCTCTTATTTTTAAATAATCGTCAAAGTCATAGAACAAGGTCTCTTGAAGACAAGATCTTAGTTTGCTTCTGAAGCACGCGATGGAAGGTGCATCCCGAATGGAAGCGGGTACGCGGTAATACTTTTAGGATGGTGTTGGGGCTGGCCTGAACTCTGCTCACCAAGGATAATAATAATAATATAACTCTTTATTGTTCACACCAATTATTACTAAAAAACAATTTTAAAGTATAAACTTAACACTAGTTGAACAATTGGCGGCCTTATCGCTTAGAGCGATCTCTTCCAGGCAACCTAAGTACGGAGAGGGTTTAGTAGGTTAAGGACGGGGTGTGTTGGTAAGAGAATTAAAATAATATTAATATATATATATATATAACATTGGATAGGATGTGCACCGTTCCCCGCATAGTTGCGTAGTAACAACTTAAACGCGATTCAGCGAACATCCTCGATGCTTCACAATATCGGGGCAGCCGCATCGACATCCTAAAATGGCGAGAAATATAATGACCTCCCTATATATATCGTACATCCTATCCTGTATCCATTGTACAATGTACATCCTAAGCCTGTAACTAAGTATAAAAGGAAGTAGATCTTCTAGGAATTATAGAAATGTGTTTGTTGCAGACAGGAGACAGGATCCTGGAGGTGGACGGCGTGTGCGTGCGCTCCGCCCCGCACGAGCGCTGCGTGCAGCTCATCAAGGCGGCGGGCGAGGCCGTCACCCTCACCGTGCAGAGTCTTCTCACCTGGGTGAGCACACTGCGCGACAGCAGCCAACACTCACTAGCTCAGTGATCGGCGGAGTCGGTTCACACGGGTTCAAACCCCAACTATGGATTGTGCTGTCGACGAAGGAAGACATCGCGAGAATACCATAGCATCACACATCACATCATCAGCCATAAGACGTCCACTGCTGGACATGGGCCTCCTCCTGGGGGGGTTTTGCCAATATTCGCCACGCTTGGCAGGCGGGTTGGCGAGCGCAGTTAGGTGTGATTGTTTTAGGAAGACGCTGCTGCCCATCTTCCGGATTACATCCCTTAGCCGACTCTTACAGCAACCACGGGTAGAGGGTGGGGTACTATTCTTACGCCGGCACCACTACGACTCCATAACAGAACCATAGCATGGTGGTAGGGTATTTTGTAGTACTCAGCTGGCTAGCTACCACCCTCAAGTTGATGATCTGCTGTTAAGAACGGTATGTTCCGGCAGGCTCACTTGAACGCCAGTTCTATTAGATTTTGAGATTCACACCATCACTTAACATCAGGCGAGTTGTGGTCAAACACCTAGCTTATCGAACCTTAAAATAAAAACTTACTAGTTCATGACGCATAACTGATTAAAAACAATTATACGTATACAATTTGTGAAACAAAGAAAATGTTTTCAAACTCATAACTAAGCTGGGGAAAGTGGAAAAACAGGGCATTCTTAATAAAATTTACATATTTATCTATTTGAGTTTAGAGATTTGTCTGGTAAATCATCATAGCTTGACGATTGCTATAGAAATACATTGATATAAGATCGGTGATCGTTTGAGAGTTTTTAGCCAAGTTACCCCATGATTTTTTGTGGTTACTGGAGGGGGAGTCTGTAGCATCCGATTTTAAATTCATTCGACGGCCCGGCGGCTCGTATCGCTCGCGCGCGCGCCCCCCTGGGACATCCAGATAGAATACGCCGCTTACCAATAAGATTCAGATTCGAAGATTAAATAAAAAACAATTTGTGTAACTTCAAAAGTGTTTCAATGTAAGTAAGTTACTGGCGCCCGAGTTAAACTGGTTAGGTACATTTAAACTTTTCCCTAACACATGTTGCCAAATTAAGAACGTTAAAGTCATTGCAATACGTTTCCACAGAACACAGACTCTTCTGATATCGAGGCGTCGTCGCCGACGGCGTCCCCCGCCGCCACGAGGAAGCCTGCGGCTCCTTCCCCCGTGCACAAAACACCGCACCACGAAATTACGGTTCGTAAATAATACTATACACATACAGGATTCATTTCGGAGAATGTGCTACTGAGCTGTACGACCTTGTACTTCCATCCCTTTTTTACTACAGGACAAGTAGTGCGACGGCCCACTACCACCCATACATAGTGGAATTTCCTTGGACACGTACCAAACGTTTTGACTCAACGTTTCTCATCCGTACGGCCAAGGAATGGAACAAGCTTCCGGCTTCCTTGTTTCCTGAGAGATATAATCTAGATCTTATCAAGGCCACAGTAAATAGGTATCTTCTAAGTCTGCGTGCTTTATCTTCAACCACATCATCGCTTACCATTAGACGAGTTGGAGGCCTCCTCTTGGGGAGGGGTTTTGCCAATACTCGCCACGCTTGGCAGGCGGGTTGGCGAGCGCAGTTAGGTATGATTGTTCAAGGAAGACGCTGCTGCCCATTTTCCGTATTGCATCCTTTAGCCTTTGCTTATTATTAATGATTTATTATATATAGATATTGTATTTAGATATTATTTTATTTGTCAAATCGTAATAAATTTATTATATTGAAAGTGACTTGTAAATGTACCAATTTATGAATAAAATACATTGACTTTGACTTTGGTGGTCAAACGCGGAATTATCCGTATAAAAAAATATAAGGAATAGAGTTTAAATTCATTATTTATAAATATATATTTCAGCTGTAACGCTATATTGTGTTCTTACGTGAAAACTCGATTAGTAAGATTTTTTTTCTACTAAAAGGTCGTATCGTGTACCCTTGTCCATGACCATTGCAGCGATACACAGAACTTAATCATCAATTTTGATCTGCAGATAACAGTGACGTCAGAGCCGGACCCGGTTCCGGAGTCGGAAGAGTGTCCCGAGCCGGAAGCCCCCAGCGAGCCGGAACCGAAGCCCGTGTACAGCGACTCAGACAGCTCGGACGAGGAAGACGAGCGAGAGCTGCAGGGGCGGACCTACTCGGATAAGGGAGTCGAGGTGACTTGATCTCTATCACATAAAACGATACAAATTTAACATGATGGTGGTTAGTGCGGTCGGTTCACACGCTGAAGGGCGTGGGTTCAAAGCCCAACAATAAGCTTGAGCTGCCGGTGAAGGAAAACATCGTGAGGAAACCATAGCGTGGTGGTAGGGTACTTTTTAGTATTCGGCTGGCTAGCTACCACCCTCAAGATGAAAATCTGCCGCCAAGCATCTCACGGTGTGATCCGGTAGCCTTACCGGCCTTACGGTAGTTATCCGGTTGGTTGTTTAATTATTAGTACCTGAATGACCGAGCTTTGCTCGGCTGAAAACACGGATAAAACGACGTTTTCTATAAATGAAACCTAGCTAGATCGATTTATCACCCCCGAAACTCCCTGCATAACTTCATGAAAATCGTTGGAGCCGTTTCCGAGATTCAGATTAAATAAAATACATATGTGTATTCAGTATATAGGTTTAAAGGTATTAGATTTTTATTTATTTTGTAACTACTTTTTTAAATATTTTTTTGACGTTCTATTATTATTATTTTGTGACATGACATATTGACATTTAATTTTTATTTTTTTATATTTGTGTAAATTTTGACATTTTGATTTATAAGTAGCTTAAAATTGGACATCCTATATATCTGTTTATTATTATTATTAGATCGATCGAGCGTCAGCCGGAGCAGTAAAGCGCAGCAAAGAAGAGAAGGAAGCCGACAAAGAACAAGAAGACGACTACGGTTACACGACCAGTGAGTGGAAAGATACATTATTCACCCTGATTAACTGCTTCTTCTATGTCGTACATGTTTACTTCTACGCGTGTCTTATGGAGAATAATGTTGCGTAGTAATGATACATCGAACACTGATTATCTGATTTCGATTAACAGTTCTCCGAAGGCACGATACTCCGATGAGCGGTTTTGTGATTAACATTTTTCCGACAGCTTTAAATACAGCAAATATTTATAACTGTACATTTCAAATTTTAAAAAATATACTTTAATTACACACCAAATATCAAATGAAGAGGTACTTCTTCATTTAAAAATACATGTGTTTATAATTTTGATGTTTGTATTGATATATTTAATATTAAAACATGCTTTCCAGTTGAAAGTAATCCATTTTTGGTGCAATTTTCTTCTGAAATTTATTTTCAATGTAATAGATCATTTTATATGACCCTTTTCATAACTCCTTGACAAAGTAGACAAGTTGTTCGTGCAAATACAGATTTCAAGTTCCAATATGACCCGAATCGGTCAAGAGGTTGTGAAGATATTATATAAAGGTCACGAGGGGACAGTTTGGGCTGAACAATGATTTATAGGATAAATTAAAATAGATTTTCGGATTAAAGTCTATCACGTAACCATCGAATCAAGAAACTATTAATTAGTTTTACCGACTTACATCACTACTTCTATCTACCTTTACATTGTAAATTTTTTACCAAGTTCGCTGGTATTTTGACAAAATTACACTTATGTTCTACCACCGAGCAGTAGTGTGTAATTTCTGTTTTCTGGTTCGAAAGGTACTGCAGCGACATTATAAGTCTTTTGAGACTAATAATACGAAAGACCTTGTTTTGTTAGTAAAAGTTCTGGGTATATAGACACCGACAGGCGTATATCTGCTACACAACATTGTGTGCTAAAGTAACCATGATTTTAATATATAGAAACTCCAATTATCTAAGATATTTTCATAAGTATTCTAGATGAAAAATGGCGAATATTTACCTTGTAAATAAGTCTGCCCTTTCGTACATTTTGCAATGTAAAAATATGCTATGTTTGTGTAGGCGTTCAATAAGTAATTTATATTTTATTCAACCTTATAAATATTGTATTTCACTGTTTTATTTTAGTGTTAAAAAATTTATATATAGAAACTGTATGAACTGAACTGAACGGAACTGTTTATTCCGGCTGCCTCACTTGACAACCAGTTTCATTCCAGGCTAGTTGTGTTTACCATCTTCGACCACACCGACAGTTGAGCTGTGGTCAAATCCTAGCATAAAAATCAAATGTCAAGAATAAAAATAATTATTGTAAAATTATACCACATTCAGTAAAAAAAAAAAAACACTTTTTAAGCGACTCATTGTTACCTTAAACTATAATACTGCTCGCCATGAATTATTAACAATTCAAATACTTTTAAAGCATTCACAATTCAATAAATTTGCAAAGTCGAAACATTGTGAAAGTCAAAGTCGAACAGTGGCAAAGTCAAACATGCCCATCGTTTTTGTCCCAGCGAGCCGCTCGAACCTTTTACATATTAAACAGATTTAGTATGGAAATGTTACACAAAAATATGGCCTACCTAACGCGAAAACACAGTGAAAAATAACTTGAGTTCTTTGGTCACACTTGAAAACTGTGCAAAAATAGATATTCTTCGGACGACAATGTTAATTTCTGCGGAATGTTTAATGAAGCATGAAAAAAATATATTTCCAACTAATATAATTGGCATGTTGACTGCTGTATTAGTTGGACTAATAAATACATTTAAACTTTCGCGACTTGAACACATAATTATGTTGACACAATGATAGCTCAGTTAGTGCAGCCGGTTCACACGCTGAAGGGCGTGGGCTCAAACCCCAGCAATGAGCTTGAGCTGAAGGTAAAAAAAAAGGAAACCATAGCATGGTTGTAAGGTATTTTCTAGTACACGGCTGACTAGCTACCACCCTCAAGTTGGAAATTTATCGCCAAGCATCTATGTATTCCGGCAGCCTCACTTGAAAGCCAGTTCTAATCCAGGCAGAAAATAACCGGGTATTGAGTAAACTCGCGACCACAGCTATTGCAACATGGTCGAAAAGTCAAGGTAATTTTTTTTAGGCCGTTAAAACCCAATCACATGTTGTTATATCAATGAAAAATAGCTCTAAACCAAAGATATTTTTCTCATTTACAGCTTTCTTCCTTCACAATCAACCTTTTATAGAACTATCTACATACATTCTATAACATACACTACGTTTTATTTACGTAACATCTTGATTTTTTAATGTATCTTTTCACACTCTGATGTTTTTTTTAAATTTTTATGTTATTTTATTATTATTGATGTGTTGGAATGCATTTATTTAGCGAAATAAAAGGTGCCAGATACGATATTATTATGTTTTTATCCTTAACTGTATTTCAACGTATGATTTGAAAATATTTAAACTTTTTTCTTGGGTTCTGTGCTGTGATTCTACTAATATTATTAATGTGAAATTTCGTATGTTTTGATGTATAGATGTTTGTTAGGAGAATTCTTGCCTCACAATCGTGAGGGCATGAGTTCGATACCGGGCCTGGTAATCTACATTACGTAAGCAATATATTGCATTATACATTAGTACCCAGATACATAATAAATATATGTGTATTATAGTCCTACAAATATTGTTAATGTGAAAGTTTATATATTTATTACTCAATCACATAAAAACGGCTGAACGGGTTTGGATGAAAAGCAAACATTTTTTTGGATTAGAAAAATTACTAATGTTATATACGTGAAAGTTTGTATGCTTGGTTTTTTGTTACTCAATTACACAAAAACGGCTGAACAAATTTTGGATGAATCATACCGGAAAATGTAAGATTAATGTAATACAGAATTGATTGATTTAGGCGTTACTTTGTGAAAGTTCATTTTGAGTAAACTAAATATATATACTTTGAACATTTTCGTAAATTCTGCGAACTATACAAATATTTTTTTGTTAAATTCCTCGCGTGTAACAGTTAGTTTGTAATTATAGGATAGTAGCAATTATAGCTCAGTGGTTAGCGCAGTTGAATCATATGCCGGAGGGTTTAGTTTCAAATCCCAACAATAAGCTTGAGCTATCGGTAAAGAAAAACATCGTGAGAAAACTACAGTATTGTGGTCCGAGTACTCTCTAAGACACGGCTACCTACTATCCTTGAGTTAAAATCTGCTTCAATTGAGAACTTTATTACAATTTACTTACCAAAAAGCTTAGGCAAAGGAAGATTCAATTACCTACTAGTATACTGCTAGTAGAAAAAATGTACGAGATTGACATAAGCTGTCAAATTTCACGTGGGCTTATATAATTTTTTTACTATGTTACGGGCCGGTTACGGGTATGTTATTGCAGCCTCACTTGAGAGCCAGTTCCATTACCATCTACGACCACACCATGTGAGCAGTGGTCGAGGTGTTTGCCTGTTAACCTATTTAAAAAAAAGTTTTACATTAAAGAAAACCTATCGTAGTCCACTGCTGGACATAGGTCTCTCCCAAGATACTCCTCTAAGCCCGATCTTCGGTTTATCGCTCGCAGCTACTGCCGGCTGTCTATGCGACTAGTTATATATTAGTAACATAGTTCGTCGCTCGCTACCGATATCGTATGAAAGTTTTATATCGAATGGAATCGATGGTGAATCTATTTCAGGCGAGGTCGAGAGGTATAAACAATGCGAACAGGTGCCCTCCACCGATAGGTATTAAATACAAGGATATACCACACGACCACTGTACGGTGTAGGTGTATGTACTCTTCGAATAGCGCCATCTGACAAGATAGCCACAAATGGCGATGCTTCGATCAGGCTTCCTGTAATTATGTTTATTACCGGGTCTTGATCGCGCACAAAAAAAGTTTTAGTTTTATTCATAGTAACACAACAAATTTCATAATTATCTTTATTATTTTATTATTTTTATCTTTAATCGCGCACAAAATTCTATGAAATGAGTTTTGTCCTCTCATTTTTTGAAGTTAATTTATGAGATACATTACAAGACATACTTGTGCGACTAGATAGCCCTGTTAGTTCATTTGGTAGCAGCGTTGCATCTTGAACCGTAGGGCATGGGTTTGATTCTCATCCAGGAAAAATATTTATATGGAAGTACAAATATATACATGGAAGTATGCTATCAGTTATCTGGTTCTCATAGTACAAGCTTTGCTTAGTTTGAGACTAGATGGCACTGTGTAAAATGTGGTCCAATATTTATTGTTTTTTTCTGAGTCGGTGCTATTAATATTTGAGATTGTTGCGTTTGCCCTGTCCTCATAAAGTAATATCAATGCTTCTGAATCTATGTATGTATATTGCAAGTAAATGTAGAACGGAAGTCGTTAAAAGGAGCTGAAGGTGTTGTTATAGGTGCTCCGGACACTGGCTAGCTATAATAATATTATAACTAAATGTCAGCACTGACTTCTGCCTCTGAAAGTTTGTCATTTACAGACAGGCTTTATTTAACACAATTATATCGAAACTAGCTGGGCCTGCGGTTTCTGCGTTTATAAAAGTATATCGGCTAATTTAGAGCTCTCTGCATTTTCTAGCGATGATAGCTCAGTAGTTAGCGGCCGGTTCCCACGCCGATGGAATGTTTGAACCCACGCCCTTCGGCGTGTGAATCTGCCGTGATAACCATTGGGCTATCATCGCTAAAAATATTCTTTAACTATAAAAGTGTATGATATTTTACTGTAATTTTGCATTATATGACATGTTTTATGTACCTTGTATGCATGTCAATAAGCTATTTTGTCTGAACCACACATTTCAAGCGGGCGGAGAGCGTGTGAAACACTGCAAAAGAAGTTGATCAACATTAGATATAGTTATTTTGGAGGAGTTTTGCTCGCGCACCTCGCGTTCATAAAGATATTTTATTGAACGGTAAAACAGAACGCTTGTAAACACGCTGCTACGGGTATTTTTGTATGGGGACACACGAGCCGGGCGGTTGGAGAGCTTGTTCCATTCGGACATTTGTACGTATATATGTACGGATTGTATGTATATGTACTTTGATACAAAGCATTTTGTATAAAAACTGATTTGCATCCAGCACGTTCCTGCGGTCTTCCTGCGCTTGACGGTCCGTGATCTCTATTCCAGAACTTGGCTAGATGGTTGACCATAGCTCACCTGATGTCTTAACATCAGGTGAGTCCAGTGTGTCACTTATGACACACGTAGCCTAGAATGGTACTGGATCTCAAATGATAATTTCCATTTTAGATAGTTAGCCAGCCGAGTACTATAAAGTATCCTACCACTACGCTATGGTTTTCTCACAATGTTTTCCTTCACCGGCAGCTCAAGCTCTTTGTTGTAATTTGAACCCACGCCATGTGAGCCTGCCCGTCTGTCTGTTCACCCGCCGAACCACTGAGCTATGATCGCTACAATAACAATTAATTTTCTTTTTTACACGGCTACTCAAAAAAAGAAGTGTAATGTTCAGGGTTCATGTAGGTATATGTGTTTATTTTTTCCACCATAACTTATAAATGTCTTAACAGATTTGGATGTATGGAAATAACATTAAAATAAAAAAAATATTAATTAGAACTTTTTTTACTAATTGATTTGATTAATTGGTTTGATTTTTTTAAATTAGTTTTTTATCATATTTTTTTTCCTTTTTATATTTATATGGACTTTTTGGTATTTAATTTATTATTGTATGGCCAAATGGGCGCAGCATGTTGACACGTTTTGTATAATAAGATCCTATGCTAAACATGCTGACAATAAAAATATTTTAAATTTTAAGAATTTAAATTTAGAATCCTTGGATCATCCCGAGACTTATACATTGGATATTCGTGCTTTTTTTTTAAATCTCGTTGTTTTTTTTTAAATTTAGTTTAACTAAGTAACACTTTAGTGTAACCGTGTTTGTTGAACTCCATGACAGTATGTCACAGCTAAACAAGTGCAGACATCCAGATACCGTGTACATATTGAATATGCTTTATCGCGCTACGGCGGATTGCTTTCTGCCTTTATTTTATGTATTTATTGAGTGTTTTCTTTTTCAACTTCACTCTGAATCCTAAGCTATGATTGGGCGTTTGCTCTAGGTTTCAGAATAATTCTAGATAATATTAAATTTCATAAAAAAATGAGACAAATGAGACGCTCTCCTGGTGGTAAGCGGTAACGCTGGTCTATGACATTTGCAGCGATACACAAAACTTTGTGTAGCAAAACAAAGTCCAGGGCATCGCTGCATTGGCGCTCATTACTTTGAGTCTTGCGATTTAGTCACAATGGTCCTGCAATTTATAATAATAATAAGCCCGTAAAATTGGAACACAGTGATGTTTATACACTACTGTTTGGCGGCAGAATACCTATATGTTATCTAAGAATTATTTAAAATTAAATTATTAACTTAAAAAATGAAGCCATCAAAATGGCCAATTCAACATGATATTTGTTACACTATTGTTCTTCAAAAGTTTTACCATCGCTTGCAAATTACGCCCTTAGCTTGATTTTGTAGTTTAATATTTTTTAATTATTAAAAAATTACATTTTGTGCTGTCATGAACTTTCAATTCGGTGCGAAT
Source organism: Biston stratarius (assembly GCA_950106695.1). Lineage (NCBI taxonomy): Eukaryota > Metazoa > Arthropoda > Insecta > Lepidoptera > Geometridae > Biston > Biston stratarius. The sequence continues at coordinate 9,843,865 of OX467116.1, forward strand.
AAAATGTTTATCATTTATTTTTCTTTTCCGATCAATTTATTAAGCTATTATATGTAGATTTTTTAAATATTATTACGATTAATTGTTTTTAACTGAATTCAAAAAAGTAGGATGTTTCTCAGTTCGGTTGTTATTATGTTTGTTACATCAGAACTCAGAACTGATTTGGAAAATTATTTTTTCATTTGAAACTATTTATTTTCAGATTGATCCAATAGGAATTTCGTCATAATAAGTTTAGTAGTTTGATTTTTAAACCAAAATACCTAGCCGTATTTGAGCTTAGACTTTTTTTGTAAAAATGATTACAAATTTATCATGCTCACACTTTGCTCATACTCTATAATTAATTCACTACAAGTATCAAAAGCCAGTCAATTCAGACCAGCAAACCCGACCGCCAAAGTTTTAGCTTCAATTTCAAAATGTCTAAATTTAAATCAGTCATTTTCGATAACACGAAGTAGGCATCTACTATACCTCTAGGTTAGGCTATCTACTATAGATATTACATCCTTTTATCTTAAAATGTCGAACCAAGCAATCCCTCCTTTTATTTTTTATCCGAAGCAATTGTTTTTCCCGCCATTCATCATGCGTGAATATTTTCACTTCATTTACCTGTCTCTTACCGACAAACTTTTACATTCCTTTACAAACAAAATTATACTGAAAAGTAATAACTAAATTTAAACTTTATCTCCATAAACATAGAGGACAATGTTGAAGATTAATATGAGACAGAATACGAACTTCCAAACGTAGATGTCTCAATATTACGTGGCGGGAAAACTCCCAAGTTAAGTTTACCATATTCGAAAGCTCTAAAGGGTGTGTCATTCGATAAACGACTTTAGACCTTCATTTTACGGTTCAAAAAGCGATTCCAACTTTCGGGGAAGGCTCAATTGTATTATTCTATCTCTTGCTTATAAACGTGAGCCTTGACTACGTAAATTTACGGTAGAGTTTTGCTTGCACAATGATAATCATAGGTCTGAAATCGGTAGATATTCTACCACGTGGTCAATTATCCGTCAGTGCCGTGGCGAAAATGCTTGACGACGGACGCTTCTTTCGCGCGAGTTTCGCAATTCCGCGATTTTTACGGATTTTTTTTACAGTTCAGTGAAAGTGGTTGTGCTTAGAACGTAAATTTAATTATCTTATATATAAAACTTGACACAATTTTTATGACCTAGGTAATAATTCTTTTAAATAAGCAAGAGTTACGTCAAATTAATATTAATATACTTCGTGTGTATTTAATTTTCTGTAGAAATATTGCTACTTTTTAACCGACTTCAAAAAGTAGGAGGTTTTCAACGCGATTGGTATTTTTTTAAAATGTATGTACACCGATTACGCTGATTTAATAACGGATCGATGACTAATAATTGTCATTATCATGATTAATTTCAGATAAAACATATAACTATAAAGTTATATTTAGAATTTTAAAACATTCCTTTAAGCTACCAATTTAAAATTATGAATTAGTATGAGAAATATAAATATATACATTTGAATAGAAATGTAAAAAAGCATACACTATTTTACAAAAAAAAACCATAAGAATACGCAATGACTACCAATCTTATTTCAAAATTTATTTAAAGAAAAAAACAATAACAAAACATTTCTTAAATGATCTTTTTAATTATACATATATGTACATTTGTAAATACATGTATATGTTAAAATTCTTCAAAGGTTCGAAATAACTTCACACTTTTTTTTTCTGTCCAAGAATGGAACTTACCGTCGGCCTCCTTATTTCCTGCAAATAAAAATTTAGGCATTTTTAGGAATTAGAGAGAATAGGATTTCTTATAGATAGACGTGCTCCATCCTCGGCCACACCTTAACTTTCCATCACGCAAGTTGCAAGCCAAACGAAATTCTATTTATAACATATTTTATTTTTATATTCATACCGACAAAGCACAGTTAATATAAATTAAGTACAAAGTGCTTAAGATATATGTAAGTATTACCTATAAACTACATTCAATATTTAAATAAAAATAAAGCCCAAATTAGAACGAGTAATGCTAATAGCAAAAGGGTTTCATTTTTTACAATGTCTTACCATGTTCCTCGGTACATTGATGTTCAATTTCGAGAGTAGACAAAAAAAGTAATTACATATATTATTGAATTTATGAAAGTAAAGAAAGAAATAAACATTTATTTTGTCACTACAAAAATACACTACATTTTTTTAAAGGTTGACTGGCTTGTTGTTTGACCACAGCTCATCTGATGGTGACGGTGTGGTCATAGATGGTAAAGCACACCTAGTCTGGAATGGAACTGGCTCTCAAGTGAGGCTGCCGGAACACACCGTTAGATGCTTGGCGGCAGATTTTCAACTTGAGGGTGGTAGCTAGCCAGCCGAGTACTATAAAGTACCCTACCACCACGCTATGGTATTATACAACAAAGTCGTCCGCCGCGTCTGTCTGTTTGCGCTAAATTAAAAAAAAAACTACTGAACTAATTATCATGCTAGTTTCATCAATAGATAGAGTGATTCATGAGGAAAGTTTAAGTATATAATATGTCAAGGTTTTGTGTAAATTGGTTGAAATATGATGATAATTGTTGGAAGTGTCGGAAAAAGTCAAGCCACCTGGGAGCTTTCATCGAAAACGCTGCAATCCCTTTGAGATATAACAAAACAATGCGTGGTGGGATAATACCTCTTTGATAAATCTACAAATTGTTTTGTATTGGCATATATCTACCTTTTAAGGATAGCTTACCCATTCTTACTACCCGTGCAAAGCCGAGGCGGGTCGCTAGTAAATAATAGTTAGTAGCTGTAGTGTTCAGAGTCCAGTGCGACAAAAAAGGTTAGTTCTCAGCATTAGTGCTGCCGAATACGAGGCAGACAAGTAAGAATAAGATAATCTAAATATATATAACTCAAAGGTGACTGACTGACTGACTGACTGACATAGTGATCTATCAACGCACAGCCCAAACCACTGGACGGATCGGGCTGAAATTTGGCATACAAGTAGATGTTATAACGTAGGCATCCGCTAAGAAAGGATTTTGATTAATTCTACCCCCAAAGGGATAAAATAGGGGATGAAAGTTTGTATGAAACTTTGTCAATTTTAAACCGATCGGGCTGAGACTTTGCATGTATAAAGCTACTATGACGTAGGCATCTAGCGCGGGTGAAACCGCGGGGCACAGCTAGTAAAACTATATAAGTAGACGATACTTAACTATAAAATTGCCCTGTTTTGAAATTGATCTAATTTTTTACATCTTACGGAAGTGTTTTGAAATAAGATGCCGCCGCAGCATCCCATTTTACCTTAAAGACTCATCACATCTCACGCCTCTTTTTCAACATCAGTCATATGTCTCAGTCAGCCTGCCTCTATTGTACTAGCAGAGTATAAAGAGACGGTATCGTTCACGGCTGTCAACATCAATTACAACATTTTCTACTCTGACATTTGAGGCTTTGGAAGTGTGGAATGTTGCTCAGAGGTTCAATCTGTTACAGAATTTATTTTGTAGCGATGATAGCTCAGTGGTTAGCGCGGTCGGTTCACATGCTGAAAAGCGTAGGTTCAAAGTCTAACAATGAGCTGGAGCTGCCGGTGAAAAGAAAGACATCGTGAGGAAACCATAGCATGGTGGTATGGTATTTTCTAGTACTCGGCTGGCTAGCTACCACTCTAAAGTTGGAAATCTACCGCCAAGCATCTAACAGTGTGTTCTGGCAGCCTCACTTAAGAGCCAGTTCCATTCCAAGCTAGATTTCACAACCTAGCTTGTCACACATTAAAAAAAAGAAGTTCCTAACGCAGGTTGTTTATATACTGGATCAATCTCGGGTGAGCGCTGCTAGCTAAATAATAAAATAACCATAACAAACTTGTAGCAAAAAATTAATAAGTCCAATGACTTCTTAACAAGTTGTCGCTCGCATCCTGACAGTTTGACCCCTTTTTAGGGGTCTTGGGGTCGGTAAGGGCCCAAATCGAGCCGGCGACGTGGACAGATGACAATAAAAAGGGTCTTTTGATTTAAGGGGATGACGTGATTGAAAGACGCTTTCACAAGAGCAGCCGAGGTCTCAAGCACTTCCGGACGTTCTAGTGGCTTTTAGGGTTCCGTACTCAAAAGTTGTTCAACGAGCCTCCATTACTAAATCTACCATGTACATATGTTTAAAGGTAAATTATATAGCTGCTTAAAATGCTCGCAGCATATGGAGAATATCCTAGCAAGGGATTTTTATAAAAAAATTAAATAGGTTTGAGCGCCATCCCATGATAATTTTTTTATAATACAGTTGGTTTTTTTCTTTGGTTTTTTTATGACTGCAATATCTCTTTGGTTTAGCAGTACCGTTCCGCGTAAGCCTGTCAGCGTGGTAATGAAATCCGTAGGTGCTTAAACGTCCGATTATGCGGAGCTCAGTGTCATAACAGTGGGCAATAAACTAAATTAAGGGCACGCGTCGCTGCTTTGATCTGCTTACTGCTTACCCACTCGTCGTAAAGGCCATCGCACACCATGCTGACTCTAACCAAACAAAATGTAACGACTAAACAAAAAGTTATATATTTCAATTACGTAACATAACATTTAGAAATTTAGATTTTGAACTTTAATTATTATTTTTTATTTTTGAAACGAAGCCATGTCATTTACGCCGGCGTGCTTGGAAGACCGTTTGGCTTCTAATCTAGAGATCTTGAGGTCGAATCCCACTGCACGCACCTCTAGCTTTTCTAAGTTATCTGTGTATTCCTGATAACTTCCAACGGTGAAGGAAAACATCCTGGGAAACCTACAAGTCTGAGAATTCTAAAAAATATCTTCAAAGATGTGTGAAGTCTATTTTCTCGTCAGCGGGGCATACTATAGCCATACCCTTCTCACAATAAGAAGAGACTCGTGCCCAGCAGTGGGTTAATTTATAAAAAACAGGGCTGACTCGGAAATGAGTATCTAAAGTAGAATCTATAATTTGGGAATTTATTTTATTGTGAATGCTGTACTCAGACTAAAATATCTCTTAAACAAATTAATGTAGTAATACCACTCTACATTGTCAATGCAGTACTTGTGAATTGTTGTCGATAATGCTTTTAACTTTATTCTCACTTAATACACATGCCACGACGTAAAGCACGAAACAGGTAATTCAAGTTTTGTTTAAAGTCCCTATTGAGTCGATACGGTGTGCGAAGATCTTTTGGGAACTCAACGTCATAGCGTTTGATCTGCTACTGACTCATTTTATCGTGACCTAAATGACAGATATGCCGTAACTATTAGTCAAAGTGTAATCAAATACAAAGCGGCTTCTAAAATGTTATTTTTAACGGAGATTTTTACAGAAACTAAAAAAAAAATGTGTTTGAGCGGTATTAGACCGCATGTATCCGCTTTGTAGCGATGATAGCTCAGTGGTTAGCGCGGTCGGTTCGCATGCCGAAGGGCGTGGGTTCAAACCCCACCAATGAGCTTGAGTTGCCGGTGAAGGAAAAACATCGTGAGGAAACCATAGCGTGGTGGTAGGGTACTTTCTACTACTCGGCTGGCTAGCTACCACCCTCAAGTTGAAAATCTGCCGCCAAATATCTAACGGTGTGTTTCGGCAGCATCTCTTGAGAGCCAGTTCCATTCCAGGCTAGGTGTGCTTTACCATCTTCGACCACACCGTCACTTAACATCAGGTGAGTTGTGGTCAAACACCTAGCCTGTCAGCGATAAAAAAAAAAAAAAAAAAAAAAATGTCTCGGCGTGAATTGAATCAAATGACGGTAATGTGTAAGATTCTTCATGGCAAAATCGATGCACCTAGTCTGCTTAACAAGCTGTCGCGGCTTTTCGTCACCGATGTTGGCAGCTTCCGCTTGCCATCCGCTGTTCTCTGTCCCCCCAGGGCGGACTATTGCGCATGGGCAGTCCCCTATTCAGCACACTCTCAGTACTTTCAATGGACTTCTGGCCATGACACCTGAATGTGATTTGCTTGCGAATGAATGGAAGATTATTCTGTCGATGTGCTTGGATTACTGCGAGAAGAAAGCGCGCAAGGTGAATGACAAAGAAGTCGATCAATTTGACATTCTGTATTAATTCTGTATTTCTATTAATTTATTTTCAAATTTTTTTTTTTCGTGTAGTGTGTATGTACCGACCTAATTTGTTTTGTTTTTATTAATAATGATTTTGACATTGTATATTAATAAATATTGTTTAGAATTTTTAATAATTTCATTTGACCTTATTTATACTGACCTGTACGTATATTCTTGTAACTGGGAATCTCATGTATACATCATAATTAGCTAATGTAATTGGTTTTATGTAACCGTTTTAGTTAATAAATAAATATTAATAATAATGTATTAGACGCTTCTAAAAAGTACCTTTGCCTTTTTAATAATAATAAACTCAGCAAGTAACTTGACTTGGCTCACGAAATAACAGTAGGGTAAAATACAAATTCGAACCCAGTACCTGTCAGATGGTCTTCCAACTAAATTGCCGAAGCCTTCTATCATCATCATTCACGTTCGAATTTCTCAGTGTCAATAAAATTTCACCTATAAAGATAATTTAAGAGTCGTTACGTTCTCCATAAAATGTAATTAAAATATGAATTAGATCAAATAAGACCAAAGTCTGACTTCCACGTTGCGCGGTCTTCGAAATCCTACGGAGTTTCGTTTCGTAACTTATTTTAATTGCTTTAACAAACACTCGCTTATTCCTCCCCTTACTTCTACTAGTGCGCGTTGTTTACTTGGGCAAATAAGAAATCAACGTTCTCATTTTAATGGTTTCGAAAGGTACAAAACTTTTGTAGATTCCTTTTCAAAAAACACTCACAAACGCGGCACCCTTCCTAAACAAAACCTCTCAAAGCTTTTGTAAAATATTTTAAGTACCTAACTGATAAGTTTAGTTTCTTTGATAGCCGCGAATTTTGTAGTGAGATGGACTATAAATTTAAAAAAAAAAACGTTAATTTTGTCTGGAAAGTAATGAAACGAACGAAATACTGTCCTGATGGTAAGGGATAACGCCTTTCCGTGACCATTGCAGCGATACACAGAACTTTGAGTAGCAAAATAAAGTCCAGAGTTTTCAGCCGAGCAAAGCTTGGTTGCCCTATATATATGTACTAGCTGTGCCCTGCGGTTTCACCCGCGCTAGATGCCTACATCATAGTAGCTTTAGGCATGCAAAGTCTCAGCCCGATCGGTTTCAAATTGACAAAGTTTCATACAAACTTTCATCCCCTATTTTATCCCCTTGGAGGTAGAATTAATCAAAATCCTTTCTTAGCGGATGCCTACGTCATAACATCTACCTGCATGCCAAATTTCAGCCCGATCCGTCCAGTGGTTTGGGCTGTGCGTTGATAGATCACTATGTCAGTCAGTCAGTTAGTCAGTCAGTCACCTTTGAGTTATATATATTTAGAAGATAGATTTGTAATTCTCTCTTTTGATTTCCTTCATTTTGATACCCTACTCGATAGATTTTAGTTATTTTATTTATTAACGTATTTGGTTCACGCAATATTTTTTTTCAAACACCTACCTAAGGACACTTGGGTTTTAGCGTTTGGTACCTTAACTGTCGAAATCCATCCAGCCGTTTGGAAGATACGAGGTAATAAAGAGATTTACATACATACACGCGAAAAACATAACCCTTCCTTGACAGTCGGGTAAAAATGGACTAAAGTACAACAATAATAATTTCTGTATCTTTTGTATACATATAATTATGTTTGTTGCTTTCAATAGTTAATCGACTGATGTTTATATATTTTGGCATAGCGTCATTTAATTTAAAAAAAAAAACTGGTTAAACCATAGAGCACAGATAATAAATAATAAAGGCGCTTGGCATGAAAGAGAACAAGGGAAAGCACGTAAAGCGATACTTCAAAGATATTTCTGATCGGCCATTATGCTAAGTGGGCACCGTTACTTATTAGCTTTATTGTATGCGAAGGAAACAATCATCTAAAGTACTTACTTCACTTACGGTAATTGACCCGGAGTCTTATCAAATACTCACTAGTGACGCCCCGTGACTTGCTCTTCTTTTTGGCATCGCACTTTGCGTATTTGCCAGTGAATTTCGATATTTTCCAGTGTCTCATGTCTGACAAAGTCTAAGTCAAAGTTGAGTCCTATCGTTCACTAAACTAGAGGTGACTTAACTACAAGCTTCGACGCAGTACAAGTAATACAAAAAGTCATGTTTTATAAAATTATGAATAAATAAATGTCGTACACACAGCGCCATCTGACCCCAAATTAAACAAAGCTTGTACTATGGAAGTCAGATAACTGATAGATACATAAATATTCTTTTTGTAAATAAATAAATATTTAAGGACAGGGCAGTCAAATCATATCACTTTCCCACATTCGTATTCATAATCATCATTTTATAAAGAAAATAACATTAGTTTTACACATAAACACAAGTTTCCAAAAATGTTGCGTCAAGATTTTTTTCTCGTTCTTGCCTAAAAACAGTATCTATCCTATCTTTCAGTAGCTTTATCAAAAACACAAATATTTATTAACAGATTTTAGTCCTCAGTAATGTAGTTTTATATAAAACTGAAATATCGAAAACAATATCCTAATTTTCGAAGTTAACTATCGATAATTTCGCATCACTAGCAAAAATCCAACCAAATTATCTTGGAATATATATAATAATTATTAAGATTAGTTTTGAATAGACAGTAAAACCGCGGACGGAACGTTGTGTGCTATAACCCAAGTGCATTAATGTACATTACCACTCAACTATATTGCAACTATTTTAGTCTCAATGGAGTCACATTCTTCGAGCTCACAATAAATTGGGGGCATTCTTTATACATTCTATTAAAAGTTGGGTTACGTAGTTTGGCGCAGTTTGAAGGGCGCGTTGTTTAAAACTTTCAGTATGCGATGTACGAAAACTATCGATTGATTCCATGGCCGTTACTGTAAGCACAACGCAATATTCGTATCAAAAAGTTTATAAAAGAAATTTGTTGTCTTTGTCATTGTAACAAAGAACAATATCAACATAATTGTTTCTACAAATTATTGATTTAGCGATGATGGCTCAGTGGTTAGCGCGGTAGGTTTGCATGCCGAAGGGCGTGGGTTCAAACCCCAGCAATGAGCTTGAGCTGCCGGTGAAGGAAAACATCGTGAGGAAACCATAGCGTGGTGGTAAGGTATTTTCTAGTACTCGGCTGGCTAGCTACCACCCTCAAGTTGAAAATCTGCCGCCAAGCATCTAACAGTGTGTTCTGGCAGCCTCACTTAAGAGCCAGTTCCATTCCAGGCTAGGTGTGCTATACCATTTTCGAACACACCGTCACTAAACATCAGGTGAGCTGTGGTCAAACACCAAGCCTGTCAGCTATAACAAAATTTATTAAATTCATTATTTTATTTCTTACGGAATTTTATTTAGTTTTGTCTTTTAGTTTGATTGTTTTATAACTCTACAAATTGCGAGGTCTGTCTCTTATCTGAATACGACAAAGCTAAAGGGTTATGGGTTTTAGCAACCTAGATGTTTGACCACAGCTCACCTGATGTTAAGTGACGGCGTGGCGGAAGATTGTACACACAGCCTGGAATAGAACTGACTCTCAAACGAGGCTGTCAGATCACACTATTATGTGTTTGGCGGTAGATTTTAAAGTTGAGGCTGGTAGCTAGCCAGCCGTATACTAGAAAGTACCCTACCATCATGCTATGGTTTCCTCACGATGTTTTCCTGAAAGCGAAAGTCATTGTTGGGTTTGAATCCATGATGTGCCAGTCGCTTAGTTATCATGCTCTGGGTGACATGGGTCACATTTTTCACATTAATTATTTTGTCCCTAGTTATAAGTTTGTCAACTTCTTCACATTTTGATAACTTTAGGTGCACCTTATAGTTTCGAAAGTCCACACTTCTCTTGGCCACTTTTTTATATCATTAAAATGTCTGTTAGTCTAAAAAATAATAAATAAACTGAATGAGTATAAAAAATGGTATAATTAATGTGTGTGAACATCGACTCAGAATTTAAAATTCTTTCTGTTCGCTCTGAAACTCTTTTAATTAAATAACGAAATAAATGAACCCAAACGGGACGGATTAATTATTTGCTCCGGAGCGTAAATATATGTCCTGGAACATTTTTCGCAGTAAAATATATTACAAGCTTTACCTTACTTATATTGTAAATGCATACTATTAATATATAAATCAAAATACCCAGACGTAGAACAAACATCTATGTTCGTCACATAAATTTTTGCCATGAGTAGTAATCGAACCCAGGACCTACAGCTCATTCTACAGTCGAATAAGCGAACAGGGTAATCAAAAATTTTAATGAACAGTTTATAGCTAGTTCAGTTCCGTCCCTCCTCTCTCATTCTCTCTTTTATTTTTGACTTAATAATACTCTTTACTCTAAAACTCTATATCCATTCTATTAATACAGTTCCACTGTTATGCAAATGTATTTAATTGAGTATTAAATAACTCCGTTTTTTATTACTAAATTGGCTTAAGTTTGTCCGCCATCTCGCGGTCTACGATGGAGCACGCTTGTCTATAAGAAACTGATTGACACAGTTGGTGGTAGATCACATTAGAGATCTTTTAGGCAGGTACCAACGCAGTAGCAGATTTTCTGCTCCCAAGCAGCAGTGTGCATTACAAGGCTGTTGAAACTAACCATAAAAATTACCAAAGTAATTAGCGCCAAAGCAGCGATACCCTGGACTTTGTTTTGCTATTCAAAGTTATGTGTATCGCTGCGATGGTCATGGACATACTTTATCTCTTACCATCAGAAGACCATCGTCTCATTACATTTAGATAAAAAATTAAATAAAACGTGACTTGAAGGCAGCCAGATTGTATATAGCGGGGAACAGCTACTCAGGCAGCAAATTCCAATGTATCTATAATAGTTTGTGTGATAAAAAATCGAGTTTACTTTACTGCTAAATGTAGGCCTCCTTTAACTAGTATATCATCAGCTCAACCTTCGAATTTTTTTTTCACTGCCCACTTTATGGAATCGTCACTCCATCGAGACCCAAGGCGTCCTTCGCCACGTTTAAAAGCCCTATTAAAACAAGTCAATTTTCAGCACTCAGTAACATTTCTATTGTCCTTCTTATGATAAACTAGCTGTGCCCGCGGTTTCACCCGCGCTAGATGCCTACGTCATAGTAGCTTTATGCATGCAAAGTCTCAGCTCGACTGTTAAACTCGGTTTAAAATTGACAAAGTTTCATACAAAATTTGATCCCCTATTTTATCCCCTTGGTAGAATTAATCAAAATCCTTTCTTAGCGGATGCCTACGTCATAACACCTACCTGCATGACAAATTTCAGCCCGATCCGTCCAGTGGTTTGAGCTGTGCGTTGATGGATCACTATGTCAGTCAGTCAGTCAATCAGTCAGTCACCTTTGAGTTATATATATTTAGAGATGGCTGCAATGGCTTTGTTTCATTTTAAATGCAACAAGACAGCCCGCCAGCCGCGCCGCCCGCCCAGGCCACAATCGATCCCCAACTCGTTAATATCGGCTATTTCTGTACAGATCTTATTAATCTTTCAGAGATATGCGTTCTGTCTATACTTCACTTAGACATGATTCACTTTCACTTAGTAACGTAAAATGTATAATTATATTTGTCGATGATAGCTCAGTGGTTAGCGCGGTCGATTTGCGTGTCGAAGGACGTGGGTTCGAAATAATATATTTGTTTCACTATGTGATAAATCTTCATAGCAAGAGATCGTTTGGTTAGGCACCACCGCATTTTCGAATATTCTGCCATCAAGCAGTAGTGTGCAGCTAGCGAAATGACAGCGCTGTCGAGACTAACCGTCGAAAGTCTCAAAGTAGTGAGCGCCAAAGCAGCGATGTTTTGGACTATGTTTTGTTTTATATATATCGCCACAATGGTCATGGACAACCTCTTAAATCAGAAGAGCGTTTCGTTCGTCTCATTAATTTTACATAAAAAAAAATTAATACATAACAAAAAAATATATGTACTAAAGATAAAAAATATATATTCAAACAAAATAAGCAAACATTCTTAATTTATTACCATTCAATTTAAACAATCCTTTTTCTATTATCATGGGAAATCCCTTTAACAAATTAAATGGGGCGACGTCGCGCCCTCTGTCACTTCTGGGACCGACCACGTTGGGGAGTGGACACTGGACAGCACTTGTCGAGGAGCGAGCTTGGAGTAAACAAAAATGTTTTAATTTTAAGAAATTAATGATCCGTTTTTACTGGGTCAAGTTTCTTCGTTCACTAAAACAAAATACATACAATCCAATTAATACTAACTTATTCTAACATAAGAATAACAATTTCTTACATTTGATCATTCATTATTCTAAAAGTATACCGTGTGCCAATATTAAATTACTTGTTATTTAATGAAGCGTTAATAAACAATACAATTTTTACTATAATTAGTATCTTGGTTGCCTGGAAGGGATTGCTCTTAGCGATAAGGCCGCCACTTGTGGCACTATGACTACTTTGGGCTCATAATATTCTTTTGTTTTTTTTTCTTTCTATTTTTGGTTTGTACGACTTGAAGGAACCTAGATTGTATCTCTCCGAATATTCCCAAATTCTAACTATACTTGCGTTGATAAATTATTAACAAGTGTCAAAATAGTGCGTTACTCACTACTGACAGCGTACCAAAATAATTACAACTATTAATATTTTGGCTAAAACTCAAAGAAATTATCTCGTCTACGTCGCCATGACACGAGTCATAAAAATATAGCGGAAAACGTACTAAAATACTGAGTAGGAAATCTATCAGAGATATACATAGGTCGGTGTATAAAAAGACTGGAGAATTTGCAGGAATTGGCAAATAACCGACCAAAGCAGAAGTTTCGGCAGGCTAGTTGGGAGACGGTCTGGCTTCCAATAAGGAATCAAAGGAGTTCAAATCCCACGGCATGCACGTTTGTCTTTTCTAAAGTTATGTGCGTATTGTCGCCAACTTCAAACGGTGAAGAAACACATCACATAAAACATACATGTCCGAAAGTTCTTAAAAAAAGATCGAAGATATGTGAAGTTTGCCGGCCCGCACTTGACCAGTGTGGCATCAATATTCTAACAATTAGAAGAGACCCTTGCCCAACAGTAGAACAATTCATAAAAACAGCTGATTCAGAGGAATACAAACGCTTATAACTTAGACCACACGTTTCGCACGTTAGGCGCCTCGCATGGAATCCAAGGTTTGATAGATGTTCATATAGTCTATAACCAAAATAATTAAGCCAACAGTTTTTCTCTGTACTTATTCTATTCTGCTTTTAAATCTAAAACTGCGAGTTGTAAATAAAAACAAGTTATTACTTACGTTATTTCCATAACGTTATAAAAGTAAGGCGGTTATTTATGACAGGAAACTGTAACTAGGGAAATTAATAATGATATTTTATTTTTAGAGCTCCGCGGGAAACTAAAATCACTTATCATTTATTCTCCTGATTACGAGAGATAACGCTTGCCTATGATTATTACAGCTGTAGCTAGAACTTTGAATAATAAAACTAAGTTATTACCAGTTTGAAGGGTGCTAAACAAAGTCCAGGGCATCGCTGCTTTGGCGCTCATTACTTTGAGACTTTTGATGGTTAGTCTCACCGGCCCTGTAATTTCCCTAGTACCTTTCAAATCAGAACATAGTAAAATAAATATCAGGTAAATATAAAATAGGATCTTTTGTGTGGACGCCTGCGCCGTATTATCGCGTTAAAATGCTTGAATACGTGTTTATTCCGTTCGTGCGGAGTGTTTTGTCCAGTTAAGACAAAGATTGTCCTCAAAGTTTCTCGGTACGTGCTTAAGCATACAATCTTTTACAATTGTAGACAATTACTGTGCAATTATCTTTCACGGACACTTCTCGTAACGTCGCGGGGAATTGTGTTCTCGGACTGAAAACAAAATGTTAATTAACTTCTTTATCTCTAATATACTATTTGTACTAGTTTACGTTCGCGACTTCGTCTATTTTGACTTTAGAATTAGGTTTAGAGAGAAATGAAACGTGTTTAATGATGATGATGGTTCAGTGGTTAGCGCGGTAGGTTCGCATGCCGAAGGGCGTGGGTTCAAACCCCAACAATGAGCTTGAGCTGCCGGTGAAGGAAAACATCTTGAGGAAACCATAGCGTGGTGGTAGGGTACTTTCTAGTACTCGGCTGGCTTGCTACCACCCTCAAGTTGAAAATCTGCCGCCAAGAATCTAACGGTGTGTTCCGGTATCCTCACTTGAGAGCCAGTTCCATTCCAGGCTAGGTGTGCTTTACCATCTTCGACCACACCGTCACTTAACATCAGGTGAGCTGTGGTCAAACAGCTAGCCTGTCAGATATAAAAAAAAAAAATTGAAAATAACTAAAAAAAAATTTTTTTACTAAACAAAAATCGTCTTTATTCCAGTAAGCCCAAACACTGTTGCTTTGTTTTATTACGAAGTTCTGATGCCTGTCATCAGATGATGTAACCGGAAGGTAGGTTCGTTGGGACTATTCTAGTGGTCGTAAACACCACTAAAATTACAGGAAAGCAAAATACGCCATTTGAATGACCATTTACCATTTATTTTAATTTAAAAATCAAAAATTTGAATTAATTATTATGAAATTAAAAAGAATATCCTTTCAAATAAAAGAAGTAATTTTTCGAATCGATTTATAAATGAAAGAGTTCTGAGATCACAAATTAAAATTAAAGTACAAACGAATTGCGTACTTCTTCTTTTTTTGAAGTCGTTTCAAGTCAAACATTCATGCATGACATGCAAACTTTAGCATTTAAAATATTAGTAGGATTAAGCGGTATTCAAACTCAATATTAGTAGGTATTTATTGGCCTTGCGCCCGTCGTTAAAATAATCGTAAAATTTTCCGGATAATATGCATCTTATGCATACTATGCCATAAAAATCAGTCTAGCGCGATTTTTATTTTTATGACAAACTGCATCCGTACGTTATAAAAACAAAAATCACACTGATATTGACGCGCAAGTAAATAACACATTAACTACTATAATATAACTGTACTGCTAGCTCATTTGGTAGAATATCTGCTTCAAGAGATGGAAGCATGGGTTCGATTCCCACTAAAATAAAATAGGGAATGGAGGGTAACGAATAATCAGCTTACAATGGAAAATACTTATACAAATTCAAATAAAATTAATAAAATCAAAAAGGAGGAGGTTCTTAACTTGATTGGTATGCTTGCTGATTTAGACGGTGAACTTTAACATTGCAAATTTAGAGTGCGGTGAACGCATCTATACAAAAACGTGTCAAGCGGCTAGTGTGCAGTTAGAGTGTAAAGTGTAGTGAGGTGGGTGAGTGCGCGTTGTCCGTCGCTGTGTGCGGAGAGTGCGCGCGGCGTGCGCGGGGCACGCCGGCGCGCGCACTGCTCGAACCATGCCCAGCAGTGATGGAGACAATCTCGGAAGACGCGGAGGCTGAACTCGAACTAGGTAATTTGAACCTTGTGTGCGTGCTCGGATATAAGTTCATTTTCTAGAAGGATACTGTCGCGGCGAACACGGAGGTTGGATCCAAAGTAGGTAAATATACCCTTATGCGGTTGGGTTTGGTCCATTTTCTAGTGCGCGACTTTCGCTTCAGTGAGTTAGTTGGAACTAGTTGGCGTTTGCATATACTTGGACATTTTTCCGACCAAAAATATCTTGAATATCGTTTTATAGCGATGATAGCTCAGTGGTTAGCGCGGTCGGTTCGCATGGCGAAGTGCGTGGGTTCAAACCCCAACAATGAGCTTGAGCTGTCGGTGAAGGAAAAGAACGTGAGGAAACCATACCGTGGTGGTAGAGTACTTTCTAGTACTCAGCTGGCTAGCTACCACTCAAGTTGAAAATCTGCCGCCAAGCATCTAACGGTGTGTTCCGGCAGCCTCACTTGAGAGCCAGTTCCATTCCAGGCTAGGTGTGCTTTACCATCTTCGACCACAACGTCACTTAACATCAGGTGAGTTGTGGTCAAACACCAAGCCTGTCAGCTATAAAAAAAAACCTATATTCATGTAATTTTGTAAGCATTTTATAGTTTCTATAGAAAAAAAATGTCATATAGGACAGAATGAAGTGCAGCGAAATCGCTGCAATTATATAGAATGTCCTTTAATGTCCGGTGTCATCTGTAGCACATGTAATACATAGAAATTTAACATTGCAATTTACATTTTAACTTGGCTACAAGTATACAATAGTTGTTTGACCATAGCACACTTGTTGTTAAGTGACGGTGAACACACCTAGCTTGTAATGGAAACTGGCTCTCGAGTGAGGCTGCCGGAATAGACGTTAGTGTTTGGCAACAGGTTCGAGAGTGGTAGCTAGCCAGCCGTGTAATATAAAGTAACCTAATGTACTATGCTATGGTTTCCGTAAAATAAAATGGTACATTTTATTTTACCACAAC